>CM061062.1:74307587-75507587 GCA_030762895.1 Sophora flavescens
TATGATGACCATTTTTTATGTTCATAAAATCTTTTCCTATTCTCTTTGAGTTTGATATGAACTTTTACAATCATAGGTCGAGAAAGTGAGGTGCAGATTGTGCCCTCTTTGTAATGGACGACTCATTTAATTCCCAGCAATACATCCTCATATAGTATTTTTCTGTTATGTAGTTTTCTTATAAATAATTCCCTGCAATACATCCTCATCTTCTGAGGAATGATTATTCAGGGAGCGGATTGTACGCCTTCAATATGACATACATGTATTTTGAAAAACTGTAAATTCAATCAACATAAAAGTTAAATTTGTAACCATTTGCAACCGAAGCAGAGTATTCTGTCAATTAAAATAAGATCAAAAAGTATCTTTTCAAAAAAAAAAAAAGATCAAAAAGTAGTATCCAGAACCAGCAAAGACGAGACCAAAACTTTGGTGAAAGTCCTCATAAACTCTCTAATTTCCACTTTCAAAGATAAATTTGGCAGTTTTCCTTTTGCTAACTCTCGCATGTCAATGTGATGTAGCCGCCATTCATTTCAGACAGCTTTCTTCTTGAGACAGGTCAGAAAGGTACTTGTCCATCAGCAGCGTCAGTTCATTTTCCAACTCCTTCTCAAGTTCAATCTGTTCCTGCCACAGCTTCTTCTTGAGAGCCAATTGTTTCTCCACATGAATTTTTATGACACGATCTCTTTCTGCCTCGAATTCCCTCATCTCCTTGTCTTGCAGCTTTATAAAACTAGAGATGTTATCCAATCTGTTGATAGAAGATAGATTTAAGAATACCAAAACTTAAAAGCCATAAAATTTTTGCATCGGAAAGATCAAGAATTGAATCTTGTTTACTGGCCACTTAGTTGAGTATTGTGTAAGTAGCAACAGAATTCTAAGTTACATGTACTCAAAGGATGATAATATGGAAAATAAACTGAGACAAGCTTGGAATAATGCATAATACCTATGCTTGTCATTCTCTTTCTCAGAAGAATCTCCACAAGACTGCTTCACTTTTTCTCGCTTTGTCTGTTGCAATTTCTCAAAGTTATCTTCCTTTGCAGCTATAGCTTGTTGAATCTTTTGGATTTGATCCTGGAAAAAATTTTCTTGTGCGTCCATCTAGAAAACAATATATCATAATGATCAGCCATCGGAGGAATTTTTGCATCATCATTCAGAAAGCTACTACCAGAATCAAGAAAGATAACTTAAGTTGCAGACTCATAACATTCCTTCCCAAGAAACATCACACCAAACAACTTTTTAAGCCATAAAAGGTCGAGCAGCCAACAAAAAATGAGAGTGAGAAAACATGCACAAATAGCCTTAGCTAACTGGTTTTTCATAGCTACATACTTTTAATGAAGAGAGCCACCACTCACCAGCACAAATTTCCCTCGAGAAAGAAAGCATCCTCACCAATTTTTATGCATAAAAGCTCTTTTTAGTGTTGTGGATCATCAATGGAGCTGAAGCTAGCTGGTTGTTAGTTAGTTTGTTACACAGTTTTTCAGGTTATGTGATATCAAGTTAGTTACACTGTTAGGTTGTTGTAACTGTTTTTGTGATTAAGTCACTTAAGATATAAAAGTCATCATATGTGGTGTATGAGCTCAATATAAAGGGCCATAGAGTAAGAAGGTGTGAGTGTGAGAGCAACAGTTCATTCTTCATTCTGTAAATTCTGGTTGTACTCTTGTAAGGCTTGCTGCAATGAGATTGACTCAGTGTGGATGTACGAGATTTTGCCCCGAACCACGATAAATCTTGTGTTCATCCTTTTACTGTTCTTGTATTATTTCATTCTCTGTTTTGACTTGGTGCTCCATCAGTAATCAACAATCTTAAAGAATGTTTTTTAGTTCTTACAGTTTTTAATTATATGACAACAATCAAAGCATGTTCTTAGATAAACCAATGACCACTACAAGAATAACACTAGGAATCTAATTTCAGTCTCATAACATTACCTCCTCCTTGTTCTGTTGATGTTGTTCTTTAGTACGTTCTCTGACAACACGGATTACTTCTGTTGTCCGACGTAGTTTCTCACTTACTTTAGATAGAGAGTCTGCAAGGACTTGTGATTTTATTTTTTCTTTAGCAAACTCGTTCTTCAAATAGCCAAGCTGTTGATTATCATCATTTATGTCCTTTATCTTGCTCTCAACCATCTCTTGATATGATTTCATTTCAAACTTCAATTTCGACTTTCCTAAAAAAAGTGTAGATGTATTAGCAACATCATTCAAAACATTAGACAGATTAGATTGTAAGAATGAATTACAATCGCCAAACATAAAAGCAACAACAAACACACAACAATAGAATCTAGCACCCTCTCTTTTAGAAGACAGAAAACAAAGTATGCCACCTGAGAATTATTAGACTACCAAACTACATCAGAAATATAAAGTTCTCATCTTCAAGTTCATCACGATTGATTTCAACCCACCTTTCCACATACCACAGAAGATGAACTGGTGAACATAAAATATAAAGAAGGCAGATTAAGAGAGAGGGGGGAAAAACCTCTAGAGTGCCTGTTGAAAATATCCATATCTTCTCTAGAAGCCAAGGAACCATAAAGTTGGCGCTTCCCACCTGGGACAAACGGATTCTTACAATGATCCCAAGCTTCCCTATCTCTCCCCTGTTCTTTAAAATGCTTGTGGAGACGCACGGCTTCCAAATACCCTGCTGCGGAAGTCTCAAAAATTAAAACACTTATCCCTCGGTGGCCGCGTGGACCATATGAGTGTCGAGCCTTTAATGCAGCATAGTCCCTGAAGTAATCAAGGAGCTCTTGATTCCCCATTCCATACCACTACAATTCAATTCAGCAAGGTGAAATTACAGAAGAATATAGAATAAGAATAATTTAAAGGAAAACAGCAGAAAAGACTTAGAACTATTCCAGAAGATATGAAAAATTGGAAAGATGATTACATAGAGAACTTCGGCAAGCAGCTGCATATGTGATGCAAAAACAAATAAAAGGAAAAATATACTAAGGCCACACATCCTTCTCCAAATAAGAAAACAAGAAAATATTCTTGTTATCTTGTACCTTATTGCTTTCATCCTGCTCATATCTAGTATTCATGATTTGAACCGTCGGGGGCCAAACTATTTCATGATCCTTAACTTTCTTATCAAGACCCTCCCATACACCTTGAGCTTCACTGACCATTATTAAGGGAGCTCTTCTCTTGTAGCATTCCTCCTCCAAAGTTTCAGCAAACAGTCGGTGCGGTCTTACCCTCCTTGATTTTATTGTCCTGGAATGAATCAAAAGGGGCTGCAGCCCGTCGTACCAATTAATAGCACCAGGACCCCCATGACATACTGGGCAATGCCACCGCCTCACTGATGAAGTGATCTCCTCCGTGCTCAGTCTGTCTAAACTAGGAAAGAAATCCTTGAACCACTTGCTCTTTTTGCGCCCTTCGTGGCTTTTCTCACCGGTATCTGAGTCAGTGTCATCTAAAGAAAGATCATCATCACTATCAACCACAATATCAGACTCACTGTCAACAATTTCGTCATCACTTTTATCACAATCAGAAGTGTACTGTAGTTCAGTGATTCTTTCATCCTTGCATTGGCCATTTTTGCAATCCTTAAATGGAGTTATATCAACTCCAACAGATGAACTATCTGGTGCTGGAGATATTACTGATTGTGGAGGCAACTTGCTATCTTTCAAATTCCCATTTCCACTGAAAGCCAGATTCTTTGAAGAATTGCTTTTAGCCCTTCCTGATTCACCACTACCCGACTTTGCTAGCTTGTGAATCACATTTGGATGTCCCCATGCATTTGAACTAGAATTCTGAGAATTCCAAGGTCCTGGAGCATTGCCATATTGCCTAGAGTTCACCCTGGAGTCACCAGTTTGTTCAGAGTTCAGTTTGATGCTGGCTACATTCCGCCTCAATTGATTGAATTTAGATCCAGACCCTGCTCTATACACACTTCCCAAATTTGGAAATGGATCAGTACTGTCATCAGCCATGATTCAATTGTTGCCACCTATTGCAGTGCTGTGGGATTACTGTTATTTCAAAAGATTGTAAGTATTAGTCTTCTTGTGCAATGTTCCTATAAACAACTTCTATAGGCTTTAATAATGAAGCCTCCAGGAAAACTACAAGCAAAGCTGGTGGATGACTTAATCCAAAAAATAAATAATACAACTAACATCAGAATTTCCTAGGTGTTGCTTGGTTTCATAAACATCAATAGAGACACAAACCAATTTAAAGTCACACATTTGTGATCAATTGTTTTACACTAACAGTCTATCAAACTAAGGTAATTCTGATTCTATCAATGAAACCGATTCATGTAATTCATAAACAGAAAGACGCAAGCACTGGATCAATTCAACGATAGCGTAATGTTATGACAGCAGACAGGAGAACGAAAAAACAGAAGCGAATACAGGAAACAAAAACAGAAGAAATAGATAGAACACACAAAACAGTTCAACGTGGTTCGATCGATCTGACCTACGTCCACAGGCAGTCGGAGAAATTCTCTTTCAACGGAGAAAGAGATATTGCGCCGTATTTTCAATACGATAAACCACCACAGAAACTTTACCCTAAATAGATCTCCCAAATTTTCTCCTTATATATATAGCTCCAAAAATGGGTCGGGTTATAATTCGAAACGACCCATTAACAAATTTAAACCAACTCAACACGTGAAATTCTTTATTAGCAACTCAGATTTTATGTCATTCTAGAGACCATCTGATGAAAAATACTACACATTCTGATGCAGATTTTCATTTTCCTTCCATTACCGATTCCTAAAATCTCATAATTCTATCAAAAAGCTGGAAGGATTTTCAATTAACAAACAATTTCACATTAAATGAGAGGCAGAGAATTCATTATATTGATTTTTTCTCACGTGGATCATTATGTTACACTAGCTATGTACCGGCTTCTCTCATTAACCCTATGTACCGCATACCAAATTTGTCATACTGTGTTTACATACGGAATTCACTTTAAAGAAAAATTTGTGATAATGATATGAAAAGTGATGTATTGCAAACCAAATAATCCGCCTACCGCCTACCCGGACAACCTACCTGGTAACTATGCACTGTAATGAAAACATCCAGAATTCCACGAAAAAATCTACTTTGTCAATACAGAAAAAGACAGGAAGTAACAATGGCAACCATAGAAATCGAACGCAACGGAACAAAAGCACTTATCTATATATAGTGTATACGGCAATTCATTGTATTTGAATAGTTTACTTTCGCATGGGATTGAAACGCAATAAGAAAATGCATGAGAAACGGAAATAGAAAGAAGAATGAGATTGAATTTAACTGAAGAGACGCGAATGCAGCAACAGCACCTGAAGCTGAAGATGACGAAGAAGAATTGATGACACCACCACATGCTGCAGTGTTAGCCTCATTTAGTATTATATAGCACGCAAAAAATGTTGTGGAGTTTGGACACACGCGTCGCCGAGAGAATGAGGAAGAATCTATCACACCTGTATTTTATGAAGGTGCCCTCGTGGTTAGCGGTGGAAGTAGGTCAGGCCGCCCGACAGGGGCCTATGGTCTGGCCTGACCTATTTAATAAAAAGGTCGGGTAAAGGTTTTTTCAAAAGCCTTTTTAGATAAATAGGTCAGGCTTGAGTTTCAGAAAAAACCTACGAAACCTGATAGGCCGGTCTATTTATAAATAATAAATAAATAAATGTTATTAAAAATAAAATTATTTTTTATTATATATATATATATATAATATGATTTATATAATTTAAAGAGATGCAATTTGCTCTTTATTTATAGAATGTTGGTTTGTTCCACATGTATACTTTGAGAGATGTGGGACTTTATAGAATGTTGGTTTGCTCCACATGTATACTTTGAGAGATGTGGGACTAACAGAGGCAATTGTAAACTAATTGAAGAAACCATGATCTTGAACAACTTCACCACGCAAATGGTATATGCTTCCTCTTGATGCAGACTCATTGGGTCTCTTCTTGCCCTGATCCACCTTCAAAACATAAAATCGTGTATAAAAGCTTGTGAAGATCCACCACACATCCATAACCGTCAGGCACTTGCGTAGTAATATGTACAGCAAACAATAAATTTCAGATTAAGAGGAAGCATATACCATTTTCTTTGTTCAACTGTGGAAGATCTTCATCACTATCTGTACAATCCATAGAAAATGCAACAATGTCTTGCGCAACCAACTTAATGAAAATATCAATAACAGAAAATGTTTAAGCCTCACCAGAAAAGTCAGAAGAAAGATCATCATCGTCACTAGTGCCATCAGATGTTAAGGAAAAATGAAAGATGTCCACCGCTTTTATAAAAAAAAAAAAAAGTCCCATATTGCTAAAACTATACATATGAAGCAGACCATCATTCTATAAATAGAGAGCAATTGGGTATCTTTTAATAAAATTAGATAGGCCCTTAAAAATGCTAACAGGTCAGGTCAGGCTTTTTAAAAGGTCGGGCCAGGCTTAAAAAAAAACCTTTGACAGGTAACAGGCCAGGCTTAGGCTTTTAATTTTTCAAACAGGTCAGGCCTATTTAATCAAAGTCTGGCCTGGCCTAACCTATTTCCATCCCTACTCGTGGTATTGATTGAGAAAGTAAGAAAAAAAAATTGTATAAAAATAGTGTATTTAATATTTTAAAAAATATAAAATTAAAATTTTCAATATAAATTCATTTTTTATGGATTTTTTAACGAATATCTCTACTATATTTGTTAACAATACCGTTGTATTTATTCTATCTAATGGCCATGTCGTTGGCTTGCCACTCTCACTTGAAAACGTTTTTTCCAAAGTACAAATAAATAAACTTCGAAGAGCGGGCTGAGTAGCATTTCAATTTTCAACACCTACAATTTAAACGACGCCGATTGATACGTCGCATTTTTAGATTCAGATTCCTTTTTGAGAAATGATAGTAATATATTTTCGAACACACTCTTTTTAACATATTCTCCTATTTATTGAAATTTATGTGGATCTTATTATCTTATAAATAGATCTCATTAATTCATGTAAGTCTCATTTAAAAAGAGTGTCTTAGAGAGTATGTTGTTGACCATCTTTTTTCTTATTAGTGTTTATCTTGAAATAGCTTCTTTAAGAAAAATTTATTAAATACTATCACTAGACTCAATTATAAGCAAAAAAATTACCAATGTTTTTTAGACTCAAATATAAGTAAAATCCAATCAACTTAACTCTAATTAATATAAGTATTCCAAAAATAAGAAAATTAAGCAATCAAACCAATTATCCATTTACTTTTTCAAGGACATTGCATATTCTCAAGATAATTAAAGAATAGTTTAGTGATTATAACTATTTTTTTACATAAATCAAAACAATTAAATTAAATTAACTAATTTACTTAATAAATATGAAATTAATTATTTTTATTTTTATTTATAATTCAGTGACGGGTAGTATTAACTGAAATTTCTAACACTTTTTTTTGTTTTGTTTTTTTTTTTTCTTTCTGAAATGTGCAGAATGCATGTGAAAGGTAGTTGGATGGTTGCTAAATGTTAAAACACGTGTAGTAGAAATTTCAATATTTTTCTAATGAAAATACTATCTTTTTTGAGTAAGATAACCAATTTTTATTTTTCTAGGTTATATTTATTTCAAAATTAAAGTGTTTTTACGAGGAAATTAAAGTTGGATAACGATGCATTTCAAAAAAATAAAGTTGGATAAGATGTGAACTAAACTGAAATATGATGTATTATCATTACACTCTATAGTTATTGTCTCACCTCATTCGTTTTAAAATATTCCTATATCAATTTTTTTAACCATGATATAGATATGAAATATCCACAATCATTAGTGATGACTAATCTTCATCGGAGAACCTGTTGGGCATACAAGGTGAGTTCTCTCCTCCCCTCCCAACCAGGTTTTCTCCATATACAAAAGTCAGAATTCGAACCACTGATCACTTGCTTAGAATCATAAGATACCCAAGTCCCTTACCACTTGGACCAACCACATGTTGGTTTCCTATATCATCTATCAAATTACTAGTTACCAAATAATTTTTTCTTAAACTATATTTAATTAAAGGGTCATGCTAATGAATGTCCTTAGGACGCTCTTTAAGCAATTATAAGAAGCAATTTTTCATTGATAAACTAAGTATTTCACTTCTTCAAACATTAAATACACAAATTCTCAATACAAATTTTTTTTTCTTAACTCCTTAACGAGTGTCCTTAAAATACTCATTAGTATTTTCCTTAATTAAATTATTATACAGTAAGTAAGGATTTTGGATTTTTGGTGGAGTCTAAGTACCGGTGTCGCTAAAGAGAGTTAGAATCTATCTAAATCTAAAGGCCACGCTAACACTCTTTTCTCTTTCTAGTATAAATTTTCTATGAGAAAATGTTTAATGCACACCCATCCGCGACATCCAGGGCCAACACCCATAATGTAGCGTTGTATCGCACCTTTTTTAAAAAATAATAATAATAATAAAAATTTAGCTTTTTTTTTAATGCTATCATTTTTGTTGATTGTATAAATATTTGGTGATTCACGTAAAAATATTTGGTTAATTCAGTTCATTACATGATTAATGGGTCATCCTGAAGTATAGTCCAGCTCCTCCGCGTTTCTCCTTCCGGCCTCCGCGGTCATTTCACCGGTCACGCCGCCAAATGAGTGTCCCTCCCATGGACACGAAGCAGAGTCGTTATCGACATGTTGTATATGAACTATAACCAGACGCATAAACATGTTTCTTCTTCTCCCATTTCATCTACAACCTTCTCCAACTCCACTTCTGTCTTCGTGGCTTCTCTTGCTTTGAGCCGTTTGGGTTGGGCTGGAAACCCAACCCGGGACTAAGATCAGCGGTTCACGGATTGGATGGTCTCGGCTCTGAAGTTTTTCGAACACTCGCTTTGCACCATAGAACTGCCATGATACCCCATCACCTCTTTCGCCGCCATGAAACACCATGACCAGTTCCACCACCATAAGCACCAGTACTAGTCCGCCGCTGCAACTTCCAGACGCCCGCTGCGTGTTGTTGTCTCAACCATCAGCACCTTTCACCGTCTTACACTCCTCCACCGTCTCTGCCAGTCGTGCCGCCGTGCATCATACCGCTGCTCCACCCACCGTCATCA
Source organism: Sophora flavescens (assembly GCA_030762895.1). Taxonomy (NCBI): domain Eukaryota; kingdom Viridiplantae; phylum Streptophyta; class Magnoliopsida; order Fabales; family Fabaceae; genus Sophora; species Sophora flavescens. Next base: position 74,316,791 of record CM061062.1, read on the forward strand.
CCACAACACCCTCATCGCAGGTTCTTGCCTCCTCCGCCATCACCTCTCACTCCTTCTGCAACACAAAGCAAACAGAAACCGACATCAGACGACGTCCGTCGCGAGCTCCGTTGCGCCACCGCCTCGTACCACCGTGCAAGACGTCCGCTGCCATCGTCGACACCAAATCTACATGACACCACCTCTACATCGAGTCCATCTGCAACGCCGCCCATAATCGTCACAACACCACCTCGCTCCGCCGTTCATCACGCTGCTACTACAATGTTGAGTCACCGGCAAGTGTACCGGGTCGTCGCAAGTAATAAAATAACACGGTAAGTAATTACCGAGGTCGAACACAAGGATTGGGCTACCAATTCTACCAATTCGCGAGAAATTCGATAAGTTGGTCAAGTAACAAAAAGTGGTTGAGGGGGGAGAGAAAATAGGATCGCAATTCAAATCGACACGAATTAACAAATCAATTAAGAGTGAAAATCTGGATTAAAACGCCTAATGTCACAAATCCACCTACCCAATCATGCATAGTACCCAAGTGATGATGATCCTCTCTCTAGGTTCAATTTTAATGTCAACCGGGACCCCCAAATTCTCATAAATCCACTGTCGTGCTCAATAGGACGTATTCAACGATTGAGTTAATTACTTGCTAGGTCTCATAACTCAATAATCAAATTCGATTAAATCTTGTTCCCTATAAGATTGCACCGATCTCCTATTCACTCTCGTGCAATATTCGATCAATGATCCCAATTCAAGTTCTAAACATGAATTGCCTATCAAGCCTCATCATGTTAACTAGTTAATCACGCATGCAAATGATCAACGCAATAAAATCAGAATTGGAAAACAAGAATTGAGTTAAAGGAGAGAGACATAATCACATTGAATCACTACACCGCCATGGGTGGCTTCATTGATCCCTTAGACAAGGGGATTAGTTCCTCATGTTCGTAACGACATACAAACAGTCGGAATTCACCATAATTGTAAACAAGAAAAGAGAGTAGGGAGACGCAGCTCCAAAATAAGGATTCAAAAATAGATCTAAAAACAGTTCTGATCCAAAAAAGTGTTGTTTCTGGTTCTGCCTGCACTGCTTTATTTATAAGGAGGCCACGCGTCACGAGGCCGTGACGCATTCTGGAATGGGCGCGCTTTCAAATCTGGAGCATCACGGCCGTGAGCCTTATCACGGCTAGGTCGTGATCAGTTCTGCCTGACCTATCACGGCTGTGATCTGTATCACGGGTAGGCCATGACAGCTTCTGTCTCCACCAACTGTTCTGTCACGGCCGTGAGGGGTATCACGGCTAGGCCGTGACAGTTTCTGACTTCCACCACATAGTCTGTCACGGCCGTGATGGGCATCACGGCTTGGCCGTGACAGCTTCTGACTTTTGCCTTCTGCTCTGCTTGATCATGGCCGTGATGGGCTCTGTTTGGCTCATATTCTTCACTTTTCAAGCTCTATTCCATCAAGGATCCATCAAGGCTAATTTCTGAGCATTTTTCCTTAAATTCCTTCAAAACAACACCAAGAAACCGCTTTACCCGTTCCAAGGGAAAAACTAACAAAAATCAACTAATTATGCCTAAACTATATGAAAAATGCATGCGAAAGTGCACATGAAATATGATGTAAAATCACACTATCAAATCACCCCAAGCTTAAAACTTGCTTGTCCTCAAGCAAACACTAAGGCCAGAAGATCAAAAAGCATGGATAGTGTGATTTAGAACCCGAGTAGCAACTGATCCAAGTAATAGGCAATTCAAATAATTTAGCAAGAGACAATCAATTCAAGTCCAATTAGATGCTTAGGTTTCTTAGACTCATACTCTCACTGATTTGGGCACTCTTTCTCACCTGAAAATCACCCCAAGCTTGTTCATTAGCTTGGCACTCTTTCTAGCCTCACTCAAGTGTCTAGGGATATATGACATTTTGCTCAATTTCCTCAAGGAATGAACTCTACCATATGCTTGACTATCAACCAAGTCTCTACTTTATTAATGAAAACAATTAAGAATCAAGAGGTATTTGCTTTGGTTGTAACAGGGGCATGGGATTAATCGTTAGGTGGAGAAATCAAGAAAAGGAAATTTCAAAAGGCTACACAGCATATCAAGCATTGCAAACATGACCTTCTAAAATACCCCTTTTTTGGGTTTTGATTCACTTTTCCACCTTTCTTTCTTTCTTTTTGTTTTTATTTCTCACTTTTTTTTGTCATCCCCTTCTCCATTTTTTTGTTTTCTTTTTCTTTTTATTTTTTTTATTTGAGAAGGGGAGATTTTCAATTCAGGAGAAATATTTTTCTGATTTTCTCATCCCATACTTATTCAACTACCTTTTTACCCTTTTTGTAATACTTTAGAAGGTCCTATCAAGCATCATTCAACAATATATTTCAAGTTACCAAGAAAAGCATTCATTCTTTTAGGCTCAAAATTGGGCAACTAAGGGGTAGCATTTAGTCAATCAACGTCCAGTAGGCCGGAAAAAATGCCTAGTGCCTCAATCATTTTCAAAATTGTTTTCAAAGATTTTTAAGCTTTGAAACGGTCTCGAGTCAAGTTCTAGAGAAATTCAATCCAAGAGGAATAACACTCTAACACAAAGAATGGGGTAGATATAGTGAGTACCCCTTTGGCTCAAAATCTCACATTTTGTAGTTCAGAAATCAATGAGAAACACAAATCTACGGAAACATATGCTAATTATCAACTATCAAAGATCATCTCAAGCATTTTCATTATTTGCCTTATCACAAGAATAAAAATTGGGTTCAACAATCCACTATCTCTATTTATTTGGCACTCAGTTATCACAATTGGATATATCATATCTAAGCAAAGGGCAATCGTTTCGTGTGATCATGCAAAACTATCATGCACAACTATATGAATGCAACATGAACAATGCAAATGCAAAATACCACCACCCCAAGCTTAAAAATTTACATTGTCCCCAATGTAAACAATCAAGTCGGAGACAGGAGAAAAATTGGAACGACTTACCAAGGCGGTAGCTGGTGTTGACTCTCATTCCAGTCAGAGACTTGTTGGGAGGTACATCACGACCGTTAGCCTCATCACGGCTAGGCCGTGATCAATTCTGGTCCTCAGGGTTGGCCTGTCACGGTCGTGACCTCCATCACGGCTAGGTCGTGATGCTTTCTGCTCTTCAGTGTCTTTCCATCACGCTCGTGATGGGGATCACGGCTGGGCCGTGATCCTTTCTGGTCTTCATTTTTAGCTCATCACGGTCGTGACTAGTGTCACGGCCTGGGCGTGATGGCTGCTGCCTCTGCTTTTTCCTTGTCTTCTTGCTCTCCCTTCCTGAAATCACTTGGCAATTTAATTAGTAAAAGAAAACTCTTGATCTTCTCAAATTATTCAAGAGTGAAATCAAAAACAAAAACTACTACGAAAATGAAAATCACTAAAGAGAAGGGTTAAGAAGCTTAGGTTGCCTCCCAATAAGCGCTTGTTTAACGTCCCGAGCCTGACTCAAGTCACCCCTAAGGATTAATCCGGAAGAAGATCTTGCTTCCCATGCCCTGCCTTGGTCCGCTTTTTGTAGGTTTTGGGCCTTTCATTTGCTCGCCTGCGGTTCCCGGACAACTCATTTAAGTCCAACAGCCCTCTATAATCTATAATCGGCACGTACTCTCCACCCCGTGATGGTCCTTGCTGGGATCGATTTATTGCTTTTATTGACCACCACGGTCGTGCCACCTTTCCTTGGGATCATATGAACTGGACCAACCCAACTACTATCCGAGATTGGATAGATGATTCCGGCCTCTAAAGGCTTAATCGCTTCCTCACGCACAGCTTCTTTCAATCCTTCTTTGTTGAGCTTTTCCCTTGCACCTTCATCCTCTGGGAGACTCGATAGGGCTTCCCTGTCCTTTAACCACTCAAGATAGACCTCATCCCCCAAATGGTCTTTTTCCTCACTATCATCATCATGGGATTTTACCAACACTTGTGCAAGTGAAGAACCATGGGCCTCTCTAGTTGCCTTTGCCTTGACAGTTGAGTCCACCATATCCACTCGATACACCTCCGACCTCTCAGCAGGGTGCTTCATTGCTTCAAAGACATTGAAGACCACCTTCTCATCTTGCACCCTCAGGGTGAGTTTCCCTTGTTGCACATCTATCAAGGCACGCCCGGTGGCCAAGAAGGGCCTACCCAATATGAGAGGGATCTCGGCATCTTCATCCATATCAAGCACCACAAAGTCCGCCGGAAATATGAACTTGTCCACCTTCACTAACAAATCTTCGACCACCCCATAAGGATATTTTATAGAACAATCAGCTAGTTGGAGTGACATCCGTGTATCTTTGACTTCTTTGATCCCCAACTTCTTCATCATAGAGATGGGCATCAAGTTGATGCTTGCCCCTAGGTCACACAATGCCTTCCCTACGGTCATCTCCCCGATGGTGCATGGTATAGAAAAAGAACCGGGGTCCTTCAACTTTGGAGGTAGTTTTCTTTGAAGAATGGCACTACACTCCTCGGTCAAAGCAACCGTTTCCTCATCCACTATTCTCCGCTTCTTGGAGAGAAGCTCCTTCATAAACCGGGCATAAGATGGCATTTGTTCCAAGGCTTCCGCAAATGGAATGTTAATTTGAAGTTTGCGGAAGACATCAAGGAATTTGTTGAACTGCTTATCCTGTTGAGGCTTCTTCAATCTTTCAGGATACGGTACCTTCATGTTGGGCGGGAGGTCTTGGGGTTCAATCCACTTCTTCTTTTGGAACTCTTCATCCACAAGTTTCAGCCTTCCCCCTTGCTCTGGTGCCTTGTCACTTGCCAACTCCTCTTTCTTAGGTTGCTCTTCCTCAACATCCTGAGAACTAGTTGCACCCCTGTTAGATCCCAACACCCTTCCGCTTCTAGTTGTTATGGCATTGCATTGGTTCTTAGGGTTGTTCTCGGTATCACCCGGGAAAGTGCCTGGGAGACGCTCATTAAGTTGCTTTGCGAGCTGAGCTATCTGCGTCTCTAGATTCTGAATTGCCGACCCTGTATGAGTTGCCAACTTGTCAATGGCTGTGCTTGTATTGATTGCCAACTTCTCAACTGCCGCATTCATCTTCTCAAGAGCCAACTCCCAAGGTTGCCTTCCACCATCTGTTATTTGCAATTGATTAGGCCCCGGGAGAGCCTGCTGAGTATTATGCTGATGGATTCCATAGTTCGACCTCTGACCCTGTTGAGGTTGTTGTTGCCAATTCTGTTGAGGTTGTTGTTGCCCGGCTAGACCACCACTAGCATTACTCCAAGCGAAACCCGGATGGTCTCTCCTCATATAACCCCTATTCTGATTATGACTGTTCCTCTGATAGTTGTTCTGGGGCACACTGTCATAGAAATTGTGGCATAAGTCCACATGTTCTCGAGAGAAGTTGAACGGACAGTTCTGAATGTCATGATTTCCATTACAATTTTCACAACCCGGAGGCATTCCCTCGTGTATCACATTCACCTTCTTGTTCTCAGACAAAGCCGCCATTTGCATCTTCAACAGTCTATTTTGCTCTAGAATGGCTTCCATCGCTGCAGAACTGACTCCACTTGAGGTTTCTCTACCACGGTTGTAATCATTGTACGACATCTTCTCCAATAATGCCCATCCATCCTCAGCTGATAAATAAGAAAAAGAGCCGCCAGCTGCGGCATCACAATTCATCTGATATCGTCCCCTTAACTCGTTAAAGAAATGCTGAACTTTGGAGACCGGGTCAAAGAAAGCCGAGGGACATCTTCTCAAGAGCACATTATACCTCTCCAAGCTTCATTATAAGTTTCATCCTCTGTCTGCCTGAAAGATGTAACGGCTACTCGTGCTTATGCCGCCTTCTGAGGAGGAAAATATTTGGTGAGGAACTTTTGTGTCATTTACTCCCAAGTTCTGATACTGTTCCTATCCAAGCTGTCAACCCAATCGCGAGCGACATCCCTAAGAGAGAGAGGGAAAAGCCTCAAGCGAAACTCATCTTGAGAGACTCCTCTTGTCTTCTGCAAGTCACAAGCTTCAAGGAAGCGAGTGATGTGTCTATGAGGGTCTTGTTTGCCACTCCCATCAAACTGATTCTCACGGATCTGGGCTGTGACACATCCTTCCACTCTGAAGGAGTCTGTATTCAGGCTGCCCCTCACGATAGAAGAGTCACAATCACCCAAGTTGGGTAGATCGTACTTGAAGAGAGGCTTGTAACGAAGAGGAGGAGGAGGGGGGGTTTCTTCGGCCATCCTCTCAAAATCAATTGCTTCAAGCCTCTTTCGTTCACTGGCTTCCTTCCTTAATCTCCTCTCGGTCCAGGTAATCTCCGAATCAAATAGCAAGTCCTCTTGTGAAAGGGTACCTCGCATACAAAAACAAGGCAAGACCAAGTGGAATCAAAGAGGTAGAGAGATATAAAAATAAATAAATAACAGAAAAATAAAAATAAAAACAGCTTAACCAAATAATCAAATTCCCTAAAAATTAGGAAAATTGGTTGTGTCAATCCCCGGCAACGGCGCCAAAAACTTGTTGAGTCACCGGCAAGTGTACCGGGTCGTCGCAAGTAATAAAATAACACGGTAAGTAATTACCAAGGTCGAACACAAGGATTGGGCTACCAATTCTACCAATTCGCGAGAAATTCGATAAGTTGGTCAAGTAACAAAAAGTGGTTGAGGGGGGAGAGAAAATAGGATCGCAATTCAAATCGACACAAATTAACAAATCAATTAAGAGTGAAAATCTGGATTAAAATGCCTAAGGTCACAAATCCACCTACCCAATCATGCATAGTACCCAAGTGATGATGATCCTCTCTCTAGGTTCAATTTTAATGTCAACCGGGACCCCCAAATTCTCCTAAATCCACTGTCGTGCTCAATAGGACGTATTCAACGATTGAGTTAATTACTTGCTAGGTCTCATAACTCAATAATCAAATTCGATTAAATCTTGTTCCCTATAAGGTTGCACCGATCTCCTATTCACTCTCGTGCAATATTCAATCAATGATCCCAATTCAAGTTCTAAACATGAATTGCCTATCAAGCCTCATCATGTTAACTAGTTAATCACGCATGCAAATGATCAACGCAATAAAATCAGAATTGGAAAACAAGAATTGAGTTAAAGGAGAGAGACATAATCACATTGAATCACTACACCGCCATGGGTGGCTTCATTGATCCCTTAGACAAGGGGATTAGTTCCTCATGTTCGTAACGACATACAAATAATCGGAATTCACCATAATTGTAAACAAGAAAAGAGAGTAGGGAGACGCAGCTCCAAAATAAGGATTCAAAAATAGATCTAAAAACAGTTCTGATCCAAAAAAGTGTTGTTTTCTGGTTCTGCCTGCACTGCTTTATTTATAAGGAGGCCACGCGTCACGAGGCCATGACGCGTTCTGGAATGGGCGTGCTTTCAAATCTGGAGCATCACGGTCGTGAGCCTCATCACGGCTAGGCCGTGATCAGTTATGCCTGACCTATCACGGCCGTGATCTGTATCACGGGTAGGCCGTGACTGCTTCTGTCTCCACCAACTGTTCTGTCACGGCCGTGAGGGGTATCACGGCTAGGCCGTGACAGTTCCTGACTTCCACCACATAGTCTGTCACGGCCGTGACAGCTTCTGACTTTTGCCTTCTGCTCTGCTTGATCATGGCCGTGATGGGCTCTGTTTGGCTTCTTCACTTTTCAAGCTCTATTCCATCAAGGCTCCATCAAGGCTAATTTCTGAGCATTTTTCCTTAAATTCCTGCAAAACAACACCAAGAAACCGCTTCACCCGTTCCAAGGGAAAAACTAACAAAAATCAACTAATTATGCCTAAACTATATGAAAAATGCATGCGAAAGTGCACATAAAATATGATGTAAAATCACACTATCATACAACCGCTCACGACCTCCCTTCTTTTGTCACGATCAGGTGGACGTTTGCAACTCACTCTCTTTGCCCAGTGTCGTAGCTTCAGTAACTTTCTCACTCACTGGGTCAACTTGGCCCCATCCGTCTAGCCCATGATTTCTTCTCTCTTTTTTTCTCTCAGAGTTACTTTTACTCATAACCGTCTTATCCCCATGCATATCGTCATTGTTATTATCATTAACCACACATTCTGCAACTTCCGCATCATTCAAAATTCGAAAATGTGATCCATTTGCCGAAACTGCACCGTGCTTTTTTCCAACTCCACCGTATCCCTCACCATTCTGCTTTCCCTCTTGCTGAACACCACCCTTACTCCTTCTTTTTCTTCTTCTCTCTACCATCATTGTACTTTCTCTTTTGAGTTGGTGCCTTCACTCTTTTACAACCTTCAAATATTAACCCCTTTGATCTCCCAGCCCTTCTTTCCATCAAGAACTCTCTCACCGAAGTCTCCCAACATCACCTTTCTTCTCTACATGGAACCTCCTAAGGTGTTACATGCTCCCTCGACCGAGTCGCCACTCTCTCACTCGGCACTAACTCACTCACTCCCTGGTTCATCTCTGCTCTCGCTGAGTTACCGCAACTCAAGTTTCTCATCTTGGCCCCCAATTCCCTAACTGGAGAGTTAACCGAAAACATTTTTGCGCCCTGTTCCATCAACACCATGCTGCATATAGCCCACTGCCGTCCTCAATGAGAGCCTACCATAATCACGCCACTCCTCTGCCCAGAAGACCACCACTGCATTCCAAGATAGTTTCTCCTGAACGAGTGGCCTTCTCCGCCGCGTCGAACTCGGACCCCGGCATTGCATCGAACCGCACCAGATCAGCGCTACCCATATCCTCCGCCACGAGCCGAACAAGAACCGGTCGTCGCCGACCAGCCTCGTCCGCCATTTTCTTTGAACTCTCTGTTGGTAACGATGGAGCCCAGAAGCCTCTGATACCATTCTCTCCTTTTTTTTTATTTTTTTTCTCTCAAAAATTCTGATATCAAAGTTTTGCTTCTGTCACTTCTCAGTTGCTCAATCTGCTACCTTAACTTTCGAATCTCCTACTCTAACAACTCATTTCTTCTCACTCCTCGCCAACGCTCTTAGTTCAAAGAATGTTGTTTCATTAACATCAATCTCTGAAATAGCAAGAGTAAAAGTGGTACAAAATAGCTTAACCTCCCTATACATTAAACATCTACATATATAGGCAATAGAAAATAACCGCTCCTCCCATTATCTCTCAACCACTGGCCAAACCGCTCCTTCCATGATCTCTCAACCGCTGGTCTAACTACTCCTAATTTATCCAAACAGTACATAAGCCCCCCAAGCTCTGAGCTTCAAAGAGGTTAAAGAGCTCTAAGAGATATCTTCAAGTAAATTGGATTGTTCCCGAACTGAGCTATAAATGTCTCCAGACAAATCCGAGTTTTTTCCGATCTAATTTGCAGATATATTCAAAGCAAAATGATTAGTAAATGTTAGAAACTGGGCTATATAGTGTAACTCAATGATTTTGTGTGAGCATGATCTTTCCTTTTTTTCTTTTTTACCTTTCTTTGTGTTTAAAAAAAAATAATAAGAAATTTTCAAGTATTCTTCTTTAGCTTGTTCATTAGTCAGTACATAGTAGAAATGGTAAGTCATTTTCATTGTTCGTTTGATTTGATCTTAGGGTAAAAATAAATGTTTTAAAGTTTAATAAACATTTGCACAATTAATTTGGGTAACCGTTTTTTTAACGGGTGTATTAGGGGTGCTACGGGGTTAAGTCATCATCATTTCCTATGTGCAATCGATTTCCGAACTCAACTTGGTTTCAAATACCATTTTTAAAGGTTTTTCAATTTTACCTATATTAAATAAAATTGGTGGCGACTCCATGTTCATTTTCTAAAAAAAAACAAGTATTTTTTTTATCGCCGCCGTTGCGTCGTGATCTCTGTCGTGACACTCCCTTCAACTGATTAACAATGCAAAAAAGAGTTCATACATATTTTATATATGCCCTCCCTGGGCCTCATCCCTAGTGTTATACAAATTTAGCAAGCAAATTATGTATTCACTAAGAATCTAAGATTAATAACCATAATGAATAAAGACTATGTAAATCGATTAAAAATCAAACACCTTGTTCTTTGTCTCCTCTGTGAGAAGTTTTCCTATATCGGATAAGAGAGTGAGTTGTGTGCGAGATATCTATTAATGGCGTCTTCTAGCTTTGCTCAGTTAACGTTAGAGGATGAGGAGGTGGATTTGGAGGTCCCGGTGGAAGAGGTTCGACGAGTACTGGATGGAGACTCAACCCTGTGCCTGGTTGGGAGATTCCTGACAACGAGGTCAATCAGGTTTCACATGATGAGGAAAAGGATGGCTGGCGTTTGGAAGTCAGGAAGGGGCGTAAACATGAAGGAGGCAGAGGGAGGCATATTTTTGTTCCAGTTCTTCCATAAGGTGGATGTCCAACGGGTACTGAGGAGTGGACCGTGGTCTTTCGACGAACATTTGTTGTTACTGGGAACGATATAGGAGGGTCAGACACCCCAAGAAGTGGAACTTTTCAACATACCCTTCTGGGTTCAATTTCATAAGATCCCTATAGGGTTTATGACAGAAGCGGTGGGGAAGCACCTGACAAACTTTCTGGGTGAATTCATAGAGTACGATTCAAAAAACAATTCAAATTTCCTTAAGTCCTATATGAGATTCCGAGTGCTCCTTGATGTGCGCAAGCCACTGAAGAGACTGAAGAGAGTGAAGAAACCAGGAGGGGAGGCAAAGGAGGTTCAGTTCAAATATGAAAGGTTGGGGTATTTTTGCTATCTGTGTGGAATGCTAGGTCACATGGAGGATTTGTGAGAAATTATTTCTGCTAGATGATGATGATGGTAGCCGATTATGGGGACCGAAGTTACGGGTTGAGCAGCAGAGGAACCAGGGGGATGATGGTGAGGGGTGGCTGAGGGAGGAAGGAGCTAAGAGTTGGGAAGCACCAAATCTGTAGAAAGTTTCGAAATTCAAATCTGCGGTTAATGCAGATGTGGATCCTAAGGAGGTGATTACTGGGGCAGTAAATGACGCAAAAATCAAGGAGAAAATTTTGGTTTCAGTTGTTGACATATTTCGAAACCCAAATATTCTCTTTACTAAAATTAAGGATAAAGTTATTGGAGAGAGAGGAATGGATACGGAAATGAAAGAAGGCAATCATGAGGGCAATTATGAGGACAATCATGAGGAGAGGGAGAGTTGGAGTGGGATAAGAAAAGAAAGTTAACAGAGTTGGTGGGTGAAGGAGAGCACGTGCAGAGGGAGTCAAAGAACGTGGACTGCATGGAAATTGGTCCTGATAGTGTGATTCCAAAAAAAATTTTAGTGGCAGACCCTGGAAGCCAGGATTGCCGGGGACTATGAGTATACTAAGTTGGAGCTGCCGAGGCCTAAGCAACCTGCGTGCAGTTTCTTCGCTGAGGGTCCTCGTTCGGGACCACAAACCGAATGTTATTTTGCTTTTTGAAACTTTATGTCACTCAAATAAAATAGAGGAAATTCGTGTAAAGTTAGGATTGGATTTTTCTTTTGTTGTTGATAGGGAGGGACGTAGTGGAGGTATTGCAATTATTTGGAAACAATCCTTTGAATGTCGCATTATCAATTACTCAATGAATTTTATTAATGTGGAGGTGTCTGATAACGATAGAGGTTTATGGAGGTTGATTGGGTTCTATGGCTATCTGAGAGGACCAGAAGACGTGATTCCTGGAATTTATTAAGAAACTTAGTTACAATGTCATTGCTTCCTTGGTGCGTTATTGGGGACTTCAATGACTTGTTAATGGCTGAGGACAAGAGGGGAATAGTCGATCATCCGAACTGGCTTATAAATGGTTTCCGTGACACTGTTCGAGAGTGTAATCTAATTGCTCTTCCTCTTAATGGGTATCAGTTTACTTGGGCAAATCGTCATGATTCTGACATTGCAGTGGAAGAACGTCTTGATAGAGCTTTGGCTTATGAGGTGTGGTTGAATTTATTTCCGAATGCACAATTATCAAATATTTTAGCTCCTGTCTCGGATCATTCACCACTCCTACTTTGTATTGATCAGCGCCCTGCTCATAAGCACCAGAGAAAGTTTCACTTTGAGAATCGTTGGCTTGAAGAACTTGAGGTGGGTGATGTGGTGCGGTCTAGCTGGGAGAATGGGATACATGATGATGTTATTTTTAAACTAAAGCAGTGTAGTAAAGACCTAGAGGTTTGGAGTAAGAAACTTAATGGGAATTTCCGCAAAGAAGCAAATCAGTGTAAAAGGCTTTTGGAGGCTACTAGAATTTCTCATGATCCAGAGGATGCCTTGATTTATGATAGACAACGAGAAAGGCTTGCATCAATTTTGGCTCAAGAGGAGATCTATTGGAAGCAAAGAGCCAAGGTCTTTTGGCTTAGAGATGGAGATGCAAATACAAATTTTTTTCACTTGACTGCTACTGCTAGGAAGAGAAGGAAAATTATTGACAAGCTAAAAAATGATAACAATGAATGGGTAGGTGGTCAACCGAGTCTTTGTGAGCTTGCAAAGGACTATTTTGGAAACCTGTTTCTAGAACAACAGAGCATTTATTCCCCAATTATTGAGGCAGTGTCCCCTATTGTCTCGGTGGAAGATAATCAAGGGTTGGAACTTCCCTTCACTGGAGAGGAATTCAGAGCAGCTATTTTCCAGATGCACCCAGATAAATCTCCGGGGCCTGATGGTTTAAATCCTGCTTTTTACCAGCATTTTTGGGATATTTGTGGCAAGGATATTTTCACGGCTTGTTGCTACTGGTTGGAGACTGGTAACTTTCCATCAACTCTTAATGATACAAATATTATTTTAATTCCTAAAGTTGATAGCCCTTCTTCTATGAGAGTCTTGAGACCTATATCCTTGTGTAATGTTCCATATAAAATAGTGGCAAAAGTCTTAGCTAACAGGTTGAAAAAATTATTGCCAAAATGTATCTCAGAAGAGCAGTCTGCTTTTGTAGAAGGAAGATCTATCCTGGATAATATGCTCATAACTTTTGAAATTATCCACCATATGAAATGCAAAACAAAGGGAGTTAGAGGTGAAGTGGCTTTGAAAATAGATATCAGCAAAGCTTATGATAGAGTGGACTGAGGTTTTCTCCGTGCTATGATGGAGAAGATGGGTTTCTGTGATAGATGGGTCAGATGGATTATGCTGTGTGTTTCCTCTATTAGCTACTCGGTTCTAGTTAATGATGATTCAGTTGGACCAATTGTTCCAGGCAGAGGCTTAAGGCAAGGTGACCCTCTCTCCCCTTATCTCTTTCTTATTTGTGCTCAGGGCCTTACTTCCCTAATCAAAAGAGCTGAGGGGAGGGGTGACATTCATGGTATTCAAATTTGTCGGGGTGCTCCTTCTGTTAGTCACCTTCTTTTTGCAGATGATAGCTTTTTGTTCTTTAGAGCTAGTGAGCGTGAATGTAATGTGATGAAGTCGATTCTTGCTACTTTTGAAGCAGCATCAGGTCAAGCAGTTAATTTCAGTAAACCTGAGATTTTTTATAGTAAGAATGTGGATGATGGTACTCGATTGGCTTTATCTAATATCTTGGGAGTCCAGACCTGTCTTGGGTCAGGAAAATATTTGGGGCTTCCCTCATTAATTGGTAGAAAAAAGAAAGCTACATTTAATTATCTGAAGGACGGGGTGTGGAAGAAAATTAATTCTTGGAGTGGCAGACATCTTTCCAAGGCTGGTAGGGAGGTTCTGGTGAAGTCTGTGCTCCAAGCGATTCCAGCTTATTGCATGAGTGTCTTCTTACTACCTCCTTCGTTGGCAGAAGAGATTGAAAGGATGATGAAGTCCTTTTGGTAGGGATCCAAGAAGGGAGATACGCGTGACATTAATTGGTTTAAATGGGATAAGCTATCTATGAGGAATGAATTTGGTGGCCTCGGCTTCAGAAATTCGGGAGCTTTTAATTTGGCAATGCTAGGGAAGCAAGGTTGGAAGTTTGTTTCTAACACAGAAGCTATGGTCTCAAGGATTTTCAAAGCTAAATATTATCCTAGAGGCCAGTTCTTGGATTCGATTCTTGGTCATAATCCAAGTTTTATTTGGCGTAGCATCTGGAATTTCCGGGTCTTGTTGAATGAGGGCTCTAGATGGAGAATCGGCAATGGACACAATATTCCAATCCTAAATGAGCCTTGGATTGCAAATGGTCAAAGGCTGAATCACCATTTTAACTTAACCCAAATGGCTCATAATTGGGTGGTCAATGATTTTATTATGCCTGGTACTAGAAGATGGAATGAAGATTTTGTGCGTCGGTTTTTTACTCCTTGTGATGCTGCTACTATACTAGCCACGCCCTTAGTTGATGAAGTAGGGGAGGACATGCGCATATGGAAATATAGTAAGGACGGTTTTTATACAATTCGTTCATCTTATAGACTTTGTATCGAATTCCTATTGAACACGGCTCATCTGAAACAAGATGGAGATTTGGAACTTGGAAGTGCCCCCCAAAGTGAAGTCCTTCATTTGGCGCGCATGCAGGGAGATTCTTCCCACTAGAATAAACCTGCATAGGCATGGGGTGGCTTGTGCAAGTTCGTGTGTGAGATGCGAAACTGGTCTTGAATCTCAGTATCATGCATTACTGCAGTGTGACAAGAGTAGAGATATTTTGATTCAAGCTGGGTATTAGCACATCATTGATCCTTTACTTAACCAGGTGAACTCTTTCTCTGAGTTATATTTCTTGGTCAGTGGTGTTATTGACTCAAATAAAAGGGCGGATTTTGTGATGATATTGTGGGGCATATGGAAGGCCAGGAACCAAAAATTGTGGAACAATGAGGATACGACTGGAACTCAAGTCATCAGCTGTTCAAAAGAGATGTTGTCCAGTTGGATTTTAGCTAGGAAAAAGAAACCCCCTTGGGTGGCTGTTGGTCCTGGAATTACCCAAGCTAGATGGTCACCTCCTCCTTTTGGGTCTTTGAAATACAATGTTGACGCAGCTTTCTTTGAGACCACAAATTTATCCGGGTTTGACATGTGCATCCATGACCATGAGGGCAAGTTTGTTGAAGCTAAAACAATGTGGGTAGAATCAAAGTTGGAAGTGAAAGTGGGGGAAGCAATGGGTCTCTTGTTTGCCATTAAATGGTGCATTGAGTTGGGTTTCACCAACGTCCACTTTGAAGTTGATAGTAAAGGGGTGGTGGATGAGTTATCTTCATCAAAGGAAATTATTACTGAGTTTGGTATCATTGTCAATTGTTGCAAGGGTCTTACTTCTTACTTTACAAACTGTTCAACAAAGTTTATTAGGAGGCAAGAAAACAAAGTGGCTCACTCTTTGGCTAGGACGTCTTTGTTGTATGCTAGCTCCTGTTATTTTTATATTGCTCCTAGTTGTATTGCTGACACTATTATAAATGAATTGCGATAATTTGGCTTTTATCAACAAAAAAAAAACATAATGAATAAGTGACATATAAGAATTTCAGGTCATTGTAGATGTATATGTGATATATATCATTCAATGAAAATATAAATAAACTATTATGTTGTTTGACTTTGTCTGTTTTTTATTTTGTTAAGAGACTTTGTATGTTTTTGAGTCCAGGAAATCTAACATTTTGCATTGGAATTGAAATCCAAACCATTAGGGCTCGTTTGGTGGTCAGGATAAGAGAGACAGGATATGATAAGCTATCATATCTTGTCTGAAACTATTGTTTGGTGAGCCAGTAGGATAGGATAAACCAATCCTGCCTCCTATCCTATCCTGTCCATCTAGTTAAAATTCTATCCTGATGGGGGAGCTGGGTTAGAACTCAACAAGATAGGATAAGGTGATTTAAAGTATATAAAGTATAAAAAAATGTATACATAAAATAATTAAAGTATAATAAATTATAATATGGTTACCTAAAAAGGTATAATAAAACATAAAATAATAAAAATATTAATAATTAATTTTAAAAATTATTATTTCTTCTCACAAGGCTAATTTTGTTACTTTATATTATTTTTAAAAACTGAAAAATAAATAAAAATATTCTAATAATTTAACTATATGTAAAGTAAAAACTAAAAATGAATATTTAAAATTATAAAAAAATTAATTTAAGTTAAACAATATTTTAAATATTTTATGTAATTTTATCACAAGGACAATTTTGTCTTTTTATATAATCTTAAAAAATGAAAATTATAAAAAAACTAAAATCTAATAAAATATGAAAATATTCAGAACAAGAACGAAAATTTTAAAATTTATACTAAAATAATAATGCTACCCAGTTGGTTATCTGGTGGACATCAAACATCGGATAAGATAACAGTTTATCCTACTCACATCCTATCATACTCTTATCATGCTCCCTTATCCTATCCATCTCTATTCTATCATGACCACCAAACAAGCCCTTATAATTAAATCAGAATAAGTTACTCCACACTCAAAATCCAAAACATAAGAATTCATTTTCCCATTCTCTAAGTCTTACGCGCGCACACACACAATAACTGCAGCTTAGCTCCTTGAGACAAATCCCAATGTTTAAGAATATTGCATGTAAAGTAGTCATTTTCGTCACCCTTATAAAATATTATTTCAATTTTAGTTCCAATACGATCAATAAAGTGAAATTTTCAAGCTATTTCATTCTTGAAACTCTTCGGAGGTGTTTGATTTACAAAAATTCAGGGTCTGGACAGTACAAAAATTTTTGTACCTTATTTGATTTGAAAAGTAGTCGGGGGACAAGACAAAAAAGTGGTGAGGAATGGGACAAAAACCCAAAATTTTGTCCCCCACCAAACCATGGGACAAAAAGTTGCCCATGGACAGACTAACAAAAGACAAAATTATCCTTACATCTCTCTCCTCTCTTCTCTCTCCCTCTCTCTCCTCTCTCTCCCTCTCTCCTCTCTATCTCTCTCCTCTTTCTTTCCTCTCTCTCTCATCTCCCTCCCTCTCTCTCGTCTCTCTTTCTTTCCTTTTTCTCCCTCTCTCCCTCCTCCCTCTCTCCCTCCCTCCCTCCTCTCTCTCTCCTCTCTATCTCTTTCTCTCTCCTCTATGTCCTCTCTCTACATAATTATACAAAATTATATATTGTATATTTATATATTAAATAATATATATTATTAAGGATATTCCGATAAATTTAATATTATTTTTTTGTACTGTCCATTATCCATCAAACAAACAATGTACAAGATAAAGAATTGTCCTGTAACTCAAGGATTTATCCTGTGTTGTCCTGTCTGTCATGTGTTGTCCAGATACCTTTTGCAAATCAAACGCACCCTTCAATAAGTAGGTTGAGAGTTGTACAACGTAATATAGGCATCAAATATAAAGAATTATATCTTCATGAAAATAAATAGGATAATAACACATATGTCTCCGGGATTGAGGAATATATAAATATCTCTGTATTTGGACCACCAGAAGAACTTGCGCCGATATCTATTTACATAAAGAAAGAAAAAATAGAGGTTCAGAAAAATATGATTCTTGCAACATCTATATAAACTCAGAATGAACAAAATTATAAGAAAATTGTAATAAAATTGAGAAAAATGAACACCTAAGGTACTCAATATGAGGAGGCTTTATTGCCTGTACTGATTAATGTCTACTTTGGAATTCTTTCCACGACAATTAGAGGCAACAAATAAATGAAATGAATGTAAAGAAGAGACAGTTTTGGATACCATTTTTTGATTAAAGCACACCACACATATTTTAATGTTTCATTGTTTGTTTCATGTATACATGAGTACCTTAGAAAGTGGGGAGATGGAAAGAATACCTACAGAATTTTGTCGTTTAATTTATATTTGTCCTTAACCTAAATCTCCAACAAAAATGAGAAACCAAAGTTTGATGTAGAGGGGACTCAAATTTCCTGTCGGCCCAAAATTGGGAGAGAAAAGATAAAAAGAAAAAGTAAAAGTAAAAGTAAAAATCCTCACTCATTCCACTTTTTATAAATATGAATCTTGCATTTTCTTTTCCTTTACGCAGATATAAAATATTAATTATTAATAAACAATAAAAATCATTAGAAAGAAAGGATGAAGTGACGAACAAATGATGGACGACCATTTACAAATGTGTGGGGCAACAGAAATGTCCCCACTAGTTTTCTTTTTTGGCTGTATGCATTGTTTATTATTATTTTTTGTTATTACACACATTTCTTAAAAACTATTTATATTTTTTTTGTCATAATAACTTTTTTCTTGAAATTATAATTGTACTTCCTATTCTCATTGCAAGACATTGATCAGAAGTTTTTGTCATTTGACTAGCCCAAAAACTCGGGATGCTCAGATCAAAGCAAACGATACCAAGCCCAACTCTATTCAGTCCAAAAGAAAAGGCCCAAAAATTAGAGCCCATATGAAACCAGTAAAATTACAACAGCAATGACAAATGCGTGATTAATTGATTCTACAGGGGCAAAAGCGTAACTACATTGAAAGAGTATATAAAAGCACACGATGACAATTTAGGGTTTCGAATTCATATTCTTCACTCTCTGAGTGCACAACACAAAAGAGTGATTAGGGTACCCCAATACTGCAGATTCAATGGCCGGAGCCTTCGATGTTGGAGCCGTTCCCTTCAACCCCGACATTTGGGGATCACCTGATGCTGCCAGCAATAACTCCAACGTCCCCTTCGCCCCTTCTCCCGCTCTGATAAGCTAGGCCGGATCGCCGACTGGACCCGAAAGTTCAACAAACCGGCCCAGTCCAAGAACCCATCCGACGCCGTATTCGACTTCACCAATGACGATTCCAGCAGCAGCGCCGTGCCCTAAATTCGCCCCCAAATGGCGATTCCAGCAGCAGCGCCGGCTCCCTTAGCATCGCGACGAGGAAGTTGAAGCCCGGACAATTCTCAAACGTCCCCTTCTCCCCCTTCTCCCGCTCCGATAAGCTAGGCCAGATCGTTGATTGGACCCGAAACTTAGACAACCCAACGCGGCCCAAGAACCCATCCTTCTTATGCTCCGACTTCACCAACGACGACTCCTTCTCCGGCTCCGACAAGCTCGGGAAATAGAAAGAATACTTTCAGAATTTTGTCATTTAATTTGAACTCCATTTGGACTCAATTATAAACAAAAAAATTACCTATATTTTTTGGACTCAAATATAAGTAAAATTCAATCAACTCAACTCTATTTAATGCAGGTATTCTTAAAATTAAGAAAATTAATCAATCAAACCAATTCTCCTTTTGTCTTCTCAAAAGCATTGTAAATTCCCTATACAATTTAAAGTCTAGTAATTGTAACTCATTCTTTTTTATATGAATCAAGACAATTAAACTAAATTAACTAACTTCCTTAATAAGTGTGAAATTAGTTATTTTTAATTATAGAACCTATTTGTTTAAGATATGATTTTATTACAAAATAATTTAGTGATTTTTTTTTAGAGATTTTTAAAAAAAGTAGAAACGGATTTGTGTTTGTTTAGAATCGTAAAAAAAATCATTTTTTCTGTTTTTGATTATTTTTAGAAGCAAAAATAAACACACTAAAAAATTTAGAAAATGATTTTATGGTTAAAAAATGATTTTTTTTAGCAAAATATGTAATAACAAATTGGCTCTATAATTGAGTTCGGAGGTATTACTTGAGTAATTTGACTTTAACCTAAATCTCCATTAAAGTTGAGACACCAAACTTTGATGTAGAGGGGTCCAATTTTCCTGCTCCAGGGGCCGAAAATTGAGAAAGAAAAGATAGAAAAAAAAAAATGTAAAGATCCTCACTCGTTCGGTCGTTCCAATTTTTTTTAATAAATACGAATCTTTCATTTTTCCTTTTCTTTATGTAGATATAAAAGATTAAATTAATAAACAATAAAAAGCATTAGAAATAATGGATGTAGTGATAACAAGCGGATGGACCCATTTATAAATGTATGGGGCAAAGCAAATGCCCCCCTTAGTTTCCTTTTTTGGTTATAACTAGTATGTTGACGCGTGCGAATATTTCTACGCATGTATTAAAACAGAATATAAATATAACAATAAGTTGATATATAAAAAATCTATCCTTTGATTTTTATTTTATTTTTATAATTTTACCTGTCAAATATAGATACAAATGTCATCAAATTCTTCTAAAATATAAATGTTATGAGAGGAACAACATAAATAGATCGGGGCTTAAATAATAGTCCAAGCTCTATTAGGTTAGACATATTGTACCAAAGTAAAAAGTAAAACTATTCGATTAACAAAATTAGAAATGTACTTGCTTCAAAAAAAATTTAGAAATGTACCGCTCAATCATAACATTTATTAGTGTGCAATTTGTCCCTTGTTGAACAACTATAGCTATTTCTTCAGTCTGTTTAATTATTAACAACATAACATATTAAAATATATGACAGGAAATCAACACTTGGTTACAAATTTATGAACCAATAAGAACTCATTCTTTCAAGTAGCTTTCGAGTTTCTTGCTTGTTTTTAGCAATCCTTGCTTCAAGAACAACATCTATTGCACAAGTTAGGTAAAAGATTGGCAAGAGGGAAATAATTATCAAAATAAAGCAAAAATTATCAATTGAAACATATGCCATCATGATAATAGAAACTTAATGATGTGCTCTCTTCCCTCCAACTAATCATAGTCATGAATTAATGTAAATAATAAAAGTAAAAAAATGCTTCAAAACATTATTAGAAAGTGAATGTCAGATATGCAAATGGTGCAAATAGTATACAAAATCAGCCTTATTGGACTTCTCCAAATGCATTTCAATACTTCCCCTTAGAAAAAACAATGTGCACAAGTTAGTGTAAACAATAGATATAATTTTGTTCAATTAAAAGATTGTCACCTATGCATTTAGGAAATGATTTGGACCCTCAGACTTGAAGTTGAAACATGAAAGCAATGTTAAAACTCTTGAGGGAGAGCTTTGCCGCCCTTGTGGTCTTACCCGGCTCGATGGATTAGTCTCCGCAGTTGCGAACAGATGACACCCTGGGAAACCAAAAAAAAATTGAAACATTTAGAAAATCCAAAATATAACACCCACCAAAAGAAATAATCCAGGTTTGTAATATAAAAGATCAAATAAACAGATATTAGGAATTAGCTTTTGTATCTCAGTACAAAGAAGTATGATAGAACTTTATACCTTTGTTGGAACATAATTTGCATCAGACAACCTTTGCAAATTTTCCATAAAATAAATGACACAATATGGAATTGGAGTTCATTGCCATGAGCATATTTTCCATAAAATACTTGCCCACAATCTGGAACCTGGAGTTCATGGCACAATGTTAGGTAATCCAGCCTGCCTTCAATTTCTTAGAGTCTTTCACCAATGTCCTGTCAGAAAATTACATTTTCTTTGAATTAAGAAGACATTGATATGTGAGTTTTGTTGGAAATTTCAGGCAAAGCAAATCCCATATTGTATGGGAGCTAACTTGGAGAGCCCCCTTAAGCCTATATAAAGAAGCTTAAGGGGTGCTAACTAAACACATCAATCCTCACTAAGAAGACACTAGTGCAGAAAAGGGATTCCACATCGGTTATTTTTGGCTTTCACATCGGTTTTCAAACTGATGTTGAAAAGACCGATGTGGTTTATTGCCACTTTTCACATCGGTTTTAAAACCGATGTTTAAAGTACATTTTTAACAGCGGTTTTTACATAAACCGATGTGAAAAGTTCATTTGTCAATCGGTAAACTATTGAAAATATCACTTTCCACATTGGTTTTCAGAAAATCGATGTGGAAATTAGACTTTACACATCGGTTTTGTACAAAACCGATGTGAAAAATTTCAATTTACACATCGGTTTTAATGAAAATCGATGTGTAAAGTCTATTTTTTTTGAATCTGTTATTTGCATTTCTATCATTCTTTTCCCCTATTTCAGTAATAATACAGATCAATAGTAGAATAACATACTCTAAATATTCTCAACAATCACTTTTGTACAACAAAAACACAATTAATATATACTGAATTTATTACGAACAATACATATGTACGTTCAATTACATTCAGACAACAAAGATAATTAGAAAACAAAAAGCTACATGATATATTATAGATTTCATATCAAAATACACATGATCAGTCAAAAATACACTATAGCTAGTACATGATAAGTTTTTAAACTAACTACATACATATATATATATATATATATATATATATATATATATATATATACAAACTATGGTTGGTACACTTCAAGAAATAAAGTTGCCCAACGCCTCCTTATGTTGTTGATGTCGGAATCAGATAATGGAGTTGGATTGTTGAATATCTGCAAGTTTAATTGGACAAAAGATTATATCTTTTAAGTAATAAACTAACATAAAACATATAACGAATCTATATATAACTGTTACTTCTAATTGTTATCAATTAACATTTACCTCGTGCCATCTTTCAGTGATCCCGGAGGAGATAATTTCCAACATCCACTGCATCACATAGTCTCCATATTCCCATGATCCACGTTGTATACGTGACTACGTACAAATGAAACCCAATTAGAATATGAGGAATTAAATAGAAATCAATAATTATACCCACTGCATTTGATGCATTTGAACTAATAAATATCTTACGCTAGGAATAATCCAACTGATAGCTCGACGCCTTTCACCACACAACATGTGTTTTGCATTAATAGAACTATCATGACAAAATAAACATTAATTAAAATATATCTAATAGATTTCAGATAATTAAAACAACTGCATTAATGATTATAAAGTATTTTAATGCTTACGTTTTGATGATCGTCTTCAGTTCATTTCCGGCTTATTTCCAATTGAGCAGAAGAGGACCACGACGTTCATCCTAGGGTACAAGATCAACAGTTGCCAATGCTGGCTGTATTTGCGGAACAATTAGTGACTAAGTCATATATAGTTATAATTAAATAACCGGTGCTTACTTATTGAGATAAGGCGCAAGGTAGAATTGATGATCGTCTTGGGCAAGTATATCACGTATGGTGGTGACCCGGTCTTCTAATGCTAGGAGAACATCACCGTGAATGAACATGGGGTCAATGAACCCATAAAGGGCGAGGTTACCCTGATCAACTAACATACGATGCAGATACCTAATATATTGAAAAAACATGTTAATTATCATAGTATTTAAAAATTAATTACTTAACTTATAAATAAAATGTACTTACGTGCACCATAACGATAGGTGTGTAGAACTAGCCATTTCTTTATTGAGTACAATCTCCATAAGTTCCTTCTTTGGGATATACAGTTCATCACCTGGACTGGCATCATGTTCCAACCTTACCAAAGCTGCGTCATTCTCCACGGTGACAACCTGTATAGCCAGAAGTTTAAAAACATCACCAGGTGCCCCTTTGTCGATCCCCTAAACAACAAAGATATATATTAGTAATCACAGATAATTAAGTTATTTCATTCGTAATTAACTAAATGGTCAAATGAATACTTTGGCAGGAGCAGACATCTCTGGTCTTCCTGGATCCGACCTTTTAGGCACAATATCATTTCCAACATCCTATAACGAATAAAAAAAAAGCATTATCTTTAAACAATAATAAATAATTTCAACTATGAATATAGAAAAACACAACTAACTGAATGCCTCAGATGCAACAAGAAAGCTGACCAGTCTTCTTGGCCAGAGGATGAAGTTACCGGGGGCCTGACCCATTGTTTGAACCTCCTCAGTAGGCACAGGGACTCGAGCATCAGCATCTCGAATAATCTCAACAACGACCCTCAGCTGATCGTCCGGTAATAAACGATGGTGTATGGTATTACCTAAGTTATTATGTGCCCTCCCCAATGCCACTAAGCGGTGATCATGATGCTCATCAACATACAGCTCACACCTATTAGGGTCGTCATCATCATCATCATCATCATCATCATCACCATCATCATCATTTTCAGGCTGATGAGGAGGATCACATGAGCCCTTAATGCTCACATGGACAGAGGGTTGGACACCGACTGTCATCTGCTGGGACATAGAAGTCAATATTGCCATCTGCTGGGCAAACTGCTCGGCCATCTCCTGTCTAAGCTCAGCTGCAATCTCCTGTTTTAGCCGTGCTCTATCTGCATCAACATCCCTGTGGCATTGGTGTGAAGATGAACCATGGTATTGGCGAATGCCGACGCCCCATCCAACACCAATGACACGGCCCGGGTGGTCTGGTTTACCGATGGCAGTAGCTAAGATATCCTCGCGTCCTCTAGGAACAAAGGTTCCTTGGGTTACCTGCTCGTCCAAGGCATCCTATCACATATAAAATATCAGGTCACATTACAATTCGGTAACAATCTTAAAATGACAATTACAATTCAAAATATACTTACAATCTTCTCAGCTACTTGGCGGGCCTCCTCAGATGTATATTGTCCCGTTTTTCTTTGTCGGACCCTCTTCCATTTATGATGGCGTGGGGGTGGAGGTGGATCAACAACCTCTGGACGATTTTCAGCGTTAGGATCCGCATGAGATGCTGCTTCCTGACGTGCTTTCTTTTCCTCTTCCACCATTATCTGACCAAGCTTTTTATATCCCCCACGAGACATGACATGGGGGTAGACATTCTTGCTTTGGTTTTCCTGCCCCTTTTTCCTCTTCTCCTGTTATAAATAGAAGACAATTAAATTACATAAGTAAATAAAATTAACGAAATTACATAAATTTAGAGACAAATCAAATAAGTTAACCTGAAAGCCGGGATCATGTCGGCTCTGAACAAAGCGATCCCACGTCGCCTGGTCAAGAAACGGGTACACCTCAAGTGGGTTATTTTCACATGTTGGATTGAATACATAGTATCTGCCCAGGTCGACCTTAAAAGCCCTTCAACGCTCACCATCATACTTTAGCAAACGCTTCTTCATAACTGTCGTATCCGGTATGTCAAAGGTGAGCTACATTAAAACCAAAAGAATCAACGAATTACTGTATGATATTAGTAAGATTAAAATAAAGTAGATACAGACAAACACAGGACGTAAAAGTATAGATACCAGAATACTCTCCCATATCTGACCCTTCACGTCCGCCGGTACATCTTTCCAAATATCAATGAGTATACTAGGCCCGCTTCTAGCAAGGGTCACCACAAAACTGTTAAACTGCTCTGCCATTGGCCCAATAGGATTGAGGTTATTATCAAAGTCTATTCTTATCCTTTGATTTGAACCACGGTTGGCAGTCAAATTCCTCATTCATATGGCACGTCTACCCTTTCTACCCGTAGACGGGATCTCCGACCCGCTGCATGAAGGAGGGATATCCTCACGATCAGCCATGTATACCTGTTTAAACAAAAAAAACTTGTTAGTATGTCAGGATAAATATCAAACATAACTTATAAATATCGATCAACGTACGTAAACAAAACTTAAAAATATCAACGTAAACATATAATATGCCTTTAAACATAACTCAAACTAAACTTACTTTGTGGTCAATTAGTAAAGTTCTCCCATAACCCTTCTTGGTGATCATTACGAGTAGCATGTACATGGTCCACTTCATTTTCCTCGTTGAAATTAGGCACTTGTGTTGAGAAAGAAGGAGTATCAGAAATATCAATAGTTGAATCATGATTTCCCTCACTACCATTATACATGTTTTTTCCCTGGAGAACCACTGACCACCTTTTGTTAGAAGGATCACGGATATAAAACACTTGTTTTGCTTGGGATGCCATGATGAAAGGCTCCTCTTTATTACCTACCTTATTAAGGTCCACCAATTTGAATCCTAACTCATCAGTTTGCACACCATTGTTACTGTCGACCCACTGACATTTAAAAACAGGTACTCTAAACTTCGTGTAATCAACCTCCCATATCTCTTCAATGACTCCAAAGTATGAAACGGATGTCATAACAGGGTTTTTATCTTTCGAACTAGAGAAATACATGGACTCAGCGACGACCATAACCCCACTGTTTTGCATAGTACTTTTGTCATCCTGGGACTTTGGTGGCATTTGGAAGAGCTTATTTAAGCTCCTTTTGACTTATCTGATGACATAAGCTCTTATGCAGTGTGTTTGGCATAGCTTATAAAAATAACTTATGCCATCCCATAAGGAGTTTTTGACTTATTTTCATAAGTCACTAGGAGAAGCTTATGGAATTATCATAAGATCTTATGCACTAAACACCCTTTCCGTGTTTTTCACTATTTGGATCTTCTCATGCCCCTTTCTTTTTTTTTTCTTTCTTTAAGCGCTTATGGCATAAGCTCTCATGCGATAAGGTCTTATATGATAAGCTCTTAATTAAGTTGTTTACCCAAACGCACCCAAATGTATAGAAGGAAAACTTATTGATATCGTACCCACTCCAGCATATGACATCAAAGTTAGGCCCCTGTGCTAGCCATTTTAATGTATCGGAAGCAATACCATTCTTTGCAATTTTTTCTTTAAACCAGTTCAAGAAAGTCTTTTTATGCTTGTTCAAACACCATTTTTCATTCATTCTAGGGTAAGTTTCATTGATGATGCTTTTGTGCTCACATAAGTATGGTTCAACCTCATCAGTGTTATTCAATATATACAAATGTCCTTGAAGCACTTCCTCCCGATCCATGCTCTTAACAGTGATACCTCGTGTACCCTTACCATCATATCTTCCTTCGTGACGAGACTTCGGAAGCCCCACAGGTTCCGCTTCTGACATGTAGTCTGTACAAAACTCAATAGCTTCTTCTGCAACACACCTTTCAACAATAGATGCTTCGGGATGGTGTGGATTCTTCATATATCCTTTCAATATCTTCATGTATCGCTCAACCGGGTACATCCACCTTAAATAAACAGGGCCGCACAATCTAATCTCCATCACTAGATGAACAATCAAATGAACCATGATGTCAAAAAATGAAGGCGGAAAATACATCTCCAATTGGCACAAGATAATGGCTGCCTCATTTTCCAAGTCATCCAACTTTTTAGTGTCAATGACCTTGCTACATATAGCATTGAAGAATAAGCATAACCTAGTAATGGCATGCCTGACTTTTTTAGGCAATATGTCACGAATGGCCACCGGTAGTAGTTGTTGCATCAAGACATGACAATCATGAGACTTTAACCCAACTAATTTGAGATCTTTAATTGAGACAAGTCTTTTGATATTTGAAGAGTAACCCCATGGCACTTTGACTCCTCGTAGACATTCACAGAAACTTCTTTTCTCTTTTTTTGATGAAGTATGACATGCTGGGGGAAAATAAGTCTTCTTATCCCCCACTTTATGTGGAGCTAACTGCTCTCGTATACCCATCGCAACTAGATCCAGACGACCATTCACACCATCCTTTGTCTTGCCTTGAATGTTGAGAAGCGTTCCAATTAAACTGTCACACACATTTTTCTCCACATGCATCACATCAATACAATGTCTTACATCAAGCTTGCACCAATATGGTAGATCAAAAAAGATCGACCTCTTCTTCCATATTTTCTTCTCGGTAGCCTTCTTCTGGGTCTTCTCATAGATAACATTAGTGTTGTTCACCCTTTCATAAACTTGCTCTCCAGTCAAGGCCACCGAAGCAATTTCATTCTCCGGAAGTCCATTGAAAGCTTTTCTCAATCTACGATAAGGATGATTACGTTGGAGAAATCTCCGATGCCCAAGGTAAACTGTCTTCTTTCCATGTTGCAGTCGATGGTAACATGTGCCTTCTTCACATATTGGACATGCTTTATGCCCCTTAACACTATACCCACACAGGTTCCCGTATACTGTAAAGTCATTGATGGTGCAAAATAACATGGCACGCAATCTGAATGTATCACGGCAATACCCGTCGATCACATCAACGCCTTCATCCCACAACATTATCAAGTCTTCAATCAAGGGACTCAGATAAACATCAATATAATTTCCTGGTTGTTTAGGACCCGAAATCATCATACTTAACATGATGTATTTGCGCTTCATGCACAACCAAGGAGGCAGGTCGTAAATTACAAGGAGAATAGGTCATGAACTATGAATACTACTTGAGTTTCCATATGGATTCATTCCATCGGTAGCAAGTCCAAGCCTAAGGTTTCTGGGCTCATTGCCGAAATTCGGAAACAAACTATCAATTCTCTTCCATTGCAAAGAATCGGCCGATGGCGAAGCTGTCAATCACACTTCCTCTCATCTGCATGCCATCTAATGTTCTTTGCGTCATTTACATTAGCAAACAATCGCTTGAACCGCGGAATCACGGGAAGATACCATAACACCTTCGCATGAGGACCTTTGGTGACCACATCACAACTAGAATCACCATCCTTCACTTTGTAGCGTGATACCCCACACCTGGGGCACTCGTGCATCTCTTCAAGCTCTTTCCTTTACAATATGCAATCATTGGGGCAAGCGTGTATTTTCTTATACTCCATACCCATCGGACACAATATCTTCTTCGCCTCATAGTTTCAAGATGGCAATGTGTTGCCTTCTGGAAGCATGTCTTTCAACAACTCAAGCAATTCGGTAAAGCTTTTATCGCTCCACCCATTTCTCGCCTTCGCATTGAACAATCTTAACACCGCTGACTACCGTGTGAAATTAGTGCACCCCGGATACAAAGCCACTTCCGCATCACTACACAAAGTATCATACACATGTGCACGCCGAAAAGACTCTTGCCCAACATCACGTATCATGTTCTCTAGTCCATCGTTCATTTCCACGTCATCAACTTCCTCTCTATCCGACACCCTCGGCCTGTCTAACGATTCACCATGACATATCCATGTTGTATAACTCTTGCAAATCCCCTCACAAATAAGATGATCATGTATCTCCTTAGCTTCTAGTCGTCTCTCATTAAAAAAGTTAACACAAGGACAATAAAACCTTCCGTTACCACTATCAGTAGCATTTGTTTTTGCAAACTGTAGAAAATCTTCCACTCC
This sequence comes from Sophora flavescens, assembly GCA_030762895.1. Lineage (NCBI taxonomy): Eukaryota > Viridiplantae > Streptophyta > Magnoliopsida > Fabales > Fabaceae > Sophora > Sophora flavescens. The sequence goes on from CM061062.1 coordinate 74,345,779, forward strand.
ATTCTCATACTCATCACTTGTCCGTCTAGCATTCATCCAACCGCGATCCATGACTAAACCAATAACTTCGTACTTAGTCCAACATATTCATCAACCACTTCTTATGACAGGGTATGGCCCTATCCCATTCGAGAAGAAACTTTTTCAACATTCGGTTAACTAGTCCTTAACTTTCATGCGCATACTCGACAAAATTTTGGCAGCATTTCCCTTCGGTCTCCGACGTACACGACTTGAACGCGATGACATCCACCACGATAAAGTATGTACCCGGAGAACGAAAGGAAATGTATCAATCCGAACTTTCATCAAGTATATAACATTAAAATCAATGAATAACTATTTTAACTGAATGAAGAAAAAGTTTTTTCCCAAACTATCCAACTTTGGACAATTCAAGATCCAACACAATGAGTTGTACATTAAGCACATACACGTGTGCTCATTAGTATTGCATCTCAAATGGGAAACTAAGGCTTTACTAATTATGTAGCTTGAAAAGTGAAGAAAATGAGCCAAACAGAGCCCATCACGGCCTAGCCGTGACAGCCATCACGGCCTAGCCGTGACAGCCATCACGGCCATGATCGAGTAGAGCTGGAAAAGTCAGAACTGGTCACGGCCAGCCCGTGATGTCCATCACGGCCGTGACATGCCAACTGAACCAGACCCTCACAGGCAGAACTGATCACGGCCTAGCCTTGATGGTGGTCACGGTCGTGACAGACCAACCAGTGAAGCAACCTCCAAGGCAGAATCCGTCACGCCCTAGCCGTGACAGGCATCACGGCCGTGACGCGTGATACCACTAGTACTGGTGTTCCTTTCTGTGTATCACTAACACACTCATGACAGAGCCTAGACATGCAGTTGTACATGGATGCGGTTCACCATTAGCCTCACAACAACCAGATTTTCACAGACACAAAATCTAAAATCTAAAAAATCTCAAGAATCTGAAAAAATCACAGATGTTAGGTTTTCGTTCAAACCTTGTTAAGTTGAAACTCAGTATTGAAGAACAAAATCACAGAGGAAGAAACAAAATCTCAGTCAGATCTGCAGAGGAAGAAACGAAATAGAAGAGGAAGCTAAGTCAAAAGAGAAGAAGAAGACGAATACCTGGAGCAAATGGAAGAGGAAAACGCGAGTGGAAGAAAAAGAAGAATACCTGGAGCAAATGGAAATCGCGAGTGGAGGGAATGAAAAACAAAGGAATGCTCTGTTCTTAATAGCAAGCACAGGAAGCCCTCGTCAGTGTGAAGCAACAAACGTGATTTCTGCTTAGTGTGGAGAAAAATGTGAAGCAACAAACGTGATTTCTGCTGAGTGTGAAGCCTTCGTCAGCTGAAGCCCTCGTGAGTGCGAAGCAACCAAAACAAAGGTTCCAGTTCTTGCCAAAACAAAGGAAAAGGGCACGTGACAGATGGAGGGAATGAAAAGAGAAACAAAAAGTAGGGTTTTGTCAAATATTACACATCGGTTATTGTAAAACCGATGTGGTTGGTCATATTTCACATCGGTTCTATAATAACCGATGTAGAAACTTACCATTTAATTTAAATATTTCATTTTTTTTAATTTATTACATCGGTTATTTCTAAACCGATGTGGTTCATTCTAATTTTTTTTTTAATTTTACACATCGGTTATTTAAAAACCGATGTGGTTAATCTATATATTACACATCGGTTTCTATAGAACCGATGTTAAAAGATAAAAGTTTACAATTTAAAATTTTTTTGTTTTAATTTTAAACATCGGTTATAATATAACCGATGTGGAAAATATTTACACATCGGTTCAAAATAAAACCGATGTGGAAACCTTTGCTTTTAATTTCAAAAATGTCACCGCCTCGTTTTACACATCGGTTATTGAGAAACCGATGTGGAATCTCCGATGTTAAAAGCATATTTTGTACTAGTGAGAGTGAGAGATAATAGAGAGAGAGCCTCACAAGAGAGAGTGAGAGAAAAATAGAGAGATCCTTAGAGAGAGTTTTCATAGAGAGAAAAATAGTGAGCCAATTTGTGAGAGTGTTATCCACAAATTGAGGATACAATATTCTTGTATTTTTGTATTCCCATTATTGTTATAGTGGAAGTTTAAGCGGCCTACGGGTCCCGTGGTTTTTTCCTTGCTCACATTGAGGAGATTTTTCCACGCTAAAAATTGTCCGGTGTTATTACACTTATTTTTACGCTTCCGCTTAGTGCCTATTTTTGAGTTCACAGAGGAGGGAAATTATGATGGTATTTCCCAACAGTGGTATCAGAGCTCTCAGAGCTCTGGAATACTAGGTGCCGGATTTATAAGAAAATTCTTAGTATGCTCTCTGGCTGCAGCATTGTCTGATCTTCCACATCAGAAAAGAATTATTCTTGTTGCTGGAAATAAAGTGTGATAGTGTGAAAGTGCATGCCTAGAAAAGTTCTGGCTAGGAAAGACTTGGTATTTAAGTATGTCTATTGACCCACCTCTCTTTCCTGGGAACTTCCTCGGTACGTACTGTTCACAAACTACAGTAATTTTCAGCATTCGGTATAAGTCACCTATACGACACTATTCACGTATAGTGTTATTTTTATCAAAACCCACCTGGTTGGAGGAGCTATTGGCCTGTGTAACTCAAGATGGAGGGAGCTACCACTCATGATGGAGATATGTTCAAGCTAACTGCAGATAACTACTCCTATTGGAAGTCGATGATGGAAGATCATCTATACTGCAAAGATTTGTATTTGCCAATTACCCAAAAGGATATGCCGAAGGATATGCCGGATGTGAAGACTGACAAAGATTGGGAGCTTCAGAATCGGAAAGCAGTGGCTATGTTCCGGAAATATATTGATCGAAGCTTGTTCGAGCATGTATCAACTTATACCAATGCATATGAGTTGTGGACAAAACTTGAATCCTTGATTCAAAAGAAGACGCCCAGAAACAAAACCCACCTTGTCAGACGATTGGTGAAGTTGGAGTACATGAACGGTCAAAATATGATCGAACATATGAACACTTTCAAAGGCATTGTTAATCAATTAACAAAGGCAGGCATGAGTGTTGATGATGAGTTGCAAACTCTTCTACTCCTCAGTTCTCTACCTGAGAGTTGGGACACTCTAGTTGTCACTCTCAGCAACTTTGCTCCAGACGGAAAGCTTGGCATGGATTCTGTTACAGACTATTTGCTAAATGAAGAGTCAAGACGGAGGGAAAGAGGTTTGAACAATCAGTTTGAAGCCAATATTGTTGAAAATAGAGGAAGGAGTAAGAATCGTGGAAAATCACAAGGTAGGTCCAAATCTCGAACCAGACTAAATTGTTATTATTGTGGCAAACCAGGACACGTAAAGCCTGAGTGTAGATTCTTGAAAAGAGACCAACAAGCTGGAACAATCCACCCTGACCAGATTGACCCGAAGAAGAAGAAAGAAGATGGAACAACTACTGCAGTGGCCTCGAATGATGAGAATATATTTCTTGTCGGAGAAGAAAGTTATATAAATGTTGCATCAGATGATTGCATATGGATAATTGACTCAGGAGCATCCTTCCACGTCACACCTCATGAAGAATTCTTCTCATCAAACCAAAAAGGAGATTTTGGTGTGGTGAAGATGGGAAACCATGTCACAAGTGTAACGCCCTTCGTTACATTAGTGATCCCAAGATAAAATCAATAAAATATCCTTTAAAACATTTAATTAAAACATATATCTCATAATGAAAAATTAGAAAAAACATTAAAGTCTGAAAATGCCTCATATTAAATAATATAGTATTAAATTATCCATGTAATGAATATAGATACAAATAAATAAATAAATAAATCAAAAGCCTCAAAACTGGGCGTCTAACTACAATCCCAACGATAAATAATTGCGTCTAGCCACATACGGCTCCTTATTTAAGAACAGACTAACCAAACTAGAAAGATTATCTAATGGTGCCCACTAAGTCTTCACGCCTCTTCAGCCTCAATGACATCCTCCTCGTGCTCTGAAAACAATGCTTAATAATGAGATATAAAATCCCAGTGATCAACAATACAATTTTATAAAAACATTTTCGAAAATAGCATTGTTCTCAGCCGGTGCGGTAACCGGAAAAACTGTCCATGATACCCGCTAATTTTTCAAAATAATATATATAAAGAAAATACTTTTAACATTAATAACAAACTCGTCTCAATACATCACATTTCATATACCAGATAAATTCAAGTTTAATTCAAGCGGTCCAAAGACCTCCTAATCAAATTGGCTCCTTGCCGGCATGCCACATGTTCACACATCACACGACAATGGCGTCCCATTGCCCACCCCTACTCACGAGGAGTGTTTCGATGTCACCCTCCTGTCGGGGACATTTCCATTTCGATACCTCCCATGTGCACATGGTTGTATTTCTCCTTTTTCGACACCCCAACTTGTGGCGGTGTTACTTTCGATACTCCTTTTTAGGTAGTATTACTTATTTTCGACATCCCAATTATATGGGGATGTTACTTTCGATACCCCCTTACGGTGGTATTACTTTTCGATACCCCTATCATAAGTGGTATTGCGGCAAACATCATACAACACATTACAATTCAAATATGTCATGTCGTATACATGTAACAAGCTATTTTTCACGAATTAAACAAATAAATTTCCCCCAACAACAAGCAATCACGAATATCACAATATATCACAATAAGCATCTTACAACATCATTTAAAACACATTCCCCTTTTTAACAAAAAACCCCAATTTTAGAAATTAGGTTACTGACAGTATGCATCAAATCAATTAAAACCCCCAATTTCATGTAATAATTCATTGTCAACACAAACAATTATATATATATATCATGGAAAGGGTTCGTAAAAAGTATTGTTACTCACCTCTCGAAGACCTCCAATGCGCTCTAAAAATTATTCATGATAAGGATTTACGCTTCCCTAAAAATTCTTCTCCCATTTAGTGGTATTCTTGGATCTGTATTGTTGTTAGGTTGTACCGGCAGGAAAGGGACGGACGCTGTGCGGCGCTCCTTGTTACGCACAGTGACAAATGAGTATAATTATATATACTGTGCCTTCCTGGGCTTACGCCCATGTAGCCCTTTTTTTGTTTGTTTTTTTTTTCTTTAAATATATATATATATATATATATATATATATATATGCATTTGACCTACAGTGGCTTCACTTTGTAAAAATCCAAAGGTGGCTAAAAGGCTACTGGGCCTGTGTGCGCCGTTTCCTCCTCTATATATATATATATATATATATATATATATATATTACACTCTTTTAAAATAATTAAGCAATTTCAATAAATCCTTATACTATTAAATTTTTTATACCAAGCCTCTTAATTATATTTTATTTGTACTATACATTTTAATAACCAATTTTTTTTTTAACTTAACTATAATAAAATTTCTAGGATGTTACATTTTCTCCCCTCCTTAAAGAATTTCGTCCCCGAAATTCGCCTCATACTCACGCACTCATTTTAACATATGGCATATTCAAACTTAAAGGTTACCATATCTTAGATAATAAAATCTGGGTATTGACGCACGATATCCTCCTCCATCTCCCAAGTGGCTTCCTCAGGAGTCAATCCGTCCCATAACACTTTCACCAATGGAATTGCCCTGTTCCTTAGAGTCTTAGTGCTCTTGTCCAGGATTTGACTAGGCTTTGGCTTATAGATCAAAATTATCCTTCAATCGTACAGACTCGGGAGCTATCACGCGAGATTCATCAGACACACATTTTGAGTTGTGACACATGGAAAACATCATGAAGGTTTGCCAACTATGGCGGAAGAGCCAGTTGATAAGCAATAGGCCCGACTCTTTCAAGGATTTGGAAGGTCCCATGAAACGAGGATTTAGCTTGCAGACTCTCATCGACCTCCCTACCCCCGTCTTAGGAGTGACTCTCAAAAATACATGCTCACTTTCCTGGAATTCTAGAGGCTTTCTCCTTTTGTCGGCGTAGCTCTTTTGTCTACTTTGCGCCGTGCGCATCTTCTCCCTAATCCTTTTGATTCTCTCAGAGGTTTCCTGGACCAATTCGGGTCCTATCAAGGTTTTCTCACCTACCTCACACCAACATAAAGGGGACCTACACTTTCTCCCATATAGGGCCTCATAGGGTGCCATGCCTATACTAGCGTGATAACTATTGTTATACGCAAACTCAATGAGAGGTAGGAATCTATCCCAACTCCCTCCTTCCTCCAAGACACACGCTCTAAGCATGTCCTCAAGGGTCTGAATGGTCCGTTCTGACTGACCATCCGTTTGGGGATGATAGGCTGTGCTAAGGTTCAACTTAGTCCCAAAGGCCTGCCGAAAAGCTCTCCAAAATCTAGAGGTAAACCTCTGGTCTCTATCTGACACTATGGAGGTGGGTATCCCATGAAGTCTGACTATTTCCTTGATATAAAGGTAGGCCAACTTGTCTAAGCTATAGGTTACCTTAATTGGCAGGAAGTGGGCAGACTTGGTCAACCTATCCACTATCACCCAAATGGCGTCTAAGCCCAAACGTGTCTTAGGTAACCCCATCACAAAGTCCATAGAAATTCTCTCCCACTTCCATTCTGGAATCTCCAAGGACTGCAACAACCCCGAAGGCTTCTGATGTTCTATCTTAACCTTTTTGCACACTAAACACCTGGTTACGAAGATAGCCACATCCTTTTTCATTCCTGGCCACCAATACATCCTCTTAAGATCTTGGTACATCTTAGTTATTCCAGGATGTACGGTAAACTTTCCTTTATGAGCTTCCTCTAATATCTTCTCTCTAAGGCTCCCCTCCTTAGGAACAACGATCCTATTCTTAAACTTCACTAGTCCATCAACAGACAACTCATAACCCTCTTGTCCCAACCGAGACTGCAACTCTTGGTCTAAAAGTTGTTCCCGCCTAACCTCATCTCTAAGGTCACTATTAATTTCCAACCTATTCAGCTTCAAACTTAAGACGTTTAAGGTCACATCCAACACTTCCAGGTTCATGTCCCTAAACTCTTCCATCAGGTTCAGCTCTTGTACCATCAAGCTTGACACGTGTAGGGACTTCCTACTCAAAGCATCTGCCACCACATTGGCCTTTCCCGGATGGTATTTCAACTCGAAGTCATAGTCCTTAAGGAACTCCATCCACCTTCGTTGTCTCATGTTCAACTCCTTCTGGTCGAACATATATTTAAGGCTTTTATGGTCACTAAAAACTTCAAACGTCGCCCCGTAAAGGTAATGCCTCCAAATCTTAAGGGCAAAAACCACAGCTGCTAGCTCTAGGTCATAGGTATGGTAATTCCCCTCATGTGGCCTAAGCTGCCTAAAGGTATACGCTACCACCTTGCCCTCCTGCATTAAGACACATCCCAAGCCATTCCTGGATGCGTCGCAGCATACCACAAAACTCACTAAGGGGTCCGGTATAATTAAGACTGGTGATGACACCAATCTCCTCTTGAGCTCTTGGAATCCGTCCTCACACTCCTGGTCCCACACAAAAGGTTTCCCTTTTCTAGTCAACTGGGTCAAAGGTAAGGCTAATCTAGAGAACCCCCCTATGAACTTCCTATAGTAACCAGCTAAGCCTAAGAAACTTCTCACTTCGGTTACTGTCTTCGGTTGTTCCAATCCCAACACCGCATCAACTTTAGAGGAATCAACCGCTACTCCATCCTTTGAGATCATGTGTCCTAAAAACTTTACCTCGTCTAGCCAAAACTCACACTTCTCTGGTTTGGCATAAAGACACTCGCCCCTCAAGATCTGCAACACCAACCTTAAGTGTTCTCCATGTTCTTCTGGTGTCCTAGAGTATATTAAAATATCATCTATGAACACCACCACAAACCTGTCCAAAAAGGTCCTAAAGATCTGATTCAAGTAGTCCATGAAAATGGCTGGGGCGTTGGTGACCACGCTGTCGCCACGCGCCAAAAAGAACGAGCGTTTACAAAATAATGTAGTATAGAGCGACAACTCGGATCGTCTCTCAAGGACTCTTTAGATGTTGTTATTATTAACAGAAAAAGTTAGAAAAAGTTAGAATTGGGGGTTTTGAGATTGGAAACTAAATTAAAGAAGCAAAACAGAAAACAAAGCAAGAAAATAGAGCAGTTACCAAATAAGCTAAAGCGATTAACCTACTGCTCTCGGTTTCCCACTATCATCGGTTCATACACATTCCACTAATCAGATACTAATCCCCTCCCGGTTGTAGCAACAACTCACAAGCGGAACCACTACTACAGATATATGTCCCTATTCCCGAATTAAGCAAACGGGGTTAAGCCCTTCGTGAACTAAGCGAACACGAAACGAACACACGCGAATTAAGCAAACGCGATTAATTATAGGAACATGATATCACCGAGATAAACCAACACGACACAATATACTCCTGAATTAAGCAAACAGAAATATAAAGCATGGCATTGAAAAGAGAAAAGCAAATGAAACAGGATTACAGAAACCTCAAGTCTTAACAGAAACCAATCACAGTAGATTAATCTAGGAGACTAATTCTCCATTACAAAAGTAAAACATAAAAGAAAAGAAATAAACTACTGAAAACTACTACTACTGTCTACCAAAGATTAGCCAAAACTGGCTAACTCTGGCTAACTATGACTAACTTATCATTCTGCCATAGAGCAGTTTATATACAAATTCTGGAATCCAAGTCCTCGCGAGGCGAAGCACTGCTTGCAAGGCGAATTATGCGAAAGGTCTGCAACTCTTGGTCTTCTCGCGAGGCGAGCATATCTTCGCGAGGCGAACTCTTCAGCTTCCAAACTGTAACGCCCGTGACCTCCAACATGCCCAAACCGTGATCGTCTCTGACTTTTCCAAGGTAGCATTACTCGCGAGGCGAGTCCAGTCTTCGCGGGGCGAGACAGAAAGTTTTGCAATTTTCAGGAACAGTCACCTTCTGGTTCGCGGGGCGAGCAGCCTTCTCGCGGGGCGAGAAACTCCAGAATTATTCCTTTTTATTTACCTGAAAACAGAAAATAAAATTAAATACTTTATTCACTCTAAATCAACTAAATTAACTTAAAAACACTTTACAGACTCAAAATACTACTTAAGGACAATCAAGTCTAATTTGGGTAAAAATGATATAAAATTAGTACAAAGCCAAGGTCTTTACTAGTTATAAAACCAGTCAAACAGAGGCTCATCAAAATACCCCAAACTTAAACTTTGCTTGTCCCCAAGCAAACTACACTCAAAAACTTAAAAAGACTCAAGACCTGGCAAGCTTAAGAATTCAATCAACTTTCACACAGATTTCAAGTAATTTTTCAAAAGAATTTTTCTTTCAATGTTCCCCCCTTACAAGCAAAACAATCCCCACAATCATTTATTCTAAACAGTTGAGAATTTCATCATTCAAACACTCATTAATCTAAGCAGGGGATCCAAGTTACACACAAAAAGGAGATCACCAAATCCAAACAACTGCCTTCCTCACAAGGGAAATTTGTGTTTCACTCAATCGCTCAGTTTGTGTCAGGCTATCAACATTTCACTCAGTTTCACTTTTAAGAGCACTTCCCATAAATTTGATTTTCATCTCAAAATGATTCCCACAGAAAACATGCAAGCAACATCAGAAGGTCTTTTATGGGTTGTAATGGGGCCTGGCTAAGGGTAGGATATACAAAGGAACTAGGCTGAAGACCCTAGGAACTAAGAGAGCATGAACATTATTTACACTTTGAAATTCCACTCAAGTTCCTTTTCTCATTTTTCATTTTGCTTTGGGTGACTACAACCTTTTTATTTCTTTTTGGCATTTTTGCACTTTTATTTTTTTTTTTCTGTTTTTCTTTTCTTTTATTTTTTTTTCTTTTTTTCACATTTTTGCACTTTCCCCTTTTTTTTCTTCTTTTTTTTTTTTTTTTTTACAATCCCAAACAACACATTACACCTTGCAGCCACCCCAAACTTAGTTCTTGTACCCATTCTAAGATTCCATGCTCTCCTAATCCTAAGATCGGGTTAACATGGTTTTCCAGATTTTTGGGCTTATAACATTAGGTTATCAAGAAGTAACAGGCTAATGGGCTCAATGGGGCTAACTAAGGAACATGCATCAGGAATTGGTTATTTTTAGGCTAAGTAGCTATTTACAAAGAAAATGCCTAAATCATATGAAGCAAACACATAATCATGCAAATCAAAAAGAGATTCAAGCAAATTCAGGAAAGTGCAATCAAAAGTGCTTTTCACACAATTTAAAACATGTTGGAGGCTCAAAACCTCACCTGGACATTTTTGCAAATTATTTGAAAGAGATTCTATCCCTAGTGTGTGCTTCCTATCACCCCAAACTTATCATAAATCATACCATCATAATAAAATCTCAAAGTTCAGTTTTCAATCATATGGGGATCAAATTTTTTTTTTTTCAAATCCTAGGGGGAAACAGTCAACACTATCATGCAATCAATCTATGCAAAATCAATAAAATCCATCAAACTTGCCATAACCAAGACACAAACACAACTCCTGAGCTTCTCAAATTATTCAGGAGCATTATTGACAATAAAACAGAATTAAAGTAAGGAAAAGAAAATTAAAAAGAAGAAAGGTAAAGAAAACTCATTGAAGGGCGGTTCCACCAGGATCCCATTGCTTGTAGCATAAGGCCCACGTGGTAGCCAAAGGACTGAAATTCATTTCAAGCCTCCCTAACTTGCAGCTTTGATGCGGAGGTGAGCACTTGACAATTATAATAACTCCACCCAGTGCGGCGGACTTCTCACTACCTCTCAGGTCACAGATGACCTCCTTCTCAATAAAGTCTCCCCAATAGAAGTGGGGCTCAACCTCTTGGATTGGCCATGGTGCAAGATCCAAGGGCTTAAACTCCATCACTGGTTCCTCAGGGGGAGGTGGCAAACAGTTAGCTGGGGTTACTGGTGCTGCTTCAACTTCTGCAAGGTCTTCATTCACTGCACTAACAAATTTATCACCTGCTATACATGCAGAAATTTCAGCACACACCACACAAAAGTTAGAGTTAGTAGAGTCAGTACATATATCACAATAAAATGAATCAGAAAAATCTACAATGTCTGGAAATTCAGCAATTAATTCATCATCCACCCCATTACTCTCAACACATGCATCTAAGACCAAAGAGTCTTCTTTATCCTCAAGCACGGTGGAGCAAATGTTCTCCTGATCCTCCTGATGCTCATTTCCTATATAAACATGGCCCTCAACCTCATCTGCCTCCTGTTCCATATGGATGCTTTGCTTAACATACCTTTCAAAATAACATTCTACACACAAAGCAGTGCCAGAACAATAACAATCATCACATGCATTAGAATCAGGGGATTCAACACACAATTCATCAATAGAAACATTATCAACATTATCATCAGAAATATTTTCAGGAATAACTTGTGACTCTGTATGTTCTTCAAGAGGCTGTGGAGTTAGCATTGCAGCCGAGTTGGCGGCTATTTGATCAATTAGAGCAGACAACTTCTGAGATTCAGCTTGGCTCCTCTAGTATTCAGCCTCCATCTTCTGTTGAATTTCGAGAAAGTTTGCTTCCATTTGTGCAGTTATCTGTGCAGTCATTTGTTTGCACAGGTCCTCTAGGGAAGATTCGGAAGGTGTAGCTCTGAAGGCAGGATAGTATTTAAACAGGAAGGCTTCCTTCAAATCAAACCAGCTTGAGATGGAATTCTCATCAAGACAATACAACCAATTTCTTGCAGCACCTTCAAGTGAGAATTGGAAAGCTTCCATCTGAATGTGATCTTTTGTTATTCCTGCAGGTCTCAGCATTATAGAACAAGCAATCTGGAATTCCCTCAGATGCTCCTGCGGATTCTCACCTGCAAAACCACTAAACCTTGGCAACCAGCGTGATAAACCAAGAAAATCAGGAAAATATATGCATGGTGGTGGTTCATAGTAAACATTAGGCATATAACCATATCTGTGATTATCCATGGGGAACAAACAACCAGACAATACAGACAAAACTAATTCAGTAATACAAAAAGTTTTTTTTTTAATTTTTTTTTTAAATTTTATTTTCTGCTAATAACAACAAACAAGAGTCCCCTAAACATGCCGCCAATTTTTGACCGCCATGCCGCCACGCCACCAAAAAAAGAACGAGCGTTTACAAAATAATGTAGTATAGAGCGACAACTCGGATCGTCTCTCAAGGACTCTTTAGATGTTGTTATTATTAACAGAAAAAGTTAGAAAAAGTTAGAATTGGGGGTTTTGAGATTGGAAACTAAATTAAAGAAGCAAAACAGAAAACAAAGCAAGAAAATAGAGCAGTTACCAAATAAGCTAAAGCGATTAACCTACTGTTCTCGGTTTCCCACTATCATCGGTTCATACACATTCCACTAAGCAGATACTAATCCCCTCCCGGTTGTAGCAACAACTCACAAGCGGAACCACTACTACAGATATATGTCCCTATTCCCGAATTGAGCAAACGGGGTTAAGCCCTTCGTGAACTAAGCGAACACGAAACGAACACACGCGAATTAAGCAAACACGATTAATTATAGGAACATGATATCACTAAAATGAACCAACACGACACAATATACTCCTGAATTAAGCAAACAGAAATATAAAGCATGGCATTGAAAAGAGAAAAGCAAATGAAACAGGATTACAGAAACCTCAAGTCTTAACAGAAACCAATCACAGTAGATTAATCTAGGAGACTAATTCTCCATTACAAAAGTAAAACACAAAAGAAAAGAAATAAACTACTGAAAACTACTACTACTGTCTACCAAAGATTAGCCAAAACTGGCTAACTCTGGCTAACTATGACTAACTTATCATTCTGCCATAGAGCAGTTTATATACAAATTCTGGAATCCAAGTCCTCGCGAGGCGAAGCACTGCTCGCGAGGCGAATTATGCGAAAGGTCTGCAACTCTTGGTCTTCTCGCGAGGCGAGCATATCTTCGCGAGGCGAACTCTTCAGCTTCCAAACTGTAACGCCCGTGACCTCCAACATGCCCAAACCGTGATCGTCTCTGACTTTTCCAAGGTAGCATTACTCGCGAGGCGAGTCCAGTCTTCGCGGGGCGAGACAGAAAGTTTTGCAATTTTCAGGAACAGTCACCTTCTGGTTCGCGGGGCGAGCAGCCTTCTCGCGGGGCGAGAAACTCCAGAATTATTCCTTTTTATTTACCTGAAAACAGAAAATAAAAGTAAATACTTTATTCATTCTAAATCAACTAAATTAACTTAAAAACACTTTACAGACTCAAAATACTACTTAAGGACAATCAAGTCTAATTTGGGTAAAAATGATATAAAATTAGTACAAAGCCAAGGTCTTTACTAGTTATAAAACCAGTCAAACAGAGGCTCATCAGTTGGTCACACCAAAGGACATCACTATATACTCATAGTGCCCACACCTTGTCCTGAAGGCTGTCTTAGACGTCCTCGCTTCTAACTCTAATTTGATGGTATCCCGATCTTAGATCTATTTTGGAAAACACTGACGCTCCCCTTAACTGATTTAAGAGGTCACCTATCCTAGGCAAGGGATATTTGTTCGTGATGGTTACCTTATTCAGTTGCCTATAGTCAACACACAACCTCATACTCCCATCCTTTTTCTTCACTAGAAGCACTGGTGCTCCCCAACGTGACACACTAGGCCTAATAAACCCCTTTTGTAACATGTCCTCTATCTATTTCTTGAGCTCGCTCAACTCTAGAGGTGCCATTCTATAAGGCGCTACCTATACTGGTCCACTCCATGGCACTAGATATATGTTAAACTCAACTTCCCTATTCGAAGGCAAGCTAGAGACATCCTTAGGGAAAACATCCTGGAATTCACACACCACAGGTATAGCCGTCACATTACTGTCATCCTCTATCTTAGCAGAGAATAAGAGTATATATCCTTGAGCTCCCTCAACTAAGCACTTATGACGAGCAACAACGGAAACAATAGAACTGGGTACGGGGAAAATCATTAGACATTGGAGGTGAAGAGATATAGATATTTTTGTCAGAATGCTTATGGTAATGAATCTAGATGCCAATAAGTCAATACCAAGAATAACATACAATACATAGATAACAATAAGGTTGATGTCATAAGGAGTGTCTTGACGCACAAGGAAACAATTTAAGCAGCCAATGGAAGAACAATAATATCCCTATAAGAGTAGAAACTTATGAATCAAAGGACAAATGAAAGATTGGTATCTCCAAAATTTCACACATAAAGGATGTATCAAGGAATGCGTTGCTCCTGAATCAAACAGTATAAAATTATTTATTTTTTTCTTAACGAGTGGAAGAAATTCAGCCTCCTTCGGATCTAAGCTGCCTCAGAATGATGGCGAATTGTTCTTCTTGAATTCGAAAAGCCCCACGTGTTAAGGGTCCTAGGTTGCCACCACTTCATTAGTGACTGGCCTCCATTCCCTTTCAGTTGACGACGAGTCTCCGTCTGCCCTTGCATAACCTTGGCCATACAACCCAAAGCTGCTGCAAGTGCAACATTCGTCCCTCACCTATTAGTCGCCATAAATCTGCTCACTACCAATGAAATACTGGGTTGATCAGGTCCAATATCCCAAAGAATAGCATGCAGCATCTATAACTCTAACAAGCATCCTATGCGCCCAAGTTTTATTTTAGAAAAAGTCCCATTACCACAGTCCGATTTAGAATCGAACTGCTCTGATACCATAAATGTAACACCCTTCGTTACATTAGTGATCCCAAGATAAAATCAATAAAATATCCTTTAAAACATTTAATTAAAACATATATCTCATAATGAAAAATTAGAAAAAACATTAAAGTCTGAAAATGCCTCATATTAAATAATATAGTATTAAATTATCCATGTAATGAATATAGATATAAATAAATAAATAAATAAATCAAAAGCCTCAAAACTGGGCGTCTAACTACAATCCCAACGATAAATAATTGCGTCTAGCCACATACGGCTCCTTATTTAAGAACAGACTAACCAAACTAGAAAGATTATCTAATGGTGCCCATTAAGTCTTCACGCCTCTTCAGCCTCAATGACGTCCTCCTCGTGCTCTGAAAACAATGCTTAATAATGAGATATAAAATCCCAGTGATCAACAATACAGTTTTATAAAAACATTTTCGAAAATAACATTGTTCTCAGCCGGTGCGGTAACCGGAAAAACTGTCCATGATACCCGCTAATTTTTCAAAATAATATATATAAAGAAAATACTTTTAACATTAATAACAAACTCGTCTCAATACATCACATTTCATATACCAGATAAATTCAAGTTTAATCCAAGCGGTCCGAAGACCTCCTAATCAAATTGGCTCCTTGACGGCATGCCACATGTTCACACATCACACGACAATGGCGTCCCATTGCCCACCCCTACTCACGAGGAGTGTTTCGATGTCACCCTCCTGTCGGGGACATTTCCATTTCGATACCTCTCATGTGCACATGGTGGTATTTCTCCTTTTTCGACACCCCAACTTGTGGCGGTGTTACTTTCGATACTCCTTTTTAGGTAGTATTACTTATTTTCGACATCCCAATTATATGGGGATATTACTTTCGATACCCCTTACGGTGGTATTACTTTTCGATACCCCTATCATAGGTGGTATTGCGGCAAACATCATACAACACATTACAATTCAAATATGTCATGTCACATACATGTAACAAGCTATTTTTCACGAATTAAACAAATAAATTTCCCCCAACAACAAGCAATCACGAATATCACAATATATCACAATAAGCATCTTACAACATCATTTAAAACACATTCCCCTTTTTAACAAAAACCCCCAATTTTAGAAATTAGGTTACTGGCAGTATGCATCAAATCAATTAAAACCCCCAATTTCATGTAATAATTCATTGTCAACACAAACAATTATATATATATATATATCATGGAAAGGGTTCGTAAAAAGTATTGTTACTCACCTCTCGAAGACCTCCAATGCGCTCTAAAAATTATTCATGATAAGGATTTACGCTTCCCTAAAAATTCTTCTCCCATTTAGTGGTATTCTTGGATCTGTATTGTTGTTAGGTTGTACTGGCAGGAAAGGGACGGACGCTGTGCGGCGCTCCTTGTTACGCACAGTGACATGAGTATAATTATATATACTGTGCCTTCCTGGGCTTACGCCCATGTAGCCCTTTTTTTGTTTGTTTGTTTTTTTTTTCCTTTAAATATATATATATATATATATATATATATATATATATATATATATATATATATATATATATATATATATATATATATATGCATTTGACCTACAGTGGCTTCACTTTGTAAAAATCCAAAGGTGGCTAAAAGGCTACTGGGCCTGTGTGTGCCGTTTCCTCCTATATATATATATATATATATATATATATATATATTACACTCTTTTAAAATAATTAAGCAATTTCAATAAATCCTTATACTATTAAATTTTTTATACTAAGCCTCTTAATTATATTTTATTTGTACTATACATTTTAATAACCAATTTTTTTTTTTAACTTAACTATAATAAAATTTCTAGGACGTTACAACAAGTAAAATCGTCGGTATTGGCGAAGTAACTTTGATGGCTGAGAATGGAAATAAGCTTGTGCTGAAGGAGGTCAGACATGTACCCGAGATGCGTCTGAACCTTATCTCAGTGGGAAAGCTAGATGAAGCCGGGATGATAAACCAATTTGGTAGCAGCAGATGGAAACTCAGCCGAGGAAGCATGATTATTGCTCGCGGCAGAAAGGAAGGCTCTCTGTACATTATGCAGGGAAAGATATGCAAGGGGGAGACGAATGTTGCTCAAGACGCAACCAAAGAACTGTGGCATAGACGACTGGGCCACATGAGCGAGAAGGGTTTGGAGATCCTTGCAAAAGATCATCTACCAAACATAAAAGGGCAGCCACTTGAATCCTGTGAAGACTGTCTAGCAGGCAAACAACATAGAGTATCTTTTAAAAGATCAGATGATGCAAGAAGAAGAAAGCATATTCTGGATCTTGTTCACTCAGATGTTTGCTCAACGTCTGAAAGGTCTATTGGTGGTGATCAATACTTTGTTACCTTCATTGATGATCACTCTAGGAAGGTGTGAGTGTATCCATTGAAGACGAAAGATCAAGCTCTTCAAGCTTTCAAGGAGTTTCATGCCTCTGTAGAACGAGCACCTGAAAGAAAACTGAAATTCTTGAGAAGTGATAATGGCGGAGAATACATAGGTCTGTTTGAGACATATTGCAAAACTCATGGGATAAGACATGAGAAAGTTCCTCCCAAGACACCTCAGATGAATGGAGTAGCTGAAATGATGAACAGAACGATCGCAGAGAAAGTCAGAAGCATGCTTTCTCAAGCAAAACTTCCCAAATCATTTTGGGGAGAAGCAGTGAAAACTACAGTTGATCTGATAAATCTGTCTCCTTCAAGACCTTTAAATGGAGAGATTCTAGATGAAGTATGGACTGGAAAGAAAGCCTCTTATGGTCACTTGAGAGTCTTTGGGTGTAGGGCATTTGTCCACATTCCTAAAGATGAAAGAGCAAAGCTAGATGCAAAGACGAAGGAATGCATATACCTTGGTTCACCAAGAGATGAACTTGGTTTCAGATTATGGGATCCTGCACACAAGAAGATTGTTCGAAGCAGGGATGTGGTGTTCTTTGAAAAACAAACGATCCAAGACATTAAGCAATCTGAGAAGCCAAAGCACAAAGTGATTTCTGATTCAAGTCCTGTTGTGATAAACAATTTAGGGGGAGAGAATCCTCAAAGGAATGATGAACATGATCAGGAGGAACAATCTGATCAGACAGAACAACCTGACCAGATAGAACAAAGTCAGGATCAGATGATGGAGACTGATGAGACAGAAGAAGAATCTCAAGTAAGACGATCCAGAAGATTCAAACAACCATCAAGAAGATATTATTCAGATGAATATGTCAATCTCACTGATGAAGGAGAATCTCAAAGCTTCATAGAAGCAACTGAGATGAATGATAAGGAGAAATGGTTGCAAGCCATGGAAGAAGAAATGCAGTCCCTGAAAGAGAATCAGACGTATGACCTGGTGAGATTACCAGATGGACGAAAGGCGTTGAAAAACAAATGGGTGTTCAAGCTCAAGACGGAAGAGAACAGCCCAAACCCCAGGTACAAAGCAAGAATTGTTGTAAAGGGGTGCAACCAGAAGAAAGGCATAGATTTCGAAGAAATCTTCTCACCAGTGGTGAAGATGACATCTATTAGAGAAATTCTCGGTCTAGCTGCAAAACTAGACTTGGAGATTGAACAACTTGATGTAAAAACAACATTCCTACATGGAGACCTAGAGGAGGAAATCTATATGGAGCAACCAGAAGGTTTTGCAGAACCAGGCAAGGAACACCTAGTGTGTCATCTGAAGAAAAGCCTCTACTATGCTGAAGCAAGCTCCAAGGCAATGGTACAAGAAGTTTGATCTCTTCATGACCCAACACAATTTCAAGAAGACCTCCGCAGACCATTGTGTGTTTGTGAAGAACTATGAGAATGGTGAATCCATCATACTTCTGTTGTATGTTGATGATATGATAATTATTGGGAAAGATAAGGCGAAAATAGCTGCTCTCAAGAAGGCATTGAGCAAGTCTTTTGCCATGAAAGATCTGGGTGCAGTGAAGAAGATTCTTGGAATGAAGATAACTAGAGATCGTTCTAGAAGGATTCTGTGGATGTCACAAGAAGACTATATCCAGAAAGTTCTTGAAAGGTTCAACATGCATAATACCAAACCTGTGCTTGTTCCATTACCTGGTCATCTCAAACTGAGTAAGACGCAATGTCTAGGGAATGAAGAAGAAAAAGAAGAAATGAACAAGGTGCCGTATTCTTCTGCAGTGGGTAGTCTTATGTATGCAATGGTCTGTACAAGACCAGACATTGCTTATGTTGTCGGAGTTGTGAGTAGATTCCTATCAAATCCAGGAAAGGAACACTGGAATGCAGTGAAATGGATACTACGATATCCGAGAGGAACTGCCAAAAGCTGCTTGTGTTTTGGCAATGGAAATTTAAAGCTTCTTGGGTATTTAGATGCAGATATGGCAGGAGATGTGGATTCAAGAAAGTCTACATCAGGATATCTAATTGCTTTTGCAGGGGGAGCTATCTCATGGCAGTCAAGACTACAAAAGTGCATTGCTTTAAGCACTACAGAAACAGAATTCATCGCAATCACCGAAGGTTGCAAAGAGATCTTGTGGATGAAGAAGTTCCTACAAGAGTTAGGACAGGATCAGGAAAGTTATATTCTCTATTGTGATAGTCAGAGCGCAATCCATCTCAGCAAGAACTCGACATTTCATTCAAGGTCGAAACACATCGACGTAAGGTATCACTGGATCCGTGATGTGTTGGAAAGTAAACTGCTGCAGATTGAGAAAATACACACAAAAGATAACGGGGCGGATATGATGACAAAAGCTCTACCGAAAGAGAAGATAGAAGTCTGTAAAGAAGTCGCAGGCTTAGCATCAACCCCAAACTGATTCAAGGATATTTTCCCTTTGGCTGAAGGGGGAGATTTGTTGGAAATTTCAGCCAAAGCAAATCCCACATTGTATGGGAGCTAACTTGGAGAACCCCCTTAAGCCTATATAAAGAAGCTTAAGGGGTGCTAACTAAACACCCAATCCTCACTAAGAAGAGTGAGAGATAATAGAGAGAGAGCCTCACAAGAGAGAGTGAGAGAAAAATAGAGAGATCCTTAGAGGGAGTTTTCTCAGAGAGAAAAATAGTGAGCCAATTTGTGAGAGTGTTATCCACAAATTGAGGATACAATATTCTTGTATTTTTGTATTCCCATTATTGTTATAGTGGAAGTTTAAGCGGCTTATGGGTCCCGTTGTTTTTTCCTTGCTCACATTGAGGAGGTTTTTCCACGCTAAAAATTGTCCGGTGTTATTACACTTATTTTTATGCTTCTGCTTAGTGGAGGGGAATTATGCTGGTATTTCCCAACAAGTTTGATAAAGCAACCGATGCTCTAGAAGAAAGAAACCTATAAAAATTTGATTATTTTATAGTTCTTCATAAAAATAATCTTGGTAAAATGTTCATCTAATCTGTTACCAGGACATAAAAGAGGTGGTAATAGTGATCTACCTTATTTTCATTAGCTATATAACATACTTTGAGAAATCAGGACCATTCTAAGCCAACTCCCGTCGACCCATCATGCAATAATTGTTCGAGCATATCAAGCATGGAATAAGGGCTACAGTTTTCTCGGTATAACAACTCAGCTCATATTTTTTTATTCAATTTTAATTATAAATAGTGGACATTGTAATCTCTATATATTTTTAAGAGAAAATTAATCAACACACCCTTTCAAGTATTGTGTACTCTTATTGTCTAATATACATTAGAATGTATGACAGGCATGTAGGTTTTTAGTTCTGCCTCGTCAAAGCCAGCTTGAAGCAAAAAATTTATCTGCACATTATAGACAAATAAATGAATATTAATAATGTAGCAATTACATACTCACAATAACTTTAATTTTTGAAATTATAAATGTATGTATTCATATTTAATTGCAAGACATTAGTAATATCCAGTGTTATTAAAACCGGATCGGACCGGGTGGTCGAATTGATTGGACCGGAAATCGGACCTATGACCAATCCGGTTAGCCTATCAGACCGGATGAAGCGCTGAACCGGTGGTGACATTATCAAACCATGGTCAAGTATCTGCACACCCTTTCAATTTTAATTATAAATAGTGGACATTGTAATCTCTATATATTTTTAAGAGAAAATTAATCAACACACCCTTTCAAGTATTGTGTACTCTTATTGTCTAATATACATTAGAATGTATGACAGGCATGTAGGTTTTTAGTTCTGCCTCGTCAAAGCCAGCTTGAAGCAAAAAATTTATCTGCACATTATAGACAAATAAATGAATATTAATAATGTAGCAATTACATACTCACAATAACTTTAATTTTTGAAATTATAAATGTATGTATTCATATTTAATTGCAAGACATTAGTAATATCCAGTGTTATTAAAACCGGATCGGACCGGGTGGTCGAATCGATTGGACCGGAAATCGGACCTATGACCAATCCGGTTAGCCTATCAGACCGGATGAAGCGCTGAACCGGTGGTGACATTATCAAACCATGGTCAAACTAGGTTGAACCGTTGGCTCGGTCTGTGGTTGGACCGGTGCAGCCAATTGTAATCACGTTCTCCTAGGCTTGCACGTTGTTTGAGGCTTGCTTTGCAGGCTGTCCTAGCTCCTCACATGCCAATGGGGCAAAATGCCTGGGTGGGACTCGAACCCAAGCACTCAACATAGAAGAAAGAGACACTACCACTATGCCACAATAGATTTTGTTATGTAGATTACAAATATTATGTATATATTACATATGTTTTTTAAAAATTTGATATATACCGGTTCATCCGGTTCAACTAATGACTCACTAATTCGACCGCTAATCCATTGACCCAGTATCCTGATCGAGTCAACGAACGGTTCGGTTTTAATAACTCATAGCAAACAAAACCTTTGCTAAAAAAAAAAAAAACTATACTAAGCCCAACTCAATTCAGCCTAAAAGAAAAGGCCGAAGAAATTAGAGCTCACACAAAACCCAAAACTTTACAACAGTAATGACAAATGTGTAATAGACCGATTCAGCAGGGGTAAAAGTGTAACTACAATAAGATATATATAATAATAGCACATACGGTTGAATTAGGTTGCAACTCATCTTCCTCACTCTCTGAGAGCACAACACAAACGGAGTGATTAGGGTTTCCCAACACAGCAGATTCAATGGTCGGAGCCTTCGACGTTGGAGCCGTTCCCTTCAACCCCGATGGCTGGGGTCCACCTGACGCCGCTGCCAATTCCTCCAACGTCCCATTCGCCCCCTTCTCCCGCTCCGACAAGCTAGGCCGGATCGCCGATTGGACTAGAAACTTCAACAACCCGGCGCGTCCCAAGAACCCATCCGACGCCGTATTCGACTTCACCAACGACGACTCCTTCCCCGCCAACGCCGACGACGACGCCTCCTTCCGCCTTGTCGACGGCAAGCCCCCGCCGCGCCCTAAATTCGGTCCCAAATGGCGGTTCCAGCAGCAGCGCCAGCTCCCGCAGCGCCGTGACGAGGAAGTTGAAGCCCGGAAGCGCGAGGCCGAGAAGGAGAGGGCCCGCCGCGATCGCCTCTACCACATGAACCGGTCGAACCCTAACGCCCCTCGCCGCGAAGCCGCCGTGTTCAAATCATCGGTGGATATCCAACCCGAATGGAACATGCGCGATCAGATCCCTTTCTCCACCTTCTCCAAGCTCTCATTCACTGTCACCGAGCCCGAAGACCTACTCTTCTGCGGCGGCCTCGAGTACTACGACCGCACCTACGATAGAATCACGCCGAAGAACGAAAGGCGTCTCGAGAGGTTCAAGAACAGGAACTTCTTCAAGGTCACCACCACCGACGACCCTGTTATTCGCAGGCTCGCTAATGAGGATAAAGCCACCGTTTTCGCCACCGACACCATCCTCTCCACCCTCATGTGCGCACCCAGGTCCGTTTACTCCTGGGATATTGTTGTTCAGCGTGTTGGGAACAAGTTGTTTTTCGATAAGCGTGATGGGTCGCAGCTAGATTTGCTTTCTGTTCATGAAACCTCGCAGGAACCTTTGCCCGAGGCAAAGGATGATATTAACTCTGCACATTCGCTCAGCGTTGAGGCTGCTTATATTAACCAGAATTTCTCGCAGCAGGTTTTGATTCGGGATGGGAATAAGGTCGCTTTTGATGAGCCTAACCCTTTTGCTAATGATGGTGAAGAGGTTGCTTCTGTGGCTTATAGGTATAGGAGGTGGAAGCTCGATAATGAGATGTATCTTGTTGCTAGGTGTGAAGTGCAGAGTGTTCTTGATGTGAACAAGCAAAGGTCTTACCTCACTTTGAATGCTTTGAATGAGTTTGATCCTAAGTATTCGGGTGTGGATTGGAGGCAGAAGTTGGAGACTCAAAGGGGTGCTGTGTTGGCCACTGAACTGAAGAACAATGCTAATAAGTTGGCTAAATGGACTGCTCAAGCATTGTTGGCGAGTGCTGATATGATGAAGTTGGGATATGTGTCTAGGATTCATCCACGTGACCACTTTAATCATGTGATTTTGGCTGTGGTTGGATATAAACCTAAGGACTTTGCTACACAAATCAATTTGAACACATCTAATATGTGGGGAATTGTGAAGTCGATTGTGGACTTGTGCATGAAACTAGAAGAGGGGAAATATGTTCTTGTGAAGGATCCATCTAAGCCTCAGGTTAGGATTTATCAGGTTCCACCGGATGCATTCGAAAATGACTATGTGGAGGAGCCACTTCCGGAAGAGGAACAAGCTCAACCTCCAGCAGAGGGTGCTGATGGTGGTGAGGCAACCGCTACTACCAATGATGTGGATGATAACCAGATTGATAATCAAGCTTAAAAGGTAAATGTAATCACTCAAGTTTATGGTCTACTTGGTTTTATTTATGCTGTACATATTTGGATACGCCTTTTCGAGTATGAAAATGCCTATGCGTTGCTTAATGCTCTGTGACTTTTATCTTATTAAATTGAATGCTTTTTTTCACTTGTTATTGTGGCGTGATGTATACTGCTTATCTTATTTTTAGGGCCATAGTCATCGATTAGTGCTCCTTTATAATTGTTTAGTGTAGAGGGTTCGTTACAATTTAATTGCAAATGTTGGTTTAGGTTTAGAACATTTTGGATAGTTTGCAATGGATTTGAGATGTCCCAGTCCTTATTTCAAAACATGAGTGAATTGTGAATTCTTTTAATTCATTGCCCATTTGCGCTTGTTATAATTTTTGTATACAAAGCACGTAAATTATTGATAGTTGTAGTATCTTTTGTTGATTTTTGCTAGTGGTGTTCAAGTACAGTTCTGATAATCACCTCACAAGTATGAGAGAATGGACAACTTGATTGAAGATTTGGTGGAAAGTTGGAAATGGCTTGCTTAATTAAATGAAGCCCAGAAGCTACAATTGATATTAAGATCTTCAAAATTTCCAAGTTCCGAATTCAAAGTTTCCTTTGTTCGTTTGTTACTTTCGTGATAGAAGCTTACATATGTGCATCTGCACTTCCACTTTGGTTTGAATATCTAGAAAGCTATGGATTCGACAACCTAATTTATCCTCCAAAACTTAAAATTAACCAATCACAGTATTCCTTTAAAGCTTCAGGATGATGCATGTATGTGGACATGCATCTTGTTACTTTGCTAATCATGTTTTTATTAATGTGAAATCTAGCATCACATTTAAGGATCGCAAATCATATTTCCAATGGTTTGGCTTCCTTCGCTTTCTATCTCATAATTTCTGCTCTCTTCTTGCCTTCCAATAATGTCAACAGTTCTCTGGCCATCTCATTTGCAAATTCTTTTTTTTTTGGCTGTTCTGTTTTGGAGCCCCCTCTCTCGTGCTTTGTTGTAGATAAGAAGATACCCCTAAATTCCTCTTAAAACCGTAGTTGATAAAATGGAAGAGCCTGAACTTTAACTTGGAGTTCCTGGTCTCAAACCTAGCAGATATGAGATTTGCATTCCAAAGTGGTGTGTCCACACTAGGTCGCCAATGCCACTTGATATGGGGGACTAGGGGAGAATGTATTGTGCTTCCTCTTAATCATTTTCTCTTAGTTTTAATTCACTGTTTCCTGCATAGTTATTATTGTAGGCTTGTAGCCTCTTCTGTTCTTCCTTTGGGTAGCGTTAGTTTTATAAAAATATTCCCGGGAATGTAGGCACGGGAATAAAAGTTTCCCATGTTTGGTACAAGTTTTAAAATGTTATTCCCAGACATAAAAGATTCCCGGGAATATAGTTAGTGAATGATAATTATAAACTTGAGAAAACTATATTCCCATGTGTGAAGGTGGGAAAACTTTATTCACAGGAATCACATTCCCAAGAATGTAGTTTACCTGGGAATAAAACATTCCAGATACCAAACGTCATCTTGCAGTCATCTTTGGTTGAAGCTATACGGCTATTGTAATTGGTGTCTTTGATTGTCTGTGGTGTGGACCATGACCATTTGCATCAAGTAATGACTTCACCAATTAGATTTCTCAAGGTAGTTAAAACCGGACCGGCCGGTCGAACCGGTCCGACCGGGAACCGGACATCAAGGCGGTTCGGTAAGTCTATATAAACGGACCTGCGATAAATCGGGCTCAAAACCGGTTGTAATCCGGCCTGAACCGGCTCCCTTTTCTTGTTCTGTGAGACAATGTTGAATAGATAAGAGAGATGAGATGAGATGCTAAAAAGTCAGATCGTTTCTTCAAAAAAAAGATGAGCGAGGGGTATAGTGTGGCGTGGGGGGGACTGTTTGTGCGGAAGCTTGTTGAAAGTTTGAAACATAGATGTAGGAGGGGGGGGGGGGGGGTGTTTTGTGTTGCAGCTGATTAAAAGAAGAGAAGATGTAGGGTTTTTAATTGCTTGTATTAGGTAGAAAAGAAATGCAATTGGGTTGATAGCAGTGTTATCGATGGCGGCTGGCCAAAAATCTGCCATGCATTATAGCGGATGGCGATGCGGCCATATGGTGGATGTCATGGCGGACAAAAAAAATTGTATATATATAACAAAAAATGCTGAAATAAATATAAAATCCAAAAGACTAACAACATATATCAAGATCCATAAACTAAGTTGATAGAAAATATCATATAAGTCTCATTCACCTACCATAGACTACTAGCAAGGTTGATTATCATCAAGTTCAAGACTTCAAAATTCAAATAACAACAAAATGATAAAAACAACAATACAAGGAGAAGAGAAGAGGGTACTTGAAGCATCCAACGACATTGGTTTAGAAGCCATTGTCGGAAAAGACTTAAAAAACGAAAAAGAGAAGAGGGTGGTTGCTGGTCGTCGGACAGACGGGGGTCGTCGGACAGTTGGTGGTCGGAGAAGAAAGTGTGAAATGAGAGGAAAGTGGGTTCTGGTCGAACAAGGTTCTGGTCGAAAGTGAGAGAGGAAAATAAGGGGCAGGCATTTTCATTAGGGTTTTACCCATTTTGGGCCCATATTTTGGGTCGGGTCGCACAACCCAGACGGTCCAGAAGACTGCTTTTGCCTTTCATTTTCATAAAAAACCCTAAAACCCGCTTTTTCTGCCATGACAGCCACCTCCGCCATGCCCGCTACCCGCCATACAGCCACCATAGACCGCCATGTGAAATCCGCCACGTCACTGCCACCGTATGGCGGTTCCTTCGAAACCTGCCACCGCCTTCCGCCATGGTGCCGTCATAACCGCTATTCGATAACACTGGTTGATAGGCCCATATTTTTGTCTTTTTATAGTTGTATACAAGATTAAAAGCATATAAATAAGCTTGGTTTGATATAGAATCCTTCAAATTGATTTATTTTTTAACACTTATCGTTATAGGAGTAAATACGAGAACTATTTTATAAATTTACCAACATAAAATATAAAACTATTTTATATTATTAAAAAAATATGAGAATTTAAAATTTATATTAATATTACTTAATATATTATATTAAAATTTTAAAAAATATATTTTTTAATTATTCTCGGTTCAACCACGGTTGGACCATTGAATTTTAAACTGGTGTCCTCACCGGTTCAATGATCGGTCCGGTTTTAAAAACCTTGAGATTTCTTGATTATATTCTTGTCTATTTAATGAACAAGCAAAATATTTTATTAACAAATTATGAATTACATAGCACCTGGATAAGTTACTGAATCTTGAATGTGCACGTAAGGAATTCTACTCCTTTAGCCATACTCTTCATTTCCCCACCAATAAGAGGAACCTGCTCTAGGGAATTAGCCAGGTATAGGGTTAAAATCCTAAACTGTAGGCCCAAGAGGACAAGAAGTGATACAGTAATTAAACTTTTCTAAAATTATTTATTTTGTTAGGTGTTATGGTTTTGCTGACGGTGCAAACCTCAAGCAAACCCTCTGGTGTTGTGATCCTATGATATATGTTGCAATGCAAGTGTTGATGTGTGTATTCTTGAGAAATTTCTAGTTCAGAATAAAATAATATTTGAATGTTCGATTTACGAATGATGTATTTAAGGCAGAGTAAAATGCATGGTTTTACTTTCTGTTGGTTTCACCCTTTCTTTTGTTATATATCTATTCATAATGAAATGCTTCTGTATCCGTTCCTGGTTTCGTTTTCAAAAATAGTTTAAACTTGAACTGCATCATGCCATTTGAAATATCATGCAACTTGTGCATAACTTGGGTCTACTGTTTAAGAGCTTTAGAAAATATTCATAGATCAGGTCATATGTAGGCGGGGCAGAATAGTGGATGAATGATCTCTTTTGATAATAATATGTGCATTGTGTTGTCTTATATTTTGATGACGTTGCATGTGTCTGAATCTTACATTCATCTGCAGGGACAGATGAACCGGTATAGTTTTTGCTGGAAATTTTTTTTAGTCTGGTAAGAATTTGACAAAACACTCGTACATTTATTAGCTAGACATTCATCACTTGGTACTGTATTGGGTTTCTTTAGGATATTCAATGAATGTAGGCAAGTTACCCATGCTTGCATTTGAATGTCATTTGATGTGTACAAGTTATAATTTGGACCTGTTATTCTGCTTATAGAAAATACATTTTGGTAACGCTTGTTTTTTGGGTTGGTTGCAGGTCAGGGTTTAATGGCCGTTAAACTGGGAGCGGATATGCACTCTGAATTATTCTCTCTTTCCCAGTGGTGATTTGCCTGACGAAATTTTGCATTTTATCCTCTTGATGTTCCTTTGGACCAAAAAGTTCAAATATCCAGTCGTCTGAGTTTTTAGATGCTACAGCTGTTTATGATTTATAGACCTCAGCATATTTAAGTTGAACCAGTACGTTTCATGCTTTTTTTGTTGTCCAGACTGATCAACCATCTTGACATTGACAAGTGATGCAATCAAAATTTTAGATGTGTTATCTTGTTTTTTAATGAAAACTTGCTGTACTTTAATTGGTGCCCTTGACAAGACTCTTAAGCTAACTCAGTAATTCCTATGAATTTATTAGCAGTCATCTGATTTACACATGGCCATGTTGACTTAGTGGTCTCTGGATTCTTGAGCTCCAAAATAGTGTTATCGTTCTCTCTATTTGAAATTTTAAACCATTCTTAATTCATGGTATGCTGTTATCTGAGCTCGCTCTACCGAATTATTAACAGGGCGTCAGGGGGACCATTGTAGATCCTCAACCATCGTCCATCGTGGTTCCTTTTTGCATCGCTGGCAACTCCGATCTCTGTATTGCGTCAGCTTGTTAATTGTTGCGTTGATTGTATATTTGTGATTATTCTCGTTTAATGTCGACACTAATATGAATTCCTGTAGTTGTTATATATTGTTACTGTTAAACTTTAATATGATACCAAGTCCAGCATCATATTTGTTTAATCTATACTTAAAATTTGCAGTTTATCTCTGTAGGGATTTTTTGGTTTAAATAAGTTTTTGGTTTCGTAAAGTCTACTAATTTTGGTTTTAGTCTTTGTAAGCTTTTTTCTAAGGATTTCAACCATGTAATATCAATTTTTGTAAATAGTCTCTTTTCTCATCTTTTTCCATTATCTAATATTTAGGGGTCCATCAACATGGTGTGGTACAGTTGGTAGATAACTGGACTTCCTGACTTATGCGTATAGAAGATCATCTGTTGGGAGAGGTCAATCTTTTAAATGGATCTCAGAACATCGAGGGATTAGTCTCTGGCTTCAGGTCGGAGGATATCCGAGTTAAACAAAAAATATATATAGGGGTTCGAGGTAATTTCATTTTACTGTCCGACTTGTTATAAAATTTGGTCATAAAATAGAAACAAAATATACATTAGGGATCTCAGGATTAAATTTGTTAAATTCCTTCATTTTGTATGATATCTAGTACTAATATTCAGAGGTATCGAGGTATTTTTTTCTTGTCTGATTTGCTCCAAAATTTGGTTAGAAAATAGAAAAAAAAAAATCATACATTATAGTCACAAGTTAAAATTGACAAATTTTTTTTTCGTTTGATATGATTTCTAGTATTTAGGATAGAGGTGGCAAAAATGGGCTAGCCGACCCAAGGCGGGCCAGCCCGATGCAGATTTGGGTTTTATCGGGCCAGGCCAAAAGGGCCCGGATGCTATTCGTTCTAAAATAAAGGTGTCCAAGCCCGGCCCTATGTGGGCTACGGGGTTTTTCGGGCCGACCCGGTTAGCAATGCATTTTGTACTTATAATTCAATCTATTAATGCTTCATCACTTGAACAAATAAAAAAAATAAATCAAAATAGAGTTATAATTTCATTGTCTTTCTTTCGCACCTGCACACACCACACAATTTTCCCTTGTTTTTCTTCTGCACCACTGCACCGAACACATGTTCCATTTCTAAATCCAGTGCCTTCTCATTTCTAAATTTCCAGGTACATTCGTACTAGTTCCTTTCCTTGCGTTGTCTATGAAAAGGGCCAACACTCCAAATCTGTTTTCCAAAATATTTATGAAAAGTCTTATTCTCCTATTTCATCTTTGAAACATATGCATTTTTATATAATTTTATATGAAATTTCAATATATATATATATATATATATATATATATAAAAGTAACAGGGCTACCTGAGCCCGGC
Source organism: Sophora flavescens (assembly GCA_030762895.1). NCBI lineage: Eukaryota > Viridiplantae > Streptophyta > Magnoliopsida > Fabales > Fabaceae > Sophora > Sophora flavescens. The sequence continues at coordinate 74,375,607 of CM061062.1, forward strand.
CGGGCTAGCCCGCTTCGGCTCAGTCCAAAAAGGCCCGGAAATAATTTGGGCTCAAATTTCACAGCCCAAACCGTATGATTTATCGGGCTTATTCAGCCCGGCCCGATCGGGTCAGCCTATTTTGTCAGCTCTAGTTAGGGATAATGGTAGGGACTATTTACAAAATTGTTGAAATTATAACGATGAAATCCTAAGAATTTTTTTTTACAACCAAAATTTGTAAAATTTGTGGGGACTAAACTTATTTAAACCAGTTTTTTTTTTTTTATACCAATTGTGTAATTGTTTAAGTTTAAGTTTTTTCAACGGGCTGGAACTTGCTCATGATAATGATAAAAGTTCAAAATCGTATTTTTTTAAAAGGAAACAATATATTGTGTAAGAAAAAAAAGGAAATACTAATATATATCAAATAACTCAATGACAATCACATATACAAACCAACGCCTTGGGATGACTCTTTGAAATATTACTCAATCCGAACCAATGAGAACAAAACCATTTTAATTATTCCGAGCTCTTTTTCTTTTGTCAACCCGCTTAACCCAGACCAGACCGATTATGGCTCGTTCTAACATCCTCCATTCAAAAAGTGGAGGACTGCTCCTTATCTTAAATTTACTGGTTACTGTCGGTTTACAGGTAAATATATATATAAAAAAATCCCAAAAATCCCTATCTTCATCTCACCACCGCCGACCCAATGTTTTCCGATGATAACGACGGGACCATGAAGCTAAACAATATCAAATCCTTCAATAATAAACTATCACCAAAGTAAAAGAAGACACACGATACCACCAATGGCACCGCCTTTTGCATGTACAGGTGCGACGACGACGTTCTGAATGTACAGCGAGGTCTTGGTTCGCGGGGATGCACAACGGCGGTGGAGCAATGCCTCTGGGTTGACAGATTCACGGAAGTGATCGACACGTGAACATGTGCGTGACGCGGAGCTTTTGGTTCGAGGTGAAGGGAGCATGGAAGCGGATTGACCTGGGAGGTGGTCGATTGGAACTAGACGCGGTGGGTGTATGATTGCGACGACTCCTGTGTATTGGAACCAAAGTGGTTTTGGATTTAATAATCTCTAAGTTTTGATGCTAACAAAAGGATTAAATTTGCTTGACAAAGTATTAGTTGAGATCTAACTAGTGCTTTCAGTTATGCAATAACGCTTTTATAAGTAAAATAAACTACGGATAAGTTTCAATTGAAAAATACGCGTCCACCACTATAGACGGGTTACTCAAGCACTATGGTAAAGTTACCTTGTTGTTTAAATAAGTAGACTGACTTTCTTTAGTAGACGAGGATATAAATGAATACCTAAATAACTTGTTAGGTACAGCAAGTCCAAAGACTTGAAAATAAGCGCGTCCATCTTGCCACGTCAGCAGACGGAAGTAATTAGTTGAAGAAAATGCATTAAAACACAAAGTAATCTAGTAGACGAGCTCTATACGCAACGTCACTAGACAGAGATCTTTATAACTCATTAAGGAATAGCAAGTCTGAAGACTTGATAGATAAAAAGATATGCCACGTCATCAAACGAGCTAAGAAAAATATCAAACAGACTTGGACTTTCTTATGAATGAGTAGACGGAGTTTCCTTTTAGACGAACTCCATCTTAGAATGGATTAAATGCAATCCAAATATCTTATATTTATTTCAAATGATTGATATTTATTTCAAAAGAATATTTGTTCTTCACATTTGTTTTATCTGCTTTAATATTTCACCTTGTTGTAAAAGAAATATAGTTCGTACAATAAAATCTGTACGATGACAACTTTATGACTGAAAAAGCATAATCATACACAAAGAAGAAATAACAAGTACTCAAGCTGCAATACACAGAGGAGTGAACCTCCAATTTCATACTACCTTGATAACCAAGAGTACTATTCAGCATTGCTACAGTCAAGCTATCAGTCACAACGGATATCATGCATTAAATGCTACCTCTAAACGGGATTATTCAAAAGTAATCGTTGTAGAAGAACAAGTGAAGAAGAAGGTCACTATAAATTGAAGACCTCAGATACTGATGAAAGGAACTCTTGCCTGCACAATCTTGCTAGCTGAACTTTTGCAATTTGATAATCATTTATTCCATTATTCTTTAAAGATCAAGAGTCTATATTCGTTAGTTTGAATATTGTTGTAATATTCAACTGATCTTAAACTGTCATATTCTCACACTTAGTGGGTTAATAAGATGAACCTTTAAATCTCTTTGTTAGAGTTAGAGCCTGAAGAGGCTTGGTAAGAAAAGAATACTTGTAGCCTGAAGAGGTGTTGAATACTTGTTTGTAATCTATTTGGAGAAATAGTGGAAAAATCCTTCAAGTCGAAGGGACTGGACGTAGCTCTTGGTTGGAAGAGAGTGAACCAGGATAAAATCTCTTGCGTGAATTTTCTATCCCTAAACTCTTTAGTTTTATTTGGTTTTACTAACTGTGGGGTTTTGATATTGCTTTTATTAAAATCTATTAAAAAGGATCCTTGTCTTTGTGTGTGCTTCTATTTCATATCTCCTTGAGTGCAAATTTTTTTTAAAGGTTGTTTTCAAAAATCATTAACAAATACAATTCAACCCCCATTCTTGTGTTTGCCTGTCAACTTCAGTTGGTATCAAAGCTCAGCCTCGAAAAGGTTGAGCATCTAACAAGTGATGAGGGAGTACGATCCAACAACCATGGATGCAGAAGGACAAGCTATCAACAGACCTCCTCTCTTTGATGGTTCTAATTATGACTATTGGAAGAAGAGGATGATGACCTTTTTGGATGCACAAAGTCTAGACATCTGGGAGCTCATAGAAACCGGTTACACTAAACCCATAAATGAAAATGGAGTTGCTGTTGCTAGAGCAGACTGGACAGTAGATCAAAGGGCAAAGCATCAACTGAATCTTAAAGCTAAGCATTATTTGATGTGTACCATCAGTAGATCTGAACATGACAAAGTTCATAGCTGCAATACTGCCAAAGAAATCTGGGATACTCTTGCCCTAGCTCATGAGGGTTCCTCACAAGTTAAGGAATCCAAGATTAGCATGCTGGTTCATCAGTATGAACTATTCAAGATGGGTGAACATGAAACAACAGACCAAATGTTTGGAAGATTCCAAACCATCACCAACAGTCTCAGATCTCTTGGAAAAATCTATGAAAATAGAGATCATGTCAGAAAAATTCTAAGAAGTCTATCCAAGCAGTGGAGACCCAAAGTAACTGCTATTCAGGAAGCAAAAAACCTGAATACACTCTCTCTGGAAGAGCTTCTTGGATCTCTCAAGGTTCATGAACTTGAACTCAATGAAGAAGAAAACTCCAGAAAAGGAAAATCTATTACTGGTCGCGCTGTCGCGCACGCGCCAAAAAGGACGAGCGGGTTTAAAACTGTAGTCTAGTGCGACAACTCGGATGTCGTCTCTCAAGGACTCTGAGAATATTATCTTTCACAAAAATCAGTTTTGGGGGGGGGGGTTTGGATTGGAGTGCAAATAAGAAATAAACAAAACAGAGCAATCAAAAACAGGGCAGTTAAAAAGAGATTATCAATTATCAAACAACGATTAATATACTGTCAAGAATTCCCAACTATCCTTGGTTAATGTAATCCCAGGCCCTAAGCAGATTCTTATCCCCTCCCGGTTGTAATAGCAATTTACAAGCGAAACTACTACCACAGATACATGTCCCTATTCCCGAATTAAGCAAACGGGATTAAGCCCTTCGTGAACTAAGCGAACACGAAATGTACACACGCAAATTAAGCAGATGCGATTAATTATAGGAACATGATATCACCAGAAATAAATCAATACAATACAGTATACTCCTGAATTAAGCAAACAGAAATACAAAGTATGGTATTGAAGAGGGAAAAGCAATTAAAATAGGGATTTACATAACCTCAAGTATATAGGATCCTCAAACAGTAGACTAATCCTAGGACTTAGTGCTCCATGGCAAAAACGAAATCGCAGAGAAAAATGTATATCAGAAAGTTGGAGAAGCAAAAAGTTTTTACAAAATGTTCAGAACAGCCTTTTATACAATTTCAGAATTCAGATGGCTCGCGAGGCGAGCACACATTCGCGAGGCGAATTTCATGAACTGTCAGCAACCTTTGGCATTCACGCGAGGCGAAGTGACTCTCGCGAGGCGAGGATATGAAGAGTTTTCTCCTTACGCCCGTTATGGCCATCAGGCCCCAACCGTGATGCTCTCTAACTTCCAGATTCGCGAGGCGAATGGATGCTCGCGAGGCGAGACTCTTCAACTTCAAAACTGTCACGGCCACACCTTCAACACGGCCAAGCCGTGATCGTCTCTGACTTTTTCAGGTTTGCAAGACTCGCGGGGCGAATCCTTCTTCGCGAGGCGAACCAGAGACTTGGCAATTTCTTGGAACAGTCAGGCTTCTGGGTCGCATGGCGAGCTTGTCCTTCGCGGGGCGAATCCACTGTTCTTTATTTTCTCAGCTTCTACTTAACCTGAAAATAAGGAAGTAACCATAAGTGTATTATTTTGACTTAAAACTAGCTAAATTAACTTAAAGCTACTCTAGAGACTCAAAACCTTGCTTGAGGACAATCTAATCTAATTTGGGTGAAAATACGATATAATTTGCACAAAACCCTGGTCATACTAGCTATAAAACTAGATGAGCCAGAGGCTTATCAAAATACCCCAAACTTAAACTTTGCTTGTCCCCAAGCAAACTAAGACTCAAAAATCAAAAAGACTCAAGACCTGGCAAGTTCAAAAGATTCAATCAACATTGCACACATTCAAGCAATACATCAAAACAATTTTTCTTCATTGTTTTCCCCCTTTTTAAACAGAGCAATCCCCACATACATTTATTCCAAACATTTGAGAGTTTCATCATGAAAACAATCAGGAATCTAAGCAGGGAATCTAAGTCACACACAAGAGGGAGATCACGAAATCCAAACAACTGCCTTCCTCACAAGGGCATTATTTGTTCACTCAGTCACTCAGTTTATGTCAGGCTAACAACTTGCACTCAGTTTCACTTTTCAAGTACACTTCCCAAAAATTTGCTTTTCATCTCAAAATGGTTCCCACAGAAAACATGCAAGCAACATCAGAAGGTCTTTATTGGGTTGTAATGGGGCCTGGCTAAGGGTAGGATATACAAAGGAACTAGGCTGAAGACCCTAGGAACTAAGAGAGCATGAACTTTATTTACACCTTGAAATTCACTCAAGTTCCTTTCTTTATTTTTTTTCTTTACACTTCTGGGTGGCTACAGCTCTTTTTATTTCTTTTTGGCATTTTTTTATTATTTTTTTTTCTTCTTTTTTTTTTCTTTTTTTTTTTCACTTTTTCTTTTTCCTAATCCCAAACAACACATTGCACCTTGCAGCCACCCCAAACTTTAGTTTCTTGCACCCATTCTAAGATTACATGCTCTCCTAATCCTAAGATCTGGTTAACATGGTTTTCCAGATTTTTGGGCTTATAACATTAGGTTATCAAGAACTAACAGGCTAATAGGCTCAAAAGGGCTAACTAGGGAACATGCATTAGGAATTGGTTTATTCAGGCCAAGTAGCTATTTACAAAGAAACTGCCTAAATCATTTGCTACACACATATAATCATGCAAACCAAAAAGAGATTCAATCAAATCCAGGGAAGTGCAACTTGAAAGCGATTTTCACACAGTTTAAAACATGTTGGAGGCTCAAAACCTCACCTGGACATTTATGCAAATTGTTTGAAAGAGATACTATCCCTAGTGTGTGCTCCCTATCACCCCGAACTTATCATTCATCATGCCATCATAACAAAATCCCAAAGTTCAGTTTTCAATTTCACATGGGAATCACATTTCAAAAATTTTTTTCAGATAGGGGGAATCATTACATATCAATCATGCAAACAATCTGTGCAACATCAATCAAAATCTAGTAAACTTGCCAACTAAAACTTAACACACCAATGCTCCTGAGCTTCTCAGATTATTCAGGAGCTTTATTCAAAGAAAAGAAAACTTTATTCAAAGAAAAGAAAAACTACAACTAGTTCCCTCCCCCACACTTAAAACATGCATTGCCCCCAATGAACAACAGAACTATAAGATCATAGTGAGGGAAAGGAAAAGAGTACTCCCTGATCAAGTGCAATGTAAGCGGGAGCTGTCACCTGGATCCCATTCCTTGCAGTCTAAGTCCAAAGAGGTAGAGAGGGCCTCCGGTGCTACTTCATCCTCTTCATGGTTCTCATCCACTGCACTGACAATTTTATCACCTGCTAAACATGTAGCAATCTTAGCACAAACCACACAATGGTTAGCGTTAGTACAATCAAGACAAGAAAAAATATCATCACAGCCAGAATCAAGTGAAAAATTAGAAAACAATTTCTCATGGGTGTCCTCAATAGTCTCAGAGATCAGCTCAATGTGGAATACAGAGTGCTCTTCCACTGGATGTTTCATGGCATCAAATATGTTAAACTTTGCAACTATATCCCCAAACTTCATAGACATGGTCCCATCATCCACATCAATGTTAGTCTTGGCTGTCTTCATGAATGGCCGGCCCAGGATGATTGGTGATTTACTGGAGTGTGTCTCGCCTGCCATGTCCAAGATGTAGAAATCAGCTGGGAAGATCAGATCATCAACTTGCACTAGTACATCTTCCACCATTCCCATGGGGCGGGCACTGGTCCGTGGCCAACAAGAATGGTGATACCTGTGTACTTCAAAGGACCAAGATCCAGTTTGTTAAAGATGGAGGTAGGCATGACATTGATAGATGCTCCCAAGTCCAACATGCAGTTTTCAAACTTCTTGTCCCCAATAGTGCATGGGATAGTGAAGGTGCCTGGATCCTTGCACTTCGGTGGCAGTGCCTGGGTGAAAGCAACAACTCTTTCTGGCTTAGACTGGATAAGTGTTGAGACATTTCTTCCCAAGTGAACCCTCTCATTAGTCTTCATCCTCCTCTTGTTGGTGCATAGGTCCTTGAGAAATTTGGCATACTTGGGCACTTGCTTGATCACATCCAACAGAGGGATATTAACACCTACCTTTCTTAAAACATCAAGAATTTCCTTCTCTTTATCTTCACCACCACTCTTCAAATTTTTCTGTAATCTGTGTGGGAACGGAATGGGTGGTCTATACACTCTCTCAGTTTCAACTTCAACCACAGGTTCAGGAGTAATCTCAACAGTAGGCTCAGGAGTAGCCTTCATAGTTTCTTCATCCTTTCCAGAAGTAGCCTCAACAACTTTTCCAGACCTCAGAGATATGGAACTCACATTAGGGTTGGAGGCATTAGGATTGATCACTGGCTGTGCTGGCAGCTGGGTTGTTCTTTGACCTTGCTTTATGTTATTTATGTCTGTGGCCATCTGTCCAATCTGTGTATGCAATGCCTGAATACTTGCATCCGTTCTCTGCTGAAATTGTGCCTGTGAGGCCTGAATCGTGCTGGAACTGTCCCATTTGCTGCTGGAAAAGTGTAGTCATTTGTGCATTCAATTGTGAAGTTATTTGCTTGCACATGTCATCAACTGAAGGTCCGGACGGTGCAGAAGTGGTCACTGGAGGATTCTGAGGTGCCATCGGTTGTTGGGATGAGTTCCCATACCGCAGATTAGGGTGATTACTCCAGCTGGGATGGTACCTATTTGTTGAAAGATCTGGAATCTTGTATACGCTGCAGTTATTGCCCTGATTATACTGATGGACTGCAAAGGCTTGAGGTTTTCAGTAATTGATCCTCCTTGCAAAATAGGACAAGCTTCATATGGGTGCTCAAGAGAACCGCACATGCCACACAATACCGCAGATTGCACCCTATCCATTGCCAGTTTCTCTACCAAGGAAGTGAGCCTGTCAATTCTATCATCACGGTCGTGGTTGGAAGAGGAAGTGCGGACCTCATGTACACCTCTAGTCTCAACAGAATTTCTTCTTGTAGTGAATTGCTGGGAATTTAATGACATGTTCTCAATAAGTTGCTTGGCAGCAGATGGAGTCTTGTCAACCAATGCTCCCCCACTAGCAGCATCCAAAATATTCCTATCCATTGGCTGCAATCCTTCATAAAAATATTGGATGAGGAGCTGTTCAGAAATTTGGTGCTGGGGGCAACTAGATGTCAACTGCTTGAACCTCTCCCAATACTCAGCTAGCGACTCATTTCCCTGCCTTATTCCACAAATTTCTTTCCTTATTGCAGCGGCTCTGGAGGCAGGAAAATATTTCTCCAGGAAGAGCTTCTTCAAGTCATTCCATGTGGTAATGGAATTCGGCGCAAGGTATAAAAGCCAATCCTTTGCAGCTCCCTGGAGTGAGAATGGAAAAGCCTTCAACTTGATATGATCCTCAGTTACTCCTTCTGGCCTCAAAGTTGTGGAGCAGACAACTTGGAACTCCTTGAGGTGCTTGTGTGGATCTTCACCTGCAAGACCATTAAATCTAGGCAACAAATGGATTAGCCCAGATTTTAACTCAAAAGGGGTGTCAGCACCAGGATAAGCAATGCACAAACCATTGTAATTCACATCAGGGGCAGCAAGCTGCCTCAAAGTCCTTTGGTCTCCCATGTTTTCAAAAGCAGTTTTAAAATTTGGATCACTACTAGTGCTAGCCCGAAATTCCCTACGGAGTGTGTGCAATGTTCTTTCAATTTCCGGGTCAAAATCACACAGTTCAGGGCAATGAGACCTAGTAGCCAGACCAATTCAAAACAGAACAGAAAATAAAAGAAAGAAAGAAAAATAAAATAAAACAAGTTGCGAAAAATAACAACTCAGAGTCCCCGGCAACGGCGCCAATTTTTTGGTCGCGCTGTCGCGCACGCGCCAAAAAGGACGAGCGGGTTTAAAACTGTAGTCTAGTGTGACAACTCGGATGTCGTCTCTCAAGGACTCTGAGAATATTATCAGTTTTTTGGGGGGGGGGGGGGGGGGGTTTGGATTGGTGTGCAAATAAGAAATAAACAAAACAGAGCAATCAAAAACAGGGCAGTTAAAAAGAGATTATCAATTATCAAACAACGATTAATCTACTGTCAAGAATTCCCAACTATCCTTGGTTAATGTAATCCCAGGCCCTAAGCAGATTCTTATCCCCTCCCGGTTGTAATAGCAATTTACAAGCGAAACTACTACCACAGATACGTGTCCCTATTCCCGAATTAAGCAAACGGGATTAAGCCCTTCGTGAACTAAGCGAACACGAAATGTACACACGCAAATTAAGCAGATGCGATTAATTATAGGAACATGATATCACCAAAAATAAATCAATACAATACAGTATACTCCTGAATTAAGCAAACAGAAATACAAAGTATGGTATTGAAGAGGGAAAAGCAATTAAAATAGGGATTTACATAACCTCAAGTATATAGGATCCTCAAACAGTAGACTAATCCTAGGACTTAGTGCTCCATGGCAAAAACGAAATCGCAGAGAAAAATGTATATCAGAAAGTTGGAGAAGCAAAAAGTTTTTACAAAATGTTCAGAACAACCTTTTATACAATTTCAGAATTCAGATGGCTCGCGAGGCGAGCACACATTCGCGAGGCGAATTTCATGAACTGTCAGCAACCTTTGGCATTCTCGCGAGGCGAAGTGACTCTCGCGAGGCGAGTATATGAAGAGTTTTCTCCTTACGCCCGTTATGGCCATCAGGCCCCAACCGTGATGCTCTCTGACTTCCAGATTCGCGAGGCGAATGGATGCTCGCGAGGCGAGACTCTTCAACTTCAAAACTGTCACGGCCACACCTTCAACACGGCCAAGCCGTGATCGTCTCTGACTTTTTCAGGTTTGCAAGACTCGCGGGGCGAATCCTTCTTCGCGAGGCGAACCAGAGACTTGGCAATTTCTTGGAACAGTCAGGCTTCTGGGTCGCGTGGCGAGCTTGTCCTTCGCGGGGCGAATCCACTGTTCTTTATTTTCTCAGCTTCTACTTAACCTGAAAATAAGGAAGTAACCATAAGTGTATTATTTTGACTTAAAACTAGCTAAATTAACTTAAAGCTACTCTAGAGACTCAAAACCTTGCTTGAGGACAATCTAATCTAATTTGGGTGAAAATACGATATAATTTGCACAAAACCCTGGTCATACTAGCTATAAAACTAGATGAGCCAGAGGCTTATCAATTACCCTAAAGGCAAAGAAAGCAAGTTCATCAAAAGTTCTCAAAGCTACTGAATCATCTGATGAGTCTGAATCTTCTGATGATAATAAAGAATCAGGAGAAGATGAATTATCCTTTATCTCAAGAAAGATTCAACATATGTGGAGAAAGAAATGTGGTTTCAGAAGGAAGCAACTCAATAAAAAGTTTTCCAAGGAGAAGTCAGACTCCAAGGAAAAATGTCCACCCTTATGCTTTGAATGCAAGAAACCTGGTCATTTCAAAGCAGACTGCCCTGAGCTAAAGGACAAAAAGAAAATCTTCAAAAAGAAGAAAAGGTTAATTGTCAGGACCCGACTTAGGCGTCCTTGATCGGCCAGAATAGAACTTCATTGTCCCATTCCCAAGGCCTTTCAAGCACGTATAAGTCACATCATAACAAGATATATTGAATATCATAAGTAATTATCAAAGTAAAATATTATACCAAAAGTGAGCCGAGGGTGGCCCCGAGTCAACATCAAAAGTTATTTTTTTTTTTAAAAAAACCAAAGCCCAAATGGGCTTACAACTAGAATGAAGTTTAAAACTCCAAACAACAGAAGATTCTCATATGACAATAAACCAAGCCACAAGAAACTAAAACAGCAACAGCAACAGCTGCCCGCACTACACAAGTGCATGGGCTCCCTGAGATGGCTCCACTCGTGGAATACCTGAAGCTAAAACCAAAAGAGCAGGGGTGAGTCCCAGAACTCAGTGAGGGATAAACAAAACACAACAGCAACACGTTCAATATATAATCATATCAATAAATATATGTCCTTCAATGCTCTACATTGTGCATGACCTTACGTAGCAGTTCTTCTCTTGCTACGAAGTCAATTCGTCATTAAGCAAGATGCTTGTGTATCCCCTTGGAGTTGTTCACTAGAGTCTCCCACTCCGACGGTCACATTTATATCCCGGCCGAGTCCGTTGACCGGCAAGTGACCTCGGTCACTGCACAACTACCCTCCAAAACTCCGGGGTTTTTCACTAGAGGCCCCATACTTCGACGGTCACATTTATATACCGATCGAGTCCGCTGACCGGTCGGAAACACCAAGTCTTGCTTAATGTTTCAAACCTCGGAAAAATCATTCCACATGCGACAATCATATCTTCTGAATTCATCACAATTAATGAACCACATATATAATTCCAAATCACCTCAGATTATACACAAGAAAGACCGGACGAACAATTTATCAGCACACCAATAGGTCTTCATTATCTATACCACTACACAATGACATATTCAACTCCACCATAACATCAATTAGTAGTCAAGAATAATCCACTTCAAAATTCATAACTTATCTCAAAATTCATGTACATCTAATTGAACTCTATAAATAAAAATATATCATCATATGCTTCAACTCATCATCGTCAATTCATCCTAATTCATATAAATGCCTTAACCCAAGTTTCAATTTTTAATTTTAACACCACACATCAATGTCTCCATATTTTTATAATCCAAATTAATCCTTAAAGTCACCATATCACACCATTATAATACATATAAATAGTTCCATTCGGTTATAGGCATATAATATATATATATATATATATATATATATATTTAAAATCTCAAACCAGGAAAGGAATTGATGTCATGGCTTCTACATTCCTCTACAGCGACACTTGGTGCGAAATCTTAGCAACCACCCCATTTTGAAATCCAAACATAATATACCCCCATTTATGGTATCAACAATCACAATATATATTACTCACAGAAGCCACTCAGCGATCAACACACAGCATGAGTCACCATCTCAATTTGAAACAAGAAAATATCAAGAATTCAAGATTTGTAACGATCAAACGTAATCATGAAATTCACAGGTTTATAACATACAAGAATGAGAGTAGATTATAATCACATCATACATGTCATATATTCATCAAAAGGAACACACATCCCTCACCTGTTTTGATGCGTTTGGATAATAAACATATGTTAGAGACGAATTCTTCACATCCAAACAGCAGAAATCACGTTAAGAAGGTGCTCCTTCAACATTGGATCGTCGTGTCTATCCTCCTTTTCTCAAGAGTCACCACAAACACAAATAGGATTCTTGACGGCTATCAAAACCCTCACACTAAGCTTATATACTCGCTAACAAGACAAGTCCCTAACATGTGCTCTTACTGCTAAAAAGACAAGTCCCTAACATGTGCTCTTACTTGATGTTGGAGGGCAAAAGGATAAAATCCTTAAATTATTCAAAATGCATAAGTTATTTATTATTTATAAACTCCTAATATTCTTAATTTAAATTATTTACAACATGACAAACAAATTTAGTGTTTTCCCATAATTATAATGTTTTTACCTTACTTATAATTAAATAAGCCACTTTCATAATTAAATAAGCCATTTTTTAGCGGGTATTACATTAATGGCCACATGGGAGGATCTTGATCTATCTTCTTCAGATGAAGAAAATGAAGCTGAGGAAGATGCAAATATTTGTCTCATGGCAGACACTGCATTAGAAAGTGAATACACTGATGCTGAGGTAATGGACTCTAACTCGTCCACTCTTCAAAATGCTTTTGATGAATTGTTGCATGAGTCATCTATACTATCACGAGAATATAAGAGTCTCAAAAAGAAATTCTCTAAACTATCTAAAGAATATGATAGGGTCTGCACTGAGAAACAAAACCTTAAAAATGAAAACGATACACTAAAATCAATGAATGCCAGTCTAGCTGACAAAATGGTGTGTGAACCTGATGTTTCTTGTGAAGTTGTGATGGTCTCCGGCAAGCGTACCGGATCGAAGCAAGTAATAACAAAACGGTGAGTAATCGAGTATCGAACTCAGGGATTGGGAAACCAAGTGTCACTTCACAAATTAAACAACTATTTAGACTGAGAAATAGGTTTGAAAAGATTTCAAGAAAATAAAAGAAACAATAAAAGAAACAAAATATTTTTCGGGTTTTTAAATATAAAAAGAGATTTCCAGGAATTGGGTTACCAACAAGACCGCTCATGCTACTAAATTGACTACCCCTCTTGTTAATTATCGAAATTTACTTTGAAGGCGAATTTATCCTAAATAAGTTAATGCTCCATCTCGGGTTACAAGAATCGTGCCCAATTAAACCAACCCCTACTCTCGTGGTAATTGTATTTAAATTGAACCCATTAAGATTCGTGACAATTCAATGAACCCTCGAATGACCGCTTCTAACTCTCGTGATTTAAGTCCTAAGTTCAATCCCTATAGATCCAATATCTAAGTTCACCGCTAGGTTCGTCCTTAGAGTATCTATGACATGCAAATAAGTGCGCACCAAATTCACAAGTAATTCATGCAATATGAATCAAATCGAAAGCAAATTGGAATTAACTAAGGGAAAACATCAATTCATAACATAAAACAAGTCTTGGGAATAGCCCCAATTCCTAGAAATAAAAAACAACTACTCAAGCATTGCCATGTTCATAGCAAGCTTGATTAACAAAAGCATAAAAAGAAAACCTAAGAGAGGAGAAGAAATTGAAGAAGAAGAGAAATCCTAGTTTTTGCCTAAGGTAGCAACCCCAGTCCTCCTATTTTCGAGCCTAATTGCCCTATTTATAGAGTAGGTTAACTTGAATCCCAAGCAATTACAAAATCAGATCAAATCAGGTTTTAAAATTCCAGATATTGCGCGTCACGGCCGTGATGGCTGTCACGTGACAGGTTCTCTCTTGGAAAACCTGGCCCTGATGGCCTGTCACGGCCGTGATGGACATCACGGCCTGGCCCTGATGGCCATCACGGCCTGGCCATGACAGGTTCTGACTTTTTCGTTCTCTTTTTTTCAGCCTTGCTCGATCATGGCCGTGATGGGTGTCACGGCTAGGCCGTGATGGGCTCTGTTTGGCTCAGTTTTCTTTACTTTTCAAGCTCCATCTTCATGCAAGCTCCATCATGGTTGATCTTGAACATTTTAATCTTCATATCCAAATCAATATCTCCAAATTAATTGCCAAATCTTATCATATCCTTTATTGTTGTGATAGGAAATTATTATCCAAATCCAAATTGATTAATTTGGATCCAATCTTTTATCTCAATGCCAATTGAATTATCTTTTAATCATAATAATCCAAATCCAAATTGATTTGGATTCAAATCCATCATGTGGGCCCTTGCAATTTACTTGGCAATCTTGAATCTAATTGATATCCTTATTCTTTGTCCTTTCCTAAAAGTAAAAATAAGAAAAATCTTGAGAAAATCATCTAAGATCTAATTAAATCAATTAAATGCACATATTGACTCTAAAATAAAAAAAATAGGAAAACAAAGTCTAATTTGGGCTAAATCAAGTATTCAACTCAACTTAATTGATTAAATCCACTCTAAAATAATAGATAAAACATGATAAGCCAGCAGATTACCAAGTTGCAAAATTGAAACAAGATGTAACATATCTAACCGACTCTTTGTCAAAGCTTGTGGGAGGCTCAGATAAGCTTAGCCTCATTTTAAGGTACTCGAGGTCACCTTATGATAATCTGGTCTTGGTTATGACAAAGAGAAGCAAGACGTATCTCACAAAAAGTCAAAACCACTTAAACAGCATAGAGCTTCAAAAGCTCCGAATAAACATACTAAAGCTAAGTCTAGCTCGTCTAACACCTTTTGTAAAGTATGTGGAAAAAATGAGCACATTACATCTAGATGCATACACAATAAATATGCTAAGCATACTCGTCTAGTTACAACTAACAAGAAAGGAGCCAAGTCAGTTTGGGTACCTAAAGATAAGATAATACCTGTTACAGATTTGCTTAACAACAGGAAGAAAACATATGTGTCTTGGTACTTGGACAGTGGCTGCTCACGACATATGACGGGAGAAAAGTCTATGTTCCAAAATCTTAAACTCAAAGATGGTGGCTGGGTCACATTTGGAGGAAATCAGAAAGGGAAAATCATTGGTATAGGTAAAATTGGTAAACATCCTTTTCCCTCCATTGATAATGTTCTTTTAGTAAATGGCTTGAAGCACAATCTACTAAGCATAAGTCAATTATGTGACAGTGGATGTGAAGTGTCTTTTGATAAGGATATGTGTACTGTCAAGAAAGATGATGGATCACTTTTATTCACTGCAAAAAGGCAAAACAATCTCTACAAGATTGACTCGGAGGACCTCTCAAATCAAAGTGTGTCATGTCTAGTGTCCATTGAAGATGAGCGATGGATTTGGCACAAAAGATTGGGTCATGCAAGCTTGAAATTAATTTCAAAGCTAAACAAGCATAGCCTCGTGAGAGGACTACCAAACCTTAGGTTTAAATCTGACGTTCTCTGTGATGCATGTCAAAAAGGAAAACAAGTCAAAGGTTATTTTGAATCTAAGAATGTTGTTAGTACCAATAGACCACTAGAGTTGCTACATCTTGATCTTTTTGGTCCAACAAGGACTGCCTCTGTTAGTGGTAAGAAATATGGTATTGTCATAGTAGACAATTACACTAGATGGACATGGGTTATGTTCCTAACTCACAAGGATGAGTCTTTTAAGGTCTTTTATGTATTCTGCAAACGTGTTGATGGGCGCGAATCCGCAAGTGTACGACTTTGTCGTTAAGTAATAAAAAGATCGAATCCACAGGGACCGTGATCTTGAATAGCAATCAATTATTAAATCAATTAAACTGGACTAGAAAAAGATTTGGTTTTTAAAAGATTAACTAACAAATCAAATATCTAAAACGCAATCAAACAAAATTGCAATCAAATCAAATATGAGATTTTTCAATATCAAAAGAGATTTCCAGGAATTGGGTTACAAACAAGACTGCTCATGCTACTAAATTGACTTCCCTCCTGTTAATAATCAAAACTGCTTTGAAGGCGAATTTATCCTAAATAAGTTAATGTTCCCTCTCGGGATACAAGAATCGTGCCCAATTAAACTAACCCCTACTCTCGTGGTAATTGAATTTAAATTGAACCCTTTAAGCTTTGTGACAATTCGTGAACCCTCGAAGGACCGCTTCTAACTCTCGTGATTTAAGTCCTAAGTTCAATCCCTATAGATCCAATACCTAAGTTCACCGCTAGGTTCCTCCTTAGAGTATCTATGATATGCAAATAAGTGCGCACCAAATTCACAAGTAACTCATGCAATAGAATCGAATCGAAAGCAAATTGGGATTAACAAGAAGTAAAACGTCAATTCATAACATAAAACAAGTCTTGGGCACAACCCCAATTCCTAGAAATAAAAAGACTACTCAAGCATTGCCATATTCAAAGCAAGCTTGATTAACAAAAGCATAAAAAAACCTAAGAGAAGAGAAGAAATTGAGAAGAAGAGAAATCCTAATTTTTGCCTATGGTAGCAGCCTCAGAGATCCCTATTTTCAAGCCTCTAAGTCCTATTTATAATGTAGGGTAACTTGAATCCCAAGCTGTTACAAAATCAGATCAAATCAACAATTAAAATTCCAGATATTGCGCGTCACGATTGTGATGCCTGTCACGGCCAGGCCGTGATGGGTTCTGACTTGGAGATGGCTTCACTGCTTGGTCTGTCACGGCCGTGACCACCATCACGGCCTAGCAGTGATCAGTTCTGCCTGTGAGGGTCTGGTTCAGTTGGCATGTCACGGCCATGATGGCTATCACGGCCTGGCAGTGATGGCTATCACGGTCTGGCCGTGACCAGTTCTGAGTTCAACCTTCTTTCTTTTCGGCCCTACTCGATCATGGTCGTGATGCCTATCACAGCCAGGCCGTGATGGGCTCTGTTTGACTCATTTTTCTTGTACTTCAAGCTCCTCCTTCACGCAAACTCCAACATAACTGGTCCTGAGCATTTTATTCTTCAATTCCTGCACAAAAAGACCACAAAACCACCTTACCCGTTCCAAGGTAAAAACTAACAAAAATCAAATTAAAAATGCCTAAACTACATGACAATGCATGCAATATGATAAAGAAATATGAGGTGTAATCACACTCATCACGTGTACATAATGAAAAAGGCATGTGTATCACTTCAATCAGAAGTGACCATGGGGGAGAGTTTGAAAATGAGCTATTTCATAAGTTCTGTGAAGAGAGTAGTATTCTTCACAACTTCTCAATACCTAGAACACCACAGCAAAATAGTGTGGTAGAGAGAAAAAACAGATCTCTTCAAGAGATGGCTAGGACTATGCTCAATGACAACTCTGTCCCTAGACACTTTTGGGCTGAAGCTGTTAATACTGCCTGATACATTCAGAACAGAATATACATTAGTCCTATCCTGAATAAGACTCCTTATGAACTGTGGAAGGAAAGAAAACCTAACATATCTTATTTTCACCCATTTGGTTGTAAATTCTTTATACTGAATACTAAAGATCAACTTGGTAAGTTTGATGCTAAAACATATAGTGGAATTCTATTAGGATATTCTGAAACATATAAATGCTTTATAATTTATAATTCTAGGACTTTGATAGTATAAGAAAGTATTCATGTCAAGTTTGATGACAAACTGCCTGATAAGAAATTATCAGAGCTAGATGAAGCTTTTGCAGATCTTGATCTAAGCACACTAGGAGACTCACTTGAGATAAAAGTTGATGATCAAGAAGATGACCCCACTCAACAACCAGAAACTTCCACTTCTTAACATGATACAATTCAAAATCTTGGTACATCAAGAATTATCATCCACAAGATCATATCATTGGAAACCCCAACGACAAGCTAAGAACCATATCAACCTTCAGAGAACAAGACAATTCTGCACTAGTCTCTGAGTTGGAACCAAAGACAGTAGATGAGGCTCTACTCGACAATGGTTGGATTCTATCTATGCAAGAATAAATCAATCAGTTTGAAAGAAGTGATGTTTGGACTCTGGTTCCACTGCCCAAAGACAAATCAGTAATTGGAACAAAGTGGGTTTACAGAAACAAACTTGATGAAAATGGTAAGGTAATCAGAAACAAAGCAAGACTTGTTTCTCAAGGTTTCTCTCAAGAAGAAGGTATATATTATACAGAAACCTTTGCACCTCTTGCTAGCTAGATTAGAAGTTATTAGAATCTTACTTTCATTTGCTGCACATCATAGTATTATGCTTTTTCAAATGGATGTTAAGAGTGATTTTCTAAATGGTTTTAATAATGAAGAAGTCTATGTTATGTAACCTCCGAGTTTTGAGTGTGAAACCCATGCTGAACATGTATATAAGCTTAAGAAATATTTGTACGGTCTTAAGCAAGCTCCTAGAGCTTAGTATGATAGACTAAGTTCCTTTCTTATGGAAAATGGATTCAACAGATGAAATATTGATACAACCCTATTTAGAAAATCCATTAAGTTTAATTTCATAGTTGTACAAATATATGTTGATGATATTATTTTTGGTAGTACTAATGAATCTCTGTGCAAAGAATTCTCTAAGTTAATGCAGAAAGAGTTTGAAATGAGCTTGATGGGAGAACTCAAATTCTTCCTTGGACTTCAAGTAAAACAAACCATGGACGAGGTGCTCATCCACCAAACTAAGTATACAAAAGAACTTCTGAAGAAGTTTAAGATGGATGACTGTAAACAAATGGATACTCATATGCACCCCACTTCCATGCTGAACAAAGATGATAAAGAGAAAAATGTAGATCAAAAGGTATATAGAGGTATGATAGGATCTCTTTTATATCTGACTGCATCTAGATCTGACATAATGTTCAGTGTCTGCTTATGTGTTCGTTTTCAATCTGATCCTAGAGAGTCTCATCTCTCAGCAGTTAATAGAATATTTAGATATTTAAAAGGTACTACTAATCTGGGCTTGTGCTTTAAGAAAAATGATGATTACAGATTAGTTGGCTTTTGTGATACTGACTATGCTGGAGATAGAACTGAAAGAAAAAGCACCAGTGGAGGATGTCACTTCATTGGAGCTAACCTAGTATCATGGTTAAGCAAAAGACAAAGTATCATTGCTTTATCAACTGCTGAAGGTGAGTATATATCAGCTGCAAGTTGCTGCTCACAACTTCTCTGGATCAAACATCAATTGGAGGAATTCAATGTATTTGTAAGTCCTCTTATGTGTGATAATACTGCCGCAATAAATCTATCTAAGAGCCCAATTTTGCATTCTAGAGCTAAGCACACAGAGATTAAACATCATTTTATTAGGGATTATGTGTAAAAAGGTGTGACTGACATTTAATTTGTAGATACTGACCATCAATGGGCAGATATCTTTACTAAACCTCTTGAAGATGATAGATATATCTTTATTTGAAAGCATCTTAATATGATGTGTGGATTAGTGTAGGCGTCCATGCTAGAAAAATTGGTTTTGGTAATTCTGCGTCTGTTACCTATGCTCGTCTAATACATATTTAAAGTTGTGCGTCTATTGCATAACGTATTGCACGCGTCCACTGTTATGGATGATCGCGTCCATTGTATAAGTTTCAAACGAGTTCACATATACCTTTTATTAAAGTTATTCTCTTTATTTTATCACAAGACAAATTTATCCTTTATTCTCTTTGCTGAGTCAGTACTCCCATCAATCCCATCAAGACCTTTTTATGGTCCCAAGTTACCAACGCCGTTTTATCATAATGATATGTCATATCAAAAGTTTTTTTTAACCGTTTGATATTCAAGATTATTTTAAAAGAAATCTTTTCCCTCTGAGAAAGACTTTACGCTTCCATAAACTCTCAAGCTATCTCTCTCTACTCTCCAAACCCTAAGCTCTTTGATCATTTACAATGGCATCTTCAACCTTCAACGTGGACAAACTCAACTTAGCTATAGAGCATCATTTCAACCTTAGTGTGCTAAAAGACTACAATCTTGACATAAGCAAATATGTCAATGCAGCTGGCTGGGAAGGACTCTTCGTGGAGAAAGTCTCTGTTTTCCCAAATCTTGTCAGGGATTTTTGGAGAAACATCAAACTGACAAAAACTGACTTCTACTCAACTGTGTTAAGAAGGAAGATTACACTCTCGAAGAAGACTATTGTTGAAGCAATCTTCTGTGCTCAGGAAGGACTAGTTTCCACTGAGTCTTGGAAAGAATACTTGGGCGGCTCTGAGACTATAGAAGTCTGTCTCATGAAGGAGGACACGGTCAGGACTCACTCGTGGAAGGCTGTTGAAATAAAGGATATCGTTCGTATTCTTCACTAGCTTCTCAACAAAGTGGTGCTTCACAAGGTTGGATCAAAGGACAACCTCTCATCTCTTCACAAATTCTGTCTCTGCCATCTTCTCACAGAGACAAGAATCAATCTTCCAAGAATCCTTTATGGAAGATTCAGAGATGAACAAGAAAAGACTCTTTGCACTTCCTTTATGCCACCTTCTCTCGAAGATTTTCAAGGCTCAAGGAGTATATGAGTTTCTTGCTGCTAAGACTCCTGAGGAGCAAGCGAGGTTACTGACTGATAAACCAATGTCTGCTGCAGACTTTGGAAAGATGAACATAGCCAACATGAACCTCAGTATGTATGTTGCTGCTGCAATGGCTAAGACCGAGGAATTAATGGTGGCTAAAGAAGATATGATTGAACAGAATAACGCTGAAGTCCTAAGGGTTATAAGGGTAACCAGGCAAAAGACAACTGCTACAAGAAAGCCTTCCCCCAAGAGGCCAGCAAGTGGGATTGCTAACAGGGAGCCTTCTGATGCCCCTAGTGCAAAGAGGCTAAGGAAAATTATCCTCTCTCATTATAAATATGAGTAAGCTGATGAGGATAGCATTCCTATCATTTCTATCCTAAAGAAGCAGAAGACCTCTGTTGCTGGTGCTGAGGTCGTTGTGCCCGATCCCTCAACTGTGCCAACAAAACCAAGGAGACAACCAGCAAGAAAAGATAGGACGACTAAAACTCCTAAGGTAACTATCTCTGATAATGATCCTGTTCAATTAGCAGTAGATGACCATGTATCTAGTTTAGAAGCTAGGATAGATGATATACTGATGAGTGTGATTTCACCTCATATTTCCACGACATTTTGCAAGCATTTTCATATAGTTTAGTCATATTTAATTTGATTTTTGTTAGTTTTTACCTTGGAACGGGTAAGGCGGGTTTGTGGTGTTTGTGTGCAGGAATTGAGGATTAAAATGCTCATGATCATTTATGTTGGGGCTTGCATGAAGACGGAGCTTTAAAAGCAAGAAAAATGAGCCAAACAAAGCCCATCACGACCATGATCGAGCAAGGATGAGAAGAAAAGTACGCAAAAGTCAGAACCTGTCACGGCCAGGCCGTGATGGCCATGACGGCCGTGACGGCCATGACGGCCGTGACAGGCCAAACAAGGCCAAACTTTCCAAGACAGAGTCTGTCATGGCCTGGTTGTGACAGGCATTGTTGTGACTCCGGCAAGTGTACCGGGTCGTCGCAAGTAATAAAAACACGGTAAGATATTACCGAGGTCGAACACAAGGATTGGGCTACCAATTCAACTAAATTGTCAAGAAATCCGATACGTTGGTTAAGCAATAGAGGGTGGTTGAGAAGAAATTAGGATCACAATTTAAATTAACAAATCGAAACAATCAAAGATATGGTGATGAAATCTGGAATTAAAAGCATCTAAGGTTTCGAATCCACCTACCCAATCATGCAAAGTACCCAAGTGATGATATTCTCCTCCCTAAGTTCAATTTTAATGTCAACCGGGACCCCTAAATTCTCCTAAATCCACTTCCGTGCTCATTAGGACGTATTCGACGATTGAATTAATTACTTACTAGGTCTCATAATCCTAATCTCGAATTCTATTAATTCTTGTTCCCTATAGGTTGCACCGATCTCCTACTCACTCTCGTGCAATACTCGACCGATGATCCCAATTCAAGTTCTAAAACGCGAATCGCCGCTAGGCCTCAACACGTTTAACTAGTCGATCACGCTAGCATATAATCGACACAATGAAAACAGAATTGGAAAACAATAATTGAATTAAAGGAGAGAGAGTTACATTACATGAACACTATGCCGCCATGGGTGGCTTCATCGATCCCTTAGACAAGAGGATTAGTTCCTCATGTCCGTAACAACGACGCACGTACAATCGGAAATCATCCTAAGACTAAGAATTAAGAGAAGAGAAGAGGAGAGACGCAGCCCCGAATAAGGATTACAAAAGATCTACAATCGCCTTCGATCCAAAAAGTCCTCTTTTTCCGTTCGATCTGCTCTATTTATAAGGAGGCCACGTGTCACGGCCGTGGACGGCCATCACGGCCAGGCCGTGACGCTCTTACGCTTCGCGCACTTCTGGAATTTAAACCCTTGCGACGCGAAGGATGTCTCGCGACGCGAGTCTTCTTGTCACGGCCCGTGATGTGAATCACGGCCAAGCCGTGATGTTCTCTGCCTTATGTGGATTTTGGGTCACGGCCGTGATACATATCACGGCTAGGCCGTGATGGTCTCTGACTTGTGTGGCTTTTAGGTCACGGCCGTGATATACATCACGGCTAGGCCGTGATGGTCTCTGACTCTGGTGCTTTTCTGGAGTTCACACACTCGCGACGCGAAGGACGTCTCGCGACGCGAACCTTCCTTTCATGCCCCGTGATGTGAATCACGGCTAGGCCGTGATGGTCTCTGTCTTCCCGGGTCTTCAAACTCTCGTGGGGCGAGCTTCCTCTCGCGGGGCGAGAATCTCCAGAATGGCAATCTCCACTATTTCTTGACTTTCCTTAATTCTTAGAGCTTCACTTATGGACCTGAAAACAACACAAGCAACCACAAGCGTAATTCTATCCAAAAGAAGCTAAAAACTACACAAAAGACGCAAAACGAGTCAAAGTCCAACTTAGGAACAAAACAAGGCAAATTTGGGCGAAAACGAGAGTGAACTCGACTAATTGGCACATAAACCCTAGTTTATCTAGTCATAAAACTAGATAAGCCAGAGGCTTATCAGGCATCACGACCGTGACACGCAATTTCTGGAATTTTAAAAGCTGATTTGATCTTATTTTGTAACAGCTTGGGATTCAAGGTACCCTACATTATAAATAGGACTTAGAGGCCCGAAAATAGGAACCATTGGGGTGCTACCTTAGGCAAAAATTAGGATTTCTCTTCTTCTCCGATTTCTTCTCTTCTCTTAGGTTTTCTTTTTATGCTTTTGTTAATCAAGCTTGTTATGAAGATGACAATGCTTGAGTAGTTGTTTTTATTTCTAGGAATTGGGGCTATGCCCAAGATTTGTTTTATGTTATGAATTGACGTTTTACTTCTTGTTAATTTCAATTCCCTTTCGATTTGATTCCTATTGCATGAATTACTTGTGAATCTGGTGCGCACTTACTTGCATGTCATAGATACTCTAAGGAGGAACCTAGCGATGAACTTAGGTATTGGATCTATAGGGATTGAACTTAGCACTTAAATCACGAGAGTTAGAAGCGGTCCTTCGAGGGTTCACTGAGTTGTCACAAAGCTTAAAGGGTTCGATTTAAATTCAATTACCACGAGAGTAAGGGGTTGGTTTAATCGGGCACGATTCTTGTGTCCCGAGAGGGAACATTAACTTATTTAGGAGAAATTCACCTTCAAAGCATATTTCGATAATTAACAAGAGGGGTAGTCAATTTAGTAACATGAACAGTCTTGTTGGTAACCCAATTCCTGGGAATCCCTTTTGATATTTTGAAATATCATATTTGATCTACTTTCCTATTTTGTTCTTGATTTCGTTTAATTGCAACTTTAAATTTGATTTGCTACTTGATTCAAAAATCAAATCTTTTCCAAATCTTTATCTTTTTCTAGTCCAGTTTAATTGATTTAATAATTATTGTTATTTGAGATCACGGTCCCTGTGGGATCGATCTTTTTATTACTTGACGACGAAGCCGTTCACTTTCGGATTCGAGCCCATCATATACCTATCCCCTCCCCAAATGACGTATATATTCCCACACCTCTCTCACCCCAACCAACACAATCAACCACTTCACAAGCCGATGATACCTGGTTAAACCAACCAGATGAAGGCATTTCTCCTGGTGCACCTTTCCCCAAACCTCTGAGAACCCTATTTCCTCTACTCATCCCAACTTCTGTCCTTTACAATGGCAAATCTGAAGATTGGGCCAAAGTAAAAAGAGAATGGAAAATTCTGTTTCATTCTCACCAATATGAACCAGAACACAACCTAAACAGATGGTATCCTCTACCTGAATATGAGGAAGAAGTT
This sequence comes from Sophora flavescens, assembly GCA_030762895.1. Lineage (NCBI taxonomy): Eukaryota > Viridiplantae > Streptophyta > Magnoliopsida > Fabales > Fabaceae > Sophora > Sophora flavescens. Next base: position 74,400,036 of record CM061062.1, read on the forward strand.
AGCCAATCTGTTGAACCCCTCTACCTACCTCACCCATAGTGTCAATTAATCAAAACCGTGCCTCTCAAATGCACAATGATTTAGGGCCTTTAGTCACCCACCTACCTTTAGCCAAAACCCCCCCCCCCCCCCCCCAAAAAAAATTAAAATTTACCCAAACCTTGTCAAAACTCCTCCATTCATACCAATCACTAATGGAGTTGCGAGACGCATTATACCCGTCTGGGAGACTGACCCCAAGAGGAAGAATCTTCCTACTATTCCTGAGAAGAGAGCTAGATCAGCTAAGCATGTCCCCATGATCATGTCAAGGGACACAAAATGGATGTCTTTTGAGCAACCCATAATCTATGGGAGGGCTGCTGATTTGTTTCTGGATCAACTCTGCTATGATATGCTAAATGGGAGTTCAGCCAACTCAGCTGATAGAGTTGCAAATTTTGTTCCTCCATCCTGGATGAGGCATAAGGAAGCAACCGGGATTGGAATCAAGCCTTACAGGATCTGTCCGAGATTGCCAATGTTGGATCTTAACAAGGACAAGGACAAGGACTTGAAGAACAGAAGGTTTAAGGGAGTGATTTCCGAAGCTGAGTCAGCATTGCTTGACCTTGAACAAGAAACTTTTGATTACTCAATGTTGGATTTCCTTCTAAATAAGGAATCCATTGAGTTAATCGATGAGCACAGAGCTGCTGACTTTTGGAAATCACACTTAATTCACTGCACTAGAGAGGCATCTTCCTCTGGATTGTCTGAAGAAGAAAATGAAGATATTCCCAAGGTCAGAGGAAAGTGTGGACTCTCACACTTTAGGTATATGATATATAAAGACCTCTGGGGATTTCCAATCAAAAGAGGGAATGTGGATTTTGTCTACCCTGTTAGATGGGCAAAGGAAATCATAGTAAAACCCAAACCTAATCCAAAGCCTATCTTAGATGACCTTGTTACTGAAGCAAATGGACAAATTGTCATTACTGATAGTTTGGAAGACACTGCTGAATCCTGTCAGCAACAGAGCTCATCTGAAAGACATTCTTCTCAACCTCTGGAAATAGTTGTAATGCACCCTGAAGATCAGTCAAGAACTCTGAGAACTTTTCAAGAATCTGTAGAAAGCTCAAAGCATCAGACTCTACCATCAAATATTGAAGAAGTTCTTGGAAAGCTGGTTGATAAAAGGGTTAGTAAATTGGTAGATGAAAAGGTTGATAGGATAGCTGAGAAGATCAAGGAGGATGTTCGTCAGCAGGTTCAAACCTCAATGGCTCCAACCTTAAAGGTTGTGAATAAAATGCTTGAATTTCTTATGGATTTCAAGAAGAGTTAAACTCAGAATCCTCCTCCACCACCTCCATCTGCTTCGTTTTTTTCTTTTGTACTGACAATGATGATCCTCTCCTTTTTACCTTTTTGACTAATGACAAAAAGGGGGAGAAAGGAAAAGAAAGAGATTTATATATATAAAGTCAGTTGTTGAAAAGCTCTTATGTGTTTGCATTTGCATATTCTCTTCTACTTGATAAATTGCTTTACTTTACTTATGTTTAAATTATTTGCTTTGATATCTGCTGCTCTGATACTTGTGTTTATATAGATTCTAAGAATGATTAGTGTTTGTACCCATCTGTTAGTTTATAAGTCTTCTTAAGTATTTGAATGCTTTGTCTTAGGGGGAGCCTTGCAAGCTCTCTTAGACTTTGCTTTTCAAATTTAATTAGTTTTGTCATCATCAAAAAGGGGGAGATTGTTGGAACCAAAGTGGTTTTGAATTTAATAATCTATAATTTTTGATGCTAACAAAAGTATTAAATTTACTTGGCAAATTATTAGTTGAGATCTAACTAGTGCTTTCAGTTATGCAGGAACACTTTTATAAGTAAAATAAACTTGGGATAAGTTTCAATTGAAAAATACGCGTCCACCCCTGTAGACGGGCTACTCAAGCACTATGGTAAGGTTACCTTGTTGTTTAAATAAGTAGACTGGCTTTCTTTAGTAGCCGACGACTTGTTAGGCACAGCAAGTCCAAAGACTTGAAAATAAGCGCGTCCATCTTGCCATGTCAGCAGACATAAGTAGTTAGTTGAAGAAAATGGACTAAAACACAAAGTAATCTAGTAAACGAGCTCTATATGCAACGTCACTAGACAGAGATCTTTATAACTCATTAAGGAATAACAAGTCTGAAGACTTGATAGATAAAAGGATATGCCACATCATCAGACGAGCTAAGAAAAATATCAAATAGATTTGGACTCTCATTTGAATGAGTAGACGGAGTTTCCTTTTAGACGAACTCCATCTTAGAATGGATTAAATTCAATCCGAATATCTTATATTTATTTCAAATGATTGATATTTATTTCAAAAGAATATTTGTTCTTCACATTTGTTTTATCTGCTTTAATATTTCACCTTGTTGTAAAAGAAATATAGTTCGTACAATAAGATCTGTATGATGACAACTTTATGATTGAAAAAGCTGAATCATACACAAAGAAGAAACAACAAGTACCCAAGCTGCAATACACAGAGGAGTGAACTTCCAATTTCATGTTACCTTGATAACCAAGAGTACTATTCAGCATTGCTACAATCAAGCTATCAGTCACAACGGATATCATGCATTAAATGCTATCTCTAAACGGGATTATTCAAAAGTAACCATTGAAGAAGAACAAGTGAAGAAGAAGGTCACTATAAATTGAAGACCTCAGATACTGTTGAAAAGAACTCTTGCTTGCACAATCTTGCTAGCTGAACTTTTGCAATTCGATAATCATTTATTCCATTATTCTTTAAAAAGCAAGAGTCTGTATTCATTAGTTTGAATATTGTTGTAATATTCAACTGATCTTAAACTGTCATATTCTCACACTTAGTGAGTTAAGAAGATCAACCGTTAAATCTCTTTGTTAGAGTTAGAGCCTAAAGAGGCTTGGTAAGAAAGGAATACTTTAGCCTGAAAAGGTGTTGAATACTTGTTTGTAATCTATTTGGAGAAATAGTGGAAAAATCCTTCAAGTCGAAGGGACTGGACGTAGCTCTTGGTTGGAAGAGAGTGAACCATGATAAAATCTCTTGCGTGAATTTTGCATCCCTAAACTCTTCAATTTTATTTGCTTATACTAACTGTGGGGTTTTGATATTGCTTTTTTTAAAGTATTTTAAAAAGGATCCTTATCTGTGTGTGCTTCTGTTTCATATTTCTTTGAGTGCAAAAATTGTTTTAAAGGTTGTTCTCAAAAATCATTAACAAATACAATTCAACCCCCCTTTTTGTGTTTGCCTGTGTCAACTTCATAGTGCGATCTGGATGTTGTTGTTCATTGCTATGGTGAAGGCTGGTGAGCATGGGAGGGTATGGCGGAACCTGGCGAAGTTTTGGTCCGTGGAGGGAAGAAAATCGTTTTCTGCTACGTATGAAGATTTGGAAGCCACGGTTGACTATGTCGGTGCGGTCACGACTGACGACGGCATGCTTTGAGGAGATGGGAAGCTACAGCTAGCTAGGCTGCCACCGATGGCATGCCGGTGACCATTCGTCGATGCCCTGTTCATTACACAGCTAGCTACGGATCTGTTGTGATTGTTTGATTGGTGTTAGAAATTAGTGATCTTGGGTTTTTTTTGGTCAAGGTGCTTCTGGATATTATTTTGGATCTGTTGGCATTTGGAGGAATGAATAGAGCGGAGGAATCTCTGGTGGTTGCTCGGCGGAGATTTCCCATGGTTGCAGAGGGGCATGGTGCAGTGGAGAAGAATGAGGTGAAGAAGAAAGAAGAAGACCAGTTATCCCGGTTACAAGTTTTTCATCTCTCCTCATCTCAGCTGTTGTTTATTTTTTAATGTTAAATCTATGGTCCAAAAATAGCAAGGATGGAAACTCAAGTTTTTAAAGAGAGGAGGTTAGAACTTGCCCTCTATACCTTACACATGGAAACAGGACCGGTCCTATGCATTTAATGACCATTGATATATTAGTTAAAAAATTAAACGGTTGTGAATGATTACTTGGAACTTGTTAAGAAGGTAACATTCAATTTAATTAAAATTGAAAATTAATCCATAATTTTTAATTAGTTTGCAATAATATCCTTATCTTCTTCCCGTCTGAAACCCCAAATCCTCCATTGATGAGCTTAGATGATTGGGACTCCTGCAGATCTAAACACTCACAGATCTCCACTGAACTCGGAGCGCAAACTGAACCTTGTTTCAGCACACGACACACTTTAGCCGCCACAATGGTTCACACAGAAGCGGATGGTAGTCACGATAACCTCTCGGCGGACGAGCTTAAAGATACTGTGCATGGCAGCCAAAAGGTGCATGAAAGAAAGGAAAATGCATATGGGACCATGCAAGCTAAGTGGTCACGCCCATGTGAAAGGAACACTTCAACAACTACCCTTTCAATGGGATATTCTTCTCATGAGAGGATGCCTGACTGTTGATTTGTTAGAGAAGCTTCCCAATATGCATTGTACAGCGGTTGAGGCCTAGTTCTTTTTTCACTCTTGTTTGGTACGTAAATTTATTTTATTTTATTTTTCCCGTGAAAAAGGAGTGATGCAAAAATTTCTCGTACGCATGTATGTAAATAATAATTTGTAGAAATACGTGCGCATGCAGTGTTCAAAGCTGCTCCGTTCGCATAGATTGCATGTCACTCACATAGCCCTTAATTCTTTTTCATTGGTAGCTATTTTGAGTTTTGACTTCTTCGGAGAGAGTGTGCCTAGCTGGGGCAATATGATGAACCTGTGATTAAAGACAATTTCATCCGAGTGTAGCGGCAGCTCTATGATTGAGAGGGGATAGGTACAGTAAACTATCAGCAATGCTATTTGTGACGATAACATTTCCTACGAATTCTAACGAAACCAATATTAACCAATCAGATTTGATTATCAAGGTCAAATTGTCAAACTTAAAATATTGTTTCCATTTTAAGTTTAACATTCAACATAGTACCAATTTCGTATTCGTACTAACCATCATTTTACGTAAACAATACAACATATGTGTCAAATAAGCCCAGATCCTTGATGTCTCCGTGGGGAGAGTGAGGATCCAATATCTTAAGTTAGAGATTTTTACGGCCATGGTCCAATGTTGTCCTCTCCTATATTTTGGGTCGGTAGAAAACTTGTTTTTAAAATTTTTTTTTTGAATGTAACCGTCTAGTTTTTTGGATTGAGTTTGCCCCAATCCCAAATTCTAATATGGTATTAGAGTCTATCATAGATCCGTAGGGTCATCCGCAGATATCCGCTCCTGCAAACTTCACGCTCCAAATATCAAGTACTGGGCGCACTAGTGTAAAATATGCTTTTAACATCGGAGATTCCACATCGGTTTCACAAAAACCGATGCGTAAAACGAGACAGTGCCATTTTTGAAATTAAAAGCAAATGATTCCACATCGGTTTCAAAAATAACCGATGTGTGAATATTTTTCACATCGGTTATATTTTAACCGATGTCTAAAATTAAAACAAAAAAATTTAAAATTTAAAATTTAAAATTTTTATCTTTCCACATCGGTTCTTTTAGAACCGATGTCTAATATATAGATTAACCACATCGGTTGTATTATAACCGAGGTATAAAATTAAAAAAAAAATTAGAATTTAAAATTTTTATCTTTCCACATCGGTTCCTATTGAACCGATGTCTAATATAAATTAACCACATCGGTTTATATATAACCGATGTAATAAATTAAAAAAAAATGAAATTTTAAATTAAATGTAAGTTTTTACATCGGTTAATATGGAACCGATGTGAAATATGACTAACCACATCGGTTTTTGGACAACCGATGTGTAATATTTGGCAAAACCCTACTTTTTGTTTCTAATTTCATTCCCTCCATTTGTTCCGCACCCTCTTCCATTCCTTTGTTTTTCATTCCCTCATTCGTTTTGTGCTCGTCACTTCTTCCCTATCTCTCTCACTGCTCTGTGATCACCGTCCCTACTGCTTCGCCGCCGCCTCCCATCTCTGTCTCTCCTTGCTGCTCACCGGTCTCCGCTGCTTCTGCTTCTCCCTCCATTCTTGCTCGCTCGACCGCGTCCTCTCCTGTCACCTCAGCCTCGAAGCCCCTCCGCTTGCTCCGCTGCTTCTTGTCGTGACCCTGTAGTCTTCGCTTGCTCCGCCGCTTCCTGTAGCCTCGAAGCCCACTGTCCGACGCTTGCTCCACTTGCTCCGCCGTTTGCTTTGCTTGCTCCGCCGCTTAGTCATCTCAGGTAATGAACCTCTTATACCATGTTTCTAAGGAATCTGAGCATTGGGAAACTACAATGGAAGCTTCTTCAACCCATTTCGATTTTTTGACTAAATTTTCTCATTTCAAGGTTGTGCAAAGGGCTTGCTGTGGTACTGGTTAGTGGTCACATTCGTGGTTCAAGCTTTCCCTTCAATTGTTACCTATCTTGCCCTCATTCCTTGCAAGGTACAGTATTTACATTGAACCTTAACTTTGGTCGGTAATGGTTTTTCCATTTTTTGGTTTTGGATAAAACTAAATGAATTGGAAGTTGTTGATTTTTTGTTGATTGGGATTGAAGAATCATGAATGCCGAGTTATTTTTTTTATCCAATGCTGTGTGGGATTTGTTGTAAGTTTGGTGTGTGCTTAAAAATGTGTTCAAAACTACAGTGATGAGTTTTCTTCATGTTATGTAAAACTTTTTCATGAATATTTTTGCCCTCTTTTGAGGGTGTGGTAATTATTACCTATTGCTTTGCGGTTTTTGATTATCAGGGGTGTTATTAGTCTCTTTGTTTGAATCTGACTTTGATTATTTGAGTCTAACTGGTGGTTGAATTTTCAATGTTCAAATTATGGAACTCTTTACTTATCCTACAACTCTTCAAAGTTGACTATTAATTGTCAATGCCTTTAGACAGTTATTTTGTTATTATTTTTAGTTTGTGACTTAAAAAAGCAGCTGGTATGTTAACTATTGCTTATTTTGATTTTTGTTTGCTTTGATTTAGGGATTGGAGTGTTTTATTAATTTTCTTAATGTTAATTAATTAGTAAAGCCTTAGTTTCCCGTTTGAGACGCAATACTAATGAGCGCACGTGTACGTGCTTAATGTACCACTCATTGTATTGGATCTTGAATTGTCCAAAGTTGGACAGTTTGGGAAAAAACTTTTTCTTCATTCAGTTAAAATAGTTATTCATTTATTCTGATGTTATATACTTGATGAAAGTTCGGATTGATACATTTCCTTTCGTTCTCCGGGTGCATACTTTATCGTGGTGGATGTCATCGCGTTCAAGTCGTCTACGTCGAAGACCGAAGGGAAATGTTGCCGAAACTTCGTCGAGTATGAGCATGAGATTTAAGGACTAACTGTTAACCGAATGTTGAAAAAGTTTCTTCTCGAATGGGATAAGGCCAAAGAAGTGGTTGATGAATATGTTGGACTAAGTACGAAGTTATTGGTTTAGTCATGGATCGCGGTTGGATGAATGCTAGACGGACAAGTGATGAGTATGAGAATAGAGTGGAAGATTTTCTACAGTTTACAAAAACAAATGCTCCTGATAGTGGTAACGGAAGGTTTTATTGTCCTTGTGTTAACTATTTGAATGAGAGACGACTAGAAGCTGAGGAGATACGTGATCATCTTATTTGTGAGGGGATTTGCAATAGTTATACAACATGGATATGTCATGGTGAATCGTTAGACAGGCCGAGGGTGTTGGATAGAGAGGAAGTTGATGATGTGGAAATGGACGATGGACTAGAGGACATGATCCGTGATGTTGGGCAAGAGTCTTTTCGGCACGCACATGTGTATGATACTTTGTGCAGTGATGTGGAAGTGACTTTGTATCCGGGGTGCACTAATTTCACACGGTTGTCAGTGGTGTTAAGATTGTTCAATGTGAAGGCGAGAAATGGGTGGAGCGATAAAAGCTTTACCGAATTGCTTGAGTTGTTGAAAGACATGCTTCCAGAAGGTAACACATTGCCATCTCGAAACTATGAGGCGAAGAAGATATTGTGTCCGATGGGTATGGAGTATAAGAAAATACACGCTTGCCCCAATGATTGCATATTGTACAGGAAAAAATTTGAAGAGATGCACGAGTGCCCCAGGTGTGGGGTATCACGCTACAAAGTGAAGGATTGCGATTCTAGTTGTGATGTGGTCACCAAAGGTCCTCCTGCGAAGGTGTTATGGTATCTTCCCGTGATTCCGCTGTTCAAACGATTGTCTGCTAATGTAAATGACACAAAGAACATTAGATGGCATGCAAATGAGAGGAAGTGTGATGGACAGCTTCGCCATCCGGCCGATTCTTTGCAATGGAAGATAATCGATAGTTTGTTTCTAGATTTCGGCAATGAGCCTAGAAACCTCAGGCTTGGACTTGCTACCGATGGAATGAATCCATATGGAAACTTAAGTAGTATTCATAGCTCATGGCCTGTTCTCCTGGTAATTTACAACCTGTCTCCTTGGTTGTGCATGAAGCACAAGTACATTATGTTAAGTACTATGATTTCGGGTCCTAAACAGCCAGTAAATGATATTGATGTTTATCTGAGTCCCTTGATTGAAGACTTGAGAATGTTGTGGGATGAAGGCGTTGATGTGATCGATGGGTATTGCTGTGAGACATTCAGATTGCGTGCCATGTTATTTTGCACCATCAATGACTTTCCAGCATACGGGAACCTGTGTGGGTATAATGTTAAGGGGCATAAAGCATGTCCAATATGTGAAGAAGGCACATGTTACCATCAACTGCAACATGGAAGGAAGACAGTTTACCTTGGGCATCGGAGATTTCTCCGACGTAATCATCCTTATCGTAGATTGAGAAAAGCTTTCAATGGACTTCAGGAGAATGAAATTGCTCCGGTGGCCTTGACTGGAGAGCAAGTTTATGAAAGGGTGAACAACACTAATGTTATCTATGGGAATACCCAGAAGAAGGCTACAGAGAAGAAAATAAGGAAGAAGAGGTCGATCTTATTTGATCTTCCATATTGGTGCAAGCTTGATGCAAGACATTGTATTGATGTGATGCATGTGGAGAAAAATGTGTGTGACAGTTTAATCAGAACACTTCTCAACATTCAAGGCAAGACAAAGGATGGTGTGAATGCTCGTCTGGATCTAGTTGCGATGGGTATACGAGAGTAGTTAGCTCCACATAAAGTGGGGGATAAGAAGACTTATTTGCCCCCAGTATGTCATACTTTATCAAAAAAAGAGAAAAGAAGTTTCTATGAATGTCTACGGGGAGTCAAAGTGCCACAGGGTTACTCTTCAAATATCAAAAGACTTGTCTCACTGAAAGATCTCAAATTAGTTGGCTTAAAGTCTCATGATTGTCATGTCTTGATGCAACAACTACTACCGGTGTTCATTCGTGACATCTTCCCTAAAAAAGTCAGACATGCCATTACTAGGTTATGCTTATTCTTCAACGCTATATGTAGCAAGGTCATTGACACTAAAAAGTTGGATGACTTGGAAAATGAGGCAGCCATTATCTTGTGCCAATTGGATATGTATTTTCCACCTTCATTTTTTGACATCATGGTTCATTTGATTGTTCATCTAGTGAGGGAGATTAGATTGTGCAGCCCTGTTTATTTAAGGTGGATGTACCCGGTTGAGCGATACATGAATATATTGAAAGGATATATGAAGAATCCATACTGTCCCGAAGCATCTATTGTTGAAAGGTATGTTGCAGAAGAAGCTATTGAGTTTTGTACAGACTACATGTCAGAAGCGGAACTTGTAGGGCTTCCAAAGTCTCATCACGAAGGAAGATATGATGGTAAGGGTACACGAGGTATCACTATTAAGAGCATGGATCGGGAGGAAGTACTTCAAGCACATTTGTATATATTGTATAACACTGATGAGGTTGAACCATACTTATGTGAGCACAAAAGCATCATCAATGAAACTTACCCTAGAATGAATGAAAAATGCTGTTTGAACAAGCATAACAAGACTTTCTTGAACTGGTTTAAAGAAAAAATTGCAAAGGATGGTATTGCTTTTGATACATTAAAATGGCTAGCATAGGGGCCTAACTTTGATGTCATATGCTAGAGTGGGTACAATATCAATAAGTTTTCCTTCTATACAAAGTCCCAGGATGACAAAAGTACTATGCAAAGCAGTGGGGTTATGGTCGTCGCTGAGTCCATGCATTTCTCTAGTTCGAAAGATAAAAACCCTGTTATGGCATCCGTTTCATACTTTGGAATCATTGAAGAGATATGGGAGGCTGATTACACGAAGTTTAGAGTACCTGTTTTTAAATGTTAGCGGGTCGACAGTAACAATGGTGTACAAACCGATGAGATAGGAGTCAAATTGGTGGACCTTAATAAGGTAGGTAATAAAGAAGAGACTTTCATCATGGCATCCCAAGAAAAACAAGTGTTTTATATCCGTGATCCTTCTAACAAAAGGTGGTCAGTGGTTCTCCAGGGAAAAAACATGTATAATGGTAGTGAGGGAAATCAAGATTCAACTCTTGATATTTCTGATACTCCTTCTTTCTCAACACGGGTGCCTAATTTCAATGAGGAAAATGAAGTGGATGATGTACATGCTACTCGTAATGATCACCAAGAAGGGTTATGGGAGAACTTTACTAATTGACCATAATGTAAGTTTAGTTTGAATTATGTTTAAAGTCATATTATATGTTTACGTTGATATTTATAAGTTATGTTTACGTACGTTGATCGATATTTATAAGTTATGCTTGATATTTATCCTGACATACTAAAAAGTTTTTTTTTTGTTTAAACAGGTATACATGGCTGATCCCGAGGACATCCCTCATTCATGCAGCGGGTCAGAGACCCCGTCTACGGGTAGAAAGGGTAGACGTGCCACACGAATGAGGAATTTGACTACCAACCGTGGTTCAAATCAAAGGATAGAATAGACTTTGATAATAACCTCAATCATATTCGACTAATGGCAGAGCAGTTTAACAGTTTTTGTGGCGACCTTTACTAGAAGCAGGCCTAGTATACTTATTAATAATTGGAAAAATAATGCACCGGCGGACGTGAAGGATCCGATTTGGGAGAGTATTCTGGTATCTATACTTTTATTATAAGACTAAGTCCTCATTCATGTTTTGATGTATGACAAACGAAGTGTATTTTGCATAAGATTTTTGACTTTGACTATGTGCTTATTACGTGTTAAGTTGCATGCAAGATCACTCATGAAAAGAAAAATCAAGGAAAAAACAAGCAGACGTCCAACACTGAAGGAACAAAAAGCACTCGTCCACTAACATGGCATACGAAGCTCGTCTTCTGAAAGTAACAGAAGCTCGCGTCCACTCAAGTAACAAAAAGCGCTCGTCCACTAACATGGCATAGCTCGTCTACTGAAAGTAACAAAAGCTCGCGTCCACTAAAGTAACAAGAAGAGCTCGTCTACTGAACTACCATATGGAGCTCATCTACCAAATGGAGCTCGTCTGCTGATGTGGCACATATAGCTCGTCTAATGAAGTACCACATGGAGCTCGTCTGCTGAAAGTAACAGAAGCGCGCGTCTACTGAAGTAACAAAAAGCGCTCGTCCACTAACATGGCATACGAAGCTCGTCTACTAAAAGTAATAGAAGCTCGCGTCTACTGAAGTAACAAAAAACGCTCGTCCACTAACATGGCATATGGAGCTTGTCTCCTAATGTTACGCTCTTTGGACTTACTAAGATCTTATTGAGAAGCTCCGTCCACAGACATGACATATAAAGTTCATCTACCAGTTGGAGCACGTCCAATTACCTTGTGTTAGTACTCCTGTCTGCTGACGTGGCAAATGGACTCGGCTATTTTTTTCTCTTCAAATAGACTCGGCTATTCTTTCAGATGGAAACGATTATTTTCAAGAAGGACGCAAACTCTACAAGAACCAATAGAATCTTATTTCAAGAACAAGAATCAAGAAAACATATTTTGTTAAATCAGATCCAAATCTGTTTTAATTGATCCCAACGACTATAATTTGTTTTCTATATAAAGAGGGATCAAAGGAACAACTTTAAAAAAAAGAAGAAAAAAAAACCAACTGAAAAGTGAGAAGAACAACAACCTTACTGATTCTGAAAAGTGAAATACGAAAGATTCAAAAGCTTCCAAAAGTGCTTCGTCGTTAAGAGAAAAGTGTGATATTACTTAGAACTTCAATTTGTATAATCAAACTTTTAGAGTCTTTCTTCTACTCAATTCTTTCTGTGAATTAGTGTGATTAAGAGAGGGTATCTCTTAGGATTGAACAAGGATAGAAGGGATCCTTGGGTATAGAAAAGCAAGTGTGCTTTCTGGTGAATTATTGAGCAAGGAGGTTATCCTTGTGTTGCTGTAATTGGAATTTTGTAATTGCTGATTATAGTGGAAAAAACCACAGAGGTGTGGGACTGGATGTAGGCTTACCAGAGGAGGTAGCCGAACCAAGATAAATCTGTTTGTGTGTTCTTCTCATCATCTCTAAACTCCATATACTTGTTATATGCACTTGTGTGTTGTGAATGAGTTTTAAGAATGCTTGTTAACTTGAATCTTTGATCTACAATCTGTGTTAAACTTGTTGTTACTTCTTATAATTCTTCTTAACATCATTACTTGTTACATAACATGATTCTTGGGAATTAAAATTGAGTGAAAACTAATTTTATTTAAGAAAACTCTAATTTGCTTTAAAGTGTTGAAAAAGTTTTCAATATCTCAATTCACCCCCCTCTTGAGATCGTAGCCACTACCAACAATTGGCATCAGGGCTAAAACTCTTGTTACAAAGCTTAATAGCTTTAAGAGATGTCTACAAATGATATCCTGGGTGATGGGGCTTCACTCACTAGACTCCCTGCCTTTAATGGCTCCCAATACATGTATTGGAAAGAGAGAATGCTTATCTTTCTTGAGGCTGCAGGTTTAGATGTATTAGATGCTGTTGAAAATGGTCTCTATGTTCCTTTTATTCTTGATGCTAAGGGAAATAAACAAACTAAACCAAAATATGACTGGAATGATGATGATAAAAGAAGAGTTGGTTATAATGATAAGGCAAAAAATATTATAACAACTGCTTTGAATTATGATGAGTTTTTTAGGGTCTCCAATTGCAAAATGACAAAGTAAATGTGGGATACTCTTCAACTCACTCATGAAGGAACCAACGATGTGAAAAGAGCAAGAATGAATGCACTAGTCCATGAATATGAACTCTTTCACATGAAGAATGGTGAGGAAATAGATGAACTGCAAAAGAGGTTTACACACATTGTGAACCGGCTAGAAGGACTCGAACATACAATCACAGATGAGAAACAGATTAACAAGATAATGAGATGTTTGAGTCGTGAATGGCAGTCAAAAATCACTGCAATTGCTAAAGCAAAGGATCTAGACTCTATGCAGATTGCTACTTTATTTGGCAAGTTGAAAGAACATGAATTGGAACTCAATAGATTGAAAAGTCATGAAGATAAGGAGAAAAAGAAGAAATGACTCCCACTCAAGGCTCATATCTCCAAAGAATCAATAGAAAGTGATGAAGATGATCACCTTGATAAAAGTGAAGAATCCGCAGAAGAAGACATGGGATTGCTTGTGAGGAAATTTAGAAGATTCATAAAAAAGAATAGAAACAAGAAGCAATTCAGTTTTCCTACCAAAAAGAACACGAACAAAGGTGAAAGATCTTCCTCAACAATCAAATGCTTTGAATGTGGAAAGCTTGGACACTACAAAAATGAATGTCCAAAGCTACAAAAGAAAGAAAAGAATGAGAAGAATGACAGCAAAAAATGAAACAAAGGAAGAAAGCCTAGGAGAGCATACATAGCTTGGGAAGAAAATGATATGGATTCCACTAGTAGTGAATCTGAAAATGAAGAAGCCAACCTATGTCTCATGGCAAATCAACAAAGTGATAGTGAAACCGAGGTAAATGATTCTTCTCCTACCTATGATGAGTTACAAGATGCTTTTGATGAATTGCATGAAGAATATGTTAAAATTGGTAAACAACTTATATCTTCTAGGAAGATCATCGCAAAACAATGTAGTGACTATGCATCTTTACAAATAAAGGTTAAAGAACTAGAAGCTAAAAATTCACAATTACTTGCATCTAGTTCAATCTGCACCAAATGCACTACACTAGAAAAGGAAGTTGAAAAACTGAATACAACTTTATCTAAGTTTACTTTGGATAGAGATAACTTGAATGCCATATTAGGACAGCAAAAAGGTGTGTATGACAAAGATGGAATTGGACATAAGCCAATGGTATATGAAAAATATTTTAAAAAGCTTTTTGTTGCACCTATTTCCTCAACTAGTCCTTTTGTTAAATGCTATTATTGTCTAAAGAAAGGTCATACAACTGCTACTTATAGACTTAGAAAGAACATTCATGTTCGCATTAAACAAATTTGGGTTCCAAAAGGAACTTATGTTGCTACTAACACCAATGGACCCAACCAGATTTAGGTACCTAAAGAAAAAGTATATAAAAAAAATGTTTTGTAGGTGTGTTTGAAGGACAAAAGCTCAAGCTGGTTTTTAGATAGTGGCTGCTCCAAACACATGACCGGAGACATCACAAAATTTACATCTTTCACTCCCAAAGAAGGTGGAAACGTCACCTATGGAGACAACAACAAAGGAAGAATTCTTGGCGTTGGAACAATAGGAAAAAGTCCAGCAATCAAGATTGAGGATGTTCTCTATGTGGAAGGGCTCAAACACAATCTACTAAGTATAAGTCAATTATGTGATAAAGGCTACAAGGTAAACTTTAACTCAAATTTGTGTATGATCGAATCTATTCATGATAATAACATAAAATTGATTGGAAATAGAATCAATAACATCTATATGCTAGACTTAGGCAATTTAATTTCCAATGATGCATGTTGCTTAATTTCCAAAGAAGATGAAAATTGGCTATGGCATAGGAGAATAACTCACATTCATTTGGATCACTTGAATAAATTGATTTCCCAAGAACTTGTAATTGGTTTACCAAATAAAAAGTTTGTTAAAGAAGGCTTATGTGATGCATGCCAAAAGGGTAAACAAGTGAAAACCTCATTTAAGGCTAAAAACACTGTTTCAACTAGTAGACCTTTACAATTGCCGCACATGGACCTTTTTGGACCTTCTAGGACAAAAAGCTTTGGTGGAAATCTTTATGCTCTTATAATTGTTGATGACTTCTCTAGATTTACTTGGACCTATTTCTTAGCACAAAAGAATGAAGCTTTTAAAGCTTTTAAGAAAATGGCTAAGGTTGCTCAAAATGAAAAAGACGTCAAAATTGTTTCAATTAGGAGTGACCATGGAGGAGAATTCCAAAATGAGGAGTTTGATAACTTTTGTGATGAACATGGTATAAAACACAATTTTTCTGCACCTAGAACTCCACAACAAAACGGAGTAGTTGAGAGGAAAAATAGGTCACTTGAAGAAATTGCTAGAATCATGTTAAGTGACTCTAATTTACCAAAGTATTTTTGGGCTGATGCAGTGAGTACTACATGTTATGTTTTAAATAGAGTTCTAATAAGGCCAATTTTGAAGAAAACTCCATATGAACTTTACAAGGTAATAAAACCTAACATTTCTCATTTTCATGTCTTTGGTTATAAGTATTTTGTGCTAAATAATGGCAAGGATAATCTTGGGAAATTTGATCCCAAAGCTGATGAGGGTATTTTCCTAGGTTATTCATTAACTAGCAAAGCATATAGAGTGTTTAATAAGCGTACTTTATCAATGGAAGAATCTGTTCACATAACATTTGATGAGTCTAACCCCAAAAGGTTGGGAAAGGACATTTTTGATGATGCAGAAACTCTTGAGGATGAAGTGAAATCTCATGAAGGAAAGAAGAGCAACAAGGAAAAGGAAGATGAAGAGAGCAATAAAGAATCATCCCCTAGACAATATCATTGATGAGATCACCAAAGGGGTAACAACTAGAAACTCTTTAAGGAATATTTGCAATACCATGACGTTTGTATCTCAAATAGAACCAAAATGTGTTGATGATGCTATTAATGATGAACATTGGATGATTGCAATGCAAGACGAGTTAAATCAATTTAAAAGGAACAAAGTTTGGAATTTTGTTGTTACTTCTTATAATTCTCTTAACATCATTACTTGTTACATAACCTGATTCTTGGGAATTAAAATTGAGTGAAAACCAATTTTCTTTAAGAAAACTCCAATTTTATTTAAAGTGTTGAAAAACTTTTCAATATCTCAATTCACCCCCCTCTTGAGATCGTAGCCACTACCAACATTTACGTCCTGTGTTTGTCTGTATCTACTTTATTTTAATCTTATTAATATCATACAGTAATTCGTTGATTCTTTTGGTGTTAATGTAGCTCACCTTTGACATACCGGATATGACGGATATGAAGAAGCGTTTGATAAAGTATGCTGGTGACCGTTGGAGGGCTTTTAAGGTTGACCTGGGCAGATACTATGTATTCAATCCAACATGTGAAAAGTACCCACTTGAGGTGTACCCGTTTCTTGACCAGGCGACGTTGGATCGCTTTGTTCAGAGCCAACATGATCCCAGCTTTCGGTTTAACTTATTTGATTTGCCTCTAAATTTATGTAATTTCATTAATTCTATTTACTTATGTAATTTAATTGTCTTCTATTTATAACAGGAGAAGAGGAAAAGAAAGCATTTCAGGAAGCAGCATCTCAGGCGGATCCTAACGCTAAAAATCGTCCAGAAGTTGTTGATCCACCTCCACTCCCACATCATCATAAATGGAAGAGGGCCCGACAAAGAAAAATGGGACAATAGACATCTGAGGAGGCCCGCCAAGTAGCTGAGAAGATTGTAAGTATAGTTTGAATTGTAATTGTCATTTTAACATTGTTACCGAATTGTAATGTGACCTGATATTTTATATGTTATAGGATGCCTTGGACAAGCAAGTAACCCAAGGAACATTTGTTCCTAGAGGATGCGATGATATCTTAGCTGCTGCCATCGGTAAACCAGACCACCCGGGCCGTGTCATTGGTGTTGGATGGGGCGTTGGCATTCGCCAATACCATGGTTCATCTTCACACCAATGCCACAGGGATGTTGATGCAGATAGAGCACAGCTAAAACAGGAGATTGCAGCTGAGCTTAGACAGGAGATGACCGAGCAGTTTGCCCAGCAGTTGGCAATTTTGACTTCTATGTCCTAGTAGATGACAGCAGGTGTCCAACCCTCTGTCCATGTGAGCACTAAGGGCTCATGTGATCCTCCTCATCAGCCTGAAAATGATGATGATGATGATGATGATGACGACCCTGATAGGTGTGAGTTGTATGTTGATGATCATCATGATCGCCGCTTAGTGGCATTGGGGAGGGCACATAATAACTTCGGTAATACCATACACCATCGTTTATTACCGGATGATCAGGTGAGGGTCGTTGTTCAGATTATTTGAGATCGATGCTGATGCTCGAGTCCCTGTGCCCACTGAGGAGGTTCAAACAGTGGGTCAGGCCCCCGGTAACTTCATCCCCTAGCCAAGAAGACTGGTCAGCTTTCTTGTTGCATCTGAGGTATTCACTTAGTTGTGTTTTTCTATATTCATAGTTGAAATTATTTATTATTGTTTATAGATAATGCTTTATTTTTATTTGTTTTAGGATATTGGAAATGATATTCTTCCTAAAAGGTCCGATCCAGGAAGACCAGAGATGTCTGCTCCTGCCAAGGTATTCATTTGACCATTTAATTAATTACGAATGAAATAACTTATCTGTGATTACTAATATATATCTTTGTTGTTTAGGGGATTGACAAAGGGGCACCTGGTGATGTTTTTAAACTTTTGCTGTACAGGTTGTGACCATGGAGAATGACGCAGCTTTGGTAAGGTTGGAACATGATGCCAGTCCAGGTGACGAACTGTATATCCCAAAGAAGGAACTTATGGAGATTGTATTCGATAAAGAAATGGCTAGTTCTGCACACCTATCGTTATGGTGCACGTAAGTACATTTTATTTATAAGTTAAGTAATTAAACTTTAAATACTATGATAATTAACATGTTTTTTTTCCAATATATTAGGTATCTGCATCATATGTTAGTTGATCAGGGTATCCTCACCCTTTATGGGTTCATTGACCCCATGTTCATTCAGGGTGATGTTCTCCTAGCATCAGAAGACCCGGTCACCACCATATGTGATATACTTGCCCGAGACGATCATCAATTCTACCTTGCGCCTTATCTCAATAAGTACCAGTTATTT
This sequence comes from Sophora flavescens, assembly GCA_030762895.1. Lineage (NCBI taxonomy): Eukaryota > Viridiplantae > Streptophyta > Magnoliopsida > Fabales > Fabaceae > Sophora > Sophora flavescens. The sequence goes on from CM061062.1 coordinate 74,418,372, forward strand.
AATTATAACTATATATGACTTAGTCACTAATTGTTCCGTAAATACAGCAAGCATTGGCAACTGTTGATCTTGTACCCTAGGATGAATGTCGTGGTCTTCTTCTACACAATGAGAAATAAGCCGGCGAATGAACTGAAGATGATCATGGAAACGTAAGCATTAAAATACTTTATAATCAGTAATGCAGTTGTTTTAATTATTTGAAATCTATTAGATATACTTTAATTAATGTTTATTTTGTCATGATAGTTCTATTAATGCAAACCACATGTTGCGTGGTGAAAGGCATTGGGCTATTAGATGGATTATTCCTAACGTAAGATATTTATTAGTTCAAACGCTTCAAATGCAGTGGGTATAATTATTGATTTCTATTTAATTCCTTATATTCTAATTGGGTTTCATTTGTATGTAGTCCCGTATACAACGTGGATCATGGGAATTTGGATACTATGTGATGACGTGGATGTTCGAAATTATCTCCTCTAGGATCACTGAAAGATGGCACAAGGTAAATGTTAATTGGTAACAATTAGAAGTAACAGTTATAGATTCGTTATATGTTTTATGTTAGTTTATTACTTAAAAGATATAATCTTTTGTCCAATTAAACTTGAAGATATTCAACAATCCGACTCCATTATCTGATTTCGACATCAATAACATAAGGAGGCGTTGGGCAACTTTCTTTCTTGAAGTGTACCAACCATAGTTTGTATGTAGTTAGTTTAAAAACTTATCATGTACTAGCTATAGTGTACTTTTGACTGATATATATTTTGATATGAAATCTATAATATATCATGTAGCTTTTTGGTTTCTAATTATCTTTGTTGTCTGAATGTAATTGAACATATGTATTGTTCGTAATAAATTCAGTATATTTAATTTAGTGTGTTTTTGTTGTACAAAAGTGATTGTGTTGAGAATATTTAGAATATGTTATACTGGTATTAATCTGGATTACTAAAACAGGGGAAATGAATGATAGAAATGTAAAAAGAGCTTTAAAAAAATGATACTTTTCACACCGGTTATACAAAAATCGATGTGGAAAGTTCACTTTTCACATGGGTTAACAAAAAACCGATGTGGAAAGTGCGGTTTTAACCAAAACCGCCGTGGAAAGTTCACTTTTCACATCTGTTATATTTAAAACCGATGTGGAAGGTGATATTTCCACATCGGTTTTGTGATAACCCATGTGAAAAAATGAACTTTCCACAATTGTTATTTAGAAAACCGCTGTTAAAAGTGTATTTTAGACATCGGTTTTAAAACCGATGTGAAAAGTAACAATAAACAACATCGGTCGTTTCAACATCAGTTTGAAAACCGATGTGAAAAGCCAAAAATAACTGATGTGGAATCCCTTTTCTACACTAGTGGCGTGATGAGTGTTGTTAGAATCCCACATTGGATAGTGATATGACCTAGATGGTGGTTATAAGTGGAGGGCAACCCTCACCTCATGAGCTAGCTTTTGGGTTTGAGTTAGACCCAAACCCAAATTCTATTATGGTATAAGAACATACATTACAAGAAAAAACTGTATTACCGAGGGTCAAAAGCCCTCGGAAAACCCAAAAAGTCATCGGTAATTGAAAATTACCGACGGACCCAAGTCGATAGGAAAAATGGGCGTCGGAAATTGTTACCGATAACTTTTTTTAAACCTCGTCGGTAATTACCCATGGCCTAAGCCCTCGGAAATTACCAACGGTGTTAGCCTTAGTTAATTACCGATGGTTGTGCCCCTAGGTAATTACCGACGGTCGTGACCCTAGGTAATTCTAATTATGTTTTTTTAAATAATTTATATACTTATGGTATATGTATTATAATTATATTTTGTATAATTTTTGTATTATAATTATATTTAATTATTTTTGTATATTTTTTATTTAATTATTTTTTTGTCAGGTCCCTTCATTTTCCTTACCCATCTCCCCCCTTCATCTTCCTCCTAGCAACACCACTGCCTCCCTTCATCTCCCTCCCAACCGCACCACCACCTCCCTTCATCTCCCTCTTCGCCCCACGACCACCACCGTCTCGCCACCCCCACCCACCCTGTCCTCCGCCCCAGAAATCAAAAACTGAACGATTTCTCACACAGCCCCGCCACCATCTCGCACAGACCCCGCCACCATCTCGGACGAACCCCACCCCCACCGCGACCTCAACCCATCTCCGATCGTAGATTATGGCCCGTACCTTACCGGATATTCAACCTTCCAGCCCGTCCCTTGCCGGATCTGCAACCTTCCAGTCCATCCCTTGCAGCTCGTCCCTTGCTGGATCTGAAACCTCAGATCTGTGTCGAACCTGAACGTCACTGAAGCGGAGATAGCGGGGGTTGGAGCTCATGGAGATGTAACTAATTATCGAGGTTGGCGGAGAAAAACATTGACAAGATTATCGAGATGGGTGGAGAGAACTGATTATCGAAATGGGGACATGACTGAGAATGAACAACTGAACATAAGAGTTGGATTATTCAGTTTGTTTTATTTAGTATTACCGATGGCCGGTGAACAGTACCGACGGCTAGATCCATCGGAATGCCTCTGTCCCTTACCGACGGTCTTGCCCCTCGCAAATCGGTGAACGATACCGATGACCTTGTCCCTCGCAAATCGGCGAACCACATCGATGTCCTAGTCAATTGGAAATGCCTCTGTCCCTTACCGACGGCCTTGCCCCTCGTAAATTAGTGAACGATACTGGCGGCCTAGTCCATCATAAAAGCCTATGTCCCTTACCGACGGCCTTGCCCCTCACAAACTTGGCGGGAACGCTTCCCGCAAAAATGGGGGCTGTATTATCGTGGGGCTTTTCGACGGCTAGCCCGTCGGTAAAGTGGTTGAAAATGATTATATGCATACGATGGGTTATAGCCGTCGGAATTGGTAGAATTTCCAAGGGCCTTTTGTCCGTCGGAAAAAAACCATCGGAAATCTGGACATTTCTTGTAGTGATATCCTCAATCCGTTGGGCCACCCGCATATGTCCAATCCTACAAACTCCACACTCTAGATGCCCAAAGTGAGAATCTCGTTGTGGGGATTCTCTCTACTCTGAAGATCGAATACCAAATTGAGAATCTCGTCTCAGGGATTCTTTCTTCTTTGAATATCGGGACCAATAGGGGAATCTCATCTTAGGGATTCTTTCTTCTTTGAAGATCAGAACCATTGTGGGAATCTCGCCTTCGGGTTCCCTTTTCATTGAATATTGGAACCAAAGTAATAATCTCACCTCAGGGATTCTCTATTTTAAAGGTCGAAACGAATGTGAGAATCCCATATTACGGTATGTCTCTGCTTTGGAGAGCAGAACCGAATTGGGAATCTTGATGTTGGGGGGTTTTACCTTCTTAGTTAGATACTAATTAGATCTACTTGTTGTAGTAACAACATAAGCTCTAATTCATTCAGTCATATGAAGACTTGGATTTTTTTTTGTTTTGGTTGTTGGCTTTCCTAGTTCTTCGACCTTGCATATATACTATTTGGGATCTTTATTTTTTTGGTTTATAGACTAGATGTCACCTCCTTGCAAATCTGCATATATTATTTGAAAAGAAAAACATACCCTCAAAATTGTATATTTGATCTACGTTTTTCGTTGGTGTTGGTTACATATCTAGGCTCAGTGAAGCTGAATCTTTATTGGTTGAAGTGATTTTTCTGAATCTAATATTTTTATTGTCTTTGAAATTACAAATTTGCTATATTTCTCTCTTCTTTTTTTTTTTACATTATGATCGATGTCATGCAAGAGGGTAACCTCCACTACAAGAAAACACAGAATTACCGACGGCTATGGTTCCGACGGACTTGCCGACGGATTTGGCCGTCGGTAAGTGTGAATATGAAAAGTTTATGAATTTTCCGACGGAATGTTCGTCGGGAACGTTACCGATGACTTATCTGTCAGTATTTTTGTCGAAATAGTGCGCACGAATGCCAAAAATTAGCCGCAAAAGCTTACCAATGGGCTAATCAGTCGGTAACTATGAAAAACCTACCGATGAAACTTCCGTCATAAATCTCATTATCAGTACCGATGGTAATTTCCGTCTGTAAATGTATTTTTGAATTACCGATGGAAAAAGTCGTCGGTAATTTAAAATTGGCCATCGGAAATTTTGACCTCAAATCCACTGAAAACCCTCTTCTCCCTCACTTTTCTTTTTTCTCTCTTCTCTCCTTTCTCTCTGCTTCTCCTACGCGCCTGTACTGTCTCTGTCGTGCTCTCCACCACTGCTTTCTGTCACCACCACGCCTCCCTCTCGCTTACGCTGCCACCACCGTGCCCACCTCGCTTTCTACGACGCCACCACCACTGCGCCTGTCACCACCGTGCCACTGCCACCGCGCCGTCTTCTCCTTCCCTCTCTGCCACTGCACCACCACCACCAACGCCACCACCACCTCTTTGTGGTATGGATTTCCTTTTAATTTTCATTTTTTAATTTTATTTTTATTAGCATCTCCTTTAACCATCGCTGTGCACCACCACCACTCTGCACAGAACCACCACCATACCTTTTTTATTTTCATTTTCATTTTTTTATTTTTATTACATTTTTTCGTTTTTCTGATTATTGGTTTGGATTCTAAAAGGGTATTTCTTGCATTGTTTCAGAGTCACCAGCTTCCTCCGGCAGCAACTCCCGGCATCCATTGCGGTACATTGAATTTTTTATGCCTGTTGATGGTCTTTTTTTTTTTGAACAACATGTGCTGTTTGTGTCTTTGTTGGTATATTTTATTTTAGTGAATGATACTGCTTTAATTAATTAGTTGTATTATGTGCATGTATTTAATTTATTTATTATAAAAATATCTGTCTAGTGTGTGTAAAGTTATTAATTTGTGTGGGATTTTTTGTCAATTAATTAGTTGTATTACGTGCATGTAAAGTTACTAAATGTGGTATGTTTGTTTCTGTCAAATGCGTAATAAAATTAATGTATTTCCTTAATATAATAAAATCGTAAGGACAAAATTTAGTGTTGATAAGATTTAGTGTAGATAACATTAGAGAATTGGTAAAATCGTTTTCCTCCACACCTGCAACTGTGATGGAGCATATATGGCAATAACTCATGTTCATTGATTAATTAAGCGCGATTTGAAATAATGAAGTAAGTATTTAAGGATAACAAAATGTATTAATTATTTAAATAATTAAAAAAATAATGTCTAATTAATTAAGAAGTTAATTAAATCATTCATCTCACAAATAGGTTAATAGTTGCACATGCCGTATCCAGAATATCTGTTAATGCCGCGTCGGGGATATCTGCTCATGACTCATTGGGTAGCGTGGAGGACGAAATCTTTTGAAATATTTGCATAACAATAAAATTAGATTGATTAAATAATTAAAAACATTAACGATTAAATAAGTAAAAAATAGAATATGAAAATAGTTAAATATATAAGTATAATTATTATTTTTTCAACAATAATAAACTTAAATATGTAATAACTTAATAATTACACACACCAAAATTAAATTAAATAATCAAATAAAAATGATTGAATAAATTAAAATAGTATGAAAAATAAAGATTTAATCAAAAGAGTGGCGAACAATTTAATAAATTTTGATTAGAGTAAGTGATTTTTTTTCCAATGCTTTGTTTATGATGGTTGCTTAAATATTGGTTTGATTGATTACTAATAATGTTAAACTTTATGCAAATTATTTCTGTTACTTGAAGTTTTATTTTATCTTAAAGTGTATATATATATATATACACACACACACACATATATATATAGTTAATACGTAATTGAGAAAAACCATAGTTTCCCGTTCAAGGTTCAATATTATTGAGCATGTGTACTCATGGTCATGGTATCGCTCATTTTATTGAATCTTGAATTGTCCAATTGGGACAGTTTGGGAAGAAACTTTTGCTCCACTGATATACTAGTTACTCGATGATTGTCATTTGTGAAATAGTTGAATAAATTTCGGGTCGAAGCATTTCCTTTTGTTCTTCGGGTCCATACTTGATTGTGGTATTTCACCGCGGTCAAGTCGTGTACTTGGAGACCGATGGGAGATGCTGCCGGAATATCGTCAGCTACAAGACATGAAAAGTGATGAGTAACTAGTATAATACAGTGATGAAAAAGTTTTTCCTCGATCGAATGGGATAGGGCCACACCTTTAAGGAAAGGGAGCGATTCGGGGTCATAGTATCATGTTTAAAAATACTTCAATTTATCTGAAAATGCAGAAGGATGGAATATTATCCCTCGAACCGTAGTTGGGTGTATGATAGGAACGAGTCTGGGAGACGACTTCTGAAACAATCATTTGTAGCTGGAGTTGAGGAGTTTATATCCAAAACAAAACAACATTGTGATTATGCCGAAGAGGGGTGTTAGCCCAAGTGGCCTCTAACAAGCGTTGGAATCATAGAGGGGGGTGAATAGGATATAAAAGATTTTCGTAAACTTTTCAAAATTGTTGTATGACGGTATAACGTATTTAACAAGAGCGCGTAGTGAATCTTTAGATGACGTGAACGTAATTGAAATGATGATTCAACAAGATTGTTTCAAATGCAATTCAATTCTATATTAGTTAAACCCTAACATGTAATGTAAATTGAAATTAAAGAGAGAAGGGTTAAGGAGAATTGCAAACCGATATTTTTACTGGTTCAATCACAATTTCTTGTGATCTACATCCAGTCTCACACCCACCGGTATGAGAGTTCCTTCACTAATCAGGATCTTGAGTACAACGTTCAAAAATTTTTACACAAGAGATACCCCACTCTGCAGCCTACACACAACTAGGGATTCCACACCTTGAATCCAACCCAGAAGAAGATACCCCACTTCTTCCAAACCAAGAACGTCAAAAACAAGAGAGAAGAAGAGGTTTGAATCACTCTTGAAAGTGAGAAATTACAACTTGGAGCTCTAATGATCACAATGAAAGATTGAGAGAATGAGACGCAAGGATCTTGTGAGATTTTGTGTTATTTTGAGTTTGTGAAATGATAGCTAACGATCTTGAATGAAAGATATGAATAGATCTATTTATTAGGGGTGTTTGTTACGTTTAAAACCAGATCTGACAGCTGTGAATCGATTCACAGTCCCCTTGAATTGATTCACAGAAAGCTGAAACACATTAATCTATTCATGAATCTATTCATAGAGACTGAAACATCTTGAATCCATTCATGAATCTATTCACAGAGACTGAAATGCTATGAATCTATTCACACCAATCAGTGAATCTATTCACAACATATTTACACTAAGGTTTCGATCATATTATTTGTAAATCTATTCATTCAAACTTAGATTTTCAACATGAAACTCATCTAATGATCAAGTATTATATATTCATGCATTAAGTAAAGATTTAAAACATTTCAACATGATGAATGCATGAATTCAACTTGATTATGTTAACCTATGTTGATTTTAATTTCATTTTATTTGCATCTCATTCAAACATCTTATATGATTTTACAAAGGTACTAATTAAAAACATAAACCTTTAAGAACTACCCTTTGTAGATCTAAGTCTTCAAAACTTGATATAGTTAACATGTTGTCCTTTGTCATCTTCAAAACTTTGTACTTTAAATATCCAAGTCATACTTGGGGAATGCGTTCATTCACATTCTCCCCCTTTTTGATGATGACAAACCCATGAAGACTTTGTATTTTCTTTTTTCAAGCTCCCCCTGAATATAAGCATCCTTGTTTTGATAAAATGTGGGAGTATAACCTGAAAATACAAATGGGAACCTTTCTCCCCCTTTTGGCATTATCAAAAAAAATCAAATATGATTGGAATGCGTTCATTGCATAAAAATATCCAAAGATAACATAGCATCACAATAAACACAATAACAAGGAAGTTCATACACAATAACAGAACATATAGGGGAAATATGAAAGCAACATATCCAAAAAGTCCATCATACAACCATAAGAAATAAACTAGCATAGGGAAACTAGAATATGCATGATAGAAAATTCAGATGCAGCAGCAGAAGCATATTTATTTTAATGTGCAGAGAGGAGCATCATGAAGAAGAAGAAACAACAATGGGACAGATGTGACACAATTAAGTGAAAAAACCATAAAATAATATCCCAGATGTGCGTGTGAATCGATTCAAAATAGGAGTGAATCGATTCACAGAGGCTAAAATTGTGTTATGTGTGAAAAAATACACTGTGAATCGATTCATAGAATGTGTGAATCGATTCACAGAGGCAAAAATGCAGAAAACCATAAAAACAGAACTAGATGCTGTCATTTGTGCCTTATTAGCTCACTTTCACATATGAATTTTTTATTAATGTTTGAATTGCCTATTCTAATGCATGGAACAAGTTTGAATACACATTTTACACATGTTCACAACAATCTAAGCATCAAATACAATCAAATCATCAAAATCACATATTGAGTTGTCAAAGTTCAATTTTAGGAAGAATATAGGCCATACCTTGAGTAATTTTGGTACTTTTTGCGTATGCATACACATTTAAGCAATCACACACATATTCAATCTATACATGATATATCAAGTATGCCTAATTCACTTATTATGCGGAAAAAGCTTTCTTTGGGCAAAGGTTTTGTAAAAATGTCCGCTAATTGATTTGTTGTTTCAACAAACTCAAAAACACAATCTCCTTTCTCAACATGGTCTCTTAGAAAATGATGTCGAATATCTATATGCTTTGTTCTAGAATGTTGAATGGGAATTTTGGTTAAGTTTATTGCACTAGTATTGTCACATCTTATAGGAATTTTGTTAAGTTTTAAGACATAGTCAAGGAATTGTTGTTTCATCCGTAAAATTTGTGCACAACAACTTCCTGCAGCTATGTACTCGGCTTCAGCTGTTGACAAAGCTACATTAACTTGCTTTTTACTATTCCAAGAAATTAAAGAATTCCCAAAGATATGACAATTACCGCTAGTACTCTTTCTATCCAACTTGCATCCTGTAAAGTCGGGATTTGAGTATCCAAATAAACCAGAAATTCCACCATAGACATGTATTAGGTGTTCCTATTAGATATCTTAATATGCGTTTAACAGCAATGAAATGCGATTCCTTGGGATTACTTTGAAATCTAGCACACATACACACGCTAAACATAATATTAGGCCTACTAACTGTCAACTATAGTAAAGAACCTATAATACCTCTATATTTTGAAGGGTCAATAGGCTTACCACCTTCAACTTTGTCCAAATAACAGCCGGTACCCATTGGTGTGCTAATTTCTTTGGAATTCTCCATTCCAAACTTCTTGATTAGCTCTTTACAATATTTAGCTTGATTTATGAAGATGCCATTCCTTGTTTGCTTTATTTGAAGTCCAAGAAAGTAATTTAGCTCTCCCATTAAGGACATCTCAAATTCACTCTGCATCAACTTTGAGAACTCTCTACACATAAACTCATTAGTTGAACCAAAGATAATATCATCCACATATATTTGAAAAAGCAATATATCATTTCCTATATTTTTTTTTACGAAAAGTGTAGTATCAACCATTCCCCTTTTATAACCTTTTTCTAAAAGGAATTTACTCAACCTTTCATACCAAGCTCTTGGAGCTTGCTTAAGCCCATAAAGAGCCTTTTTTCAATTTAAAAACATGGTTGGAAAATTCAAAATTTTCAAAACCGGGGGGTTGATCTACATATACTTCTTCTTGTATGAAACCATTTAAGAAAGCGCTTTTTACATCCATTTGGTATAGTTTAAAATCCATGATACATGCAAATGCAAGAAGTAGTCTAATAGCTTCTAATCTAGATACCGGGGCATATGTCTCATCATAATCAATACCCTCTTCTTGATTATAGTCCTTTGCTACAAGTCTAGCTTTATTTCTAGTTATAATACCAGTTTCATCAAGTTTATTTCTGAAAACCCACTTAGTGCCAATTACTTGATGATTTCTTGGTCTAGGCACAAGCTCCCAAACATTATTTCTTTCAAATTGGTTTAATTTATCATGCATGACCATTAATCAATTTTCATCAATAATTGCACCACTAATGGTTTTGGGTTCGATTTGAGTGACAAATGTTGAATAATTGCATATATTTCTAAGATTCGACCTAGCAGTTACCCCTTTTGATATGTCTCCTATCACATGGTCGATAGGATGATCCTTCAATGTTCTCCACTCATGGGGTAGGTCTACATGCTCAAATTCTTCTTTCTTTGGAGGAGTTTCATCTTCATTTCTTTCATCCATCTTTTCTTTGTTGACTTCCTCATTGGGCTTTTGTGACATATCTACAACATTATCAAAGAAAATATCCTTTCCCACCAATTTGGGGTTAGATTCATCAAATTCAATATGTATTGACTCTTCAATAGTCATGGTTCTCTTATTGTTAAACACGAAAAGCTTTACTAAAAGATGAATTACGTTCAAGAAATTTTACAATAGAGATACCCCACTCTGAAGCCTACACACAACCAGGGATTCCACACCCTGAATCCAACCCAGAAGAAGATACCCCACTTCTTCCAAACCAAGAACGTCAAATACAAGAGAGTAGAAGAGGTTTGAATCATTCTTGAAACTGAGAAATTTCAACTTGAAGCTATAATGATCACCATGAAAGATTGAGAGAATTAGACGCAAGGATCTTGTGAGATTTCATGTTATTTTGAGTTTGTGAAATGATAGCTAACAATCTTGAATGAAAGATATGAATAGATCTATTTATTAGGGGTGTTTGTTACATTTAAAACCAGATCTGACAGCTGTGAATCGATTCACAGTCCCATTGAATCGATTCACAGAAAGCCGAAACACGTGAATCTATTCATGAATCTATTCAGAGACTGAAACATCTTGAATCCATTCATGAATCTATTCACACCAATCAGTGAATCTATTCACAACATATTTACACTAAGGTTTCAATCCTCTTATTTGTAAATCTATTCATTTAAACTTAGATTTTCAACATGAAACTCATCTAATGATCAAGTATTATATATTCATGCATTAAGTAAAGATTTAAAACATTTCAACATGATGAATGCATGGATTCAACTTGATTATGTTAACCTAAGTTGATTTTAATTTCATTTTATTTGCGTCTCATTCAAATATCTTATATGATCTTACAAAGGTACTAATTAAAAACATAAACCTTTAAGAACTACCCTTTGTAGATCTAAGTCTTCAAAACTTGATATAGTTGACATGTTGTCCTTTGTCATATTCAAAACTTTGTACTTTAAATATCCAAGTCATACTTGGGGAATGCGTTCATTCACAAGGGGGGATTAGATGTTCGTGCACAAAGTGCAATTGTATGGTCGTTTTGAGTGATGATGACATGAAGTTACACTTATACCGACGTGGGTTCAAGCCTAATTATTGGATATGGACTGATCATGGTGAGGAGTTGCCAGATATTGATAATGAAGTCGGTGGTTGTGATCTTGAAATGTGTGCATCAGGTAGTGGCTACCACGATGAATATGTCGAACAACTCCAGTCAATGCATATGAAGGTCGATGATTGTCTTGGGAAACTTGGGAATTTTGAGGCGGATGAGTCTGATGACATGGAAGAGCCTCCTAATGAATCGACGCAGAGATTCTACAATCTATTGTTAGAGACAAATAAGCCATTGTTTGAAGGGGCGTCGGATTCAAAATTATCAATTTGTGTTAGGCTTCTAGCTTGCAAGTCCAATTGGAATGTCCCAGAGCAGTGTTTGGATTCCTTTTGTAAAATGCTTCAATATGTGACACCCTTCAAAGAGTTGTTACCAAAAAGTTATTATGATGTGAAGTGGTTGGTGTCGAAACTAGGCTTGGGGGATAAGAGGATTGATTGTTGTCCAAAAAGGTGCATGCTATATTATGGTAGTCAGTCTGGACAGATGACAATGTGTTGGAAGAATATAAATTTTGTCAGACACCCAGGTACCTCGTTCAAAGTAGTGACCATAGTAAGAGGAAACCAGTTCCTGTGAAGGCAATGTTCTATCTACCAATAATTCCAAGGTTGCAGAGACTGTTTGCATCAACACAAAATGAGGGACAAATGAGGTGGCATAATGAAAATAGAAGAATTCCGGGCGTTATACGCCACCCTTCTAATGGTGAAGCTTGGAAGCACTTCGATCGAGTTCATCCTGATTTTGCAACAGATCCTCGCAATGTGAGACTTGGGCTGTGTTCAGATGGTTTTACCCCGTACATTCAGGCGTCGGCCTCACCATATTCATGTTGTCCAGTGATTGTTACACCTTACAATCTTCCTCCCGAGATGTGCATGTCAAAACCATATATGTTTCTGACTTGTCTCATACCGGGACCATCTAATCCGAAGGCTAGGATAGATGTATATTTGCAGCCTCTGATCGATGATCTGAAGAAGTTGTGGGATGGTGTGTTGACTGGTTTGATCCATCGAGGACAGGCACAAAAGTGGATCCCAAGTATGGAACTGTGGACATTCACATGGATAGAAGATATCAACAGTTTGATCCATTTATAATTGCTCAGAATGCAAAACAAGTTTATTATGTCCCTTATTCAACAATGAGAACAGACAAACAAGGTTGGTGTGTTGTAGTCATTACCAAGCCTAGGGGTCGCATAAAAATCGATGATGCAGAGGATGAGACGCCATTCCAGGCGGATGAATCGTCACATGTCAATGAAGTAATTGAGGTCGAGCGTATTACTGGCATGTTGGGATCTGCAAATGAAGGGGAAGAAGTGGTCATTGGTTATCAGGCATCCATGCATGCATCATCAGAGGAAGAAATCCAAAGAGGTGACTCAATGCAAGAAGAAGAAAAGTCGGACTTACAATCAGATGACGATACCGAGTCTGAATAGGAAGTTTACTATTATGTTATTCTTATTGTATTTTAAATATTTTCTTATGAAATATAATGTAAGACTAGACAACTATTGTTCTATAAAAATAGTTGCTTAGATTAGACTGTTAAATGTCGATTACTTATTTTTTTACACTGATTTGTAATTGTGCTATAAAAATAGATATGTCAGCATCAGGAGGACAGCCCCCCCCCAACCGCCTAGCGATGATAAGGGGAAGGCTAAGCTGGGACGATACACCGTGAAGTCCCAGGTGCTTGCTCACATTCCTGGAGGTCCCTCCGCACCCACCCACCGTACCCACTCCCATCCCTACTGCACCTACCCTATCTCCACCTACAGGAGCCTCCCCCACCCATTCTACACCATCCCCTACCCATTCTATACCCTTACTGATCCATACTACATCATCCCCTACCCATACTACACTATCCCCGACCCACACTACCCCACCCTCCACCCATGTCCAGACCTCCACTCGCTTTGCGCCACGACGCGCACTAGCTGGCTACTCGCCGCCCCTTACTGGAACCACACCACACCCACACCCAGCACCACCATTATCATCGGCTGCCGCGGCCACACACCCAGTAGGATTATCATTTATGCCGACTCCTGGGATGATGCCACAGCCGGGCATGACCTTTCCATCCTCATCATCCGGGGTTGCATACGGTCAAGACACGACCATACCATCATCATCGTTTGTGCAGCAGTCGGCTCGGCTGAGGACTTATTTGAGTGGGCCAGGGTTCCCGCACCTGAGGATCGACCATGGATCCCTCCTGTTTCTGGATCGTAAGTTTAATTTAATTTAATGTTGTTTAAAAATAATTACTATTTAATAAGCATATATTTGTTGGTTGTCATATTGTTGATTTAATAAAATTATGAATTTTTCAGCTTCATCCCATCGAAAGTGGGATCGAAGCACGTTACCTTCACCATCAAGGCGCAGTATCGTCGCTTCTGGCCATCATATGGGTGATCCCCGGGGAGGATCGGGATCGTATCTTCAGACGATTTGGGGTAAGTTCTTGTTTATTAGTTCATGTAATTTTCCATTTATTTTATATATTCTTTTGTATAATGTTATTATTGTTTTTTTCTTTATTAACAGGAGCTTGTGCGCTGGTTACCGGGGCATACCTCAGAGATACGTGCTATCTTTGAAGGCCGAGCAACTGCTCGACTGAGGGACATGCTCCGGGAGCGTAGGGAGAGCCAGATACGTCCGGATTACATCGGGCCTAAGATCTAGGCCCAACTGTGTGTGTACTAGGACACTCCAGCTTACAAGCTGAGTGTGAACAGGCAAAGAGAAATCGGGCTTCTGAGAAGGGTGGGAGCATGCACACTGGTGGTTCTATTAGCCACATGCCGCATGCCATTTACATGGTATCCATATATAAATAACATTATTTATAAACTGTATATTTTTATTTAAAATTTGTTTTATAACTAATTGATTTTATTGGTGTGTCGGTTGCATGCAGGAGAGCTAGCTCGGTCTGTTGATGTCCCTACGGTCTTTGAGCAGACACATATTCGCTCGGTCACCGGCGAGTTTGTTGATGAGAGGTCGAGGCAGACAGTGGTGAACTAAAATGTTTTTTTATATTTAAAGTATTGGCATTATTATTATTATTATTATTATTATTATTATTATTATTATTATCATTATTATAATATATATATATATATATATATATATATATATATATATATTTAGCTTAATACATATTGATTGTAATGTATTGATCGCAGGCAGAGTACAATGCTAGGTTTAGTCAGGTAGTATCTGAGGCTGCCTCCTGCTCTGGTGCCTCGGATCCTTCTCAGCTGGACCCCGCCGAGGTTGAGCGACTACAGACCCAAGCCTGGATGGATGTGGCGGGCGGGAAGAACAAGGGACGGATTTACGGTACTGCGACCCTAGCCAGGTCGATTCGTTGAGGGTCGACGCCAAGCATGACCATTAGGGAGCCTACATCCTCCGGCTCACAGGACACGGAGGAGGTGCATCGGCTGAGGCAGGAGGTGCAACAGCAAAGGGAGACGAACGAGCGCATCATGCAGCAATGGAGACATTATCTACGGCCATGACCGCTATGCTCGATTTCCTCCCACCAGACAGGCACAATGCTCTACAGGGGTCCTCCATGCCACCCGACCCCAGTCCCAGCCCTCCACTACTACTACTAATCCACCACCACAGCCGCATGATGACGGTCTGTCTACTGAGCCGCAGCTTGATGGTCATGTGATGCTGGCAGACTCCCCCTGATAGGACGACGATGACAAATATTATGGTGATGGGTATTAGGATAGTTATAGGTGTAGTAGAGATTTGTAGATAGACGAATATTTTATTTATGGATTATATGTTGAGTTTGTTTTCATTTTAAATTAATTTTAATTTAATTGCTTTTTAAATTTTATTTTTAATTTCAATTTTGTTTTGTAATTGATAATATAATAATATTTAATTAAAATAAAATATAATAATTAAATTATAAGTAATTATAATAAAATATAAATTAATAAACAAATTATAATAATAATTAATAAATAAAATATAATAATAATTAATAAATAAAATAAAAATATTTAATATTGAATATATAAATTTTAATAAAAATAATTAATAATTAATATAAAACAAAATAAATAAAAAATAAAAAAACCTTGTTTCCGACGAATATTTCCGTCGGTAACTGTTGGTTATATTTTCCGACGAAATTGTCCGTCGGTAACTTCCACAGAGAGTTACCGACAGAATTTCCGTTGGTAATTAGGGGTTCTGTGTGATAAGTTTTCCCACGGTTAAGGCTGTCGGAAATTTCCGACGGACGAACTAGATCCTTCGGAAAGGCTTTCCTACGCGCCTATTACCGACGGAACCGTGTTTGTCGGAAAGTCCGTCGGTAATGTAGTTTTTCGACGAAATTTCTTCGTTTCCGACGGGTTTTTTCCACCGGTAAGTCGTGTTTTTTTTTGTAGTGCTCTAGTATTGTAGTGGAATTGTAGTTTAACGTTCCTAAAGACAACCTTTAAAGTCATATAAGAATTTTCTTACCATTAAATTTGTTTGACGTTTGTAATTACAATCATATTCGAGGTGATATATGATTGGTTGATAATGTAGAAAGTATACTGACAATGTATCAAAATTAAACTCATATTATAAATTTATAATTATGTAAATAAAATGTTCACTATATAAACCAACTTGACAAGCTAAATTGGCTTTTCCAAAAGTTCAAGCTTTAGACTGCATAGTTATATTGGCCTTTCAAACAGTCTAAAACCTAACTTATTACCGAATAGGGTAATTACTAAAACGACTTTAGCTATTTTTGGGGTACAGTTTACAAGAGGTAATTCCAAGAGTTAGTTTAAGATTCGGGAAAAAAATACCAATTCACACACTGACTTGTCTTTATCTTGTAGCCCATCGTGCAGAAAAACAACAACAACAACAACAACAACGACAACAACAACAACAACAACGACAACAACGACAACAACGACAACAACGACAACAACGACGACAACGACGACAACGACGACAACAACGACGACAACGACAACAACGACAACAACAACAACAACAACAACAACGACAACAACGACGATGACAACGACGACAACGACGACAACGACGACAACGATGACAACGACGACGACAACAACGATGACGACAACAACGACGACAACGACGACAACGACGAAAACGACGACAACGACAACAACGACAACAACAACAACAACAACGACAACTACAACAACGACAACAACAACAACAATGACAACGACAACAACGACAACGACAACAACAACGACAACGACAACGACAACAACGACAACGACAACGACGACAACGACAACGACAACGACAACGACAACGACAACGACGGCAACGACAACGACAACAACGACAATGACAATGACAACGACGACGACGGCGATGACAACGACAACAACGACGACGACGACGACGACAACGACAACGACGACAACGACAATGACAACGACGACAACGACAACAACGACAACGACAACCACAACAACAACAACAACGACAACGACAACGACGATGACGACGATGACGACAACGACAACGACGACGACGAAAACGACAACGACGACAACGACAACGACAACGACAACGACAACAACAACAACAACAACAACAGACAACAACGACGACGACAACGACAACGACGACGACAACGACGACGACAACGACGACAACAACAACAACAACAACGACAACGACGACGACAACGACGACGACAACGATGACAACAACGACGACGACAACGACAACCACGACAACCACGACAACAACGACAACAACAACAACGACGACAACAACAACGACGACAACGACGACGACAACGACAACGACGACAACGACAACGACAACGACAACGACAACAACAACAACAACAACAACAACAACAACGACAACAACAACGACAACAACAATGACAACAACAACGACAACATCAACGACAACGACGACAACGACGACGACAACAACGACGACAACGACGACAACAACGACAACAACGACAACAACGACAACAACCACAACAACGACAACCACGACAACAACGACAACAACAACAACGACGACAACAACAACGACGACGACAACCGCGACGACGACAACCGCGACGACGACAACAACGACGACGACAACAACGACGACAACAACAACGACAATAACAACGACAACAACAACGAGAACAACAACGAGAACAACAACGAGAACAACAACGACAACAACAACGAAAACAACAACGACGACAACAACGACGACGACAACGAGGACGACAACGACGACGACGACGACGACAACAACAATGACGACAATAACAACAACAACAACGACGACGACGACGACGACGACGACGACAACGACGACGACGGCGACGACGACGACAACGACGACCACGACGACCACGACGACAACGACGACAATGACGACAACGACAACAACAACAACAGCAACAACAGCAACAACAACAACAACAACAACAACAATATAGTTTTATTGGGAAGAGGTTCCCTTTGTTTTTCTGCAGGAGTATCTCCATAAAAGGATTTATCCATTTGGCAGTCTTTTGAAGATAACAACAACAACAACAACAACAACAACAACAACAATAATAATATAGTTTTATTGGGAAGAGGTTCCTTTTGTATTTCTGCAGGAGTATCTCCATAAAAGGATTTATCCATTTGGCAGTCTTTTGAAGATAACAACAACAACAACAACAATAATATTAATAATATAGTTTTATTGGGAAGAGGTTCCCTTTGTATTTCTGCAGGAGTATCTCCATAAAAGGATTTATCCATTTGGCAGTCTTTTAAAGATATATTTTGAAGAGGGTAGAATTTATTGGATGTTTGGAGTTGTGTATTTGGTTCATTTAGTGGGCTTGATTTTGGAAGGTCGGTTTTGGCTATTTGAGCTGCTGATGGTGCAAATGTATCAACAGTTATTTGTTTTGATCTGCCAGAGGAAGGGGATGCCCCTCCTCGTGTAGACCTACCTCGGGCCTTGGATGCCATTTTATGAACCTGTTTCAGTCAAAAATTCCCTGGTTAGATAACCAGGGATAAAATTATTTTCTCCTTTTAAATATTCAATATAAAAATCAAAACAACTTAAAAGATTTTGCCATCTGGCAAAAATATGTTTTGAAACATGATTTTTAACATCTTTTTCTAAAACGTCTTTTGCTGCTTTACAATCAATTCTTAACAAAAATCTTTTGTAAAACAAATCATCTTGAAATTTTGAAATACATAATACTATAGATAAAATTTCTTTTTTAATAGTACTATATTTTTCTTGTGATGAGATCCAAAGACCAGAATGATATCGGACAAGTTGTTCGACTTTTGACTCTTGGAGGATCTGGAGTAGGATACCACCATACCCTTTATCTGAAGCATCTGTCTGAACTATTAGACTAGCTTCGGGATGAGGAATACCAAGACACGGAAGAGACTTGACATCCCTTTTGATATCTGCTACTAAATTTGACAACTCACTAGACCAAGGTTTAGGATTTTTAGACTTCCTAAGCCTAGAGTAGAGAGGTTTACATTTTATCCTAATATTGGGGATAAATTCTGACACATAATTTAAACAACCTAAAAACCTTTGCAATTGTTTTTTATCATTTAATTCATTTGGAAATTTATCAGCAAAAGCAATACTTCTACTGATCGGAGTTATGGTACCTTGAAATATTTCATGGCCCAAAAGTCTCATTTTTGTTAAACACAATTTTGTTTTCTTAATCGTTCTTGAGATACCACAATTTTGTTAAACACGGTATTCTTTAATTTTATTTTTCAAAAGTAGCATGGCACATGGGCGGCCACATTTGTGATCCACTGGCGTTCTGGGGGGGGCGTTCTTGTAATTTTATTAAAGAATACCGTGTGCTTGTCACTGAAAGCGGCATACGCTAATTTTTGGCATGAGCTTTCCTTTTTGGAGAGCTCTACTTGAAGGTCTGATCCCCACCCAATATTATACTAAAACTATTCAAAAATTATATACTGCAAATAATGAAAATCTTCAAGTAAAATACAAATTAGAAGAAGAAAGTATTTGTAATAATGGAGTCTGTTTTAAAAACTCCTTTTTACTTGTAAAAAATAAGTCTGAACAAATAATATTAGGAACTCCTTTTATAACACCGTTATATCCCTTCAATGTTTCTGATGAAGGAATTTTAACTACAAGGAATAATCAAAAGGTACTTTTTGAATTTTTAAATCCTGTTAAATCAAAAGATTTAAATAGCATATCAGATAATCTTGAAGAAACTAATTTTTTATCAATTATACAAGGGAAGCAAAATCAGATTGGTTTTCTTCAATAAGCGGAGGAAAATAAACTAACAAGAAATCCACGTTGTGGCCGTGGAGACCTGGGCTCGTATCCCAGCAGCCACACCAAAACAATTGATTCCAAAAGATTTTGGATGGGTCCCTGTCGTTGGCTTGGACAAACCTCTGGACCACCAGGCTTACCAACGGTTTTACTACCCTGTTCGTCGGGATTTACGACTGGGAACACCCTTACAGGCTGACCAACGCTGCAAGAAGGGACAACTCAAACTCGATATAAGTACCAGAACCCTAAGGCTCTGATACCAGAACGCCAAGAACGCCACTGTGGATCATTTCACAAAGAGATATTAGAGAAAATAGGTTGAAATATAGAAAATCAGAGTATTAAATGAAAATACAATATCAAACTATTTAATTTTGATTCAAAATATTACAAAGCTTGAACACTACAAGCTATTAAATATTACAATATTTTGAATTTTACAAGAACTTACAAATAAAAGCTGCTCGAAAACTTGTACAAGATCACCAAATCACTACAAGATTACAAAAGCAAACAGATTAGTAAGTTCTGAATGAGGTTCAAAGCGTGTCCTTCACTGAGTCTTGAAGCTTCCTTATATAGAGGTAGGAGGCCATCAGCTGAAATACGGATTTGAAAATTTTGAAATCCGAAAAGCAAAGACTGTAGAACTTTTGACTTCTGCGCCTTGCTTTTACTTTTGATATTTTACTTTTGTCTACCAAGAAGATTTGTCGGCACTTCGAGACAAACAACTTTTCTTTTTCAAAAGTAGCATGGCACATGGGCGGCCACATTTGTGTCCAAAGGACGCTACTTTTATTTTGAGTGGGTATCTTGAGTGGAGTCTTGTCTGTCGTCTACTTATCCACAAGGGAGATGCGACAAAACTTCAATATTCTTCTGATTTTAACCATCAAAAAATCCTTCATCTGGATCATGATTATCCAGATCTGGATTATATCCTTCTTCATCTTCAACAAATGGTTCTTCAGTTTCTTCATCTGAACCAACTGTTGACAAAACATCTAGCAGCATTTTCTTTAACTCTGCCTTAGATGAAGCATTCACATTAAATGAAAGGGGTTCTTGTGATGAACCCACTACTTCTTTTCCTTTTGATGTTTGAGAGGGGGAATTAGCTGGAGTGATGGAAGAGGGAAGTCGCCTCTTTTGCAATCCATATTTTTTCCAAGTTTCAAATTTATCAAGAGCAATTTTGTCATTAAATTTTCTCCACCAAGATACAGTATGAGTGGAGCAAATATATTTTGGAAACGGCTCAGGAAGATGAGTATGGTATTCAAAGTTAAATTTGAATAACCAAGAAATTCCAAACTGAGCACAAAAATGAATTAATTTTCCAGGAATGGAAATTTTGGGAGTCAGTGTTTTGTATTCAAGGTATTTTTGGTAGAGGGAGTTTGGAAGGATTTCAGCAGACAAACCATATATCCAGAACCATTCCATATACCAATTTGGATATCGGGTTTGGTTGCTGATTATAATAAGATACCAGGAATGCCTAGGATTGGGCTGAGAAAGAAAATAATCCCATGCTTTCTGGTAGTCCCAGTAGTTAAATACTGGCAGGTCAAATACCCGTGAAAATCTTTTGGGCTTGATTGGGCTTTGGCCCCAATATGAAAGTGTTAAAACTTTCAATATTTTACACTGAGAATAAGCCACTATTCCCGGTGCATTTTCATTTTCATTTTGTACCAATTCAATTGAGTTGGTATCTATTAAAACATATTGATAAAATTTTAGAGATTTATCCAAGCCAGCGACAGGGACCCATCCAAAATCTTTTGGAATCAATTGTTTTAATAAATCCCAAGGTTCTTGGGAGTTTGGATTTCCCATTTCTTGTTCAATTAAAGCCTGTTTGGTACAACAAGCTTTAGTTTTGTTGGGAAGAGGTTCCCTTTGTATTTCTGCAGGAGTATCTCCA
The DNA here is from genome assembly GCA_030762895.1 of Sophora flavescens. Classification (NCBI taxonomy): domain Eukaryota; kingdom Viridiplantae; phylum Streptophyta; class Magnoliopsida; order Fabales; family Fabaceae; genus Sophora; species Sophora flavescens. Next base: position 74,440,146 of record CM061062.1, read on the forward strand.
TAAAAGGATTTATCCATTTGGCAGTCTTTTGAAGATATATTTTGAAGAGGGGAGAATTTATTGGATGTTTGGAGTTGGGTATTTGGTTCATTTAGTGGGCTTGATTTTGGACGACCGGTTTGTGCTATTTGGGCTGCTGATGGTGCAAATGTATCAACAGTTATTTATTTTGATTTGCCAGAGGAAGGGGATGCCCCTCCTCGTGTAGACCCACCTCGGGCCTTGGATGCCATTTTATGAACCTGTTTCAGTCAAAAAATCCCTGGTTAGATAATCAGGGATAAAATTATTTTCTCCTTTTAAATATTCAATATCAAAATCAAAACAACTTAAAAGACTTTGCCATCTGACAAAAATATGTTTTGAAACAAGATTTTTAACATCTTTTTCTAAAACGTCTTTTGCTGCTTTACAATCAATTCTTAACAAAAATCTTTTGTTAAACAAATCATCTTGAAATTTTGAAATAGATAATACTATAGATAAAATTTCTTTTTTAATAGTACTATATTTTTCTTGTGATGAGATCCAAAGACCAGAATGATATCGGACAATTTGTTCGACTTTTGACTCTGGGAGGATCTGGAGTAGGATACCACCATACCCTTTATCTGAAGCATCTGTCTGAACTATTAGACTAGCTTCAGGATAAGGAATACCAAGACTCGGAAGAGACTTGACATCCCTTTTGATATCTGCTACTAAATTTGACAACTCACTAGACCAAGGTTTAGGATTTTTAGACTTCCTAAGCCTAGAGTAGAGAGGTTTACATTTTATCCTAATATTGGGGATAAATTCTGACACATAATTTAAACAACCTAAAAACCTTTGCAATTGTTTTTTATCATTTAATTCATTTGGAAATTTATCAGCAAAAGCAATACTTCTACTGATTGGAGTTATGGTACCTTGAAATATTTCATGGCCCAAAAATCTCATTTTTGTTAAACACAATTTTGTTTTCTTGGCCGATAAAGCCATGCCATTTCTTTTTATGGTTTCTTTGAAAATGTTCAAATGTTTAAAATGTTGCTCCAAAGATTTTGAAAATATTAAAATGTCATCAATGTAAATAAGTGTGAATTCAGAATGAGGCTTTAAAATCTCATCCATGATATTTTGAAATTCTGACGGAGCATTTTTTAATCCTAAAGGCATTACATTCCATTCGTAATGGCCCAAAGGAACAGTGAAAGCTGTTTTATATTTATCTTCTTCTTTTAAGGCAATTTGATAATATCCAGATTTTAAATCAAATTTAGAAAAAATGACTGCATCATGCAATCTTTTAATGAGATCCTTTTTATTGGGAACCGGATAGCGAATCCAATGTAATGATTTATTTAATGGTTTATAATTTATAACCATTCTGGGTTCGCCACGTTCAATTTCAGAACTATTATTTACATAGAAAGCCGTGCAACTCCAAGGGGATTTTCTAGGCCTAATTACCTTTTTATTTAGGAGATCTTGAATATCTTTTTTGCAAAATTCTAAAGTCTCACAATTCATTTGAATAGGTCAAGCTTTAGTTGGAATTTTTCTTTCATCAAAATCTTTTTCATAAGGTAGTGATACCGTATGAACTTTTCTTTCCCAAAATGCATTGGGAATAACATAACAAACTTCATTTTCAAAATCCTTTTGTAATTTAATAATGTTTTCTTTTATTAACGGATCTTGAAGTTGTTTTTCAATTTTTTGATAAAGAATTTATTTTTGAAGAAAACCAATCTGATTTTGCTTCCCTTGTATAATTGATAAAAAATTAGTTTCTTCAAGATTATCTGATATGCTATTTAAATCTTTTGATTTAACAGGATTTAAAAATTCAAAAAGTACCTTTTGATTATTCCTTGTAGTTATAATTCCTTCATCAGAAACATTGAAGGGATATAACTATGTTATAAAAGGAGTTCCTAATATTATTTGTTCAGACATATTTTTTACAAGTAAAAAGGAGTTTTTAAAACAGACTCCATTATTACAAATACTTGTTTCTTCTAATTTGTATTTTACTTGAAGTTTTTCATTATTTGCAGTATATAATTTTTGAATAGTTTTAGTATAATATTGGGTGGGGATCAGACCTTCCTGCATGCAATTTAGGTCTGCTCCAGAATCGATTATTGCAATAAAAGGCTTATGAAAAGAACTTCCAATTTTCAAATTTACTTTAACATGCCATTTTTGTTGCATTGTTTTAATTCTCATGAAAAAATTAAGTTCGTCTTGAAACGAAGCCTTTTCATCATCAGAATGTTGAGTAGAGGAAGAGGTAGAAATAGTTCCTTTACCTTCCCCCTCATTTTTTGAAAAATTTTGTTGCAAAATTTTATATTTATCTTTCAAGTCTGCAACTTCAGATTTTAAAGACTTAATTTCTTTATACAAAAAAGAAAGACTTAAAGGTTCTTGAATAAAAGATGATTTTGCAACATTTTGAGGATTCAGAATATCTTTTAAATTGTAACCTTTAAATTCTTTAGTTTCAACTTCTTTTGTTTCCAATTCTTTATATTTTTCAAGCATAGCTAATTTAATTTGTGGGTCATCTATTTGACCAACCAGGTCAAGGAGGACTCGTTCTTCTTTAGAAATAACATTGATTGTAAATTTACAATTACAATTATCTCCTAAGCAACCACAACTTAAACAGCCTGCATCAGAATCAGAAGATGTTTCTTGATTTTGATATACAACTTCTTGATCATCCTCAGAGGATGAGTCAATTGAAGTTTCAGTTTCATAGAGCAATATTTTTGAGATTTGCTCTTTGATTTCATCATCCATTTTTAATTCTTTAATTTTCTGCTCAACCCTGTAGTCTCTTGCCATGTGTCCAACACGGCCACATTTATAACAAGTTATGTTTTTCTTAAAATCTTTATTTTTACTAAAAGATTTATTTTGAGGTTTTATTTAATGAAAAGATTTATTAGGTTTATCTATTGGTGCCTTTCTAGAATATTTTTTATATCTTATAAACTGTTGAGGTTTAGCTTTTCTTTGTTTGGAGGGAGGAGTTAATTTCTCATAACCAAATTGTTCACAGAAATTTCCTAATTCTCTGTTATTTGATTTACTTTCAAATTTAGCTTGTCTATGCATTTTAATATCTGTGCAAAACTGAAGACCAGTTTTATTTATTATAGATATTAACCTTCCATAGGTTAAATCTTCCAAAGGAGTGCCGGGGTAATCCAAATTAATTTGAGTTCTTACTTTATTAGAAAAGTTTTTGGGAAGACCAGATATAAACCCGTCTTTCCAATAAGCTTCTCTACAATCAGTTCTAGTATAATTTTTTGTTAAAAAATTATCTTTATACCATCTAAATTCTCCCAGAGTCGGACAGTATAAATTATTTAATATCTCAAGAGATCTATCAGCAAATGTATTGGTATCTCCAATAAATGCTTGAGATATTCCAAATATTAAAGTTTCAACTTGCTGATCTACAGGGTAGTCAACAGGTTGACCCTGTTCATTATTTCTAGTTTCTGTTTTTATTGCTGTAAGAACCGCATTTCTTTCAATTTCTTTTAAATTATTGTCCCACCATCCTTTAAGGCTTCCAGTGAAACCTTGGATGAGAATCTTGACAGTACTTAGGGCATTATTACCTCTAGCCCTATATGCAGTAGCTGCCATGGACATTTCTTCTAATTTTCGTAAGATTTGATGTTCTGATAAACCATCAATATTCCACTATACAATGCCTTCACCATTATACTGTGAAGCATTATCTAAACTATTATCTTCAAATTGAATGTCAGGCAAAGTGGGCCTGTGATAATAGTTTCTTGAAGTAGGATAAGATTGTGATGTGTTTTTTTATTCTATTTACAACATCTAAATCAGAATCTTGAAATTGTTTTTCAAGTTCTAAAACATCTTCATTTTTAATTACGTTTAATTTTGATGAGGATAATTTTAATGAAGCTAATTGTTTATTAATTTTATCTAATAAATCAGTATTAGATTCTTTTCCAATCTTAATATCTTTTAGTTCCAAATCTGATAATTTATAAGGATTAATTAAAGGTATATTTAATTTTTTACTTGATTTGAAAGAAGATTCTTCATTCTGAGGCAACTCAGCATCTTCAGATGTGCTTGCCACCTGATAAAGCAATTGGTTTGTATAGTTTAGTTGATGTTGAATGTTTTTAATAACATTTCTTGTGGGGTTTTGAATAGATAAAGTTTTAACATCTTCTTTCATAGATTTGAAAGGAGATGCCGTAATTTCAATGTTATCTACATTTGGAAAAGTGATTTCTTCCAAAGGTGGAATAACTGAAATTACTTCTTTACCCTTAGTTGTTTTCCAAATCTTTTTGGCAGAATTAAGAGTTTTTAATTCTAGATTTTGAAAACAATTTTCTTTAAACCAATCAAAATAGGGGATATTATCATCCTCTATTTCTTCGAAATAAGAAAAATAGGTTTCCCTATATTTTCTTACTTCGGACTGTGAAAAAGTTGAGAAAAACCATTTCCTCATTTTTTCATATTCTGGCTTCAAAAATTCTTTTTGAATTTTTTCTCTGTCAAAGTAAAATTTTGTTATTACAAAAACCTGATTTACTGTTTCAAAACTTTGATTTATTTCAGATAGAGTCGGAGACTCTCTCTGAACTTCAGGTTGAACACTTTGAGAAGTTTCAACCCTATATTCAGGTTGAGGGATAACAGGATGATCTCTCACACCTTCTAATCTCAAAGAATGGAAAGAATCCATTGATCTTCTTGAGGTATTTGTATTAGTTTGCCGGGATCCTTCAGGACAAGTCCTAAAAGACCTTGTAGAATTACTTCTATTAAATGGGGCAAAGCTAATAGAAATATTCCTAGAAGAATATTCAATGGGAACAGACATTACAGAGGGTTCTGGCTCCTCAGGAGGCAGAATCTCTTGTAAATTCCATTCTAAATTTCTCGAGACTTCATTATGGTTGAGTCTTCGAGGTGTAACAACATTTGACTTTTGAAGATTTACTTGTAAAAGTAAAGTATCTTCTCTTGACAAAATATTTAAAGCTTTGGGAGAAATATTTGTTTTCATTATTAAAACTGCTGAATATACCATTAAGGTAAATAAAACTCAAGAATCTTTAAATCTCTTGAATTTTATCTACCTTAATGGTATATTCAACAGTTTTAATAATGAAATCAGATTTAAATTTATCTAATAATTTTGTCTTATATATTTCAGAAACATTAAGTGGAGGGATACTCCAATTATGAAGTTTCTGCTCTATATCTGGCAAAATTATTTGTTGTTCATTTATCAAAGATGAATTTTGACTTTTATTTTGAAAACTAGATTCTCCTAGTTCTTCTATTTTCTCTTTTCCCTTTTTAGAAATCATCTTAAAAAGGCTAGACATGATGATCTAAACCCTAAAGCTCTAGTACTTATGACAAAGACTGAACTGATCCTTACCAACACCGGGACCACCAGGCTTACCAACGGTTTTACTACCCTATTCGTCGGGATTTACGATCGGGAACACCCTTACAGACTGACCAATGCTGCAAGAAGGGACAACTCAAACTCGATATAAGTACCAGAACCCTTAAGGCTCTGATACCAGAACGCCACTGTGGATCATTTCACAAAGAGATATTAGAGAAAATAGGTTGAAATATAGAAAATCAGAGTATAAAATGAAAATACAATATCAAACTATTTAATTTTGATTCAAAATATTACAAAGCTTGAACACTACAAGCTTTTAAATATTACAATATTTTGAATTTTACAAGAACTTACAAATAAAAGCTGCTCGAAAACTTGTACAAGATCACCAAATCACTACAAGATTACAAAAGCAAACAGATTATTAAGTTCTGAATGAGGTTCAAAGCGTGTGCTTCACTGAGTCTTGAAGCTTCCTTATATAGAGGGAGGAGGCCATCAGCTGAAACACGGATTTGAAAATTTTGAAATCCGAAAAGCAAAGACTGTAGAACTTTTGACTTCTGCGCCTTGCTTTTACTATTGATATTTTGCTTTTGTCTGCCAAGAAGATTTGTCGGCACTTCGAGACAAACAACTTTTCTTTTTCAAAAGTAGCATGGCACATGGGCGGCGACATTTGTGTCCAAAGGACGCTACTTTTATTTTGAGTGGGTATCTTGAGTGGAGTCTTGTCTGTCGTCTACTTATCCACAAGGGAGATGCGACAAAACTTCAATATTCTTCTGATTTTAACCATCAAAAAATCCTTCATCTGGATCATGATTATCCAGATCTGGATTATATCCTTCTTCATCTTCAACAAATGGTTCTTCAGTTTCTTCATCTGAACCAACTGTTGACAAAACATCTAGCAGCATTTTCTTTAACTCTGCCTTAGATGAAGCATTCACATTAAATGAAAGGGGTTCTTGTGATGAACCCACTACTTCTTTTCCTTTTGATGTTTGAGAGGGGGAATTAGCTGGAGTGATGGAAGAGGGAAGTCGCCTCTTTTGCAATCCATATTTTTTCCAGGTTTCAAATTTATCAAGAGCAATTTTGTCATTAAATTTTCTCCACCAAGATACAGTGTGAGTGGAGCAAATATATTTTGGAAACGGCTCAGGAAGATGAGTACGGTATTCAAAGTTAAATTTGAATAACCAAGAAATTCCAAACTGAGCACAAAAATGAAGTAATTTTCCAGGAATGCAAATTTTGGGAATCAGTGTTTTGTATTCAAGGTATTTTTGGTAGAGGGAGTTTGGAAGGATTTCAGCAGACAAACCATATATCCAGAACCATTCCATAAACCAATTTGGATATCGGGTTTGGTTGCTGATTATAATAAGATACCAGGAATGCCTAGGATTGGGCTGAGAAAGAAAATAATCTCATGCTTTCTGTAGTCCCAGTAGTTAAATACTGGCGGGTCAAATACCGGTGAAAATCTTTTGGGCTTGATTGGGCTTTGGCCCCAATCTGAAAGTGTTAAAACTTTCAATATTTTACACTGAGAATAAGCCACTATTCCCGGTGCATTTTCATTTTCATTTTGTACCAATTCAATTGAGTTGGTATCTATTAAAACATATTGATAAAATTTTAGAGATTTGTCCAAGCCAGCGACAGGGACCCATCCAAAATCTTTTGGAATCAATTGTTTTAATAAATCCCAAGGTTCTTGGGAGTTTGGATTTCCCATTTCTTGTTCAATTAAAGCCTGTTTGTTACAACAAGCTTTAGTTTTGTAGGGAAGAGGTTCCCTTTGTATTTCTGCAGGAGTATCTCCATAAAAGGATTTATCCATTTGGCAGTCTTTTGAAGTTATATTTTGAAGAGGGGAGAATTTATTGGATGTTTGGAGTTGTGTATTTGGTTTATTTAGTGGGCTTGATTTTGGAAGGCCGGTTTTGGCTATTTGGGCTGCTGATGGTGCAAATGTATCAACAGTTATTTGTTTTGATCTGCCAGAGGAAGGGGATGCCCCTCCTCGTGTAGACCTACCTCGGGCCTTGGATGCCATTTTATGAACCTGTTTCAGTCAAAAATTCCCTGGTTAGATAATCAGGGATAAAATTATTTTCTCCTTTTAAATATTCAATATCAAAATCAAAACAACTTAAAAGACTTTGCCATCTGGCAAAAATATGTTTTGAAACAAGATTTTTAATATCTTTATCTAAAACGTCTTTTGATGCTTTGCAATCAATTCTTAACAAAAATCTTTTGTTAAACAAATCATCTTGAAATTTTGAAATACATAATACTATAGATAAAATTTCTTTTTTAATAGTACTATATTTTTCTTGTGATGAGATCCAAAGATCAGAATGATATCGGACAAGTTGTTCGACTTTTGACTCTGGGAGGATCTGGAGTAGGATACCACCATACCCTTTATCTGAAGCATCTGTCTGAACTATTCCCTTTGTAGTTGTTTTCAAAATCTAGAATTAAAAACTCTTAATTCTGCCAAAAAGATTTGGAAAACAACTAAGGGTAAAGAAGTAATTTCTGTTATTCCACCTTTGGAAGAAATCACTTTTCCAAATGTAGATAACATTGAAATTACGGCATCTCCTTTCAAATCTATGAAAGAAGATGTTAAAACTTTATCTGTTCAAAACCCACAAGATATGATATTAAAAACATTCAACATCAACTAAACTATACAAACCAATTGCTTTATCAGGTGGCAAGCACATCTGAAGATGCTGAGTTGCCTCAGAATGAAGAATCTTCTTTCAAATCTAGTAAAAAATTAAATACTCCTGCAGAAATACAAAGGGAACCTCTTCCCAACAAAACTAAAGCTTGTTGTACCAAACAGGCTTTAATTGAACAAGAAATGGGAAATCCATACTCCCAAGAACCTTGGGATTTATTAAAACAATTGATTCCAAAATATTTTGGATGGGTCCCTGTCGCTAGTTTGGACAAATCTCTAAAATTTTTTCAATATGTTTTAATAGATACCAACTCAATTGAATTGGTACAAAATGAAAATGAAAATGCACCGGGAATAGTGGCTTATTCTCAGTGTAAAATATTGAAAGTTTTAACACTTTCAGATTGGGGCCAAAGCCCAATCAAGCCTAAAAGATTTTCACGGGTATTTGACCTGCCAGTATTTAACTACTGGGACTACCAAAAAGCATGGGATTATTTTCTTTCTCAGCCCAATCCTAGGCATTCCTGGTATCTTATTATAATCAGCAACCAAACCCGATATCCAAATTGGTTTATGGAATGGTTCTGGATATATGGTTTGTCTGCTGAAATCCTTCCAAACTCCCTCTACCAAAAATACCTTGAATACAAAACACTGACTCCCAAAATTTCAATTCATGGAAAATTACTTCATTTTTGTGCTCAGTTTGGAATTTCTTGGTTATTCAAATTTAACTTTGAATACCGTACTCATCTTCCTGAGTCGTTTCCAAAATATATTTTCTCCACTCACACTGTATCTTGGTGGAGAAAATTTAATGACAAAATTGCTCTTGATAAATTTGAAACCTGGAAAAAATATGGATTGCATAAGAGGCGACTTCCCTCTTCCATCACTCCAGCTAATTCCCCCTCTCAAACATCAAAAGGAAAAGAAGTAGTGGGTTCATCACAATAACCCCTTTCATTTAATGTGAATGCTTCATCTAAGGCAGAGTTAAAAAAAATGCTGCTAGATGTTTTGTCAACAGTTGGTTCAGATGAAGAAACTGAAGAACCATTTGTTGAAGATGAAGAAGGATATAATCCAGATTTGGATAATCATGATCCAGATGAAGGATTTTTTGATGGTTAAAATCATAAGAATATTGAAGTTTTGTCGCTTCTCCCTTGTGGATAAGTAGATGACAGACAAGACTCCACTCAAGATACCCACTCAAAATAAAAGTAGCGTCCTTTGGACACAAATGTCGCCGCCCATGTGCCATGATACTTTTGAAAAAGAAAAGTTGTTTGTCTCGAAGTGCCGACAAATCTTCTTGGCAGACAAAAGCAAAATATCAATAGTAAAAGCAAGGCGCAGAAGTCAAAAGTTCTACAGTCTTTGCTTTTCGGATTTCAAAATTTTCAAATCCGTGTTTCAGCTGATGGCCTCCTCCTTCTATATAAGGAAGCTTCAAGACTCAGTGAAGCACACGCTTTGAACCTCATTCAGAACTTACTAATCTGTTTGCTTTTGTAATCTTGTAGTGATTTGGCGATCTTGTACAAGTTTTCGAGCAGCTTTTATTTGTAAGTTCTTGTAAAATTCAAAATATTGTAATATTTAAAAGCTTGTAGTGTTCAAGCTTTGTAATATTTCGAATCAAAATTAAATAGTTTGACATTGTATTTTCATTTTATACTCTGATTTTCTATATTTCAACCTATTTTCTCTAATATCTCTTTGTGAAATGATCCACAGTGGCGTTCTGGTATCAGAGCCTTAGGGTTTTGGTACTTATATCGAGTTTGAGTTGTCCCTTCTTGCAGCGTTGGTCAGCCTGTAAGGGTGTTCCCGGTCGTAAATCCCGATGAACAGGGTAGTAAAACCGTTGGTAAGCCAGGTGGTCCCGATGTTGGTAAGGATCAGTTCAGTCTTTGTCATAAGTACTAGAGCTTTAGGGTTTAGATCATCATGTCTAGCCTCTTTAAGATGATTTCTAAAAAGGGAAAAGAGAAAATAGAAGAACTAGGAGAATCTAGTTTTCAAAAAAATTCATCTTTGATAAGTGAACAACAAATAATTTTTCCAGATATAGAGCAGAAACTTTATAATTGGAGTATCCCTCCATTTAATGTTTCTGAAATATATAAGACAAAATTATTAGATAAGTCTTGAGGCTTCCTTATATAGAGGGAGGAGGCCATCAGCTGAAACACGGATTTGAAAATTTTGAAATCCGAAAAGGAAAGACTGTAGAACTTTTGACTTCTGCGCCTTGCTTTTACTATTGATATTTTGCTTTTGTCTGCCAAGAAGATTTGTCGGCACTTCGAGACAAACAACTTTTCTTTTTCAAAAGTAGCATGGCACATGGGCGACCACATTTGTGTTAGAAAATAGGTTGAAATATAGAAAATCAGAGTATAAAATGAAAATACAATATCAAACTATTTAATTTTGATTCGAAATATTACAAAGCTTGAACACTACAAGCTTTTAAATATTACAATATTTTGAATTTTACAAGAACTTACAAATAAAAGCTGCTCGAAGACTTGTACAAGATCACCAAATCACAACAAGATTACAAAAGCAAACATATTATGTTCAATTAAAGCCTGTTTGGTACAACAAGCTTTAGTTTTGTTGGGAAGAGGTTCCCTTTGTATTTATGCAGGAGTATCTCCATAAAAGGATTTATCGATTTGGCAGTCTTTTGAAGATATATTTTGAAGAGGGGAGAATTTATTGGATGTTTGGAGTTGGGTATTTGGTTCATTTAGTGGGCTTGATTTTGGAAGGCCGGTTTTGGCTATTTGGGCTGCTGATGGTGCAAATGTATCAACAATTATTTGTTTTGATTTGATAGAGGAAGGGGATGCCCCTCCTCGTGTAGACCCACCTCGGGCCTTGGATGCCATTTTATGAACCTGTTTCAGTCTAAAATTCCCTGGTTAGATAATCAGGGATAAAATTATTTTCTCCTTTTAAATATTCAATATCAAAATCAAAACAACTTAAAAGACTTTGCCATATGGCAAAAATATGTTTTGAAACAATATTTTTAACATCTTTTTCTAAAACGTCTTTTGCTGCTTTGCAATCAATTCTTAACAAAAATCTTTTGTGAAACAAATCATCTTGAAATTTTGAAATCCATAATACTATAGATAAATTTCTTTTTTAATAGTACTATATTTTCTTGTGATGAGATCCAAAGACCAGAATGATATCGGACAATTTGTTCGACTTTTGACTCTGGGAGGATCTGGAGTAGGATACCACCATACCCTTTATCTGAAGCATCTGTCTGAACTATTAGACTAGCTTCGCGATGAGGAATACCAAGACACGGAAGAGACTTGACACCCCTTTTGATATCTGCTACTAAATTTGACAACTCACTAGACCAAGGTTTAGGATTTTTAGACTTCCTAAGCCTAGAGTAGAGAGGTTTACATTTTATCCTAATATTGGGGATAAATTCTGACACATAATTTAAACAACCTAAAAACCTTTTCTATTGTTTTTTATCATTTAATTCATTTGGAAATTTATCGGCAAAAGCAATACTTCTACTGATTGGAGTTATGGTACCTTGAAATATTTCATGGCCCAAAAATCTCATTTTTGTTAAACACAATTTTGTTTTCTTGGCCGATAAAGCCATGCCATTTCTTTTTATGGTTTCTTTGAAAATGTTCAAATGTTTAAAATGTTGCTCCAAAGATTTTGAAAATATTAAAATATCTTCAACGTAAATAAGTGTGAATTTAGAATGAGGCTTTAAAATCTCATCCATGATATTTTGAAATTCTGACGGAGCATTTTTTAATCCTAAAGGCATTACATTCCATTCATAATGGCCCAAAGGAACAGTGAAAGCTATTTTATATTTATCTTCTTCTTTTAAGGCAATTTGATAATATCCATATTTTAAATCAAATTTAGAAAAAATGACTGCATCATGCAAGCTTTTAATGAGATCCTTTTTATTGGGAACCGGATAGCGAATCCACTGTAATGCTTTATTTAATGGTTTATAATTTATAACCATTCTGGGTTCGCCACGTTCAATTTCAGAACTATTATTTACATAGAAAGTCGTGCAACTCCAAGGGGATTTGCTAGGCCTAATTAATTTTTTATTTAGGAGATCTTGAATATCTTTTTTGCAAAATTCTAAAGTCTCACTATTCATTTGAATAGGTCGAGCTATAGTTGGAATTTTTCTTTCATCAAAATCTTTTTCATAAGGTAGTGATACCGTATGAACTTTTCTTTCCCAAAATGCATTGGGAATAACAGAACAAACTTCATTTTCAAAATCCTTTTGTAATTTAATAATCTTTTCTTTTATTAATTGATCTTGAAGTTGTTTTTCAATTTTTTGATAAAGAATTTATTTTTGAATGTATTTCAAAATTTCAAGATGATTTGTTTAATAAAAGATTTTTGTTAAGAATTGATTGCAAAGCAGCAAAAGACGTTTTAGAAAAAGATGTTAAAAATCTTGTTTCAAAACATATTTTTGCCAGATGGCAAAGTCTTTTAAGTTGTTTTGATTTTGATATTGAATATTTAAAAGGAGAAAATAATTTTATCCCTGATTATCTAACCAGGGAATTTTTGACTGAAACAGGTTCATAAAATGGCATCCAAGGCACGAGGTGGGTCTACACGAGGAGGGGCATCCCCTTAGGGAGATGCGACAAAACTTCAATATTCTTCTGATTTTAACCATTAAAAATCCTTCATCTGGATCATGATTATCCAGATCTGGATTTTATCCTTCTTCATCTTCAACAAATGGTTCTTCAGTTTCTTCATCTGAACCAACTGTTGACAAAACATCTAGCAGCATTTTCTTTAACTCTGCCTTAGATGAAGCATTCACATTAAATGAAAGGGGTTCTTGTGGTGAACCCACTACTTCTTTTCCTTTTGATGTTTGAGAGGGGGAATTAGCTGGAGTGATGGAAGAGGGAAGTCACCTCTTTTGCAATCCATATTTTTTCCAGGTTTCAAATTTATCAAGAGCAATTTTGTCATTAAATTTTCTCCACCAAGATACAGTGTGAGTGGAGAAAATATATTTTGGAAACGACTTAGGAAGATGAGTACGGTATTCAAAGTTAAATTTGAATAACCAAGAAATTCCAAACTCAGCACAAAAATGAAGTAATTTTCCATGAATTGAAATTTTGGGAGTCAGTGTTTTGTATTCAAGGTATTTTTGGTAGAGGGAGTTTGGAAGGATTTCAGCAGACAAACCATATATCCAGAACCATTCCATAAACCAATTTGGATATCTGGTTTGGTTGCTGATTATAATAAGATACCAGGAATGCCTAGGATTGGGCTGAGAAAGAAAATAATCCCATGCTTTCTGGTAGTCCCAGTAGTTAAATACTGGCGGGTCAAATACCCGTGAAAATCTTTTGGGCTTGATTGGGCTTTGGCCCCAATATGAAAGTGTTAAAACTTTCAATATTTTACACTGAGAATAAGCCACTATTCCCGGTGCAGGGACCTCTCGCACCCCAAGCGAGAATCATACCACTAGACCAAATGCCCTTAGTTGAGACGGTTTTAGATATAATTCCGGTTATGCTCTCAACAGTGTTCTTATAAGCCGGATCTTTATCCATTCCATTCTCAGTGTATCTCCTAAATAAGGATTCCACAATTCCACGTTCCCCGCACCTCCGCCACTTGGGTAGACCTTAGGCTTGCACCCTTCCTAAGTGCAATGGAAGTCACCAGCCTAGGCCATGGGCCTTCTTTATTATTATTATTATTAATTAATTAATTAGTTAGTTAATAATAGATTGCCTTGTACAGAAAACAAAAAACAAAATTTAATAATATATGCCTTGAGACCGAGAGAATGGACCACTTTATGGTAACCCAAATGGACTTCCCTTCTCTACTCTACCTCCGTTTGGACTCAATGGAAGAAAATCTACATATAGGACACTCCCAAATTGTGTGGGTTTTGGTAATCTTGGTCCAGGTATTAAAACAACCTGATATATACACAATCGTATGATCCAGGCTGTGTGAATCGTACCAAGTACCAACTACCCGTGTCATGCGATCGTTTTGGTAAAAGATTGAACTATACTAGTGTAATTTAACCCGTGCAATGTACGGGTAAATTTTCTGTTAAAAATTTATTTTGATAATGATACATAAAATGATGGTTGTTAATCGATATAATAAAAAGATTGAGGATAGAAAATTGTATTTTGCACGTGAGAGAATTAATGTTAGTTTTTTTATAAATATAATAAATGTTTCTGATATTTTATGATTGACATTTTTTAAAAATTTTATAAAAATAGAAAATATTTTGTAACAAAAAAAAATTAGAAAATATTTAAAGGTTGTTTACAGTTAATAAAAATGAATTTTTTTAAAAAAAATAATTATTAATTGGTTTTTTTAGGAAACCCCATTCACAAAATTATTAACCTCCTTTCCTTTTTTAAAAAATCACATTATTAATTAGATCATGCATTAATAATATCTAATTTATGTATACAATAAATTATTTTGTGCCTAATCATGAAGTTAGAGGATTAAGAAAATGGCCTTTATGAAATAATGGGCTTCGAGTCCAAACAAACCTGTGAGTGGTAGTTACACTCCAAAGATTTGGGATACACCCTATACATCTAAAATTACTTCCTTAGTGGAATATTGTACCCTAGAAAATGTGACAACCTCTTCGTGTACCCTGTCCCCTTCAGCAAATGTAGAAGACACCCCCACCCACTACTCAGACTTCTGTCAACATCGTCCCTGTCTCCATCATCCTTCTCTTTCGTTTCATCTCGCGAGTACTCGATTATTCTTATCCTTCTTCATCTCCGTTGCTTTGCCACACCGGCAGCCGCTGCTAATCATCACTACGGTAAGTTTGTCTCTCAATCTGTCTCTCTATTTGTCCCTCTCTGTATGCCTCTATTGCTACTCTTAGTTTAATGTTTCCTGTAATTCGATTCTTGGATTCATTTTCTCTTTTATGTGTGTGATGATTTTTTGTTCCGTTTGGTTTTTGTCTGCTTAGGGCTTGTATGACATTTGATGTATTCTAATTTAAAGTACCTGAAATGCTTCATATTTGTAGTTTTGTTTGCAATGAAAGTTAAATAAAGAAAGAATCCCCACCATCATGCAAGTTCTCAAATTCATACTAATACCAGAAGAGATTAGATTTTTAAAATTTTTTTTTTATTGTGAGATAAATAGTTTTGGAAATATATATAGGCTTGCAAGGTATGTTACGATTAGGATTTAAAGCTAGTTAATTGTTCATCTTTATCATGTATGTATGTGCTGATGTGTGGTGTAGTGTGGTGTGCATTGTATGTAAGACCATTGATGGGAAGCTTTTTGTATGCTTATGCTTATAGAAATAAATAGCATACATCCTTCTAAGATGATTCCCCTTGTTATGTTGTCTCCAGCGTTGACAAACTTTCTACACTTTCAATTCAAGGCAACACTACATACAGCTTTGATGAAATATGAATTCTATAGCTTTTGCATTTGTGTGTCCTGTGTTTTTTTTCTTTTTTCCCCTATAAATATCTATCATATGTTAGTACAGTTGTAGCTTGACAGTATTAAATTTATATATAGTTTTGAGAAGATAGTACATGTGATGTAAGTATAATATATGTCCCATTTAAAAATAAATAAGATTATAATTTTAAGTTGACCAAAGTTTACATTGTTGACATAGTATGTATAATTTAAGTTGCACTATAAATAAGAAAACAATGAGATATTATTCATTGATTTGTTAGCATATTCGAAGGATTATTGATCGGCATTGACCTGTTCCCTATACCATAAAAATATTAATATATTGTATATTTGTTATTTAAATGATGGATCGAATAATAAATTAAGTTTGCTGACAATGGAGTTTTTTTATTCGGAGTATCAGTGTCCGAATACATAGCAGGTCCAAGCAACTATGATACTGACAAGGAGTTCAGAAGATTTGAGGGAAAGATAATTCCGGAAGTGGTAAATTAGTTACATTACTTTGTTTTATCATTTACTTTACCATTTAAATAGTATTGTAATGTTAAAAAAAATTCAAGGATGAAATGAGAATCGCAGATGAATTTGTGAAACATTGGAATGAGAAGATTATGAATAAGAGCTGTTGGATAATGGATCCTCGATACAATGGGTTTTCTCTGGGGATTGATATCTATCAAGAAAAGTGGGTTATTTCACCCATGGAATAAATAGAATCTCTGAATTCTATGGACTAATAGAAACTCATGTTCCTTTCCGAAAGAACCATTACCACCATCTATTTTGTTGTCTCGAGCACCACTTATTATTAGTGTCTACAATTAATCACGATAGTACTTAGTACTTAATATATATTATCAAACAAATACATTACAAATCGGAAAATTTAGAATAGAAATTTTAAAGCACAAAAAACTGCAAATTTTCTTTAAGGGGATTTTAAATATCTTCTCTTTCATCACTAAACATTCACAAGAGTGAATACAAAATAGAAGTATTCAATCCATGTCAATTTCACTTGAACTCATTTGTAAACTAAACCATGACCAATGACAGATTCATCAAACAAATAATGACACGACTAATATGTTTTTATATTTAAAGATTTATATAAGATTTGAAAATCAAATACATAATTGCAAAGATGATGGCACTAAAGTTGAAGATGAAAAAATATGTAGAAGGAGATAATAACAAAATGACAACTATCATGTGAGCATGAAATAGAAGCCTATCAAATAATGTTGAAGTAAAATAACCAACGGAAATGGTTGCATAATATTTAAGGATAATAATTACAAATTCGTTATTGGTTTAAAAGAGGCAGATAAAAAAGTTCACAAAAAGAAATGGTAGTAAGCACATAATATATATAGTTTGGAATCTTCTACATGGCTATTGTAATTATTGTGTCTATGCCTTATTTATTAATTTCAATTAGAGAAGGCAAAGACCAGTTAAATAGAGCAAAACAACAAAAGAACAAAGTTGATTGCAGATCACAAAAACAAAGTGCAAGATTTTTAACAAAGTGATGCATTATAATCCTTAATTTTTTTTGCAAGCCCAGTGTTCAACAAAGATAGTTACCATAAGACATCAACCTCAGCAAGTTTTGCCTTCATACACCCAAGGAGCACAGCAAAAAGAAGACATGAAACTACGATAAATAAGCCATTTGTAAGATAGCGTGTAGTAGACACATCCTAACCTAAGCAAGCCTGAAAAGTAGGTGGAAATGTGATAGGATTATACTTGTAGGAAAAACAACTTAGAAGTACCTAGCAGAGTAGTGTCAGAAACATCTACCCTAAGGATTTCCATCAAATTCGATTGTACTTGCAAGAGAAACCAAAATCCAATGTAACAGAGTTACAGTAGGAACAATGCAAGTAAATAAGCAATCAATCAAGCAGGTCACGTTTAAAACTAATAATTGACTAAACTCATTCCCTATAAGAAAGTATATATTTTTTTAATTATATAAGGAAAATAAGAAACAAAAAAACATTACATCATGCCTTTAATATAAAATAAGAAGTAAGAAATTTATTCTAAACCAAATAAAATAGGCTTCCCAAATTTAACCTCTGAGATAAGATTACACATGTATAAAATGCAACAAATACTTTTATATAACACAACACAAGGGTGGCCCTGAGCACGGACGAGGTGAGCGACCGCCCAGGGCCCCATTTTTTTTGGGGTGCCAGACAGTAAGTAAAATATTATTATATAGTAAATATATATATTAAATAAAAAATTTATATAATTATTTTTTTACCAATAAAAAAATTATTCCAAAAAAAATTATAATAGAGTGATAAAAATAATATGAAAAATTTATATGTATATATTAGAATATCTTTTTAATTTACTATAATTTAAAATTTGATACACTCCTAATTTATTTACTATTTAGACTTTCTTTTCCCTAATTCTCTCATTCTCTTGCTTTGATTTTTATAGAAAATGACTTTTTAAAAGAGTAATAAAGGGGAAGGGGGTGGATGGTGTAGATTGCTAAATAAAGGGAATAACTAAAAATGCAAGAAGGACAATTTTCAAATGATTATGAGGGCACCATCCATGTAACAACTTTGGTTTTCATTTTTAACCAAACTTGAAGTGTGCTATACCATATTCTTAATTTTAGTTATAACATATATAATATAATTTAATATAATAATATTTATTTATTAGTCAACAAAATCTTTGAAATTGAAATGTATCAAAGTTTGCAATGGATATATTTCATAAATGCTAGGTTTGAATGTAAAAAAAAAATTAGACTTGATAATATAGTAGATATCTGTATGATAAAATATTGGAAATTTGATAAGGTTAAATTATAATGTCAATTTAGTGTTTGCCAATTCTATAAGTATATAACAACATTGATACCAATATTAGAGTGAATATAATATCAAATACAAAAATTCAAATAGAGCATACATAATGAGCATTTCAAATAAGGTATACAATGCTTGGACTCGTGCAAATAATTACCCGTCCAAAGATTATTTAAACTAATTATAATTTAATTGATAAGTAGACTGGTTTTTCCTTAGTGGATGAGGCCATAAATGAATACCTAAATAACTTGATAAGAACAGCAAGTCCAAAGACTTGAAAATAAGCACGTCCATCTTGTCACGTCAGCAGACGAGGGTTATTCTTGTAGCTCAAATATACATCCATAATGCCTAACTAAAATTTAGTAGACGTTCACAGTGCCACGTCACTGAATGGATTTTCTCTTAAGGGCTTAGCAAGTCCAAAGACTTGTGCGAATGAGCGCTTCTGTCACTTGGGTGGACGAGCGTTTCTGTTGTAACGCCCCCCCTTGGGCATTACTACGTAACACATGCGGAAGTAAATTAAAAGATAATTTACTGGTTACTTTCGGAAAATTTGTTTTCCCTTAAGTCAGAAAATTGGGGTATAAAATTTTCTTCTATAGGGATAACTCTGAAATCCATCATACATACATTTAAAACGTAAAGTCACATTCATAACAAAGTTACCATGACATACAACATTTCTCCAAGTTTCCACTTTCAAAAGAAAAGTTCAAACAACAGATGGATGCATATAACACTACATTTACCGACCTCTTTAAATATACAACCCAACTCAGACTCCTAAGCTGGTCATTATATCAAATATTCATTGGAGAGACCCCCAATCAGAATATTTTCCCAACCCCTAACACTAGGTATGCAAGTGACTTAGAAAGACTCCTCTGCAACATCGGTACTGGAGTACCAAGGTACTACAGCAAAACCCAAGAGACCTGATATAACTGTAAGAGTGAGATACCATCATAAGATATATCCCACAACAACCATATACATGATACATACATCACATAATCATATAAACAGTTAAATCATGCATATACACAATATAACAGTGTTATATCAAAGGGTCTCAAACCCGCATAGTCAATCTTTGAAAATATGCATGGCACTTCAATATCAGGTTCTAACTTAATCTCCGGAGATCCAAACATCCTCCAAATGAGTTGATCAGGCTCGATACACCGTCTCATTGGCTAGCTAAGCACAACGATAATACACCATCTCATTGGCTAGCTAAGCACAACGATAATACACCGTCTCATTGGCCATTTAGGCACAACAATTATGCATGCTGTTTCATTGTCCATTTAGGCACAACGATACATGTACATCGTGTCATTGTCCAATTAAAGAACAGCGATCATACACCGTCACATGATACCTTTCCTGTTAAGGTCTCACGTTAAAACCATGTCGGGCACGTCTGCCGTAAATGCAAATGTAAAACATTTAGTTCTCGGTGTTTTCTTTGTGTTCGTTCCTATTCGTTGTCGAAGCTCAAAGGCTAGCGAATATTCATAAATTTCACCATTTTGAAATTATCAACATCAACTCGGGACACGCAGTCCGAGTGCTCAATCACAACACCTTGGACCGATGCACCAGTCCTAGGCTTGTGGTCGTAGAAAACAACATTCACCTTTAACAACGTTCATCACAACGTGGTTAAGACACACGGTCCACAACAACGTGATTAGGACACACAGTCCACAACGTGATTAGGACACACAGTCCACAACAACGTGATTAGGACACACAGTCCACAACAACCTGATTAGGACACACAGTCCACAACAACGTGGCACGGATCAGGGATCAACGTGCATATTACAGAATACTAGAAGCGACGTCTCGCGAACTAGATTCAATTCACATGTGTTTACTTTTCGCTCAATGAAAATCAAATCCAAAACAAAACCTCGGTCACTTATCCAAGTAACTGGAACGTTTCCAAATCATTTAGGATCAAATCCTTTTCCTTGGTAAAATCTTTTCTAAAACATTTAGGAAATTCGTTTGTATTTGAAATTCCTTGATGAAATAAAGTCAAATATTTTCAAAGGGTTTTTCCTTCATAAAACACATAGTTCGAAAAAGGTTTTCTCTCGTACCAACTTTGGATCATAAAAAGGGAAGTTTCTATCGTCTTAAAAACACTTCAACGTTTCTTTTCAAAATAAGAATATCATTTTCTTGAAGTAAGCGTTTTAAACAAGGAACTTTTATAAATGAAATCAATACTTTCAAAGTTCCATTCAAGGCTTATTAAGGCTTTTAATCCTTTATAATCATTTTGCACAGACTCAAGTACATCTTCTCAAACTTCAATCAACAGTAATATATTCTCAACAATAATATCACAGTTAACGACAGTTCATCACATATATATAATTCGTAATACATTAAAGCAAGTAATGTTCAACTTCAAGTAATAACCACAATAGTTCAAGTAAACAAGTTATTCAAGTATTGGCTCAATATCACAATAAAATTCAAATCACTAAAGTAAACACATACACACATGCATATAGTCATTGAATATCCCTAGGCAATCCCCTCTTACCTTCCGTGAAGGTAAGGAGATTAGATGCTTGGACAGGTAAACCACGAACGTCCTTGTTTCCTCCGCGATGAAAGTCTAAGGTTATGAACACAAAATCACAAGTTAAAATCAAACAAGAACACTAAACCACAAGGTATAGGTTCGGCCAAGACTAGTTCTTAGGGTTAGAGATTCCCGAAAATTATACAACTCATGGATTTATGATCCTTAAGTGTTAGGAGTTCATAAACAATGATCTTTTAACAAAGTTGAATTAAAATCCCACTAAGTACTTGACTTATGGTTTCGGCCAAGAATATATAAATAGGCTAGAAATTTCTAAACTTTCCAATCTCTTTAGGTTAGCATCCATACATAGTAAGGAGCTTGAAACCATGATCATTTTGGAAAATGGAAAAATCAAATGTCTTAGACCATGAACTCTTAGGTTCGGCCTTAACAAGTTTGTGAGGTTAGAGATCTTTAAATCATCCAATCTTTTGGACATAGCATCCTTTAACATAAAGGAGCTTTAATCCATAATCATCTTGGAAAACAAAATAAAATAACACCTCCTAGGTCAAATGTTACATTCGGCCATCATATGAAAATAAGGCAAGAAAATATTTTAAACTTTCCAATCACTTAGACATAGCATCCTTTAACATATATAAGGAGCTTTTTAGTCCATGATCACTTTGGAAAACAAAACTCAACATCTTTGCCATAACCATTGAAGGTTTCGGCCTTAACAAGAAATAGGGGTTATAAATCTTCAAACTTTCCAATCTCTTGGACCTAGCATCCTCCTATATCAAGGAGTCTTAATCCATGATCATTTTGGAAAATAAATCTGTAAACTTTCCAATCACTTAGACATAGCATCCTTTAATATAAGGAGCTTTTGTCCATGATCATCTTGGAAAACAAATCTTTAAACCTTCCAATCACTTAGACATAGAATCCTTTAACATAAAGGAGCCTTGGTCCATGATCATCTTGTAAATTAAACTCAAATACAAACTCATACTTGTAAAACTTGAAACAAGATCCATCTAAACCACATACATGGTTTCAGCCTCCTTAGAAATAAGAGGTTAGGAAACTTTGTTTTACACAAATTTTTAGTATGTGATAGTATGAGTAAATACAAGAATATAGAAAGTGGTTTCAACTCAAAAAGAGTTTTCTACCATTTTTAAGAGATTTTAGAAGTTTGAAAGCTTAAAGGAAACTTAAAGCAAAACTATGAACATAAAGACAATAACTTGAAAAATAAACAACATAGGATAATTACCCTAAAAAATATGAAGAAATTTGATGAAGAACTTAAAGTAAAAAGCTTGATAAAAATGTAAACTTTGTAAGAAAGAAGAAGAAGAAGAAATGTAGTAAAGTGAAAATGTGAGAAAATGGAGGAAAGTGATGAATGGTGGAAATGAAGGGTATTTATAGAGTATGAGGGAGGGGGTCATGGTTTTGAGGGGAAAGAAGAAGAAAGAAGAGAAGACAGAAGAAGAAAGAAGGTGGGTTGCTTGTAGAGAGGAAAATGAGTTAAGGTGATGTGATGTGATTGGAGAGAGAAAGATGAAAAGTGAGATTTTTTTGAAAAAAGTCAAGATTCACTTTTGAGACGTGTCATTGCCTTCACATCAAGTCACTTCATGTCACTTCATCCTCTTGATGCTCTGCTCCATTGCGTATCAGATGACTTCCCCGGTCGTATTTCCTTACGATTTCGCCCGGGAAATCCCTGAGATTTGGCCCCGAACAGGATTTTTCGAAAAACTCCAAACACACACAAAACATCATAAAAATACTAACCGTCTCGTTCACGAATTAAAATTTGGTCTCTAGCTCAGTAAACTTGTACTGACAGTGAGAACGCAGATTGACTTCCGTCTGAATTTTCAACCAAAATTTTTACCGTAACTTCATATGATATAACAACACAAGAAAATGATTTTAGTTTAATTAAAATCATCCTCTGGGTTTAATCTAAAATAAACACATTTAAATATGTATTTACTACTGCAGACAACATAGGAAAAACAGGGTGTTACGTCTGTCACTTGGGTGGACGAACGCTTCTGTCACTTTAGTGGACGAGCGCTTCTACCACACCAGTGGATGACAATTATACTGGATGACAGTTATATAAATACTTTTATATAACACAACACAGGGGTGGCCCTGAGCACGGACGAGGTGGGCGACTGCCCAGGACCCCTTTTTTTTTTGGGTGCCAGATAGAAAGTAAAATATTATTATATAGTATATATAGATATTAAATAAAAAATTTATATAACTATTTTTGTACAATAAAAAATTATTCCAAAAAAAATTATAATAGAGTGATAAAAAATAATATGCAAAATGTAGATGTATATATTAGAATATCTTTTTAATTTACTATAATTTAAAATTTGATACACTCCTAATTTATTTACTATTTAGACTTTCTTTTCCTTAATTCTCTCATTCTCTTGCTTTGATTGCATAATCTTGCTTTGATTTTTATAGAAAATGACTTTTTAAAAGAGTAAAAAAGGGGAAGGGGTGGATGGTGTAGATTGCTAAACAAAGGGAATAACTAAAAATGCAAGAAGAACAATTTTCAAATGATTATGAGGGCACCATCCATGTAACAAATCTGGTTTTCATTTTTAACCAAACTTTAAGTGTGCTATACCATATTCTTACTTTTAGTTATAACATATATAATATAATTTAATATAATAATATTTATTTATTAGTCAACAAAATCTTTGAAATTGAAATGTATCAAAGTTTGCAATGGATATATTTCATAAATGCTAGGTTTGAATGTAAAAAAATTAGACTTGATAATATAGTAGATATTTGTATGAGAAAAATATTGGAAATTTGATAAGGTTAAATTATAATGTCAATTTAGTGTTTGCCAATTCTATAAGTATATAACAACATCGATATCAATATTAGAGTGAATATAGTATCAAATACAAAAATTCAAATAGAGCATACATAATGAGCATTTCAAATAAGGTATACAATGCTTGGACTCGTACAAATAATTACCCGTCCAAAGGTTATTTAAACTGTTTATAATTTAATTGATAAGTAGACTGGTTTTTCCTTAGTGGACGAGGCCATAAATGAATACCTAAATAACTTGATAAGAATAGCAAGTGCAAAGACTTGAAAACAAGCGCGTTCATCTTGTCACGTCAGCAGACGAGGGTTATTCTTGTAGCTCAAATATACATCCGTAATGTCTAACTAAAATTTATTAGACGTCCACAGTGCCACGTCACTGGACGGATTTTCTATTAAGGGCTTAGCAAGTCCAAAGACTTGTGTGGACGAGCACTTCTGTCACTTTAGTGGACGAGCGCTTCTACCACATCAGTGGATGACAATTATACTGGATGACAGTTATATAAATACTTTTATAACACAACACAGGGGTGGCCCTGAGCACGGACGAGGTGGGCGACCGCCCAGGGCCCCATTTTATTTTTGCGTGTCAGATAGTAAGTAAAATATTATTATATAGTATATATAGATATTAAATAAAAAATTTATATAATTATTTTTGTTCCAATAAAAAAATTATTCCAAAAAAAATTATAATTTAGTGATAAAAATAATATGCAAAATGTAGATGTATATATTAGAATATCTTTTTAATTTACTATAATTTAAAATTTGATACACTCCTAATTTATTTACTATTTAGACTTTCTTTTCCCTAATTCTCTCAGTCTCTTGCTTTGATTTTTATAGAAAATGACTTTTTAAAAGAGTAAAAAAGGGGAAGGGGGTGGATGGTGTAGATTGTTAAATAAGGGAATAACTAAAAATGCAAGAATGACAATTTTTAAATGATTATGATGGCACCATCCATGTAACAAATCTGGGTTTCCTTTTTAACCCAACATTAAGTGTGCTATACCATATTCTTACTTTTAGTTATAACATATATAATATAATTTAATATAATAATATTTATTTATTAGTCAACAAAATCTTTGAAATTGAAATATATCAAAGTTTGCAATGGATATATTTCATAAATGCTAGGTTTGAATGTAAAAAAATTAGAGTTGATAATATAGTAGATATCTGCATGAGAAAAATATTGGAAATTTGATAAGGTTAAATTATAATGTCAATTTAGTGTTTGCCAATTCTATAAGTATATAACAACATCCATACCAATATTAGAGTGAATATAGTATCAAATACAAAAATTCAAATAGAGCATATATAATAAGCATTTCAAATAAGGTATACAATGCTTGGACTCGTGCAAATAATTATCCGTCCAAAGGTTATTTAAACTGTCTATAATTTAATTGATAAGTAGACTGATTTTTCCTTAGTGGACGATGCCATAAATGAATACCAAAATAACTTGATAAGAACAGCAAGTCCAAAGACTTGAAAATAAGGGCGTCCATCTTACCACGTCAACAGACGAGGGTTATTCTTGTAGATCAAATATACATCCATAATGCCTAACTAAAATTCAGAAGACGTCCACAGTGACACATCACTGGACGGATTTTCTCTTAAGGGCTTAGCAAGTCCAAAGACTTGTGTGGACGAGCGCTTCTGTTCCCTTTAGTGGACGAGCGATTCTACCACATCAGTGGATGACAATTATACTGGATGACAATTATATAAATACTTTTATATAACACAACACAGGGGTGGCCCTGAGCACGGACGAGGTGGGCGACTGCCTAGGGTCCCATTTTTTTTTGGGTGCCATATAGTAAGTAAAATATTATTATATAGTATATATAGATATTAAATAAAAAATTTATATAATTATTTTTGTACCAATAAAAAAATTATTCCAAAAAAAATTATAATAGAGTGATAAAAAATAATATGGAAAATGTAGACGTACATATTAGAATATCTTTTTAATTTACTATAATTTAAAATTTGATACACTCCTAATTTATTTACTATTTGGACTTTCTTTTCCCTAATTCTCTCATTCTCTTCTTTTGATTGCATAATCTTGCTTTGATTATTATCGAAAATGACTTTTTAAAAGAGTAAAAAAGGGGAAGGGGGTGGATGGTGCAGATTGCTAAATAAAGGGAATAAGTAAAAATGCAAGTGGACAATTTTCAAATGATTATTGTGACACCCTAAACTCGGGTCATCACATGGTTACCCGTTTGCGGAAATAAAACTTAATTTGCTGGTTACTTTCGGAAAATAATGTTTTCTCAACGTTCATCTTTTCAAAATATGGTGATAAATTTTTTTCTTTTCTTTTAACCTCATAACCACAACAACAAAATTCAAATCACACTTAGATACATAATGTATATAAGTCATACAACTATACTGCCTCATATGTCTTCACACCTAGATCATTATCAAATTTATTCTCCTAAACACCATATATCAAAATAGGACCTAAGCTGGTCGTAAGTAATAGACACTACCGCCAACTGGAGCAGCACAGCATGCCTTGAACTAGACAGCCTTCTCCTTCTTGTAGAAATCCTACCCCTTGTACGTCTCTGATATGTGTTGTAAGGGTGAGACACCAATATATGGATTTAACAAAATAACTAAATGCGCAACACAAAAGAAGGCACATGTACAATTTCATGTTATAACAACATAAGCATCCATAATATAACATACAATTTATCAATGGGTTTCACACCCCAAACATCAACGTTGGAAAACTATGCATGAGCACTTCAATACATCATCTAACTTTTTTCTAATCTCCGGAGATCCCACAACACCGCGTAAATGAGTTGATCAAGCTCAATAGCCAAATATATTAGGCACTTCGTGGCATGGAATACTTTATTCATCAAAGCACCATACATACTTCGTAGCCAAAATACCCTATCATCAAGGTATCCGACATAACTTCGTAGCCAAAATACCCTATCATCAAGGTATCCGACATAACTTCGTAGCCAAAATACCCTATCATTAAGGTATCCGACATAACTTCGTAGCCAAAATACCCTATCATTAAGGTATCCGACATAGGACAACGTGTGCACGTCTACCAATGCATGCATATGAAATATTTTTGTTCTCGTCGTTTTCTTTGTGTGTAATCTTTCCTTTGCCAAAGCTCAAAAGCTTACGACCAACGTAGTTTTCAATGTCTTAAAGTCTTTCATTAACAACACAGGACACGCAGTCCGAGTGCTTAGTCACGAAACCCTAAACCTTGCAATCAGTCTTAGGTTCGTGGTAATAGAAAACATCATAAATCTTTTACCGTCGTTTATTACGTCGTGAAGTAGACACACAGTCTACCTACTAGACACCAAGTCTTTAACATCATAAGAACACTAGTATCCCGACGTCTCGGTTACTAAGTTCCATATCGTCGTTTTACATCGTTTTTGTCCGTGAAACACAAATCCAAAATAGGATAACGTCATAAGAACACTAGTACCCTGACATCTCGGTTACTAAGTTCTATATCGTCGTTTATGTCGTTTTTCGTCTATGAAAACATATCCAAAATAATATCTCCGCAACTTATCCAAGTTACCGAAAATACGTCATTGAGTAAACTCATTTACAGAAAATCTTTTCTACTTGAAATTCGTTTATCAATCATCAAAAACTTTTTACTGAAACTTCAACTATAAAAATTAAATCAATTCAGATTAAACTTCTTCTTAAAACAAGTACTGCTATTTTTAAACTTTCACCGTAAATAATTTCAAAACTTGCCATCATTTATCATTTTCCAAGAAAATATTTTTAAAGTCAAACTTTGACTTTTCATTTTATATTATTATTTTATTATTTTTATTTTTATAAAGTATTTTTGAATATTAATTTCACAAAATAAATTTTTATAATATTTCGGAATTTCTTGCGTAAAAATTAGCAGTACTAAAAATATTTCACGGTTACGCTCTCACCGTGGCTCATAAATTTCTTTTACACTAATGAATCATAAAAATAATAATATTTCTCAAAACTCATTATTTTTCCAAAATAATATTTTCCCCCACTATTATATTCCAACATTTCCTATAAAACGTTGAATATAATTTTCACAGCTTATTAAATCTTTTATCTGATTAATCGGTTGTGCACTGACCACTGTCAGGCCTCTCAAACAACATTCATCATTCAACAACATCATCATAATTATATCACCAGGAAGATCATGTATCATAGCAACATAATATACTACTACAAATAATTAAATAATTTAAAAGCAAATAAATCACCGATACTCAGATAAACAACACAACGTAAGCCACATAAACAAATAACCACAACCACATATAAATCCTATAAATCACACTACACGCAGATAGTTATTGAGAAAAATCCCTCAGGTAAGCTCCCCTTACCTCTTGAAGACTCGAACTAACGGTTTCAAATAATCTCCTGATTTGATCCGGCTTCCTCCGTCGGCTTTAGGTCAAACCAACCCGATCGATTCCTTCATAACGAATTGCAACCAAAATAAATCAAATCAAACAAAAACATACTTGACTCATGGAGGTTAAGGTTCGGCCTCAACAACTTTTCTAGGTTAGGAAAGTTAAAATTTTGTTAACTTAAGGATTTATGATCCATAAGTAACTTAAACATGATTAAGCACTTAACCCATGATTATGAACCAAGAACATGAACTAAAACTCATCTAGTTCCAAGAACTAAGGTTTCGGCCAAGGGCTGAGGTTGGGGTTAGAAATCTCTAAAATTTCTAAACTCTTGGATTTAATCAACATATAAAACCTAGAGTTAGATTCAAGTGTTACAAACAACTTTTGAATCATAAAACCAACAAGTGCTCATACCTAGGGTTTCGGTTTTGATGAGATCAATAGGTTAAAGTTTGATTTTTTTGATATTCTATATACTTGAATACAAGAACTATCAAGTTATAATCATGAATCAAGGCATGAAATTGAAACAAAACCTAAGAACACAAAGTTAACCTAGGTTCGGCCCAGTCCAGATTTTAGGGAAAGAAATTTCTCATGATCTTGTGCTTCTAGATTATGAAAATAGAGATGATTATAAGATCATAGCAATTGGTTTCATGTCAAAAGGATTTTTCTAGAATTAGTTATGAATTTTTGAATCTAGCTCCATGAACTTTGAACAAATGAAGAACATATGGATTTAAGTCATAGATCTAGAAAAGTGATGAAGAGAAATGATTTAAATGACAAGAGAATAAGTTATTACCTCTTGATGATCCAAGAAAACAAAGTTTGGATGATGTTCTTCAAGGACTTCTTATGGAGTTCTTAAGAAACTTAAAGAGAAAGATGGACATAGTTAGAGTTTAGAACAGTTTGAGTATTTTGGGTAGATCTATCAACATACTTATCCGTTTTGGATGATCTTTATGTCGTTGGAAAGAAGAGAGAAAGATGAACAACTTTCATGTTGAAATTTTTCGGAGATTCAAAATAT
The DNA here is from genome assembly GCA_030762895.1 of Sophora flavescens. Classification (NCBI taxonomy): domain Eukaryota; kingdom Viridiplantae; phylum Streptophyta; class Magnoliopsida; order Fabales; family Fabaceae; genus Sophora; species Sophora flavescens. The sequence continues at coordinate 74,469,680 of CM061062.1, forward strand.
AAACTGGTCAGAATTGCTAGGTAAAATCTGACGAATTATGAACACTTTGAAGAAAAAGAACATGGAAATGGAAGAAAATGGTTAATAAAGAAGGCAACAACTTAATGAAGAAGGAACCAAACTTAATGAAGAAGGCTTGGAGCTGTGGGTTTTGGGTAAGCTTTAGTCAACTTTTCCAATGGCATTTGCTTGCAATTGTCATATAAAGACAAGGGCAAAATGGTCATTTCATAGGAAAATTTCACTTTGTCATAAATGTGCCATTATGGCCATTATGACTCAGATAAGCTAGTCATAAATACTCGGAAAATCGGTCAAATCCATCATCTCTGCTACGTTGCCGACTCCTCGATTCATCTGGCGCAAGCTTTCCTAGAGACATCTCGACTTATACGCCCGCAACAAATATAATATTTTAATTTTTTTACCAAAATTTTCATAAGTTCCAGTATCGTAGTAAATACGATAAAAACATTTTTCATCTCGTTCACGACTCAAAATTAGGTCTTCTGAGCAGTAAACTTTTACTGTCAGTGAAAACGCAGAAAACGCAGACCGGTTTCCATCTGAATTTTCAACCAAAAACTTCCCCGTAACCTTATAAAAATAAGTATAACAAGGAAATGACCTTGGTTTATCCAAAATCATTTTCTGTCTCGGATAAAAATATATATTTATATATTTATTACCGATATTACGAAGCAGCGAAAATCGGGGTGTCACATTACTACCCCCCTAAAAAAAATTTTCGTCCTCGAAATTTCGAGACTCGAAGCTAAACAGTATTTTGTAACCTCATCTTAACCTTAAGATTTTACATTGTCCTCCACATCACTTCATTCCTCTTATTCTATATTCCATAACACAATTCATTCTTATATCATTTCTACATATCCGTACTATCCTCAAAATTTCATCAGAGTCTACCACACTTGAAAAACAAAATCAAAACTTAATCACTTCTCTTATCAACATGGTTCCACCAGAAACCTTATTCAAATCATCTAATTCTGAATATTATCACTAATACCAACAATATCTTCACATCACCACACATCAACTCCTTACTCAAAATATTTCATCCTAGTCTTAGTTCCTCTTGATTATAATTCACTACTCCAATTTAATATCACCTCACACATTTCATCCTCAAAATAACTTCATTGCATCTCTTAATGCAATTAAACCAAAAGGGATTATATAGAATTATCTAATCCTTAACTTTCAAACTTTTCTAACAACTTAATTTTACTCAAGAACTTCTCTTTTCCGCTTACATTCAACTTAGGTAAAACTACCATAGACATCTTTCTATAATTCCTTCCAATCATACGATTAAATCTTAACGATGATCATTTTATCACTATCCTGGTTCCTTTAGTCAACTCTACCTCGATCATAACAAAATCTGCCAAAATCATCTTACTTACTGATATTAATTCTAGAAATTCTCAGCTTACTGGTCACACTTACAACTCAATAAAAATCCACTCACCTCTTGTCGTACTTAGGTATTACACTTACTCTCAACTAACCTTCTAAGGATAAATTCCTTATCACGTTGGATCAGTCCTCTGATACATACCTCTGTTAGTTTTTCCATTACACCGTGGACCTAAGCAGTAAAAAGATGTCGACTTCGTCAATCTACTCACAATAATTTGAAAAGATATTTTCAAGACAATAAATTTCTTGATTTTGCTTTCACAAGAAAGCACAAAGAATAATTTGACCAATCTGAAAGATACAAGTGTCCAATATGTAAAAAGATTCTTTAATAGGTTCGTGAGTGTAAAAATGCATAGCTAATACAAGTTTACAAACATGAGTCTAATAAAGTTTCTTCCTTCACAAGAACTTTACTACACAATGATTTAAAAGAACATCAGTCCGACAAAAATTTAGACTGGATCACTTCCACCAAAAGTAAAAGTGAATCGACTAAGTCTCATCAAGAAACTTCTATCATCAAGAATTCATATATGTCACATAACTCAAGAAATACTCATAATACATTTCCAAAGAAGTATGAAAATATCCAGACTGTCAGAACCAAAGTCAGGATAGATTTTAAATCAGGGTCAGAAAATGAATTTGGCATGTACAAAATGTACCGCTATGATTGTCTAATACAACCATAGGAATTTGAAAAGTAATTTGTCCATAAGGAACAATTTTTCTGAATCCCGAGACCCTCATCTATGGTTGAAGATTTAAATCTATTTGCCTTGGTTTCTCACAAGCACAATGGTCTTTTATGACGCACTTAGTGTGGTCATCCTGAATCGGCACGATTTCTGATAACTTGGTCAATCTCTCAGACACACGAACAGTTGATCTTTCTTCATAAGCTGAGTTTACAGTACAAAATCTTTAATAAGTCCTAACTCCAATCTGGTGGTAACTTGTTATCAAGTCGATCCTTGAATATACATCAACTCCTTGTGAGGGATCTGTAACACTTGGTACAAAAGTCTCTCATACTCCTCGTAACTCTTAGAGTAAACGTGAACATCATCGATGAAGATGATGATTAACTTATCGAGAAATGGACCAAAATTCCATTTCTTGAAGTCTAACCCAACTAACTTCGTTGGCGATATCCTACACAAAGCGGTTGAAATCTGGCTAAATCTAGAAACTAGATCAATCAGAAACTCAACATCCGTCCGTCCGTACAAACTTGGGACATTCTCAGAAAATTTTCCCCAAAAACTTTCAATGACAGGTACCTTATTCAAATGTCTGATACCGTCCTAAGGGATAAACGAATGTATCAACATGAACATAAGTACCCTTTACTAAACATGAGTTCTCACAAGGTCTCAACCCAATCAGAACCCACCAAACATACTTACTTGTGTGTCAACACACATTGTTTTAACCAAGAAACAATTCAAACAAGTTTTGACCAGAGATCACACAACAAAAACCTAACAGACCTATTTCCCAACATTCCCGAAAGACTCGACCATCTCTGATACCACTAATGTGAGACCCTAAACTCGGGTCATCACATGGTTACCCGTTTGCGGAAATAAAACTTAATTTGCTGGTTACTTTCGGAAAATAATGTTTTCTCAACGTTCATCTTTTCAAAATATGGTGATAATTTTTTTTCTTTTCTTTTAACCTCATAACCACAACAACAAAATTCAAATCACACTTAGATACATAATGTATATAAGTCATACAACTATACTGCCTCATATGTCTTCACACCTAGATCATTATCAAATTTATTCTCCTAAACACCATATATCAAAATAGGACCTAAGCTGGTCGTAACTAATAGACACTACCGCCAACTGGAGCAGCACAGCATGCCTTGAACTAGACAACCTTCTCCTTCTTGTAGAAATCCTACCCCTTGTACGTCTCTGATATGTGTTGTAAGGGTGAGACACCAATATATGGATTTAAAAAAATAACTAAATGCGCAACACAAAAGAAGGCACATGTACAATTTCATGTTATAACAACATAAGCATCCATAATATAACATACAATTTATCAATGGGTTTCACACCCCAAACATCAACGTTGGAAAACTATGCATGAGCACTTCAATACATCATCTAACTTTTTCCTAATCTCCAGAGATCCCACAACACCGCGTAAATGAGTTGATCAAGCTCAATAGCCAAATATATTAGGCACTTCGTGGCATGGAATACTTTATGTTGGTGTAAGCCCTAGAGGCCAATGTATTTCTTTAGACTTACATTTGTATCTTGCTATTTCATATATATATATATATATATATATATATATATATATATATATATATATATATATATATATATATATATATGATATGAGGCATTCCAGTTTATTGTGTTACTTGTTTAAACATAATAAAGTCCTTAGAATAGAAATTTCTGTTCAATAGAATATCAAGTATATGACTTGATCGTGAGACACTATTGAACAATGAAATCCTATTCTTAAATATCCGTAGTCAAGTATTTTATTAATAAGGACAATAATAATACAATTGAGACTATTATGTGTGCAGACTGATGACCACATCTCACGGGTCATAGATATGAGATATCGAGTTGCCACATAGGTACGCATTAAGGTAATGATGTACTGGATTGACCCACCATGAGAACACTACATGGAGCGTTATGTGAGTGTCATAAGTAGTTCTCATAGTGACAATGGTGTATGTAATCCTTCGACCTGAAATCACTACGATCCCTACATGAGGAGTCGTGTGCTTTAATATCATCAAACGTCATCTGTAATAGGATGATTATAAAGACGATCATTGGGCATACCACGAGCCATGCAGAGGGATGTGAGTGACCTAGATGGAATTTGTCCCTCCTACATAACAGGAGTAATATCTGTGGGCACCCTGATAGAGTGAGACTGTAAAATGCATGGTCGTCTTTGAAATGAGTCAATATGAGATATTGACCTCATTTGTTGTTAAGTCTACTCGGGTATCAGGGAACATGATATTGAACCATACAAGGGTGACACATTCTATGCCTTGTGTTCAATATAGATATATGGACAAAGGGATAACAATGCACATGAATATTTGTCACAGAAAGGTTTCGTCAAATCACTGACTTTCTCACTACTTAGGTAGCAGTGATGTATTGCTAGATACCGCTCACTGTTTGTAATATTAAATGGGATTTAATATTACTGCTAACGTATTGGGAACCTATAGGGTCACACACAAAAGAGCGGATTAAAAGAAGCATTAAAAGAATGTTTGACTTTCCTATTGGGCCTAGTGCATAGTAGATGGGCTTAGGTCAAATGTTGCTCACTAACTCACTTAAGGAGGTGATACTATAAGTAGACCACTTAAGTTGTTGTGCCCACAAGGTTGATAACCTAGCCGCACAAAAGATAGTAAGTGTGAACAACAAAGTCTCGGTTTTGAAGCTAGCACTGTGAGACAGAGACGCTTCGGTTTGTGACGTTGGACGCTCACGGAATCCGCTCGTGTGGATACCTCTAGAGACACCGTTCGTGCGGTGTTCGTGATAGACGAATTTCAACCAACAGCCATCGCTTCAAAAGGTAAACCTTCTAATCATGAATCATGACCATTCGCAAGGATCCTTCGATGGGAATTTTTCCGCTGCGTTTTAATTTTGTTTTATACGCAAATTCCCAACACTTTATTCATCAAAGCACCATACATACTTCGTAGCCAAAATACCCTATCATCAAGGTATCCGACATAACTTCGTAGCCAAAATACCCTATCATCAAGGTATCCGACATAACTTCGTAGCCAAAATACCCTATCATTAAGGTATCCGACATAGGACAACGTGGGCACGTCTGCCAATGCATGCATATGAAATATTTTGTTCTCGTCGTTTTCTTCATGTGTAATCTTTCCTTTGCCAAAGCTCAAAAGCTTACGACCAACATAGTTTTCAATGTCTTAAAGTCTTTCATTAACAACACAGGACACGCAGTCCGAGTGCTTAGTCACGAAACCCTAAACCTTGCAATCAGCCTTAGGTTCGTGGTAATAGAAAACATCATAAATCTTTTACCGTCGTTTATTACGTCGTGAAGTAGACACACAGTCTACCTACTAGACACCAAGTCTTTAACATCATAAGAACACTAGTATCCCGACGTCTCGGTTACTAAGTTCCATATCGTCGTTTTACATCGTTTTTGTCCGTGAAACACAAATCCAAAATAGGATAACGTCATAAGAACACTAGTACCCCGACATCTCGGTTACTAAGTTCTATATCGTCGTTTACGTCGTTTATGTCATTTTTCGTCTATGAAAACATATCCAAAATAATATTTCCGCAACTTATCCAAGTTACCGAAAATACGTCATTGAGTAAACTCATTTACAGAAAATATTTTCTACTTGAAATTCGTTTATCAATCATCAAAAACTTTTTACTGAAACTTCAATTATAAAAATTAAATCAATTCAGATTAAACTTCTTCTCAAAACAAGTACTGCTATTTTTAAACTTTCACCGTAAATAATTTCAAAACTTGCCATCATTTATCATTTTCCAAGAAAATATTTTTAAAGTCAAACTTTGACTTTTCATTTTATATTATTATTTTATTATTTTTATTTTTATAAAGTATTTTTGAAAATTAATTTCACAAAATAACTTTTTATAATATTTCGGAATTTCTTGCGTAAAATTAGCAGTACTAAAAAATTTCACGGTTACGCTCTCAACGTGGCTCATAAATTTCTTTTACACTAATGAATCATAAAAATAATAATATTTCTCAAAACTCATTATTTTTCCAAAATAATATTTTCCCCCACTATTATATTCCAACATTTCCCTAAAACGTTGAATATAATTTTCACAGCGTATTAAATCTTTTATCTGATTAATCGGTTGTGCACTGACCACTGTCAGGCCTCTCAAACAACATTCAACATTCATCATTCAACAACATCATCATAATTATATCACCAGGCAGATCATGCATCATAGCAACATAATATACTACTACAAATAATTAAATAATTTAAAAGCAGATAAATCACCGATACTCAGATAAACAACACAACGTAAGCCACATAAACAAATAACCACAACCACATATAAATCCTATAAATCACACTACACGCAGATAGTTATTGAGAAAAATCCCTCAGGTAAGCTCCCCTTACCTCTTGAAGACTCGAACTAACGGTTTCAAATAATCTCCTGATTTGATCCGGCTTCCTCCGTCGGCTTTAGGTCAAACCAACCCGATCGATTCCTTCATAACGAATTGCAACCAAAATAAATCAAATCAAACAAAAACATACTTGACTCATGGAGGTTAAGGTTCGGCCTCAACAACTTTTCTAGGTTAGGAAAGTTAAAATTTTGTTAACTTAAGGATTTATGATCCATAAGTAACTTAAACATGATTAAGCACTTAACCCAGGATTATGAACCAAGAACATGAACTAAAACTCATCTAGTTCCAAGAACTAAGGTTTCGGCCAAGGGCTGAGGTTGGGGTTAGAAATCTCTAAAATTTCTAAACTCTTGGATTTAATCAACATACAAAACCTAGAGTTAGATTCATGTGTTACAAACAACTTTTGAATCATAAAACCAACAAGTGCTCATACCTAGGGTTTCGGTTTTGATGAGATCAATAGGTTAAAGTTTGATTTTTTTTGATATTCTATATACATGAATACAAGAACTATCAAGTTATAATCATGAATCAAGGCATGAAATTGAAACAAAACCTAAGAACACAAAGTTAACCTAGGTTCGGCCCAGTCCAGATTTTAGGGAAAGAAATTTCTCATGATCTTGTGCTTCTAGATGATGAAAATAGAGATGATTATAAGATCATAGCAATTGGTTTCATGTCAAAAGGATTTTTCTAGAATTAGTTATGAATTTTTGAATCTAGCTCCATGAACTTTGAACAAATGAAGAACATATGGATTTAAGTCATAGATCTAGAAAAGTGATGAAGAGAAATGATTTAAATGACAAGAGAATAAGTTATTACCTCTTGATGATCCAAGAAAACAAAGTTTGGATGATGTTCTTCAAGGACTTCTTATGGAGTTCTTAAGAAACTTAAAGAGAAAGATGGACATAGTTAGAGTTTAGAACAGTTTGAGTATTTTGGGTAGATCTCTCAACATACTTATCCGTTTTGGATGATCTTTATGTCGTTGGAAAGAAGAGATAAAGATGAACAACTTTTATGGTGAAAGTTTTTCGAGATTCAAAATATAAACTGGTCAGAATTGCTAGGTAAAATCTGACGAATTATGAACACTTTGAAGAAAAAGAACATGGAAATGGAAGAAAATGGTTAATAAAGAAGGCAACAACTTAATGAAGAAGGAACCAAACTTAATGAAGAAGGCTTGGAGCCGTGGGTTTTGGGTAAGCTTTAGTCAACTTTTCCAATGGCATTTGCTTGCAATTGTCATATAAAGACAAGGGCAAAATGGTCATTTCATAGGAAAATTTCACTTTGTCATAAATGTGTCATTATGGCCATTATGACTCAGATAAGCTCGTCATAAATACTCGGCAAATCGGTTAAATCCATCATCTCTGCTACATTGCCGACTCCTCGATTCATCTGGCGCAAGCTTTCCTAGAGATATCTCGACTTATAAGCCCGCAACAAATATAATATTTTAATTTTTTGCAAAACACCTCAGCAAACACAACAACATAAAAATCATTGACAAAACACCTCAGTGGTAAAAAGTATGAATATATGTATCAACAACTGGTCATTGGAGAATCAAGAAAGGAAAATGAATTAATACATTGATTTATTACCAAACTAAGTCCAAATAGCAACACATCTTGATCTTTGATGATAGAAAAGTAAAGAAAGATCAACAAAAAATGATGAGAGCAAATAAATTTTCATTGATATTATCAGAGCTTCACAAATGAACTAAAGAATGTCCCCATGCAGGACACAACTTTAATTGATGAGAAACAAAAGGCAAAATTGGGCTACATACATCATAAACATTCCCAGTAAATTCTTATCAAGAAGGAACAAACATTAAATATTCCATTCACTAATTAAGAACCATATTTAATACATAATTTAGCAACACCATGAAGCATATATTAAGTAAAAAAAGCCACAGATTTCCATTAATATTCATAATGTCATTACATATATTGGAATAGCAAGTATTACAAAAAACCAAACCCTTTATGGTCAGATTTCACAGTTTCCTGTAGCTGAAAGTAGCAATAGTATAGCAAACTAAAAACAAACAACTCGAAAGAAATAAACAGGGAATACACAAACTAAGAACCTAAAGACAACATACTTCTGTCATTGGTTGAAGGCATATATGTTTGAATTTAGAATTTGACCTTGCCAATATCCAAAACCAAACACATTGCAACACAAACATTAAAACTAAATTAAGCAAGAAGGATCTTCAATCAAGCTATCCAACAACACAGTTTCAACTTTGAAGATCCACAAAAAAAACCACTACAATCTACATCACTTCTTGTCAATTATCCCGAAGTTGGACAAACAACTCATCACCAGCAGCAGTTTCATCATCGTTAACTTCCACAACAGATTTTGATTTCATTCCACTAACAGAGGCCCCATCTTGGCAAGCCATAAAGTCCACATCAAGCTTCCTTTTTGCTGGAGTCCACCCAGAGGGTGCAGTCAAGTGTGATGGAAGAGAAGTATCACTGTCTCCCAATGAAATAGATTTCCCCACAAGTTCAGGTACATTTTGCTATAGCAACAATCATTAAAACAATGAAGCAGTAATTATAAACTTATTAAACTGTCAAACAGAAAAAGAAAATTATGATCATGAAGGAGAAAACTCAGAGTATTGTTCATTCACCTCCAAGATATTAGATTCCGCCCTTGAAAATGGTGGACCAAAAACAACCTTAATTTCCAAAGCAAAAACATGCAAAAGAATTTTAATTAGATTTAAACAATGATCATTAAATACATAACACATTATATACATAACATAACATAACATAACATAACATAACATAACATAACATAACATAATATAATATAATATAATATAATATAATATAATATAATATAATATAATATAATCTAATCTAATCTAATCTAATCTAATCTAATCTATATAAAGGAGCTGATATTTGAAACTAAAATACCTTGGAGGGTGTGGAATCTGCTCCAACCAAATCAAACATAGACAATATAACCTCATCATAGCACACCTTTCTAACAGGGAAACTACCATCAAACTGAGAAAGTTGTTCCATCTTCTTTTCAACCTTAAAAAACATTCTCCTTCCTATAAGACTGTTCAGTAAATCAGGGTATCCATCTCTAGCACCACCCTGTGACAAAACATTCATCAACAGGATTTGGGAAAAAACAACAAATAACTAATTAAAACATGGTAGAAAAATAAGAATAGAAATAAAAGGAGAAATAGGAATAGGAATAGAAAGGTAGAAATGACCACCTCAAAATGAAGGCCAAGCAAGTCCTCACATGTTTTTTGCAGCAGCAAATTCACATCACGATCGAAGAGAGTAACCACAGCTGTTCTAGATTGGTCAGCAATTTCCACCTTCACCTTAAACCTACAAAAAACAAACACCATTTAACATCTAAACATCTGACATGAATACATTATATAACCAAAAAGTGTAACACCCCCTTAGGGTATTACTAAGTAACACATGCGGAATTTAAATTAAAGAGATAATTTGCTGGTTGCTTTCGGAAAATTGTTTTCTTTTAAGTTAGAAAACTGGGGTATAAAATTTTTCTTTAAGTATAACTTTGAAATCAATCATACATACATTTAAAGCATAAAGTCACGTTCGTAACAAATTTACCATGACATACAACATTTCTCTAAGTTTCCACTTTCGAAAGAAAAGTTCAAACTACAGATGGATGTATATAACACTGCATTTACCGACCTCTTTAGATATACAACCCAACTCAGAATCCTAAACTGGTCATTCTATCAAATATTCATTGGAGAGACCCCCAATCAGAATACTTTCCCAACCTCTAACACTAGGTCTTCAAGTGACTTAGAAGGACTCCTTTGCAACATCGGTACTAGAGTACCAAGGTACTACAGCAAAACCCGAAGAGACCTGATATAACTGTAAGAGTGAGACACCGGAAAATGGATATATCATACAACAACCATATACATGATACATACAACATATTGATATATTAACATTTAAGCATTACTCATAGATAAAACAACAAGTGTTATATTAGTGGGTCTCATACCCGAATCAATCAATTTTATAAAGATAATGAATGACACTTCAATCATCAGGCTCTAAACTTAATCTCATGAGATACCATCATCGTTTTATCATTAAGAAAGAAAGAGTTGATCAGGCTCATATGCCGCATTGGCCAGTTTCCTCTGTCACCTCATGCACCCGGATCAACATCATCACGAATCCCTTATAACGGCCATTCGGATGTATACCTCATCGAATACCACATCTTAATCGGGTATTCGGTTAACTCAAGCACGTCTGCTAAGGGGAAATGCATATGAATAAAAGACTTTTCATTATCGAGACTTTTCTTTGTGTTTACTCTTTTCCGTTGTCGAAGCCCAAAGCTAATGACTATTCACAATTTTCATTACTTGAAAATCAATAACACAGGACGCGCAGTCCGAGTGCTCAATCACAACACCTTAGACCGATGCTGCAGTCCAAGGTTGTGGTTGTAGAAACAATTATAATTTTATCCATGTTTTATTTCAACATGATAAGGACTCCTAGCCCATAACAACAAAATTAGGACACACGGTCCTCAATTCCAATATTAGGACTCCTGGCCCATAATATCACGATTAGGACCCTTGGTCCATAATTCTTGACACGGGTCCCAGATCGCGTGCTTATAACTGAATACTAGAGGCGACGTCTCGCGAACTAGTATTCTCTTTCACATGTGCTTGCTTTTCGCTCAGTGAAAATCAAAACCAAAATAAAACCTCGGTCACTTATCCAAGTAACCGGAACGTTTCTAAATCATTTAGGAGAAAATCTTTTCCTTTACAAATTCTTTTATAAAACATTTAGGAAATTCTTTTGCTTTTGAAATCCTTGATGTAATAAAGTCAAATATTTTCAAAGGGGTTTTTCCTTCATAAAACACATAGTTCGAAAGAGGTTTTCTCTCGTACAAACTTCGGATCATAAAAAGGTAGTTTCTATTGACTTAAAAACACTACAACATTTCTTTTCAGAACTAGAATCTCATTCTCTTGAAGTAAGCATTTTAAACAAGGAACTTTTATAAATGAAACCAATACTTTGAAAGTTCTATTCAAGGCTTATTAAGTCTTTTAATCCTTATAATCAATGAGCACAGACTCAAGTCCGGTTTCTCAAACTTCAATCAACAATAATATCACAGTTAACGACAGTTCATCACATATATACAACTCACAATACTTTAAGGCAAGTAATAATCAACTTCAAGTAACAATCACAATAGTTCAAGTAAACAAGTCATTCAAGTATTTGCTCCATATCATAATAATATTCAAATCACTCAAGTAAACACATACACATATGCATATGGTCACTGAATATCCCTAGGCAATCCCCTCTTACCTTCTGTGAAGGTAAGGAGATTAGATGCTCGAAGAGGTATACCACGAACGTCCTTGTTTTCTCCGCGATGGAAGTCTAAGGTTATGAACACAAAATCACAAGTTAAAATCAAACAAGAACACTAAACCACAAGGTATAGGTTCGGCCAAGACTAGTTCTTAGGGTTAGAGATTCTCGAAAATTATACAACTCATGGATTTATGATCCTTAAGTGTTAGGAGTTCATAAACAATGATCATTTAACAAAGTTGAATTAAAATCCCACTAAGTTATAAACTTAGGGTATTCGGCCAAGGCTAGTAAAATAGGCTATCATTCACCAAACTTTCCAATGTCTTAGGTTTAGCATCCATATATATTAAGGAGCTCAAAACCATGATCATTTTGGAAAAATAAGAACAAAGTATCCTAGGTCCAAAACCTTCTAGGTTCAGTCTTCATAGGATTTATAGGCTACAATCTTTAATCTTTCCAATCTCTTAGACTTAGCATCCAAATATCTTATGGAGCTCAAGTCCATGATCATTTTGGACAACAATGGAAACTTAAACATTCCAATCTCTTAGACTTAGCATCCAAATATCTTATGGAGCTAAAGTCCATGATCATCTTGGAAAAATGAAAGTAATACATCCTAGCTTTAATAACCTAGAATAAACAGTTAGAAATCCTTAAACTTTCCAATCTCTTAGACTTAGAATCCAAATATCTTATGAAGCTCAAGTCCATGATCATTTTGGAAAAATAAAAACTCAAACATCCTAGCACCTAAACTCTAAGTTTCGGCCATCATAGGATGATGAGGAAAATATTCTTTGTTTAACAATAACTCTTAGGTTTAGAATCATAAGGTATTAAGAGTTCTAAATCCATGATCATACTTGGAAAGTTGAAACATGGTATCCTAGGCTTACTTATTCATATTTTCGGCCATCATCGGAACAAGCTATCAAAACTTCCAAGATTTATAAATTCAAGATCAAGGGATAGTTAGAAACTCAAACACATGATCATATTCCAAAAGTTGAAACAAAAACTTCCTAGGTCACAAATGCAAGCATTCAGCCTTCATTGGAAGAGATGGGTAGAGATTTTTGTTTTACACAACCTCGTAGTATGTAAAAACATAAGTTAATACAAGACTATAGAAAGTGGTTTCAACTCAAAAGGAGTTTTCTACCATTTTAGAGAGATTTTAGAAGTTTAAAGCATATAAAGAACACATAAAGTAGACTAAGAAATAAAAGATGAAACTTGCAAAAAGATTCACATGAGAGCATTACCCTTAGTATAATGAAGAACTTTAATGAAGAACTCAAGCAGAAAAGATGAATAAAAACTAAAGCTTTAAGAGCTTGAACTTTTAGAAGAAAGGAAGAAGATGAAGGTTTAATGGAGTTTGAAGAAGGAAGATGATGAAGTGAAAATGAGAGGGATATATATAGAGATGAAAGAGAATGGCACGGAATTGAGGAGAGAGGAATGAGCTTGGAGAGCAAGTTTTGACCTTGTGCCTTGTTTGGTTTGAGAAGAGAGAGAAAAATGGGTTTTTAGAATATAATATGTTATATTTCAAAAAGTGACATCATGATCACTTTTTAGGAGGTAGCTTAGGCCATACCTCTAGTGAGTCACCTCACTCCCTCATCTCACCTCATGCCTTTTATGTCTCCTATTATGCTTCATTTCGTACCCGATAGCATTTCCGATCGTAATTCTTCCGACGTTTTCGCCCGAATAAAATATTATATTTTATTTCTGAACTCAAATTTTCGAAAATTTCAAATATCCTAAAAAACATTCATAAAAACACTAATCGTTTCTTTCACGGGTCAAAATTAGGTTTTCTGCTCAGTAAACTTGTATCGGCAGTGAAAACACAGACCGACTTCCGTCTGAATTTTCAACCGAAATTTTTACCGTAACTTCATATGATATAACAACACAAGAAAATGATTTTAGTTTAATTAAAATCATCCTCTGAGTTTAATCTAAAATAAACACATTTAAATATGTATTTACTGCTACAGAAAGCATAGGAAAAACAGGGTGTTACAAAAAGGAGTTGGACACTTAAAATATAACTAATAGAACACAGCAAATAGAAACAGAATACTAAAATTAAAGTAAACAAATCAAACAAACAAAGGGGGGAAAATACCTTGGGTGAACCTGTAGGACAGGGACATGTTTCACAAAAATTAACACCCAAAAGAGATGAAGCAGACTTATTACATTTGCAAGCCAAATAGAACCAGGAGCTATCATGCACTAAGTCAACAATTTCTCCTGATACAATAAAAAGTCCATCCTGAAAGTAAACAAATATGAGTTATCAATTAAGTGATCTGAAAACATTATAATATTTGTATATAAGATAAATTTCAAATCAAATCATAATCATATAAAAAAGTATTTTGTTGTTGAGGAAAATATAAAACAAATAAATGAAGCACCTCATATATATTAGTTAGCTCATAAACTATTTTCTTGGGATGGTTCTTCATGAAATCATCCTCAAGTCCATCCCTTGAACTATCCAGCACGACAGCGAGTGGTTCCACATCCAAACTCCCATGTTCAGCAATACTACATAAATAGATGGATAATGAGGGCTCCAAAAATAATTAACTTATAATAAAAAATATATATAGCAACACCAATCATAAATATCAGAAAAATTTCCAAACCTGTTTCTAAAGCATATGGCCTCTGGTATGTCAAGATTAAACAGCAATCGTGTACCATTAAAGCTATTTTGCAATACATTCTTACCTGCCCAACATAAAGGCAAAACAAAAGGAAAAATCATGAAGGTCATATAAAATCACAATAAAAAACAAAAAGAACATCAAAGAAGAAGTTATTAAAATAAAAGGAAAGGTGACATATATAGAAAATGATTCCTCTAAAAGTCTTCACTCTAGCCAGTTGAACAACCACCATAACTTGTATATCATCACCATTTTGCAGGAAAGACCTCAGCATGTCCGCATAATCCCCAAAGAGTGCACACTCCAACTTGCCACTATAAAAAAGAAAAAAGAATAAGGAACCACATATGTATGTTAAAATAAATGAAAAGTATTTTGATTTAATAAATAAATAAATAAACTATTTAATACCTTGGATTAGTTAACTCCATAACAACCATGTTTGTGATCTTTCCATCTATCATGTACTGCCGTTCAGGAAACAATGAAACAATGAGTCAAGAAAGAAAGAAACTTTAAATTCAAGAATAATCAAATATGAGATTTTATTAGAGATAGAAATAAAATTATTAATAACACTCACCAATGAGAAATTGATGATTATTAGTATAATCAAGATTCAGAATATCAACAAAGGGAACACAGTTTAGTCCATAAAGCGGAATAGAAGGACATTCTTTCTGTTGAACAGTAGTTTTGAATAGAAAAACCAGTTTAAACTCATGTGAAGATGCCCTATAACCACCAGTATTTGGTACTACATTGAAATAAACCATCTTATAGGTACCACCCTCCTCCAACATGCAACTGAATTTTTGAAGGAGAGGCTTCCTTACAATAGCTTGTGTTGGGTTATGACGTTCCCATTATCGAAAGTGGCTCTGATACCACTTGTTGGGGATTTTCGATCGGGGCCACGAAACCTCCATAGAGGTAATACACCATGAAAGGAAACAAGCAAGAACGTTAAAGCATGTAAATCAACCATAACAAGAATTAATCGAAAAAACTAAAGAAGATAAAACGGCAAAAGAAAAGATGAACACCGGGATTTTAGTGGTTCGGTCATTGATGACCTACGTCCACGAGAGAGAGCACAACAAGCCTTCTTCTCCCCTTCACTATCTTGATCATAGAGATACAAGTGCTTTACAACAGAAACCTCCCACAATCTTTCCTCCTAGTCTTGCCTTCCATGTCTCTACCATGGTAACTCCAAGAACTACCACAAGATTGATGTTTCCACTACTATAGACTTTTCCCTATCTCTCACCTAATCAATACATGATTCTCTCAAGATAGAATTGCCTAACACTCAAATCCCTCTTTTCTTTTACACATTACAATGTGTCACTCATGTGAATGTGATTTGTATTCCTCATCCTATACATGATGATCTATTTATAGACTAATACAACCAATCATTAATAACCTTGATGAGTCATCAATCCATGTGAGTCTTGATGTAGCCAATCATTGTGAAGCTTTAGGATCCAAGTTAGTTATGTCTAACTAACTAACCAACTTCAAATTATTGATTTAGAGGCATATCTCAACAGCTTGAATCCTACCCCCTAACAACAAAGAAACAAAGGACAATTAGTTCCACATACAAACAAAAATATACATTAATAATCAAACAATTATATAAAGGCAAGCAAAAGAAGGTATAGATGTTTACATGTTCATCAACCAAAAGCATCTCCAAAGAGCTTATTTGATTTGGGTGGTTAAAGAGTGGAACAGCCCAAAGCCTCACCACCCTAACCAGAAGCCTTATTGACTCCCTTCTGGAAGATAGTGAGCTAATTCGATCATAGTAACCAACCATTGAAATCAAAAGAGATCACAACAATAACAATTTAATAGTAGGAAATAAGGTTTAGGCAAAGTGATGAACCAACAGAATCAGCCAAAGGTATTTATAGACAACTGAAACATAAAATTTAGCTCCAAAAATTAGAGGGAAACTAACAATT
Organism: Sophora flavescens; assembly: GCA_030762895.1. Taxonomy (NCBI): domain Eukaryota; kingdom Viridiplantae; phylum Streptophyta; class Magnoliopsida; order Fabales; family Fabaceae; genus Sophora; species Sophora flavescens. The sequence goes on from CM061062.1 coordinate 74,486,480, forward strand.
TTAAATTTTGAAATTTGGTATCATGTATATTTTTCCAGCTTAAATCAGAGTTGTAAGATGCAAATCTAAAGACATTTCAGAGATGAACAATCAAATCAGGAAAATATAAGACTCATCAAAATAATAACCAAGTAACCGAGTAATCAAATCAAAAGCTACACTAAGAAAATGAGCAACTACAATAATGATGACAATCCTACAATTAAAAATATAATAAACCTAATTACTTATTAGTTGATAATCTATGCTCCAGTAATATGACATATGAAATGGATAACACAAATTAACGCAATCCAACCATTCCAATATACCCAAATGAGATACATAGTTGGATAAAAATATTAGGCTTTATAAAATAAACAAATCCACCACCATACCCTGTATCCCCAATTTTGTTTCTATTCCTATGTATTTATAATGTCTTAATAATAATCTACAATGTAATGTATATATAACCAACAACCCTAAGTAATCACAAATCAAAAAAATTCGAATTTAAGCACAAAATAACCCATAATCTAGACACGTACACACACCCCCAAAACAAATAACAACTCATCCTGTCAAAAAGTAATTGTGTTTGACAAAGCAAGAACCATCAATAGAAGCATCCTCCTAGGGCTCGTATATGCTGGACGGTACCGATCTGAAGCGTGACAAGTCTCACAAAACCACCTCTATGTTAGCCTTCAAATAACCACCTTACCACCACCACAGAGACATATAAAGTAGAAGGAAACCATGATAAGTGCAGAAAATGAGTGTGAGAATGGTAGAAGAAGGCGTGCACTAGTAGTAAGATAGAGAACAACTTTCTAGAGAAGGCTAAGAAATATTGGGGAATGAAATAATGATGGTCGGGTCAGTACAATAACCTTGAAAAGTGAAGAAAGTGAGCGTGCGTGCAAGGACAAAAAGGAACCATATAGTGAAGGAGAGTATGAGAGAGAGAACAACTTTGTAGCAGAGAAGGAAAAATGAATTTTGGAGACAGGAATAGTTGGGGAACGAAATAATGAGACTCAGTTTAGATTTATAGAGATAGATATTGCACCACCATTTTAAACCATACCTAAACATTTAGTTAATCTGACCAAATCCCCGTATCCAACGGCTACTATCATTGTACCTCTAACCCCATGTCACACAAAGCCCAATGCTTACAGATGAGGGTTATTATTGTAACTCAAGTATTCATCCATAATGCCTACTAAAATTCAGTAGACGTCCATAGTGCCACGTCACTGGATGGATTTTCTCTTAAGGACTTAGCAAGTCCAAAGACTTGTGTAGACGAGCACTTCTGTCACTTGTGTGGAAGAACGCTTCTGTCACTTCAGTGGACGAGTGCTTCTACCACACCAGTGGACGAGCATGTTATACAACTAATATACACAGTTTAACATTTTAATTCTACATTTATAACTTCCAGGTTCTCAAAGGAGTACAAATCATATTTCGCAAAAGAAAAAGAAAAAGGAAAAAAAAAGAGTGGCAGGGGTGGGGTAAGTCTCTACATGTAACAAATATGGTTTTATTTTTAACCCAATTTTAAGTGTGCTATACCATATTCTTACTTTCAGTTATAACATATATAATATAATTTAATATAATAATATTTATTTATTAGTCAACAAAATCTTTGAAATTGAAATGTATCAAAGTTTGCAATGGATATATTTCATAAATGATAGGTTTGAATGTAAAAAAAAATTAGACTTGATAATATAGTAGATATCTGTATGAGAAAAATATTGGAAATTTGATAAGGTTAAATTATAATGTCAATTTAGTGTTTGCCAATTCTATAAGTATATTACAACATCGATACCAATATTAGAGTGAATATAGTATCAAATACAAAAATTCAAATAGAGCATACATAATAAGCATTTCAAATAAGGCATACAATGCTTGGACTCGTGCAAAGAATTACCCGTCCAAAGGTTATTTAAACCGTTTATAATGTAATTGATAAGTACACTGGTTTTTCCTTAGTGGACGAGTCCATAAATGAATACATAAATAACTTGATAAGAACAGCAAGTCCAAAGACTTGAAAATAAGCGCGTCCATCTTGCCACGTCATGTAACATGGTTGGTCAAAGAGCAAATAAATGTGTCTGACCATGGTTGGTAACAATCCAACTTCTATCTAATCGACATAAATAGAGCATAAACAACAATAAAATAAAAGAAATAGATTTTAATTAATAAAATCAAAAGAAAATGAAGCATTAAAATAGTAATTAAACTTCCTTAATTTAAGGAGGACCCGCCAAATCAGATATACAATGATCTAGAATGTTCAATCTTATTATTATATAGATATACCATTAAATATTAGTAAAGGTACACTATTAGTAAAGGCCATGTTCCATTTTGTTTTTTTTAAAATATATATAAATTATTTATTAATTATTATTTAAATTAAAATAATAAAAATGAAACTATAATTAAATATTATTATTGATTTAAGTTGTTAAGATAAAGAAATGAGGTTATAAATACATCTTAATATTTATTTATTTTCTTAAAGATAGTTATAAAAAATAAATTGAAGTATCCTTTATGATTTATTTATTTATTTATCTTAACAAAACGGCTTCCCCAGTAAAATTGAAGTATCTTTTATTTATGTGTTTGTTATCTTTTAATATGCCCTAATAATTAAAAAAATAAATTAAAACGGGTGTATTGATATCATTTCTTTCTATAAATTATTACTTCCTTCGTTTTTTTTTCTTTGGTGTTTTTAGCTATTTGTTTTTGTTCCAAAACAATGGGTATTTTATAAATCCAAGGTATAATTGACCATTTTTTTTCCATATATACCCTTATATAGAATTAAGTTGGAGTATTTAGTCCCTGAAACCGGGACTTAGTATCAAGTTGGTCTCTAAACTGATCAAAATAGCAATTTAGTCCCTGAAATTGCAAACCGTGATTCAAAATAGTCCTCCCGTTAACACCCCCGTCCCCTAACGTCGTCAAGTCAGCTTATGTGGCACGTTAAGTGCCCTGTTGGATGTCATCTCATCATACACATTGGCTCCACGTTAGATGACTCACTTAAACACAATTTCAGGGACTAAAGTGATATTTCGAGGACTAAATTGAAACTCCCTAGGGTTTTAAATTTCTTTCTTCTTCATCTCCATCCTTCTTCAAAGGCTCTTTTCTAGTTCTCCCCCACTCTCTGTTATGCCTCCTTCTTTGCATCCCTCTCTTTATTGTTGCAAACCTAAACCGAAAACGAAGGAGATGAGGAAAAGGGGTAATGGGTCTTCCCCTCGAAGTGGGTCGTCGATCTCCAGGGTTAATGGGTTTGAAATGATAAGCCTCTGGCTCATCTACTTTTATAACTAGAAAAACCTTGGTTTTGTGCTAATTATGTCTCGTTTTCACCTAAATTGGATTTAATTGTCCACAAGCAACACTTTGAGTCTCTTAAGTAGTTTTAGGGATATTTTAGTTAATTTTGAGTCAAATAAAACATTTAATGCTATCTTACATTTTTAGGTCAAAAGTGAAGTTCTTAGAGTCAAGGAAAATGAAGAAAACAGTGGAACGACAATCCTGGAAGTTTCTCCTCGCGAGACTGAAGGCTTGACTATTCCAGAGATGTCACCTTTCTGTCTCCCCTCGCGAATCACTAGCTCACCTCGCGAGAGAACGAATCCCTGAAGATCAGATTTTAAGATTCGCCTCGCGAGCGCGCGAAACTCAGAACCTCTATTTATAAGCTGTTTTAGGGCAGAACTGAAAGGGGGAAGTTGGGCACTTGGAGGCACTTGGAGGCTGCGGCTGGAATAGGGTTCCAACCCTGAAAAGGGAGGTTTTCCTTGCTCTAGGAATGGGAGAAGATTGGAGGATTCTCCTATGAGTGTTCTTCATCTCTTCTCTCCTTCTCTTTTGTATTGTGATTTATCATGAGTAGTTAAATCCCCTAGTTGTTGGGGTTAGATGTAGCTTTTCTGAACTTGTTTGAATTTGATTTGGTTTCAATGCAAGTTTCTATTTCTTTATGAGTGTTTGATTCTATGCTTAATGCTTTTCTTGGCTTAGCTACCCATGGAATGATTTGTTGCTTTGATAGACAATTGAAAGATTGATGTTAGGGCATGATCATGAATCAAATGCCAAGTAGTTCATGAACCTAGACATAGGTCTTGGGGTGCTTGCAATCTTATAAGTCTTGACTCTTAATGCAAAATCTCAGGTTATTCCACCTAAGACATTAGGGCTTAATTTGGGATTTTAGGCTCATTCCACCTAAGACATTAGGGTTTGAGTATTTAAAAAGGCTTGATTGTCATAATTGAATTAGGACTTGCGTTGCTAATCATTTCATTGCAATTAAGGGAGGATTAGTGTAGTCTAACCTTGACAATTTTAACCGCATTTCTGTTGCCTTCCAAGTGTTCGATAAAATACCCAAAAGACCAAAAATATTTTAATGCTTTATTTTATTTTATGTTTTGATCCCTCTTCATACCATAGTTTAGTCTAGATAGTTGTTGAGTTTGTGAATTGGTAATTGGCAACCGATCCCTGAGGACGATATCCGGTCTCACCACCGTATTACTTGTTTGCGACAAGGTGCACTTGCCTGTTTTAAAAATACGCATCAAGTTTTTGGCGCCATGTTGGGGATTGGCTTTGCCAATGTCAGTAGTAACAAGGGAGACAACTAATCTAGACACTTTTATTTTATTTTTCTGTATATATTTGATGTCTTTCTTTTGTTAGTTTTATATATATTTGAATTTGTGTTTCTTTAATCTTGGGCCTTATTTGTCTGTGAGGTGGAAATTGATTTGACAGGATCATGGACTACAATTGTTATCATCCATCTGATGCAGAAATTGAGATGTCTGAGCTTCAACTGCGGCCAGATATGCTGCAATTGGCCATGGACATCCATTAAGTGAGCAATACGTTGTCAAGGGCCACAGTCTCTCCTCCACCATTGGTAGGCTATTCTGAATGGGGAAATCAATTTCCCAACACTTCCACTCCATGGTGGGGGAATCCTCCAAACAATGCTTGGATTGATCAAGAGGAACATTGGGAATCTTCCGCACCTTCATATCAACCACAACCATCTCAATGGTATGATGAGCCATCACCATTGGAAGTTTCTTGGGAGAACTTCAAATCCGAAATCACAGTCAATTTTGAGCAACCTATTCCGGATGGTCGGTCTCACTTAGAGGATATTTTGGAGAACTTCATGGTAACAACAATGGAAAGTTTAAAAAATCAAGAAGATGCCATTCGAAGTCTCGGGGTACGTATTGAGAAACTCTCTAACCAACTATCCGAAATGCCAATTGGGAACTTGTTGGATGATGATGAAGGTAATGCAATAATGTATGATGATGAAGATGATGCCATAATGGATGAAAAGGAAGATGAAGAGGTGGGAGCAACCGAGTCAAGAAGAGAAGAACCTGTTTGTGAGGACATAGTTGCACCATATCCCATTGAACCCTTGACTGAAGAGATTGAGAGGAAAAGGCATTTGGAGGACATATATTTCACCATGCTAGAGGATGATGAAGAACTGTTGGAATTAAATGATTCTATTGGCTCCTATGCATGTGTTGATTGTGATGGGAGAAACACTTGTGTGGTTTGTGCTGAGATTTCTGCATATATGGAAGGTGATGGATTTGGTAATGCAGAGAGTGAAGATTGTGTAGAAGCCAAAGCAGCACCAGTGATCCTCTCGACTTGTTTGCCACCTCACACTGTGAAGCAACCGAGGATGGAGTTCAAGCCTCTGCCTGAGAGACTGGAATTTGAATCTTTAAATATGAAGGCACTATGGCCAGTCCAAGAGGTTGAAACCCATTTTTATTGGGAAGACTTTGTTAATAAAGCGGTCATCTTTGACCCGAGAGGAATTGAAAAGTGCTTCCCATTTGAAGAAGTCAGCATGATTTTCGAGCGCTCACTTCCATATTTATGCTGTAGGTCATGGGATCCGGCAGGATTATATTACACTTTGAGCATTCCTTGGCCGCTGTATCACAGGCAGTGGGACCCCGCTGGAACCATTTTCATGAGTTTTTCTAAACTTTTTTCTTTTTAATTATCTTTGCTTTGTTTTTCTTTGCTTCGAGTCTTATTTGTGTTGACTGTTGTGTCGATGAGTGTTGTGACACCGGCAAGTGTACCGGGTCGTCGCAAGTAATAAAAATAACACGGTAAGTAATTACCGAGGTCGTACTCAGGGATTGGGCTACCAATTCGACTAATCCGCGGGAAATCGGATACGTTCGGTCAAGTTATGGAAGAAGGTTGAGAGAGAGAGAATAGGATCAAAATTAAATTAACAAATCTAATAAACTAATTAACTAAAAATCAGAAATTAAAATGTCCAAGGTCACAAATCCACCTACCCAATATGTACACCCAAGTGATGATGAATTCCTCCCTAAGTTCAATTACAATGTCAACCGGGACCCCTAAATTCTCCTAAATCCACTCTCGTGCTCATTAGGACGTATTCGACGATTGGATTAATTACTTACTAGGTCTCATAATCCTAATCTCGAATTCTGTTAATTCTTGTTCCCTATAAGGTGGCACCGATCTCCTACTCACTCTCGTGCAATATTCAATCGATGATCCTAATTCAAGTTCTAAACGCGAAATCGCTGACTAGGCCTCATCGACGTTAACAAGTCAATCACGCAACACATATGATCAACACAATCAAGTCAGAATTAGAAAACATTTATGATCCCGATTCAAGTTCTGAAACGCGAATCGCCGTTAGGCCTCAAACACGTTTAACTGATTAATCACGCAAAACATATGATCAAACATTCAAATCAGAATCGAAAAACAAGAATTGAATTAAAGGAGAAAGACATACATCATATCGGATCTACACTGCCATGGGTGGCTTCATCGTTCCCTCGGACGATGGGATTAGTTCCTCATGCTCATATACAAGCGATCGGACATAATCTCCATAAGAAAAAGGGAGACGCAGCTCCAAAGAGAAAAGAAACTACTCTAAACGCTACTCAAAACAGTGGAAAACTACTAGGATTCGCGGCCCTCCAAAAGCCCTACAGCCTCCTAAAGTTTCCATTTTTGTCCCCCAATCTGATCTGCAACAGCCTTTAAATAGGAATCCTGATCTGCGCTCGCTTGCGAGGCGAGCAGACTCTCGCGAGGCGAGAATTAAAATTGGCGCGCTTTCAATTTGAACTCTCGCGAGGCGAAAGTGTGTTCGCGGGGCGAGTCTTCAATTCTAGGCTGTGACCTTCATCACGGCTGGGCCGTGATGGTCTCTGACTTCCAAGTCTTCATTCTCTCGCGAGGCGAGCTGTCTCTCGCGGGGCGAGTCTTCAAACCTTAATTTGTCACAGCCGTGACCTTAATCACGGCTATGCCGTGATGGTCTCTGTTTTCCAGGGTCTTCAGGGACTCTCGCGAGGCGAGCTACCTCTCGCGTGGCGAGACTGAAGTGATGACTTTTGCTGCTTTGTTGACTTTCAGGCTCGCGGGGCGAGCATACACTCGCGAGGCGAGTGTATCCAGACTTGCAATTTCCACTGCTTTTCGACTTTCCTTGACTCCCGGAGCTTCACTTATTTAACCTGAAACAACAAAAGCACCCACAAGCGTAATTCTATCCAAAATAAGCTAAAAACTACACAAAAGACGCAAAACGAGTCAAAGTCCAACTCAGGAACGAAACAAGGCAAATTTGGGCGAAAACGAGAGTGAACTCGAATAAATAGACACATAAACCCTAGTTCATCTAGTCATAAAACTAGATAAGCCAGAGGCTTATCAATGAGCTTGATGGACTCTAATTAAATCTAGCATAGATTGACTGCATGGTATTTGTTGACTGTTGATGATTTCCCCCTATGTTTTGAGAATTGAAAATTGATCCCCATATGAAAAATTTAAAATTAAACTTTGTGATATTTTGTTGTGATTGCATGATTTATGATAAGTTTGGGGTGAAGGGATGCACACATTAGGGATTGAATCTCTGTCAAACAATTTGCGAAAAATGTCCAGGTGAGGAATTTGAGCCTCCAACTTGTTTTTAATTGTGTGAATCACTTTTAAGTTGCACTTTCCTGGATTTGCTTGAATCTCTTCATGGTTTGCATGCTTATGTGGTTGCATCAAATGATTTAGGCAATTTTCTTTGAAAAAACTACTTGGCCTAAATTGAACCAATCCCTAATGCATGTTCCCTAGTTAGCCACATTGAGCCTAATAAACCTATTGTTTCTTGATGACCTTAAGTAATAAGCCAAAAATCCGGAAAAACCATGTTAACCCAATCTTAGGATTAGGAGAGCATGGATGCTTAGCAAGACAAAGGTTGAAAGAAACTAAGTTTGGGGTGGCTACAAGGATATGATATGTTGTTTTGGATTGAGAAAAAGAAAAATAGAGGTTGGAGGCAAAGGCAAAAAGAAAAAAAAAGGTACAAAAATGTCAAAAAAGGGTATTATAAGGAAAATGGTTGTAGTCACCTAAAGCATCAAAAAGAAAAATGGAAAAAAGGAATAAGAGTGGAAGTCGAGGTAAAAAGTTTCATGCTCTCTTAATTCCTAGGGATGTAAAGCCTAGTACCTTTGAATATCCTACCTATAGACAGGCCCCATTACAACCTTTAAAAGACCTTTTGATGTTGCATGCATGTTTTCATGGGAACAATGTTTGAGATGAAAATCAAATTCATGGGAAGTGCTCTTGAAATTGAAATTGAGTGAAAGTTGATACCCTTGACAAATTGAGCGAATGAGTGAAATACTAAATGCCCTTGTGAGGAAGGCAGTTGTTTGAAATTGGTGATCTCCCTTTTGTGTGTAACTTGGATCCTCAACTTAGATTACTGATTGCATGAATGATGGAATTCTCTTTGTTTAAAGTAAATGAATGTGGGGATTACTCTGATGCAAAAAGGGGGAGACATTGAAGAAAACTGTTTTGATATAATTGCATGAAATCTGTGCGAAATTGACTGAATCCTTTAAGCTTGCCAAGTTTGAGTCTTTTTGAGTTTTGGTTTGCTTGGGGACAAGCAAAGTTTAAGTTTGGGGTATTTTGATCAGCCTCTGGCTCATTTAGTTTTATAACTAGAAAAACCTTGGTTTTGTGCTAATTATGTCTCATTTTCACCTAAATTGGATTTAATTGTCCTCAAGTAACACTTTGAGTCTCTTAAGTAGTTTTAGGGATATTTTAGTTAATTTTGAGTCAAATAAAACATTTAATGCTATCTTACATTTTCAGGTCAAAAGTGAAGTTCTTAGAGTCAAGGAAAATGAAGAAAACGGTGGAAAGAAAATCCTGGAAGTTTCATCTCGCGAGACTGAAGGCCTGACTGTTCCAGAGATGTCACCTTTCTGTCTCGCCTCGCGAATCACTAGCTCGCCTCGCGAGAGAACGAATCCCTGAAGATCAGATTTTAAGATTCGCCTCGCGAGCTAGGTCTCGCCCCACGAGCATGCGAAACTCAGAACCTCTGTTTATAAGCTGTTTTAGGGCAGAATTGAAAGGGGGAAGTTGGGCACTTGGAGGCACTTGGAGGCTGCGGCTGGACTAGGGTTCCAACCCTGAAAAGGGAGGTTTTCCTTGCTCTATTAATGGGAGAAGATTGGAGGATTCTCCTATTAGTGTTCTTCATCTCTTCTCTCCTTCTCTTTTGTATTGTCATTTATCATGAGTAGTTAAATCCCCTAGTTGTTGGGGTTAGATGTAGCTTTTCTGAACTTGTTTGTATTTGATTTGGTTTCAATGCAAATTTCTATTTCTTTATGAGTGTTTGATTCTATGCTTAATGCTTTTCTTGGCTTAGCTACCCATGGAATGATTTGTTGCTTTGATAGACAATTGAAAGATTGATGTTAGGGCATGATCATGAATCAAATGCCAAGTAGTTCATGAACCTAGACATAGGTCTTGGGGTGCTTGCAATCTTATAAGTCTTGACTCTTAATGCAAAATCTCAGGTTATTCCACCTAAGACATTAGGGCTTAATTTGGGATTTTAGGCTCATTCCACCTAAGACATTAGGGTTTGAGTATTTAAAAAGGCTTGATTGTCATAATTGAATTAGGACTTGCGTTGCTAATCATTTCATTGCAATTAAGGGAGGATTAGTGTAGTCTAACCTTGACAATTTTAACCGCATTTCTGTTGCCTTCCAAGTGTTCGATAAAATACCCAAAAGACCAAAAATATTTTAATGCTTTATTTTATTTTATGTTTTGATCCCTCTTCATACCATAGTTTAGTCTAGATAGTTGTTGAGTTTGTGAATTGGTAATTGGCAACCGATCCCTGAGGACGATATTCGGTCTCACCACCGTATTACTTGTTTGCGACAAGGTGCACTTGCCTGTTTTAAAAATACGCATCAAGTTTTTGGCGCCGTTGCCGGGGATTGGCTTTGCCAATGTCAGTAGTAACAAGGGAGACAACTAATCTAGACACTTTTATTTTATTTTTCTGTATATATTTGATGTCTTTCTTTTGTTAGTTTTATATATATTTGAATTTGTGTTTCTTTAATCTTGGGCCTTATTTGTCTGTGAGGTGGAAATTGATTTGACAGGATCATGGACTACAATTGTTATCATCCATCTGATGCAGAAATTGAGATGTCTGAGCTTCAGCTGCGGCCAGATATGCTGCAATTGGCCATGGACATCCATCAAGTGAGCAATACGTTGTCAAGGGCCACAGTCTCTCCTCCACCATTGGTAGGCTATTCTGAATGGGGAAATCAATTTCCCAACACTTCCACTCCATGGTGGGGGAATCCTCCAAACAATGCTTGGATTGATCAAGAGGAACATTGGGAATCTTCCGCACCTTCATATCAACCACAACCATCTCAATGGTATGATGAGCCATCACCATTGGAAGTTTCTTGGGAGAACTTCAAATCCGAAATCACGGTCAATTTTGAGCAACCTATTCCGGATGGTCGGTCTCACTTAAAGGATATTTTGGAGAACTTCATGGTAACAACAATGGAAAGTTTAAAAAATCAAGAAGATGCCATTCGAAGTCTCGGGGTACGTATTGAGAAACTCTCTAACCAACTATCCGAAATGCCAATTGGGAACTTGTTGGATGATGATGAAGGTAATGCAATAATGTATGATGATGAAGATGATGCCATAATGGATGAAAAGGAAGATGAAGAGGTGGGAGCAACCGAGTCAAGAAGAGAAGAACCTGTTTGTGAGGACATAGTTGCACCATATCCCATTGAACCCTTGACTGAAGAGATTGAGAGGAAAAGGCATTTGGAGGACATATATTTCACCATGCTAGAGGATGATGAAGAACTGTTGGAATTAAATGATTCTATTGGCTCCTATGCATGTGTTGATTGTGATGGGAGAAACACTTGTGTGGTTTGTGCTGAGATTTCTGCATATATGGAAGGTGATGGATTTGGTAATGCAGAGAGTGAAGATTGTGTAGAAGCCAAAGCAGCACCAGTGATCCTCTCGACTTGTTTGCCACCTCACACTGTTAAGCAACCGAGGATGGAGTTCAAGCCTCTGCCTGAGAGACTGGAATTTGAATCTTTAAATATGAAGGCACTATGGCCAGTCCAAGAGGTTGAAACCCATTTTTATTGGGAAGGCTTTGTTGATAAAGGGGTCATCTTTGACCCGAGAGGAATTGAAAAGTGCTTCCCATTTGAAGTAGTCAGCATGATTTTCGAGCGCTCACTTCCATATTTATGCTGCAGGCCATGGGATCCGGCAGGATCATATTACACTTTGAGCATTCCTTGGCCGCTGTATCCCAGGCAGTGGGACCCCGGTGAGCTTGATGGACTTTAATTAAATCTAGCATAGATTGACTGCATGATATTTGTTGATTGTTGATGATTTCCCCTTATATTTTGAGAATTGAAAATTGATCCCCATATGAAAAATTGAAAATTAACCTTTGTGATATTTTGTTGTGATTGCATGATTTATGATAAGTTTGGGGTGAAAGGATGCATACATTAGGGATTGAATCTCTGTCAAACAATTTACGAAAAATGTCCAGGTGAAGAATTTGAGCCTCTAACTTGTTTTTAATTGTGTGAATCACTTTTAAGTTGCATTTTCCCGGATTTGCTTGAATATCTTCATGGTTTGCATGCTTATGTGGTTGCATCAAATGATTTAGGCAATTTTCTTTGAAATAACTACTTGGCCTAAATTGAACCAATCCCTAATGCATGTTCCCTAGTTAGCCACATTGAGCCTAATAAACATATTGTTTCTTGATGACCTTAAGTAATAAGCCAAAAATCCCGAAAAACCATGTTAACCCAATCTTAGGATTAGGAGAGCATGGATGCTTAGCAAGACAAAGGTTGAAAGAAACTAAGTTTGGGGTGGCTACAAGGATATGATATGTTGTTTTGGATTGAGAAAAAGAAAAATAGAGGTTGGAGCCAAAGGCAAAAAGAAAAAAAAAAGTACAAAAATGTCAAAAAAGGGTATTATAAAGAAAAGGGCTGTAGTCACCCAAAACATAATAGAAGGACATTCTTTCTGTTGAACAGCAGTTTTGAATAGAAAAACCAGTTTAAACTCATGTGCAGATGCCCTATAACCACCAGTATTTGGTACTACATTGAAATAAACCATTTTATAGGTACCACCCTCCTCCAACATGCAACTGAATTTTTGAAGGAGAGGCTTCCTTACAACAGTTTGAATCCTACCCCCTAACAACAAAGAAACAAAGGACAATTAGTTCCACGTACAAACAAAAATATACATTAATAATCAAACAATTATATAAAGGCAAGCAAAAGAAGGTGTAGATGTTTACATGTTCATCAACCAAAAGCATCTCCAAAGAGCTTATTTGATTTGGGTGGTTAAAGAGTGGAACAACCCAAAGCCTCACCACCCTAACCAGAAGCCTTATTGACTCCCTTCTAGAAGATAGTGAGCTAATTCGATCATAGTAACCAGCCATTGAAATCAAAATAGATCACAACAATAACAATTTAACAGTAGGAAATAAGGTTTAGGCAAAGTGATGAACCAACAGAATCAGCCAAAGGAATTTACAGACAACTGAAACATAAAATTTAGCTCCAAAAATTAGAGGGAAACTAACAATTTCAAATTTTGAAATTTGGTATCATGTATATTTTTCCATCTTAAATCAGAGTTGTAAGATGCAAATCTGAAGAGATTTCATAGATGAACAATCAAATCAAGAAAATATAAGACTCATCAAAATAATAACCAAGTAACCGAGTAATCAAATCAAAAGCTACTCTAAGAAAATGAGCAACTACAATAATGATGACAATCCTACAATTAAAAATATAATAAACCTAATAACTTATTAGTTGATAATCTATGCGCCAGTAATATGACATATGAAATGGATAACACAAATTAACGCAATCCAACCATTCCAATATACCCAAATGAGATACATAGTTGGATAAAAATCATAGGCTTTATAAAATAAACAAATCCACCACCATACCCTGTATCCCCAATTTTGTTTCTATTCCTATGTATTTATAATGTCTTAATAATAATCTACAATGTAATGTATATATAACCAACAACCCTACGTAATCACAAATCAAAAAAATTCGAATTTAAGCACAAAATAACCCATAATCTAGACACGTACACACACCCCCAAAACAGATAACACCTCATCCTGTCAAAAAGCAATTGTGTTTGACAAAGCAAGAACCATCGATAGAAGCATCTTCCTAGGGCTCGTCTATGCTAGACGGTACCGATCTGAAGTGTAACAAGTCTCACCAAACCACCTCCATGTTAGCCTTCAAATAACCACCTTACCACCACCACAGAGACATATAAAGTAGAAGGAAACCATGATAAGTGCAGACAATGAGTGTGAGAATGGTAGAAGAAAGTGTGAACTGGTAGTAAGATAGAGAACAACTTTCTAGAGAAGGCTAAGAAATATTGGGGAATGAAATAATGATGGTTGGGTCAGTACAATAACCTTGAAAAGTGAAGAAAGTGAGCGTGCGTGCAAGGACAAAAAGGAACCGTACAGTGAAGGAGAGTATGAGAGAGAGAACAACTTTGTAGAAGAGAAGGAAAAATGAATTTTGGAGACAGGAATAGTTGGGGAACAAAATAATGAGATTCAGTTTAGATTTATAGAGATAGATACTGCACCACCATTTTAAACCATACCTAAACATTTAGTTAATCTGACCAAATCCCCATATCCAACGGCTACTATCATTGCACCTCTAACCCCATGTCACACAAAGCCCAACGCTTACAGATGAGGGTTATTCTTGTAACTCAAGTATACATCCATAATGCCTACTAAAATTCAGTAGACGTCCACAGTGCCACGTCACTGGACGGATTTTCTCTTAAGGACTTAGCAAGTCCAAAGACTTGTGTGGACGAGCGCTTCTGTCACTTGTGTGGATGAGCTCTTCTGTCACTTCAGTGGACGAGTGCTTCTACCACATCAGTGGACGAGCATGTTATACAACTAATATACACAGTGTAACATTTTAATTCTACATTTATAACTTCCAGGTTCTCAAAGGAGTACAAATCATATTTCTCAAAAGAAAAAGAAAAAGGAAAAAAAAAGAGTGGCAGGGGTGGGGTAAGTCTCTACATGTAACAAATCTGGTTTTATTTTTAACCCAACTTTAAGTGTGCTATACCATATTCTTACTTTTAGTTATAACTTATATAATATAATTTAATATAATAATATTTATTTATTAGTCAACAAAATCTTTGAAATTGAAATGTATCAAAGTTTGCAATGGATATATTTCATAAATGCTAGGATTGAATGTAAAAAAATTAGACTTGATAATATAGTAGATATCAGTATGAGAAAAATATTGGAAATTTGATAAGGTTAAATTATAATGTCAATTTAGTGTTTACCAATTCTATAAGTATATAACAACATCGATACCAATATTAGAGTGAATATAGTATCAAATACAAAAATTCAAATAGAGCATACATAATAAGCATTTCAAATAAGGTATACAATGCTTGGACTTGTGCAAAGAATTACCTGTCCAAAGGTTATTTAAACCGTTTATAATGTAATTAATAAGTACACTGGTTTTTCCTTAGTGGACGAGGCCTTAAACGAATACCTAAATAACTTGATAAGAATAGCAAGTCCAAAGACTTGAAAATAAGCGCGTCCATCTTGCCACGTCATGTAACATGGTTGGTCAAAGAGCAAATAAATGCGTCTGACCATGGTTGGTAACATTCCAACTTCTGTCTAATCGACATAAATAGAGCATAAACAACAATAAAATAAAAGAAATAGATTTTAATTAATAAAATCAAAAGAAAATGAAGCATTAAAATTGTAATTAAACTTCCCTAATTTAAGGAGGACCGCCAAATCAGATATACAATGATCTAGAATGTTCAATCTTATTATTATAGAGATATACCATTAAATATTAATAAAGGTATACTATTAGTGAAGGCCCTGTTCCATTTTTGTTTTTTTAAATATATATAAATTATTTATTAATTATTATTTAAATTAAAATAATAAAAATGAAACTATAATTAAATATTATTATTGATTTAAGTTGTTAAGATAAAGAAATGAGGTTATAAATACATCTTAATATTTATTTATTTTCTTAAAGATAGTTATAAAAAATAAATTGAAGTATCCTTTATGATTTATTTATTTATTTATCTTAACAAAACGGCTTCCCCCGTAAAATTGAAGTATCTTTTATTTATGTGTTTGTTATATTTTAATATGCCCTAATAATTAAAAAAATAAATTAAAACAGGTGTATTGCTATCATTTCTTTCTATAAATTATTACTTCCTCAGTTTTTTTTCTTTGGTGTTTTTAGCTATTTGTTTTTTTTTTTTGAAAGCAAAAGGGCGTGCAAAAGCATCACTGTAGTGGAAATCATCCCAACTAGGTTGGCACCAAAACCACTACCAATCATCTGCAGCACCCCAATATATTATTTTAAAAAAAGGAGAAATTACAAGGAAACATGGGGGACATAAAACCTTACCCATAAAAAGAGGAGAAATTACTTGAATCTAAAATTAGACAGACCCCACCTATTACAGAAGAAATCATGCCTAATAAAATTTGGAATCAAGTTCCACCAAGTAAATCATTTTGAAATGACTCCGAAATTAGCTAGCTTATCAGCACAATGGTTAGCCTCTCTAAAAACATGAGAAATCAAAAAAGCAAAAGTGGAAGTCAAAGCAATACAATTTCTCCATTTAGTTCTAATTTTCCAAGGAACTATGCCCGGATTAGAGTAAGCAAGAACCACAAGAGAAGAGTCACATTCCATCCATAGTCTAGGCCAACCCTTCTCAAATGCTACCTGAATTGCTGTCATGGCAGCATGCAACTCAGTAGAGAAAGAATCGTGAGTCCTATAGAAATCAGCAAAGCAGTCAAGAGTAGCTCCACTATTGTCCCTAAAGATTGCTCCACCACCTGCTTGGCCTGGAGAGCCTTTAGAAGCACCATCAGTGTTTACTTTGATCCAACCTGGGTTAGGCGGAGTCCAAACAACTTGGATAACTTTAGGAGAGGTTCCCGGATGGCCATTGATCCCCAACAGCTCCGGAATTCTTATTTCCTCAGCAGAAGGAAATATTTTGTTTGTAGACACATTGCCAGAAAGTGAAATGGAGGCTTTGATTATGCTAGTAGCTGCCCTCACTGAGATTTTTTTATCTTCAAACTTCAATTTATTCCTTGAGAGCCAAATGATCCAAAAAGAGTTTATAATAGCTGCAGCTAGAATGTCCTTCATTTGCAGGCTCCATTGCTTGTTGCAAAGGGAAAGAATAGAAAAGATAGAGGAAGTGTCCACCTGCAAATCAAAAATCGAGCCAATCCACTGCCAAATGTGTTTTGCAAAGGAACAAGCTAAGAAAAGATGGTCTGCACTCTCTGCTGCAGAATAACAAAGACTGCAGATCGAAACAGTGCAGCAACCCCTCTTTTGAAGTTGGTCTTCTGTAGGCAGCTTGTTGTGAATAAGTCTCCAAGTAACAAAGGACTTAGAGGGAGGAATTGCCCTATTCCAAATCAGCTTAGACCAGTCACAAATAGAATGACTAAGATTTAAGAAATGGAAAGCTTCTTTGAATGATAAAGCACCCGAGGATGAGTGTTGCCAAATGAGGGTATCCACTACAGGGAAAACAGGAATATCCAAAAGGGGCAACTCCTGACCAAAAATTGGGAGGTTAGCAAACAGAGATGCAGGGATATTCCAGCTGCCTTCCCTGATAAAGTCAGCAACCTTGGCTTTCAGTCTATGCTGTAAATTGTGAGGAACTTGTAACAAATCAACCAAAGGCATTGAGAGCCATTTGTCAGTCCAGAAATTAATTGAGGACCCATCTCCAATCTGCCAAACTGAATTGTTAAAAACAGACTGCATATGAGTTTTGATTCCTGGTCATAAGGATGACTTGACATAGGTGGGGACAGGCTTGCAATATTGAAAGAACCTTTTCCTAAGAAAGGTAGCCCATTCAGCACCAGAGGAAGCCATTTCAAAAGATAACTTCAAAAGAGCAGCTTCATTAAGAGCTAACAAGGACTTAATGCTCAGCCCTCCTTCCAGAACAGGCCTGCATAGTTTCTTCCAAGCAACAGTGCAGATTTTCTTGACATTAGGATCTCCAGACCAAATAAAATTCCTAATGGATTTGTCTAAATCCTTAAGAACTGATGAAGGCCAACAGTAGACATGAAAGCTATGGAGCATCATACTATTGATCAAAGACTTGACAAGTTCAACCCTGTCCATGATGGAAAGGAGGGTACCTTTCCATGAGGCAAGTTTGGAGAGGATCCTATCTGCTAAAGGCTGCAAGTGAATCCTTCTTGGCTTGACCTTGAAAATTGGGAGTCCAAGGTAGTTGAAAGGAAAGGATCCAGCAGAAAATCCAAGTATATTAGCAACTCTGGATGACTTGTTGGAGGAAATACTGCCCGAATAGAATTTGCACTTATTGAGGCTAAGACATTGGCCTAAGGCTGCTCTATATTCAGCAAAAAGATTCATCAGGGCTTCAAGACCCCTCTTGCTACCCTTACAGAGGACTAGCACATCATCTGCATGCAAAACATGGCTAGGAGATGCAAGATTCTTTGGTCCAGATATAGTTTGTAACACTCCAGAACTGACAAGGCTAGAAATACCTCTACTCAAGGCATCTTCAGCTAGACAAAAAAGCAGAGGTGATAGAGGGTCACCTTGCCTAACTCCTCTTTTACAGGCAAAAAATCCTTCTAGTTTTCCATTGATCAAAAAGGATAACTGATGAGTGTGATTTTACCTCATTTTTCATGTACATTTCGGCATGCATTTGCATATAGTTAGGCCAATTTAGTGTTGATTTTGTATAGTTTTTCCTTTGGAACGGATGAGGTGGTTTCTGTGTGTTGTTTTGCAGGATTTAATGGAAAAATGCCCAGAAATCAGCCTTGGTAGAGCTTGGCTGAAAAAGAGCTTGAAAAGTGAAGGTTATGAGCCAAACAGAGAGTATCACGGCCTGGCCGTGATGACCATCACGGCCGTGAGGGAGCAGTAGCTGAAGAAAGATTGAGCCAAAAGTCAGAAGCTGTCACGGCCTGGCCGTGATGGCTATCACGGCCGTGACCTGCTAGTTGGAAAAGTCAGAAACGATCACGGCCTAGCCGTGATGGATATCACGGCCGTGATGAATAAGTGAATGAAGAGGCGCCCAAGTCAGAGACCATCACGGCCTGGCCGTGATGGCTGTCACGGCCGTGACGGGCGACGGACCTATAAATAACAGCACAGCAGACAGAAAAAGCACTAACTTCTAACCTAAAACAATCTGCACTTGGAGGCAGGCTGAGGCTGGCGGCTGGAGAGGGTTTCTACCCAAAAGGGGGGCGTTTTCTCTGCTCTTGGATGGAGAGAAGATTGGAGGAAGCTTGTCTATGAGTGTTCTTCATCCCTTCTCTTTTTCCTTTTTGTATTTCCTTGTCATGAGTAGTTAATTCCCCATTGTTGGGGTTAGATGTAACTTTTCTAAACTTAGTTGTATTGTGATGTGGTTGTTTTAATACAAGTTTCTATTTCATATGAGTATGTGATTCTGTGTTTAAGGCTTTCCTTGGATTAGCTACCCATAGGAATGATTTGTTGCTTTGATAGATGACTGGAAGGTTGGTATTAAGGCATGCTCATGAATCATATGCCAAGTAGTTCAAGAATCTAGGAATAGGTGTTGAATGCTTGCAATCTTATAAGTCTTGACTTAATGCAAAATCTCAGGTTAATCCACCTAAGGAATTAGGGTTTAATTTGGGGTTTTAGGCTCAATGCACCTAAGGAATTAGGCTTGAGTATTTTAGAAAAGGCTTGATTGGCATAATTGAATTAGGACTTGTGTTGATAACCATTTCATTGCAACTAAGGGAGGAATAGTGTAGTCTAACCCTAACAATCTTAGCCATATCTCTGTTTGCCTTTCAAGTGTTCGATATAATTCCCAAAAGACCAAAAATATTGTTTTGCTTTCTTTATTTTCTGTTTCAATCCCTCACACTTTAGTTAAGTCTAAATAGTTGTTGAATTTGCGAATTGGTAATTGACATCCAATCCCTGTGGATACGATAACCGGTCTCACCACCGTATTACTTGATTGCGACGAGGTGCACTTGCCTTTATTTATATATCTTAAAAATACACGCGCATCAATAACTTAGCAGAGTGAAGGATTGTTTGAATCCAGTTACAGAAAGTGAGATTAAAACCAAAAGCTTTCAAAACATAAATGAGAAAGTTCCAGTCCAATGTGTCAAAAGCTTTTTTGATATCGAGCTTTAGGGCCAGATTTCCACCAAAGGCCTTATAGTCCAACAAATTACAAGCCTCTAAAGCAATACAAATGCACTCCTTGATATTTCTACCTTTGACAAAGCCTATTTGCTGAGGAGAAATGATTCTAACTGCAATATTTGCTAGTCTGTCAGCTAACACCTTAGTAATGATTTTGAGCTGAAAGTTGGCTAAAGCAATAGGTCTATAGTCTTCAATTCTATCAGCATTTGGCATTTTTGGAATCAAAACTACTAGATTGGAATTCATATTAGGCAAGAGCCAATTTTGAGCAAAGAACTGATTAACTGCCAAGCACACCTCAGTTCCAATAATATCCCAATAGGATTGGTAAAAGCACCCTCCAAAACCATCTGGTCTGGGGGCACCCTCACTGTTCATTGCAAAGACTGCTTTCCTTATTTCCTCATTAGATGGCAGTATTGTTAGCAAATTATTCTCTTCAGCTGTAACAGAATTAGGGATAACTCTGTTTATGAGATCATTTGCTTGGCAATCATTAGGGACTGCATACAGATCTGAGAAGAAATCAATGACATGGTGAGCCAAGGCCCCTGCATCATCAATAATAACATCTCCACATTTAAGCATACTCATAGACTTAGCAGCATACCTAGTTTTTGTAATCCTATGGAAAAATGCAGCGTTTCTATCCCCTTGGCAATGCCAATTTATCCTGGATTTTTCTCTCCAAAACTCCTCTTCAAACAATAAAGTTTGTTGTAATTCAGTTTGTGCTAGAACCTCTTGTTCCATAAGGTCATCAGTCACACCACTAGAGTTAATGAGTTGCTGAACCGAATCCACAGCAGCCAAGGCAGATTCAACTCTCTGATGCACATTCCCAAAAACCAGCTTGTTCCAACTTTTTAGTTCAATTTTAAGCACTTCAACTTCTGAGAAAGGACATACATTGGACAACCGTAAACAGGTTTGCTCCACACTTCCTTAATGAGTCTATAACAATCTGGATGACCAATCCACATTTTATGAAATTTAAAAGCAAAAGGGAAGGATTGAACCAACTTAGAACAGTTTACCATGATAGGAAAGTGGTCAGACTGAGACCTAATCAAAGTACATCAAGAAGTGAAATTCCAAATGTCTAGCCAAGCTTCATTGCATAGGGTTCTGTCCAGTCTTTTTTCAGTGTGAGCAGACCCTCTTCTCCTATTACTCCAAGTAAAACTGGCTCCTATTGTAGGGAGATGAATCAGGTTGGCTATATCAGTGAAGTTCTTAAAATCTTCACAAGCTGCCTTGAGAAGTAAGGAAGAGCTTCTAACTTCATGGGATCCCAAAACAGAATTGAAATCACCAAGCATGAACCAAGGACCTGGATTGTTAACTTGCAGATTAATTAATTCTGACCAAAGAGATCTTCTCAAGATATCAGAGGTACTAGCATAAATAGCTGCAACAAAAAGATCTTGTCCATCTTTGTTTATATGAAATGAACACTGCTGAGATGAGATAGACAGGGAGCTTGGAGATAAATGGCTGCTGCATAACCCCCATAGATTAGGAATACGACTACCTCTATCATTTAGACAAAAAACTTTTAAATTCAACTGCCTCCAAAAGGAATCTGGAACATCGGTTACATTGATCCATGGTTCAGAGATGAAGACAAATTTTGGTTTGTTAGCAACACAAATTCTTGAAGACTAACCTTGTACTAGGATTACCAAATCCTCTGCAATTCCAATATATGATTTTCATTAAGCAAACTGTTGAGGACCACCCCTTAAATGGGCAAAATTCTTTTCTTGCTGTGCTGCCTTAGCAGCCTTTTGCCTTAATTTTTTCTTCTTAGATTTAGATAGCATGGTTGAAAAATCATCTCCTTGAGAGCTGCTCAGAAGATATTTACTCGGATCAGCCATTGCAATTGGAGAGGACTGATTCTCCCCATTGTCATCATCTAGATTATCATCCTCATGACCCCAGAAAGGACTGACAATTTGTAAGTCAGAGGCAACAATTTGATTCCTTATATCACTGTCTGGAGTGACACTAATAGTGCTCTTTCCTAAAAGAGTTGGAACAACATTCTCCTTGGGTAGAAAATTACCTTGGAGATGTAAATTACCTTGATGAGATACAGAAATCTCTTTGCCTGCATTTAAGATATGAGCATTGTGATGTGCAGGTGAGCAATCCACATGAGTGTCTACTACAAAAGTCCCATTACTGGAGACAGATTGTTGGACAGGAGAGGGGAAATCACTCTCTGTAGGAGAATGTTGCATAACCCCACAGATAGGAGATAGAATCTCTACCACATTCAGGGGACTAGAGGGCTGAACAAATCCAAGAAGAGGATTAATGGAAGCTTGAGCTTCAGGATCACTGTGTGAGACATTGTCAACTCCCAAAAAGTCTTTCGAGTCAATAACTGTCTCCACAAAGATTAATTTAGAATTTCTAGTGCCTGCCTCCCGAACCAAATTTGGTTCAAGAATAGGTTCTTCAAAGGCAATACCTTTGCCTTTATCCACAACACTTATTTCAGTTTCCTTCAAAGTTGCAATATTTTCTTTATTAGTTTTTGGAACATACTGCAAAATCTTTTTTCGAGGTTCTTTCTGGACAACATCCAAACCTTTTGGAGCTAAAGTTTCTCCAGTTTGATTCTTTTTGCAATTAGAACTTGAATGGCCAATTAACTTGCAAGAAGAGCAGAAGGATGGAAGTCTCTCATACTCTATGTCAACAAAGAAAGCAAAGTCATCTCTTTCCACAAGGATTCTATCACGCAGTTCCTTAGTGAGATCAATCTCAATGAGAATTCTAGCAAAGTGGCCGAAAGATCTCTTCATAGTTGCTTCATCTAATGCAATTGGAACACCAATACCACCACCAATATCAAACAAGATCTTTGGCCACCAATACTCTCGAGGCAATCCATGGAACCTAACCCAACATTGTGCATGGGTTTGATGTATGGTATTAGGGTTAAAATCCGGAATCCAAGAAGATAATCTGAGCACACTAGGACTCAAATTCCAAGCACCAGCGGATCTGATCCTACGTTGGTCATCTAAGGAGGAGAAGTTGAACTCATATGTTTTTGTTCCAAAACAATGGGTATTTTATAAATCCAAGGTATAATTGACCATTTTTTTTTTCATATATACCCTTATATAGAATTAAGTTGGAGTATTTAGTCCCTGAAATTGGGACTTAGTATCAAGTTGGTCTCTGAACTGATCAAAATAGCAATTTAGTCCCTGAAATTGCAAACCGTGATTCAAAATAGTCCTCCCGTTAATGCCCCCGTCCCCTAACGTCGTCAAGTCTGCTTATGTGGCACGTTAAGTGCCCTGTTGGATGTCATCTCATCATACACATTGGCTCCATGTCAGATGACTCACTTAAACACAATTTCAGGGACTAAAGTGATATTTCGAGGACTAAATTGAAACTCCCTAGGGTTTTAAATTTATTTCTTCTTCATCTCCATCCTTCTTCAAAGTCTCTTTTCTAGTTCTCCCCCACTCTCTGTTATGCCTCCTTCTTTGCATCCCTCTCTTTATTGTTGCAAACCTAAACCGAAAACGAAGGAGATGAGGAAAAGGGGTAATGGGTCTTCCCCTCGAAGTGGGTCGTCGATCTCCAGGGTTAATGGGTTTGAAACCCACCCAATCTAAACAATTATGGACACCTACTGGGTATGATAAGCCAGTTCCACCAATGATCAAGAGGAGTGCAAGAAGGCCAAAAAAACAAAGGAGGAAGGACAATACTGAGGAACCTGTTGCCACAAACTGAGAAGGTCATACCCAGCTTTCACATGTTCAAGATGTGGAATTGAGAGTCATAATAGCAAAGGATGCATGAACACAGGTGTGGTCCAAAGACCTAAGAGCAAGAAATCAACTCAGCAGGAAGATGAATTAGTCAGTGAGATATCACTTTCCCAATCTGCACCTATTGCTGATTAAGCAGATGAGGAAGATGCAACCATAAGGGTAAGATAATTGTTGCTGTTTTGAATTGTTGCTGTTTTTAAAATGATGCACTTTGATTTTTGAATAAATTGCTAACTCCTTCATGTTGTGTTTGCTTATGCAACCACAACAAGTTCATGAACCAGGACAAGATCAAAAACCAGTGTAAGTTCAGCCTACACAGGAAGTGCAAGTGCAGGCGCAACATCAAGTGAATGCACCACAGAGGGTATCTATGAAGGGATTGATTTGATATTAAGTTTTAAATTTCAAGGACTAATTTGATATTAAGTTGTAAATTACAAGGATCAATTTGATATTAACGTTTCGAATTCAACTTTGCAGGCAAGGAGGAATGGTGTAAGAGTTCTCATTATACCATCCAGGGAGAAAGCTACACCAGTAAGAGCACCAACACCAGCACCACCACTTGTACCTATGGCACCACCCTATTCACGGTCTATTATGGTTCAGATTCCAGCATCACCCTATACCTAGGCTTGCAACAATAAAGAGAGAGATCCAGAGGAGGAGGCAGAACAGAGTGGGGGAGAACCAGAAAAGAGTTGTTGAAGAAGGAGGGGGAAGAAGATGAAAGAAATTCAAAACCCTAGGGAGTTTCAATTTAGTCCCCGAAATATCACTTTAGTCCCTGAAATTGTGTTTCAGTGAGTCATCTGACGTGGAGCCAACGTGTATGATGAGATGACATCCAACAGGGCACTTAACGTGCCACATAAGCAGACTTGACGACGTTAGGGGACGAGCGTTAATGGAGGGGCTATTTTTAATAACGATTTGAAATTTCAGGGACTAAATTGCTATTTCGATCAATTCAGGGACCAACTCGATACTAAGTCCCAATTTCAGGGAGTAAATTGGCTATTTACTCAATTAAGTTGATTTGCCTTGAAAATACACAAAACCTTCCATGAATGACCTAGTGGAGTATGAAGTATTTATTCAGATTGGTAAATGTCATTGGAACTTGTAAACAATTAATGGTAGAAATAAGGGTATTTTGATAGCTAAAACAATAAATCTCCATCAGAAGGAAGAGTTGTAGTATTGAATGATTTAGTACATGGAAGCCATGAAAGGCTTGTTACAAATGACCTAGGTGTAAGCAAAACCCTAGGCTAGTAGAGTGTGTAGAAGAGTCTGTCTTTATGAGGAGGTAGGCTCCTATTATATAGCCTTCTAAGTGGGCTTTTAGAGCGATTGAGGCCCAATTTAACTTAGCATCCAAGGAATTGAGCTTTGTCTAATTCTGAGAGGAACATAAGCCCCCCAAGTCTTGAGCTAAGTTTAGCAAAAAGGCTTGTGATGAAGTCTTCTAAAAATGCGTCGACTTAATCTTTGTCTTCCAGAAATACATCGTTCTAGTTCAGTCTTCACGAAATTGGGTCTTAACCCAACCGACCGAGTTGTCTTTCTCGTGCCCCAAGCTGTCTTCCTCTTATTCTGATTGGTCTCCATCCTTATTGGGACGCTCGCCTATCATATTTGGGCCATGTCCTGCATTGGGACCTTGGTACAATTTGGACAGGAACAATATACAAATTAATAATTTCTTACTCTATGTATACCTTAAAACACCAAAGAAAAAGAAAGAGAGTAATTGTTTAACAAGTTCCGTGTGATACCTAATAATAAAGGGAATAAAGAATCCATCCGTACCTCACTCTCTGGGATACTGTTCCTCCACTCACCACTTACCATCTTTCAAAAAAAGGAAAAGAAAAAGCAAAACAAATTCCGTTTCTCTCTCTTTTCGATTTATTTTCTATGACTTTCTGCCTATAGTCCCCACAATCCACCACTACCACCCTTTAACCTAACCCTCATCGGCGTTGTCTTCAATCCTCCATGCCAAAGTCGGAGGATCCATCCACACTCATTAATAGCCATAGATTTATTAATTTAATAAATTGAGGGATGAGATTAAAGACTTGCAACCTGATAATCCGGTAATCATTCTCATTTTTTCAACTCCACACGGTTCCTCTTCTTCTCCCCCAACACACTTTCTCTCTTACGGCTCCCCCTTCTTTCAGATTCAGATCTTGGTTTTTTCAATGTACAAAAATGGTTTCGTGCCCAGCCAATAGATGAAGAAGACCTTCCCTGCAGAACGAGACCAAAATCATGAATTCATATCTTATTGAAGCCCCAAAGTTTCTCTCTCTCTCTACAAATTTCGAATGTTGGTCTGCCATGGTGGGTTACTCGTTTCGCCTGACAATGGTTGTGGGTTTTGCAGATAATACCCATTTCACCATTATGTGTAAGAAAGTTTCAATCTTTGGTGAAATTTCATCAGACGGAGCATGATTGCAGGGACACATCTTCTTCAGCCATTGTCGAGGTTAAAGATCAGACCCGGTGTGAGGACACCATACACCACCGTGCACTCACTCCGCCGCCTGAGCAGCGGACGGCGTCGCTATTCCCGCCGGATACGAACTGGGAAATGAAAGAAGTAGTTCTGTTAGGATTTGTACAGTCTCAATAATCCCTATCAATTAGAGAATAGGATTAGTGCTTGACTTATTCTTTTGTTTGTTAACCACATTGAGTGAGTAGACAATCTGGGCTGCACTTTCTTATCTTTTATGTTAAATTTATACATGCTATTTATTAGCCAGAACTTGATGAATGAATAACAGAAAGCATTCACAAATAATTATTTTGAGCTTTTGTCTTTTATAGCTTTGGTTTTTAACATGTAACCCACGTCCATGAAATGGGTTATGAAAGTGTGAGATAAGAATTGAATGATTGAAGTATTAGAAGAATGCAAGTGAAAAAGGAAAAAAAATGTTGAAAAGGGATACGAATACGAATAAAGTGAGCAAGGAGAAGTGATACTGAGTGACAGAGATGACCTAAGATTTAAAAAAAAAAAAAATTAAAAAATTAATATTTTTTCCGATTTCAATTGACCGGTTAACCTACAAAATGAAGGGAGGATGGATCCTCAACCTCTCAGTTGGAGTATTGTAGCATTCACCCCATCATCACCATGTTCCCTTCTACATTCACTCTCGTATAACACGAATATGACATGTCACACAACATCTATCTCCCCAAACCCACAACCAAAGGCACAATGATAAACCTTCATCATAACATCACCTTCCCAAATTCCAAAACTAACACACTATTTTCTCTCCCCCGTGCCTCAACTCAATCTATTGTCACTATTTTTTTTTTTTTTTACATCTACGGTCACTATTTGTCTTTCTATCAGTAATTAAACATTTAAAAAATTATTTTCAAAAGCAAGTTTATATTGAAAATTTAATTTTTTTTTCATTTTTCTAATGAAATTTCTTTGGAGAAAACTTAGGGACAGTTGCTTATGTGTAATTTTTACTATTCTTCGATCACGATATAACATATGGATTAATCAACCAATAAAAAAGATAAAAAAAATTTTAAATTTGAATTTAAATAAAAAATTTAATCGATATGACATGTTATAATTGTTGAACAGTACAAACAACACCTATGGAATAACATCCAAGTTTTCCCATTTTTTTTTTCTTGATTTCTTAACAAGTATCTGGACTCTGTTAGTATTTTCCTTAAAAAACTATTAAAAGTACTTTTTGTTACAAGTTAAAAAATATAGTTTTTTATGAGTTCAATTGCTATATAATAAAGTTTTTTATATTATAAACTAATAAAAAATTATGGTATAAGTTATTTTATGATAATTAAAATAAGAGTAAATTTTTTTTATCTAATATATGATAATTTATTGTTGATTGATTGTGTAAAAGATATTTAAACTAAGAGTGCATACCAATTAATATTTTTTTTATTTATAAAAAAAAAACTAAATCTTTTTTAGAGCATCCGAAATTGTAGAATCATATTTTTGTTCTTATCTGTTATTTTGTTAGTAAAAAATATCATATGTGATATAATAACTCAATCTCAATTTCACCCCAATAGAAGAGCTCATTTTGAATTCTTAAATAAGTCCAACAATTATTATTTACTCACTTTCTCGCTCTCTCACTTTCAATGAAAAAAAATTGTTTGAAAGGAAGGATTGTCATTGAAGAATTGTTCTGCAACTTGACTGATATGTGATTCTAAAAGTTTTTATAAGAAACGGTTATTATACTTAAAAATCCCCTTAAAAATAATAATTGGAGTTGGTCTCATGGAAGCCGTTTTTTTACTATTGTATTGACCTACTATATTTACGTTATTATTAAAAAAATTAAAAAAATGGAATTAGGTGCAGCAATTTTCTGGCGTCGCCAACATATAGCAAGCTCATATAGGCAAACAGAAACTCCCTTTCTCCCATGGCGACTTTGTTTCTCCTCCTTCGTGAAAGCCTTCTAACCCTTCAGGTAATGCTTTATTAGTCTTTTACTAACATCCTTTCGTTCTTTATATCTTTTTTTTTAAAATAAAAAATAAAATAAAAGAAAATAATCTTACCATTCTCCTTTCTTTGTTTTTATTTATTGGTTAAAGTAATATTTTGATCACTATATATGAGATAAATTCTCGATGATTTGATTCATATACATAAAAAATTATTTAAATAATAAAAAAGAAAGAGACCTCATTTGTGATTAGTTTACTTTAACCTTTCTTATTTTATTTTAATGGGTTTGTGATTAGTTTATTCCCTTGTATAGCTATTAGCCATTGGGATGTAATCATGATGTTTCTTCATTATCAACGTAAATAAGTCCTTTTTTTTCCTTCATTTTATTTTAATGGGTTTGTGATTAGTTTATTCTGGCATTTGCATGTATTTTCCAGGCTTTTGTGGAAGGTGGGGTTTGACTTTCATGCCACAAGGGATGTTTGGCTGTAGAGTTTACGGAAGGTCAAGTATTTGATTGATTAGTGTTTCTGTTACCTTTATAACTCTGTAGCTTATAATTCAAACTTAAGTCCCTTTTCATTTCCAAATGGAATTGGATTTGGCCTCATCAGATAGTTTGAATGGTTTTTGCTGTTTTGTGATTCCTCCATTAATTGTTGTTGACGGGTCTGAAGAAGTCTAGTTTTTTTTAGAGACCCTTTTGTTGTATCTTGAGCTGGAGGAGTTTTATATATAAGTACACAAGATCTTGTTAAGGAATAGTTAGTTGGGAACAAGATGGATGAAGATACTAATTCTTGGATAAGGAGGACAAAATTCTCCCACACAGTGTGCCATCGATTGGATCCTTCCAGAATGAGCTCTCTTCCTATTAGCATTCATCCAGAGCACAATTCAGGTCTGAAATTAAGGTCTGATTAGGCAAGTAAAATTGAGTGACAAGTCGAAGAACCGAAAGGATGGATGGACTAAGTATTTTGACCATGGTGGAGGAAGGGTTACTGCTGTGGAAACAGCTGATGAATGGACTGCTGACCTCTCTAAGCTGTTTCTTGGCCTTAGGTTTGCTCAAGGGGGCTCATAATCGGCTTTACCATGGTGTATATAAGGAGGAGCCTGTTGCTGTCAAAATTATTAGGGTACCAGATGATGACGAAAATGGAGACTTGGCTGCTAGATTAGAGAAGCACCCTTTTATCTCGACTATCAAGGTAATCAAATCTTTACACTTGTTTTCATCCTTTGTATATATATGCTGTTTGCAAAGTATATATGCTTACTACCAATGCTGTGTGTTATGTCTTACTGAATATCCCTTGTTTTGTACTAATTTCTGGATTTGACCGGAGGCTTCTACTTTATACAAATACACCTTTTCTCATGTATTTTTGTCTGATTATGCAGCCTGTATCATGTTGAGTTGTTGACTTAGTTTACTGTAACAACGAGGCTGCTAATTTATATGTACTTTCTCAAGTATTTTGATCTGATTACAGTTCGTAGCAGCATGCAGAAAGCCACCGGTCTATTGTATTATCACAGAATATCTATAGGAAGGTTCCTTGAGGGCATATTTGCATAAGTTGGAACGCAAAACTATTTCTCCACAAAAGCTACTAGCTTTTGTTCTGGATATTGCTCGGGGAATGGAATATATACACTCTCAAGGTGTCATTCATCGAGACCTTAAACCAGAGAATGTCCTCATCAATGAAGACTCTCACCTTAAAATTGCTGATTTTGGCATTGCTTGCGAGGAGGCATTCTGTGACTTATTGGCTGATGACCCTGGTGCCTACCGTTGGATGGCACCTGAGATGATCAAACGTAAATCCTACGGGAGAAAGGTTAGTTGATGTCTACAGTTTTGGGCTTATGTTATGGGAAATGTTGACTGGAACAATACCATATGAGGATATGACTCCAATCCAGGCTGCTCTTGCTGTAGTAAATAAGGTATGCTCCTTTTTAATTGAATCATATACATTTTGTAATGTGATATGGTCATGCTCTTTAATTTACAAGTTACAACTTCATTGCCACTTGCCGCGACTTGTTGTAAAGACCCAATATGTTGGATAATTTGAGATATTTCAAAAGTTAATGTTTTATTTTTTGGTTGTAAAAATATGGTTAGCTTATTATTATTATTATTTATTCAATTAATTTTTGAGAAAATAATATTGGTGGCGTTTGGAAGAGCTTATTTAAGCTCCTTTTGACTTATCTGATGACATAAGCTCTTATGCAGTGTGTTTGGCAGAGCTTATAAAAATAACTTATGCCATCCCATAAGGAGTTTTTGACTTATTTTCATAAGTCATTGGGAGAAGCTTATGGAATTATCATAAGAGCTTATGCACTAAACACCCTCCCCATGTTTTTCACTATTCGAATCCTCTCATGCCCCTTTCTTTCTTTTTCTTTCTTTAAGCGCTTATGGCATAAGCTCTTATGCGATAAGGTCTTATGTGATAAGCTCTTAATTAAGTTGTTTACCCAAACGCACCCATTATCATTGAGAAAAAGCTTACCAGAAAACATTTTTTACAACAATCTATTTTGACTTGGTCGTACTTGCATGATTACTTGGTTAGTAACTACACCACACACTTGATGGTTGTTGCTTCAGATTGTTACATTATATATTGGTTCAAACTAATCCTATTATTTTGAACGTGGCCTTTTGATTTTATCCGAAAATAATTGGTTGCTTAATATGCTCAACTGCTTCGTGAATATGCTACAACGTCCAGCAACTTTGTAATTTTGATCTTATTCTTTAAACTTTTTTAGTTTCATTTAAAAACTAATATGATATGCCTTATTTAAAAAAGGTTTTTCGGCAACTTTAAAACAATATATAAAAAGAAAAGCTGCTTTCTTTTTGAGGGGGGAAGGCCTTACGTGCTTAACCTTTTAAGCACATTTTTCTTGTTCTAAAAATATTATCTCTTCTATTAAGCTTGTTCTTGGGTTCTATATTGTATGCTTCATCGATTTTTCTTGCTGTTCCGTTACCTCGGTTCATTTGTCGGGAGAGGCCTGTTGTATCTTGGGGGGTTTGCGCACCACGCGGATAAACCCTTGAGGGCAATGTGATTCCGCATGTCTCAGGCTATTGTAATTTGTTCGTGAGTTTCAGGTTTGTTGGTGTGCTCATGACTTCTTGTTCCTTTGTTTCTGTGCTCGTGCTGCGTTGAAGACAAGATGTACAACAATCTCAAGGGTTTAGTGACTAGACAAAAATACTACACATCACGGGTTGCAAGTTGGGAGGACAACAACAACAACTAGAGTTAGATTTGCGGTTGGACTAGGCTGTGAAGGGAGGTGACTCTAGCAAGTCTGGGTCTCATTTTTATGGACGCGCGCTAGTTGTGGTGGCAAGGTGAATCATGGATGGACGAGAAATGAAGGAGATACAGACGTATCTGATGTCATGAAGTTCGTGGCTGAGCATGGAGGTAAGTTTCATCATCTTATCAGAGAGAAATGTATGAAATTGTATAAACTTATAAAGAGATGGATGTGTATGAGATGTTTGTTATATTGTCTACATCAAACCTTTTCATAAAATCCATTGCTTGTCTCGGTTTTGTAAGAACTTGTTAGTCTATTTACGTGTGTTCTTAATATGTTTTGGTTATGAGTGTGGTTGAAATTTTTGTGAAACTTGGGCGGTATATATATCTATATACTTGTTGCAAGTATCTGGGCTGCTTATATATTCATAATGTGGTTATGTAACAATGATGCTTGTCAGGCTGGGCAATGTATATATAGATAATTTGGTGATGTTTGTTTTGCCTTCATTTGTGAAGAAGTTTTGGGTTTATGAGATTTTATAACATGCTTTAGTTTTCATGTTTCAGTTGAATTTTGGAATGAACATGAGATATGTTCCTTGGTTCATTATGTATATACCAGCTTTTTGCGGAATTATTTTTTCTAAGAGATTACATAAGGTACTTAACTTGATGAATTCCTTCAAGAAATAAATTTGAAAATATTTATGAAATGTATTGGATGTTACTAAGTGCTTATTAAATGCCACCTGTATATGGAAATGTTGTCAAATGCCAAATGCTTCAAAAATACCTCTTGAGTAATGCTAGGCTATTATGCATTATATGATGCATGTATAAACTTGTGAATTTCTTACGGGCACACTTTAGATTTCCTTGATTGATATAATCTTGATTCTTTTATTGTTAGTGACAACGATATGATAGTTTGATCCGTGGGGTTATAATTTCTAAGTATAAATTCATGTGCACGTGCATTTTAATGTACGTTTATGTGTAAAGAGGAGTGACAATCCTCATAGGCTGAAGGCAAAATTGGTCTAAGGAGATGATATAATTGTTGCGGCCTTTTATCGGGCTTGTCATGTGGTAAGTGTAAAATAATGGATGGTAGACTTTGGGGCTACCAAATGATTTGCGCATACAAAAATATTTTTGCCTTCTACACTTTTGTAGGAGATGAATGTGATATTCTATTTGGCGGATTTCCGCTGTATCAATTATGTTAGCTGAATTTCATATTCAGAGTCTAAATCCACTAATAGTTATGTGTTCATCCTTTGTGGTGATTTAATTACTTGGAGATCAGTCAAATGAAATTTATTGTTAAATATACAATGTGGTTAGAGTTATTACTCGGAAATGGCTGATAATGAGGTTGAGTGGTTGAAAAACCTTTTAGCAAATATTTATGTGAGTTAAATTAACTCCTTATGTGTTTATATATTGTGATTGCCAAGTGGCAAAATGAATGTATTCTATAGACATACGTATGTGTTACAATCCTGGAAAGTAGCTACCGAATGATGAGGCCTAATTATTGGGATCGGTCAAAAATTAATTATTTGACCGATTTTCTCACAAAAAGCAAAACTTTGTGAATGAAATATCGAGGGGAACGAGGCTTAAGCCAAATTGAAATTAACGAGTGATGGGAGAAAGGTTGGTTGATGTTTACAGTTTTGGGCTTATGTTATGGGAAATGTTGACTGGAACAATACCATATGAGGATATGACTCCAATCCAGGCTGCTTTTGCTGTAGTAAATAAGGTATGCTCCTTTTTAATTGAATCATATACATTTTGTAATGTGATGGCCATGCTCTTTAATTTACAAGTTACAACTTCATTGCCACTTACCGCGACTTGTTGTAAAGGCCCAATATTCCCCTGGCCTACAATGAATTCTTCTTTGTCCACACTGCTTTGGAATCTTCTCACATAGTTGAAAATTGCTTCTATGGTTTCCTTTTGTTTTATGGAGTTTGAGGTTATTTCGTACCTATTTTAGTGGCCAACGCATGAGTAATGCAAATAGTTGGAAAAGGTCCACAGCCCCTTTTTTCTACACCATAGCCCCCATTTCTTCTATGGTTTCTTCTTCTCTTAAGGAGTTTGAGGTTGTTTCGGACCTATTTTAATTGCCAACGTATAAGAAGAGTAATGCAAACTGGACTTGTCTACAGTCAATGATTCACTCCGCTGGCAGCTTATACGATGTATGTTCAGTTAATGATTCTCTTGGTTGTACACTTTCTTTGGAAATCAAAGAACAATGCCACTGAGTTTAATCCAAACAAGTTTATACTCACTTGATGCCATAAAGTATGCTACATTTTATTGCAAAACCGATGTATATTTGTGAGATATAGCAGAAAGCCCTGGTTAGGTTCTTCCTTTGCTTAGAAAACAATGATGGAATAACACAAATTCAATTCATCATTCCTTGGCATGGGTGGCCAACCGATCCTAAAGGAAATAAAATTGAGTTATAAATTTATGCTAGTATACATATTAAAGAATTACATATGGCTCTATCTCCTTGAGTGATATAACATTATAGTTGATAGTTACTAAGAATGGAACTGATTTAATTCCTAGGATGGACAATTTTTTTTGGGGGTACTTGTGGGAAAGATTTTGTTGTTAGTGAACAGTTTCATTCTTTTTGGTGGTTGATTCATCTAAATTTTGAGAAATGTGTAGTTGGTCATCCATCTTGTATATATTACTAGTGTTATTGACACATGTCATACACGGGATATATATTGCTTTTTAATATTTTAATAAAAAATTTAAACATATAAAAATTCCTAAAATTTTTAATAAGAATTATCTGTTACAAAATATAAGTATTTTTTTTTTGTTTATAATTAAGTCTGGAGGGAGCATATTTGATGGAGTTTTTTTTTTTGGGTAAATTATATTTAATATATATATATATATAGGTAAAAAAAACTATTTAAGCAATGCATATTATTTAAGCAACCCACTTTGGGTTCTAAAATCTCCTTTAAGTGGGTCTCTTTTGTCACATCATATTTAAGCAACTTGTTCAATTTTCACTCCAACGATGCACACAATAAGCAACCCTTAAGCAATCTATAATTTTTATTGAATCACTTTTATTTTAACTTAAAATATTGTTCATTTCTTGTTATTAAAAATAAAAATTTAAATAGTTAGAAAATATAATTTATTTAATTTTGATGACAATAAGTTAAAAAATATCAACTCAGAATTATCAAATTGGAACTATCACACCGTTGGAATTACCAAGTTGATAATTTTTTTTAAACAATTCTCACACCTTTAGAATTATAAATCAAAACTCCCACACTCCCTCTAGAAGGTTATGGTCCCTTTCTCTCAAACCTTCCCACGCTCCATCCGCATTAACTTTAACACTTTGTTTGGTTGTAGAAGAGAAAATTAGATGAAAGAAAGTGAGAGGAAAGAAAGGAAAAGAAAAGAAAAATAGTGGAAAATGAGATGGTTGTTTAATGTTTGGTTGGAGAGAAAATGAGAGGAAAGAAAATCAAAACTTTTCTTTTCTCTTGTTTGGTTGAAGAGAAACTTAGAGGAAATAAAAAATATATTTATGAAATGACATGATTATCCTTGAGTAAAGATAAGATGTAATAAATGGAATAAAAATATAAAATATATTTTCATTAATACAAAATTAAGCACCCAAGATAATTAAAAAAATGATAAATTTAAAAATATTTATTTTACCATTGTAACTAAAATGAAAATAAAATGAGCAAGATAAACCATACTAAATAATTAATAACCAAATTAATTGATAACCAAATAAACCAAAAAAGAAAAAAAAATCACTGGACGTCTGAACCTTATCAATATTCATTTTAAAGAAAGAATTAAAAGGTGAAAAAGAAATTCAGCCAAAAAAAGGTAAAAAAAATTGATTATAAAAAAAACTTGATTATTAGAAAATAGTAACCAAATGGTCCCCAATCTAGGGTGTGTTTGGGTAAACAACTTAATTAAGAGCTTATCGCATAAGACCTTATTACATGAGAGCTTATGCCATAAGCGCTTAAAGAAAGAAAAAGAAAGAAAGAGACATGAGAGGATTCGAGTAGTGAAAAACACAGAGGGTGTTTAGTGCATAAACTTTTATGATAATTCCATAAGCTTCTCCTAGTGACTTATGAAAATAAGTCAAAAACTCCGTATGGGATGACATAAGTTATTTTTATAAGTTCTGTTAAACACACTGTATAAATGCTTATGTCATTAGATAAGTCAAGAGAAGCTTAAATAAGCTTTTCCAAACGTCACCCTAATCTATTTGAAGCATAACACTCTGGTCACGTCCTTTTCCCTCATCAGCTTTAATGAGTACTGTTCTTATTCATCTTCCTCTTTGTCAAATCCATCTAGTTGGTAGCTCAAAAGTGTTACTTTCTTCGTCGTCTTCACACCTTCGAAAGCAACATTCAGTTGGGACGAATCACAGAAGCGTTGAGACTAGAACCACAAGCCGCCATTGACGCAGTGTTAGAAGAAGGAGGAGACGATCATTTACCTTCAGATTCGTAAGCTGGTTGACGATGGCAGAACAAACATGGTTTCAGATCTGTTGCAAAATGAGCAAAGATGCGTAGGAGAGAATAGAAGCTTCCTCCAGGGTTAATTTCGTCTTTTGGACGAAAATGCTACTCTCCGTCCAGTTTTCTCCCCAGACGTTATGCTTCTTACCAAGAGACTTCAACAACAGGTTTATTTCCATATCATGTTTCCTTTTCTATGTTTATTCTTTAGCTCCAAAGGTGTATCCAGTGCAAATTTCTTTATCATCATTTCTTCCTATGTTCAGCAGCTATGTGTATCTCTATATATGATCTTAGTTTATATATTCTGTTAAGGTTCTGATATATGCAAGTTATGAAGCCTGCAGGAAAACTGGATAATGATGTTGATATAGCAACGGAGCAGAATATGTGCTAGAGAGAATTTTGAATAGGTGAACATTATTTAATTCTATAATGTTTCATTCCCTATGCTATCTAATATGATTATATGATCAAAAGATTCTGGTTATTAGATTATTGGTTACTCATCAACTATCTTTGTGCTTGCTCTGGTTGAATTGTATGCTTAAGGAAGTTATATTTTTATATCAATTTTTAATTACAATAGACCAATTATGATTAGGGGATTATATACGAGGATTCTATGGAACGCCACTCTTATTATCTAACCCTGTCGATAGGAGTGTTGTTCACTACAATCCAAAGGCAATTGATACTGTTTTAACTATTCCATCTATATATAGATGAAACCCAAACAAATAGTAGTTTTCAAATGCAATAGTCTGAGATTTTTAAAGGATAGGTAAAGATGCTACTCATTACTAACCTCTAAACATTGTT
The DNA here is from genome assembly GCA_030762895.1 of Sophora flavescens. NCBI lineage: Eukaryota > Viridiplantae > Streptophyta > Magnoliopsida > Fabales > Fabaceae > Sophora > Sophora flavescens. Next base: position 74,523,416 of record CM061062.1, read on the forward strand.
AAATACTTCACGATACACAACATTTTTGGTTGATGTGCATACATTTTTGTCATCATTTAAAATTAGTATCTTCAGACCCTTTCTTGACCTCACGCGGGAGAACGCAACATACAACTGACCATGAGTGAAGACAGGCCTTGGAAGATAAATACCAACATGAGAAAGGGATTGTCCCTGACTTTTGTTTATTGTCATCGCAAAACAAAGAGCAAGTGGAAATTGTCTCCTCTGGAATTTAAATGGTAATCCGGGATCACTTGGCACCAAATTCATCCTAGCAATGAATATTTTGTCCCCTATATTTTTTCCTGTTAGAACAGTCGCACCTATGACGTTCCTTCCCAACTCGTTCACCATCAGCCTGATACCATTACATAACCTAGCAGACTGATCAATGTTCCTCATAAGCATGACAGGGACTCCGACTTTCAGCCTTAATTTATGATTTGGAATCCAGAACATTTTATTTCATTTAGAAACTCGGTGGTGAACCACTCACCTTGAATGTCATTGTCCTCATTTGATTGACAGACCGAATCAGAGCTTAGGTACTCCACTTCATCACCGAGAATTGATGAGATCATGTAATCATTAACCTGCTCAACTGAGTCCAAAGTTGGAGCAAGAATATCTCGCTCCTCGAAAAAATGTCGGCTGTTCATGTTGTGCAGCAATTCAGGATAGGCAAACTGAACTAATGATTATAGTGGATTTTCAGATTCTTGAATTAGCAAGTCCTCATGATCGATTCTCAATGTCACTCTTACCATTATAATTCAAATTGCAATCACCATCTCCAACACGGAGAATCCATTCTGCAAATTATTTGATGCCTCTCTTGTCTGCATCTAAATGTTAACCACCAAGTCTCATGTTTGTTGCAAGTCTCAATACCCTACAATTTTTTTCCTAATTTTAGATGCATTTACGGCAGATCCCACAATATCATGCCTTGATCCTTTTCTGATCACAGGCAAAATTTGTCTGAAATCATTGCCTAAAATAACAGCCTTGCCGCCGAATGGTATATCCATGTTATGCCGATCTTAGGAGGACATTATATCACACATTGTGCGGTCAAAAGCTTCAAAGAAGAACCTGTTCATCATTGGAGCCTCATCCCAGATTATAAGCTTGGTGTGAATTAGTTTTGCTCTAGCACTGCCTTGGTTGATATTGCATGTTGAGTCGTCACTGATAACCAAAGGAATGGAAAATGTGGAATGGGCAGTTTGGCCTCTGGGCAAGAGTAATGAAGTAATGCCACTGGAATCCACTTTAAGTACAATGAATCCTTGTGACCCTAGTCCCGCAGACAGGGTTTTACATAAAAAAGTTTTTCTGGTACCCCCATATCCATAAAGGAAGAAAAAACCACCTTTTCCAGACAATACCGAAGACACAATCTCATCGTATGCACTCCTTTGCTCGGTTGTCAACCTCTCCAGTAAAGAAAGGTGTGTTCTTCCCATCTCATCCTTGTCATATTTCATTTCGTCGACAATCATCTTATTTTGGAAGTCGAAGGCATCTGATAAATTTGGGAATGACATAGAAGGAAAGTGTGCTAGAGATCTTCCATTTGATCGAAGCAAATTCTCCAACCCAATAAGACAGATTTTTCAAGTCGTCATCACCAATCTGTAGACCTGCATGATAAAATAATGTGTTAGGTATGTTCAATAATACAAACAACACAAATAAGAATAACTCAAGTCCGTATACCTAGTATATCTAAATCCCTCCTACAGTTGTAGATGATGCCATCAGACAATAGATTCCATGTGGAGTTCCATACAACATCAGGTTTATTCATTGTATTCATTACTAACAATGTAACAAACAATCTTCGCATTTGATTTCTAGAAGCTAGCTCACTTGCTTCTGTGATCGCGTCTATAAACACTTTGGCATCAGCCAAAAGTCCTATTGCATAACATGCTTCTTCGAAAGTTTTGTATGTTATACCGTTGACAGTGCTCAGACAATCATATCCTACACACCCTTTTTTAACCGTAAGCAATATACGTATGTAATATAGTTCACTAACACCAGGAGGGATGTAATGAAGCCTGCCAATACTCTGACCCTTTTTTTTGGTTTCCATCGTCTGGCCTGCTTGTCGTAGACAAACCTTGTGGGAAATTCCGAATAAGTCAAATATCTTCCATCGGTATAAATCCAGTTAGCATCAAACCATGATATAAACATTGTGTCAACTTCCTGATTCCTTTGAACAACTTGCTCTATGCTATCATCATCAGCATAATAAACATTTTGTTGGCCAGGAAGATGACAAAGCAGCCTTTGAACAGGCGGCCAATGTTCGTGAATATCAAATTCAAGTATTCTCCAAACAGCCTCACATGGCGACACATACCTACAGTCATAATAATGCCTAATTTCGTCAATAGGCTCATCATTGTACCCACTTTCTGTACCACGTCATATCTGTAAAGTAGTTCGATCTGGGCCCTTGTTCACATATTTAAATAGATACTTTATGGAGTTGGACTTGTTACAATACTCCACATTCACATGTGTGCCATACCTCAATAGTAGATGAGGATTGTATGGAACAACACTCCTGGTATCTAGCTTTGTGCCACACTTATCAACATATATGCCATTGTCAAGACACTTATACCGTGGATAACTGTCTTCATCAATTGAAGTGGTTGGTTGAAAAGACTTTGGGAAAAACTTTGAGCACTTCCCCTCTTTCATGCAAGGTGACCTTCGATTAGCAGTTCCATATGGCCCATGAATCATGTAGGTGGATACAGCATTATACAATCTAGGATACAGTGTCGGATCGGGCAATTCGACGGAGATTACCTTGTCAATATCTATCGTTGTAATCAACTTACTTGCAGCAATTAACCATAACAAAATATTGTTGGATATTTTTGAGATATTTTAAAAGTTAAATATTTATTTTGTTTGTGTTATTATCACACAACAAGTGTAAAATTAATGTTATTAATTTTTATTATTTTATCCAATTAATTTTTGTGAAAATAATTTTATATTTGAGAAAGCATATTTTATTTTTTAAACTTGGTCATACTTGCTTTTAAACATGTGTTATTGGACTAACAGCTTCCATATTATCTGCTAAAATGGTTTCCATATTATTTGCCAATGATACGGAGATGACCCTGTCACTAACCTCTTCAATCTCTTGTAAACGTTAAACTTGGTCACTTACATATTTGGTTTTTGTTTTGATTTGATCCTATAAAAAAGGTAACGTCCAGCACTAGTAAATGACCACTTTTGACCAGTTTCAAAACTTCAGCTGCACGTTCAGTTTGTTTTATTTTGTTCCAAATTTAATGGTAGCTTTTTGGCAGCTATTAAAAAGAGAGCATATATGCATATTTTAAAAAAAAAAGGTACTTTAACAATTATAGACTCACAAATACGGGCGTGTTACTTCTTTTAAAATACTTGTGCCTAATTTGCTGAAAAGAGAAGCACATATTTCTTCTTTTAAAAATTACTTTCTCCTCTATTATTTTGTTCTTGGGTTCTACATTGCCTACTTCATCTATATTATATTATTGCTATTCTGTTACCTCGATTTATTTGCCGGGAGGGGCCTGTTGTATCCTGGGGGGTTTACGTACCACGCGGATAAACCCTTGAGGACAGTGTGATTTCACACGCCTCAGGCTATTGAGATTTGTTCGTGTGTTCGTGACTTGTTGCTGCTTTGTTCCTGTGTTCGTGCTACGTTGAAGACAATTTTCTGACAACAAATATGAGCATGGGGAAGTCCACTCTTTTGGAACTCAATTGTGTATATTCTTGCAATGCATCAGAAAGAAATCATTAATATAATTAATAATATAAAATATTTTAAAATGTAAAGTAAAAATAGTAAAAACGGTAAAATTACTTGCCTGCATCGACCTTTCCAAATATCTCCTCCTTTTTAAAATCTGCCCTCATTTGGTCCAATTTAATTTTCAACACACGGGAAACAATATCAAGTCTATCACATGCCTTAAGTTGCATACCTTCAAGAAAGTCCTGTATTTCCCTCCATTTAGAGTTGCATGTTATGGTGATGAACAAATCTGGATATCCAAATCGTTTGCAAATTACCATCGCGTCCTGGCATCTGTTGAACATGTATCTCATACCTCCTGTAAATGATGATGGCAGTATAACACGTCTACCAATAGAAGATGCTTTTGTTTTACCTCTATTAACCGCATCCTGTAAACCATTTAAAATGTCACATCTTATCATAGATTGATTTTCCTTGATAAAAGAAAGCCTCTGGGACTCTAACATGGTATAGCAATCCACAACAAATTGTTGAAATAACCTTCTCGATGAACAATATGACCGTACTCTACATCTCTATCCTGAATTCTGAGAATGCAATAAACTCTTTTAGTGTAACCCTTTGTCTCTTACGAATTCATCCATTTGCCTCTGTAATCTTGATCGGAATATTTTCTTGGAATCCATCCTCCCCATAAGGAAAAAATATTGGATATTGTAGAGGAAGGAATGCAGTGTGGGTCTCGTGAAGTCTTTCCAATTCACCAGATTTATTTTTAACAATTATATCTCTGCCCTTTTCAATGTTGTTGTCACCACCGATGATCAATGCTGCAACTTCATCACAAGTAGTGTTCTTGCAAATTCTGGCAACTATGACCGGAATCAACAAAGAACAATATCACTATTCCTTACCAACGCTCATGCTCTTACTTTAACATCAATCTCTGAACTAGCAGAGTAAAAGTGGTACAAAATAGCTTAACCTCCATATACATTAAACATCTACATATATAGGCAATAGAAAATAACTACTACTCCCATTATCTCCCAACCGTTGGTCTAACTGCTTCTCCCATTATCTCTCAACCGCTGGTCTAACTGCTCCTAATTTATCCAGACAGTACATAAGCCCCCAAGCTCTGAGCTTCAAAGAGGCGAAAGAGCTTTAAGAGATGTCTTCAAGTAAACTGGATTCTTCCCGAGCTGAACTATAAATGTCTCCAAACAAATCCGAGCTTTTTCCAAGCTAATTTGTTGATGTCTTAAAAGAAACATTCGGTGTGCCTCGTTAAAACCTTCCTGGGCAAAATCTTTTTCAGGAAAAAAAAGCCCGGGGTAGGAAAAAGAATACACACACGAAAGAACTTTGGTAGACATCTTCAAGAAAACCGAGCTTTCTTTGAGCTGATCATACATGTTTCAACTCTTCTTCTTCTTTGTCTTCCTTTTAGTAAACCGAGCTTTCTTCTTCTTACTTCTGCTTCTATTTTTCGTCGTCTTCTTTTCCATCATCCTCTTAGTAAACCGAGCTTTCTTCCTCTTGCTTCTGCTTCTGCTTTTTGTTTCTTCTTCTTCTCGCCTTTTTCCTCTTCTTCTCTTCCTCTTCTTTTTCATCTTGTTCTTAGTAAACCACACTTTATTCTTCTTGCTTCTGCTTCTTGCTTCCTCCACTTATCCCCTTTTGTCTCTACTTCTCTTCTTCTTCGTCTTCTTCATCGTCTTCTTATCCTCCTCCTCCTCCTCCTCCTCTTTCCCGCACCTTCCTCCGAGAACTACATTGTACCCTTCCACTTCTGTTTCCTACCTCTCCTCCATCCTACTTTCAACACCCTTTCACTTCTTACTCCAACATTTACACTTCTTTTTCTCCAATCTTCCTCCTCTCCTTCTCTTTCCGACACCTTCCTCCGAGAACTACATTACACCATTCCACTTTTGTTTCCTACCTCTCCTCCATCCTACTCTCAACAACCTTTAACTTCTCACTTCAATACTTCTTCCTTCTCTCCAATCTTCCTCCTCTCCTTCTCTTTCCAACACCTTCCTCTGAGAACTACATTGCACCCTTCCACCTCCGTTTCCTACCTCTCCTCCATCCAACTTTCAACACCCTTTCACTTGCTACTTCAACATTTACACTACTTCTTTTTCTCCAATCTTCTTCCTCTCCTTCTCTTTCCCACCACACCTTCCTCTGAGAACTTCATTACATGATTCCACTTCTGTTTCATACCTTTCCTCCATCCCATTTTCAACATCCTTTCACTTCTTACTCCAACATTTACACTTCTTCTTTTCCTCCAATCTTCCTCCTCTCATTCTCTTTCCAACACCTTCCTCTGAGAACTACATTTCAACCTTTCGTTCTCTTCCTCTTCGTCTTCCTCATCCTGAGTAAGCCGAGCTTTCTGCTTCTTTTTTATGCTTTTTCTTCTTGCTTCTACTTTTTGCTGAACTCTTCGCCAAGTTCTTCATTCCTATCACCTTATCTTCACTCGACAATTTTACAATCTCAAACTCACTGAAGTCTTACTTATGAAATGACTTCCACTTTGACATGTTATAACTCTTTCACTTTCTGGAAGTTCTAGAATTTGAAGTAAAACCAGGCCACCCCAACAACAAACACAATCCCAGCAAGTGCAAACTTGCCCACCTTGCTAGAATGCCCTTTGAGGCTTCACTCCCAAACACCGTAACAAACAAACCGATTAACTTCCACAGACAACTCCTTACTCAAGTTCCCGCCTTTCACACTCAACTCCTCCTCTCTCTTCCATTTCCGAGTTTCAAACCCCCCCCAATTTCTAACAGATCAATATGGCTCTATCACGCATAGCATCATCATCATCTTTTATCTTGAAACCCATCTCCCCCGCCTTATCCCTCCGCCGTCCTCTTTCCTCATACACCACCTTCACCATGGAGACATCTCTTCCTTTCGCACTAGATCCAATAATGGGCCCTGATGAAGCGTCAATAGAAAAATATCCCACAACCAGCTTGGTGAAAGTGGACGACTGCCCAAGCCCAATGATAATATTTGCTTCTTATGTCTGCCCATTGTGTCGAATCATACCGGGGAGGTCCTCTTCAAGTTCCTCGTCTTTGGCTTTATCTCTAGCTTCCTCTTTAACCTTTACTCTTGTTGGACTGATTTTTATTGGGCCCAATTCGCACCTTATCATAGTACAAAACATTTGCCTATAAAAAAAATATTGATTTTTTTGGATATTGTTTTGTGAAAATTGATCGGATCAGTTGGATCCCCTTTTCAAAACCAAATCAATCCAAAATAAACCGCATACATAAAATTCAATATATGTTTATTCTATTTTTACACTATTAATTTTTTATTTGTTGGTTTTTTCCCCTAACAATGCTTACTAGTTTGATTTGATGTAATTTTACATTATTTCTAATGTTTTAAACATAAGTAAAAGATGTTTTGAAACTAGATGATGATGATATTTTTTTATACATATTTTATGAAATGTTATTACATGAATGTATCAAAAAGTATATAAATGTTTAAGATTTTGTTCAATTTAGATTGTAATCTTGATTCTTTTATGTAATATAAATATGTAACGATGTGTCGGTAAAAATTAAATCAACCGATCCAATCCAAACCGCATTTAATCGGATCGGATTTTTTTTAAGGGCCCAATCCGAACTGAATCGTATATCTTTTTAATCTTTGGATCGGATGACTTTTTGTCTCAAAACCGACCCAATCGATCCGCAAACACCCCTACCTGCAAGTGTTGTAATTCATATACATGATTTGTCTTTTATCTGACAATGAGTTAACACTTGGTGTCATGCTCCTCTTATGTTCACCAAAGCCTATCGAGCCTCCGGTGTGCAACACTAAATCAGGTAAGGCTGCCCTGTTACTTCAATTAGCATCAGACTTCTTCATCCATTTCGGAGTCAACCAAATGTCGACCAAACCATCCCATATTTCTGTCTTCATTCCTTTAGGCGCATGGCCCTTAGTGTCAGCCAAATTTGTGAGTTCACCTGTTTTAAGGTTATTTTTCTTGCATTTTTTAAATGACCAGGACAGCGATCCATGCATGTTCTTTCCTGCACCGTTCTTGCCATGCTACGATCATAATCAGATGCAAACTTATATTTACCCTACACCAATATAATATGATATAAATACATTTATCTATCAATAAAATTAATATGATGCTAGAAAATATAATTACTTACCATGAAGTCTCGAAATAGATCGTCCTTTACACGAATCGGGTACTCTTTCCACTTCTCAATTGGAGTAGGCATCCGTGTGATCACAATAGATATTATATCACAGGTCACACTTTGGGGAATAAACCTCCTCCTACGGGTGGAATTTAAACTCTAAGTAATCAAATTTAAACTCCAAAAAAATATGAATTATTACACATAATCACTATTACTTACGGGTTAATGATGACTTCAACAGACATAAGTCTTCTCCTATCAATTTCTACATCAGATCCTCCACTCGAAGGCCATTGTTTGGATCGTTTGCATGTGGATTAGTAGAGTGTGGGATAGAAATCGAAGTAGCTGGTTGTTGTCTTCTCCTAGAATTACTTGCATCAGCTGCTTGCAGCCTGGGCAATTGTTGTTGCTTAGCTTTCTCCCTAATAAGCCACATCTCTTGTTCTTCACTATCATCGTAGTATTCACCATTCTCTTCAAAACTAAAAGTTGTGTGTTTCTGTTGATTGTTGAATGCATTAACCTTCTTAACCAGTCCTTGCATTTGCCCTTTGTTCATGCCATCCTTGACACCTGTAGAATAAGAACTGGACCACAGACACATTCCAAAGTAAAAGTCAATTACTTTTGTATACAAGTGAGAATAGATTTACCTTGTTGCTTCATTTAATTTCCCTTACCTTAACTGAACTATAATTTGTGGCATACTTTAATAAAACAATTTACCATAGAAACAGGGGAAAAAATAAAGAAGTAGATGACTTATTGATTTCTTGGTAGGAAGAACTTTCTCATTTGTGTGCCAACACAATTTAGATTAGTAAAGGATTGTCTACCCTAGATATTTTCAGCTTCAGTGTGGACTGATACTTATTTGGAACTGACAATTCATAAGACCATAATGCTAAGCATTGCAGTGATCAGAGATTATGCACATAAAATAAACTACAAGACTATCAAATTGAGTTCAAAACTTGTTAATAGCAAGAGAAGAAAGTCACAACTGCAAACCACAGGAGAGATGAGTCCTTATGGGGGACGAAATATCAATGGAGCTCTAATGGTCAAAGTAGCATAACCTGCCTAAAATGGAAGATACAGCAAGCAATTTATTTAGTCCATAATAATAATAGAAAATACTATATGATCAAAGAACGCAGTTGAAATAAAAAATAAAAAGGGATGACAATATTCCACTATGCATAACCAAATAGCATCCACTAAGAGCAACCCGAGTTGATCACCTTAGATGCATCGTAGAAGAAGAGCATATTCAAAACAATAATAAACCTCAGTAGCAACACTGTCATCCATTTGAAAACCAAACCAACTCAGAGAAGCAAATGAGTGTAAAAACATAATTGAATAATTACTGAATATACTTAGCACTGATTTTCATTCATTGATGATGATAATGTACAGAGAAGACTTATTTATACATCTTAGATAGCTTTAAATTCAAGCTGTCAGTTTCTTATTAGTTATAACAAAGTTAACTACTTTGCCAAATTAACTATCTTGCTAACTTAGAGTAAATATACAAACAGAATTAGTTACAATCTTTACTTCTTCATATAGAAACAAGGAGGAAAGTTTTTATAATGAGCAAAACCCATCCCTAGAGTCAGAAATGATATAGGCAGAAACTTGCACCTCCAACATTGAAACCGATAATTGCTGGACCGACAAACGGCGCTAGTGAGAACACATGAGACGAAACAAGAGTGTATTCCATCCGAGAGTTTAAAATGTGTACTGAGCGTGTCTAAAAAAACATACAAGAAAAGAACCCCGTGACTCTACTTAAACTGTAGACTAGCTTCCAATAAACTCATCTAAGTGGTGATTGACCATAACATAAAAATAACAAAGAACATAGCAGATTCAGAATCAAATTCTATTGCTGAGTTTCACAAATCATCAAATGTTTTTCCCATGCTAGAAACGTATTTTCACAGATCCAAAACTAGATTCCTAAAAACTAAAGAGAACTCACTAAAGTGTTTCACTCTCTCACAAATATATCTGACCCAGAGAGATGTCCTCACACTCACCAAGTTTCACTCACGCACTAAGTGGGCTCACCTCACTAAGTGTATCACTAAAAAATCCCACACCCGTTAGACTTGGAAATATAACCACAACAAATTAAAATCCTCGTACTCTTTTTCAGCACTGATAAATCAAAATCCACAGATGTAGAAAAAAGACACAACACGCTTGGAGAGTCCAAAATTTAAATATAACTAAGCTCCAAAAATTCTGATCAATATCAGAGAACCTGACTTAAGCATTTTGTCGAGCAAGTGAGGTACATTACAGGAAATGGAGTATATATCACATGCATTTAACAGTACCTCTTCATCCCAAACAAGAATTAAATTGAAATCGCAAATCGCAAAAGGGAATTGAGAGAGAGGAAAAAAATTTGACAAATCTTACCTTCAAATTACAGATTGAACTTCTTATCTTCAAGCAAATCTTGTCTTCAAATCTTACCTTCAAATCGCAACCTGAGAGAGAGAACATCAGCGATATAGATATATATATAGAGAGATTGAAGCAAGAGAGTGAGCCAAACATGCAGATCGAGCCTGATATTTGTTTACCTAAATTTATGTGGTGATTGAGCCAAACATGCAAATAGAACCACCATGCGAGAGTGAGACTAAAATGTAAACCAACTTTTTTTTAAAAAAATAGTTAATATTTATTTTTAACTTTAAGTAACAAAACACTTATGGCAGCTTAGACTTAACAGTAGTTTACAAGTAGTTAATTAACTTGAAATTAGCTACAGATTTTATTAATAGCTAAAATCAGTAGGTAATTACTGTTTTTCTTGTAGTGGGATTTTGGATCCCCTTTTCAAAACCAAATCAATCCAAAATAAACCACATACATAAAATTCAATATATGCTTATTCTATTTTTACACTATTAATTTTTCATTTGTTGGTTTTTTTCCCTAACAATGCTTACTAGTTTGATTTGATGTAATTTTACATTATTTCTAATGTTTTAAACATAAGTAAAAGAGGTTTTGAAACTAGATGATGATGATATTTTTTTTATACATATTTTATGAAATGTCATTACATGAATGTATCAAAAAGTATATAAATGTTTAAGATTTTGTTCAATTTAGCTTGTAATCTTGATTCTTTTATGTAATATAAATATGTAACGATGTGTCGGTAAAAATTGAATCAACCGATCCAATCCAAACAACATTTAATCGGATCGGATTTTTTTTAAGGGCCCAATCCGAACTGAACCGTATTTCTTTTTAATATTTGGATCGGATGACTTTTTGTCTCAAAACCGACCCAATCGATCCGCAAACACCCCTACCTGCAAGTGTTGTAATTCATATACATGATTTGTCTTTTATCCGACAATGAGTTAACACTTGGTGTCATGGTTTATGGTATGCAAGGCATGCAATCACGAAGGGGAAACAATAGAAGGAAATGAGTGACTTTTGAGTGATCTTAATTATAATACTCAAAGTTTGTAACATATTTACTTTGTTGCAATGGGATTATAAATTTATACACAAGATCAAATACTTATAAAAGGTTTCTTTTGCTTTTTTATTCATGAAACTGAAAATATGTGAGTAATTGAAGATACCTTGTGTCTTTAGTCACACGAAGGATGTTGATCTTGAGATATACGAATTTAATTAGGTGATTGATTGATTGCGATGTATTATATAAAAGGTTTGTAAGTGATTTCACGAAGCTATACAATAAAGAAGATGTTGATTTTACTTGTGCAAGAAAGAAACCTTTTCACAGGAAGACAATGACAAATTGACAATATATTAATTTCATAACAAATTGTGTGAGAAATTAAGTTTGAAACGCTTACAACCTCACGAGGAAACACATGTATAAAAAAGGAAAACTCATAAGAGACAAGTTCAACATCATATTGATTCTAATAATTTGATTACTAATTGTTCATAGGAGAGTGTCTCCTATGAACAATTGTTCACGGAGCTATGCAATAAAGATCTTTATTTTACTTGTGCAAGAACGAAACCTTTTCACGAAAAGACAATGGCAATGTATTTCATAACAAATTGCATGAGAAACTAGGTTTGAAACACATAACCTCACGAGGAAACACACGTACCAAGAAGGAAAATTCATGAGAAATATATTCAACATCATATAGATTCAAATCATTTGATTACTAATTGTTCATAGGAGAGTTGGCACAGAGACGATAGAATATCCCACTCTCTAATTCTCACAAAAAGAAACTCAAATTTTCATAAACTTTAAGATGACAATACAAGGAATGCTTGACCCTATTTATAGCAATCCTAGAGGCCTTAAATACAACTATAAGTAAGCTAGAAATACTGAAATATAATGGGAATGCAAGAAATAAAAATGTCAAAAATAGTGGCCAGGTGGTTGAAGGTTGAGAGTAATGACTGTGGTTGATGCAGGGGGTTATAGATCATAGGGGGGGCTTTTGGATCATGCATTTGTATCAATAGTGCCAAAAGTACTAGGATTATTGAGAATTTCTAACAAAAGTTGGTTTGATTATAAAAATAAAATAGGAATTATCATATCATTAAAATATTTTTTGCATAAAATTCTTGTTATTTAAACAGTAAGTTTTTAATGCACCATATTCGTATTTCAACTGAGTATCTCTCGTGTCGTGAGATAGACGTTTCTAAAAAACAAAATGATCTTTAAATAATCAGCAATGCTATGTGGTGCGAACCATATTTCGTAAAAGGTGTAACGAAGGAAAACTAACCAATCGGGAGTGAGATAGCAATAAGGAGGAGAGGGAGTGTCAATCTTCAGATGCAAAATGCAAAGTAATTTTCTCTTTTCGCACGTCGTTTCACGAACTGAAGTTCGTACTATCTAGCATTTTTATTAAATAATTAACCGGAACTTCTAACAATGGATGGGCTGGATGCACTATACATGCGAGGAGTAGTTACATGGTTGTAAATTAAAGTAGTGTTGTGTGGATATTGCATTAAATTATTATTTATCAAAAAAATTATTTTAACATCCGAATTCGATAACCGTAGCAAACACCATATGCCTTTGAAAATCGTTGTTCCTTGAAAATCGATATTGTATAAATAACATTGCTCATTATTTAAAGATTAACGTTAGTGAAATAAACGCAAATACGGGTTAGGGTACCTTTTGTTACAAAAGGTACCTTTTTATAGATTAACCTTGCATGGTATTTTGGTTACATTGGCTCTTCCCTTTTGTTCTTTTCTTGTATACGGGTTAGGGTACCTCTTGTACCCTTTTAGCAATATATTTTTGCTTATAAAAAAACGCAAATACGTATATTTATTTTTAAGGCTAAAATATTATTTTGGTCCCTTAAGTTAGTTTTTAGATTCACCTATCCCTCAACTTTAAAAGATTTATTTTGGTCCCTAATGTACGAAACGTTATACATTTGTTTCCTTTTGTCACATTCGTCCGTGACAACGTTAACGATGTCCTATGTTGATGGACCCAAATGAATCTACTTAAAACTTTGAGTGACCGAATGAATTTACTTAAATATAAAAGAACCACATCATATATTGTTAACTGTAACGTAAGACACCGTTAACGTCATTATAGACGAATGTGAGAGAAGGTATAATGTCTTGCTTAGATGTTGAAAAAGTTTTCCCCAAAGTATGAATAGATATTAAAGAGTATGCATGTCCACACCACAATTTAGATACCACTTGTTAATGCATTACATTCGTGTTTCAGTTGTGAATCTCTCGTGAAACAGGTGCTTTCAAAAAACAAGTTAATTTGATCATTAAATAACTGAAATTTTCTAACCCGGCATGAGATGGATGCATGGACCATTCATAAGAAGGTGAGTTTGTCACTGCCAAAACTAATTGGATGGCCCCTAGGATGACTGTTAAAGAGGGAGAAGCTTTGGGTCACCATAAAGTGGGCAGGTACTCCTCAGCTTCAGCGAGTGATTTTTGAAATGGACTCTCAATTGGTTATCAACAACATTAGCTCCCCGAAAGAAGATCTGTTTAAGTTTGAGGCCATTAATTAATCAAGATTGTAAGGTTATTTTAGCTTTGAAACCAAATTTTACTGGGAAGTTTGTTAGGAGACGAGCAAATGCAATTGCCCTTACGCTAGCTAGGGCGGCTACTTCTTGACCTAGTCCATATGTCTTTGAGTTTTTTCAACGTGTATTTCAAACTTTATCTTTAATGAAATTATATGAGGTTGATTTTGTAAAAAAAAACATACGCATATTTTTGAATCTGCAATATTTTTTTAATGAAAAGATCTTTTTTCTTTTTCTTGATAAAAGAGAAAGCAAGAAACAGAACTAACTAAACGGAGGAAACAAACTCCCCTAGCATCCTCTTCTACACATAAGCTTAATTGAGCATGAGCAACTTCTAACCAAGTGCAAGAAAGGGGACCAGAGTGGCCCAGGTTGGCAAGACAATCAACGCTTGTATTTCCCTCTCGATAGGTATGCTGGACTGAGCAATTCACACTATTATCCTCAAGCATAGCTGAAACTTCATCAAGGAGAGGTTTGAAGTACAGGGATAAAGGCCTTCTCATTCTAATCATGCTGATCACAACTTCCGAATCCAACTCAACAATAATCCAAGGCAAAAGAAGGCTGCGAGCAAGTTTGAGACCATGGAATAAACCCCAAAGCTCTGCTAGCACAGAAGTGGCATTTCCCAAATTGCAATGGAAACCAGCTAAAAAGTTGCCTAAGTGATTTCGAATAAGGCCACCATAAGCTGACGTACAATTGGGTAAGTGTCCCCACGGCTTAGGTCATTTGGACCCGTTATGGGACTAATCTCTGCTCGTGTATCACCCCAATTTTTCCGCTTTCTAAGACCGGTATAAATATAAATTAACGTTTATATTTTTATCGGAAACTTAGAAAATGATTTTGGGAAAACCAAAGTCATATTCATATCATACTTATTTTTATAAGTATATGGTGAAATTTTTAGTTGAAAATTCAGACGGAACCCGGTCTGCATTTTCACTGACACTAAGATTTTACTGATAAGGAAACCTAATTTTGACCCGAGAACGAAATGAATATATTTTATATCTCAATTCCAACAATAAAGGTTATTTTGAAAATTTTCAAAATAAATAAGTTATTATACTCGATTCGGGCGTAAAACCCTAAATCGCGTAATCGACAGAGTCGAGAACGGACATGCAGAGACAAAACCCGGCATCGGATGCTGAGACCTCTTGCCACCTAGGATGGTGAGTCACATAGATTAGTCACCCATGTCATGATTACTTTTTACAAAATATCTAGATATTTCTTGAAACTAGTGTAAAGACCGTTTTACCCTTGGACGATTTTACCCTTGAACTTTCATCGAAATGACAAGTTTGCCCCACAATTTGTGGACACAAATCAACCACATCCTCACTCATTTCTCACCATATGTTGGTCATAATTGCTTTTTGGTAAATGACCATTTTGTCCTTATTATAATACCAAAAAAATGCCATTTTGTGAGATTACTACTTTGTCCTTGAATTTTTGTGTGTTGGACCCTTTTTGTAACACCCCCTTGGCACTACATGTTGAAACTAAAAGACTGAAAATAATTACACTGATTGCTTTCGGAAAAATATAATTTTCTCTATTTCATAACTTTCTTGAAAATTAGTGATAATTTTTTTTCTTTTTTTTTCTTTTTCTTTTCCGCAAACGATACAACCCAAACCGTTATAATTAACAAACAACCGAATACATATATATGCATCAATAAGGTTTTACATATGGCCCTTTATATTACAATCATTTATTTAAGCCATAGCATAAGGAAAACACACATAAACTAAACCTATATATATAGTAGAGGTATTACTTTCCAAAATTAAACCCAAATCAGAATCCTACAGCTGGTCACACTTAAGAATACCCATTGGGAAATCCTCCCGAGACTCCCCACCCGCAGAAGTACCCAGGTTAGTACTCCACACGCTTCCGTCATCAGCCTCATCAAAGTGCAGGGAACATATTCCCGTGTACGATATCAGACTCATTTGGCCCATCTGTACTCGAATATATATATATATATATATATATATATATATATATATATATATATATATATATATATATATATATATATATATATATATATATATATATATATATATATAAAGCATAGTAGAAACCCAACATGAAAATAAATAAAGCAAGGGTGAGATACCATCATTGAGTTTTCATCATGATAACTACATGCACGACACTCAAACAAACATCATGTATACATATTATAAATATTTCCTACCAATGGGATTCATACCCGATCATCCAATCGTAATTTTTAAAAAATGCATGACACTTCAATATCCATTCCTGTGATTCTTGACCTTTATTCTTCGGAGATTCCTAACTTCCCTTCTTCGAGCAATGATTAGGATGCGATACCCTTAACACAATTGTCTCATGAGATCGGCCTCTAAATTTAGGTCCGGCTCCAATTGTTCAGGGAATATCACGATGGAGCACCTAAAATAAAATTGGAATAGTTCCCTATTGAGTACATTCGTACCGGGTAATCGAATTCAACGACCCAAGGTTGCAAGGCCCCAAGTATTCACTGGATTTTCGAAGCCCGAATGTCCCTAAGACCCAAATACCCTAGAATTTATCTTTGGTCCGTAACTAACCAATTTACCCAATTCACCCTTTGTGAAATTGTAGCTCGATACCCAAGGCATGTCTGCCCAAATATGGCATGTTTGCCATACTATGCATGTAAAATCCTTTGTTATCGTAATTGTTCTTTGTCGTTTATTTTTCCTCTGTCGAGGCTTAAAGCTCCCAACTACCCTTCCTTAGGTATTCCAATTCCTTTCCTTTCCAAGTACGATTTCCTTTTAGGAACACTAGCCCGACATCTCGGCAATCTAGGTCCTTATCCTTTCCTTGATTTTTCCCAAAGAAATTTCGTTCAGTGAAACACAAATACCAAAAACAAAACTCCGAAAACTTATCCAAGTTTGTCGAAAATTTTCGTTGTTCTTAAATTCTTTTCCAACAAAATCTTTTTCCGATGAAATTCATTTTAAAACGTAACGAAAATCATTTTCCCCTTAAATCCTTTATTTTTATTTCTGAAAATCTGTTAATTCTTTTTAAAATCATTTCTAACACCTATATTCATTTTTCTCATGTAAAAAGATCATTTTTCCTCATACTGCCGTTAGGTAAGAAAAAACCCTTATTTCTTGAAAAATTATTTATTATCAATCTTAAAACACTTTTTAAAATACATTTTCTTAAAATTAAGATTTTATTTCCATTTTTCCCAACGTTTTCGAAACAAGTGAGAAAGTGAAATTTTTTCACTTTATTCGTCTGTGATTGCTCATTAACTTATTCTTTTATTAAAACTCATTAAAATATTATTATTTTTAAATAAAAAATTAAATCCACCAATTTTCAAAAACATAATATTTCCCTTAATTTTTCTTAATGTTTTATCTTTAATTTTCAATAAGCACTGACCGGTGTCAGGCTTCCAGCCAATCATAAAAATCAACAAAAATTTCATACAACACAATTTAACACATGCTTTCACAACCAACAATAAATTCACACATCTCAATTTATAGCATGCTTTCACAGATAAATCATGCACAACATAATATTACGCAATAATTTTAAAACAAACACCACAAACTATAACCATTAATTACAGACACACCAAACAATTTATACACATAGTTATCGAAGCTCCTCAGGCAAACTCCCCTTACCTTTGAAGATTCAAGTTCTGATTCAACGAAGTCTCGATTTTCAAGTTCGGTTTCCTCCACGAACTCCGAACAACAACTACTAACACAATCGTTCACAAAACAACACATAACTAATTAAACTTTAAAAAAATCTATTTTTCCTATGGGTATAGTTTCTTCCCAAGCTAATAAAATAGGTTCAAGGTTTTCAAAATTCTACATACTCTTAGATCTATAACCTTAGAGTAGTGTAGAGTTAAGACAAGTTATCATAAGTTGAAAAATGAAACAAAATCTTTCAACTCCTCGAGAAAATAATTTTGGCCATGAATAAAATAATGGCTTATAGATTTGATTTTTATTCAAAAATCATGGACTCAACATATATATGAATTATAAGATTGAATCAAGCAAGACTAGTTAACAAAATGAACAAAGTCCTCCCCCACTAGAAACTAGGGTTCGGCCTTGACAAAATAAAAGGGCACGAAATTTTTGTTTGATGTATCCTCTTGGATCTTAAATATAGAGAGGATAATAAGATCATAGAAATTGGTTTCACTTTAAAAGGATTTTTCTATGATTTTCTATGAATTTTCAAAGTTTCTAGATCTAGGAATTGAAAAATATGATCAAGACTTCAAATCACAAAAATCAATGAAGAACATGATGATGATTGAGTGAGAGAAGCATGGTATACCTCTTGGAAATGAAAAATGGGCAAGGAATCACCTACTTCCTTCACAAAATCAAGCTATGGTACTTAGAGCTTTAATGGCAAAAATGGCAAAGCTTGATGGAGAAGATGAAGATTGCCTTTTATAGAAGTGAAAATGGGCCTCTTGGCTTCCTAGGGTCGTGGCCTTTTAGGGGTAAAAGGGTCCAACACACAAAATTTCAAGGACAAAGTAGTAATCTCACAAAATGGCATTTTTGTGGTATTATGACAACATAAGGACAAAATGGTCATTTCCCAAAAAGCAATCACGACCAACATGTGGTGAGAAATGAGTGAGGATGTGGCTGATTTGTGTCCACAAATTGTGGGGCAAACTTGTCATTTCGATGAAAGTTCAAGGGTAAAATCGTCCAAGGGCAAAACGGTCTTTACACTAGTTTAAAGAAATATCTAGATATTTTGTAAATTAATCATGACAAAGGTGAGTCATAAGTGGTGACTCACCCTACTCACCACAACCATGTGACATGTGTCCCTCGGTGGCCCGGTGTCCGGTTCAGTCTCCGTAGTTCCGTTTCCGACTCCGTTATTCTACCGATTTAGGTTTTACGCCCGAATCGAGTATAATAACACATTTATTTTGAAAATTTTAAAAATAACCTATATCGTTGGAAATGATATATAAACGCTATCCATTTCGTTCACGGGTCAAAATTAGGTTTTACGATCGATAAGAAATCTTCATTCGGTGAAAACACAGACCGGGTTCCGTCTGAATTTTCAACCAAAAATTTCACCGTATACTTATAAAAATAAGTATGATATGAATATGACTTTGGTTTTCCCAAAATCATTTTCTATGTTTCAGAAGAAAATAATAAACAGATGTTTGTTTATCGATACAAAAAACAGTAGAAACAACAGAAATCGGGGTGTTACACTTTTACTCCTCAAAGGCCACGGCCCTAGGCAGCGAAGAGGCCCATTTTAACTTCTATAAAAGTCCATATTCATCTTCTCCATAAAGCTTTACCATTAAAGCACTAAGTACAATAGCTTGATTTTGTGAAGGAAGTAGGTGATTCCTTGCCCATTTTTCATTTACAAGAGGTATACCATGGTTCTCTCACTCAATCATCATCATGTTCTTCATTGATTTTTGTGATTTGAAGTCTTGATCATATTTTTTAATTCCTAGATCTAGAAACTTTGAAAATTCATAGAAAATCATAGAAAAATCCTTTTAAAGTGAAACCAATTTCTATGATCTTAGTATCCTCTCTATATTTAAGATCCAAGAGGATACATCAAACAAAAATTTCGTTCCCTTTTATTTTTGTGAAGGCCGAACCCTAGTTTCTAGTGGGGGAGGACTTTGTTCATTTTGTTGACTAGTCTTGCTTGATTCAATCTTATAAGTCATATATATGTTGAGTCCATGATTATTGAATCAAAATCAAATCTCTAAGCCATTATTTTACTCATGGCGGAAATTATTTTCTTGAGGTGTTGAAAGACTTTGTTTCATTTTTCAACTTACGATAACTTGTCTTAACTCTACATTACTCTAAGGTCATGTATCTAAGAGTATGTGAAATTTTGTAATCTCTAACTCAAATTTAGTGTCATAGCCGAATTAGGGTTTTTGGAAGATTGAAGTATTTTATTTCAATCTTTGTATTCTAATCTTTGTTTTAGGGTTTTAAGTGATCAAGGATCACTAATCCAAGAGCTTAGGATTTTTAGAAATTTTTAGCTAATTAATTCCCACATGGCCGAACTTAGCATATAGGAGCATAGGTGTATTTAGTGTTTGATTGATGATTATTTGTTGTGTTTTGATGAAGGGTAATTTGTTGTGTGAGTCGTGTACGTGTTTTGCGGAAACCAGACATTTGACGGAATTTCAATTCGACGAGAGAAAAATCTTCAAGAGGTAAGGGGAGTACCTGAGGGATTTTTCTGATAGCCATGTGTAATTGTTATTGTGTGTATTAATTATGGTGTGTATGTATTTTGTAACATCCTAAAAATTCAAATATAATTACTTTAATAAAAAAAGGATAGTATAAGAGTTTATTATAATTGTTTTCTTTATAATAAAAATACAGTGGGTTCCACAATAATGTAAAATTGATTTTAAAAAAATAAATTAAAAATAAGGATAAGAACCTACCCTGGACTAAATTATTGCGGCAATAATGATAGGAAACATAAGCATATCAAGGCCAATGCTGTGTTACCCATTATAAATAGATAGTTTGAGTGTTTTAAGCCCAATTTCGCATAATATGACTAGATACCTAACTTCAGAAGGATATTTCATAACCAAAGAGAACTTGTTTGAATTCGAGATCTGCATAAGAAATATAGCCCTGTCTCTTAGATTTCCATAGACACCAAATTCGTCCAAATTGGATTATTGTAGCTCAAGTTATGACCAAATTCGTACACACTATTCATGTTCCAGTGCCAGAACCGTTTATTTTTAAATTCTATCCACGTTTTGACTATCTAAACGTCGGTTTCAGATTTTATGGTCTTCATAACAATTTTATACAATTCTTTTATCTTTCCAACGATATAAAATTTATAATTTTTGAATGTCTATAACTCAAGATATGTGCGAAATACGGCACCATATGCAGAGTAAACGAGCTTAGTACGTTTTTACACGTTTTGGGCTATTTGGGGCTCTATAAATAGAATCTTAATACTCTTAGGGTGCGTTTTTGAACCCTAATTACACCTAGAAACTCAGAAATGGCTAAGAAGAGAAGAAATTCAAGGATTAAGAAGAGATAGTTGTGGAAGAGGGAGTCTAGGAAGAGGAAGATGATGATAACTCTTGGCAAACGTTAGGATTCGCAGTAGAAAACGCTTAGAGCTATTTGGAGGTCTTCAAGAGGTGAGTAACAATAATTTTTATATATGAACCCTTTCCATGGTATATATGATTGTTTTTGTTGATAAGGGATTACTATGTGGTTTTGGGAGTCTTTAATTGACTTGATGCGTATTGTTATTAACCTAACTTCTAAAATTGTGGTTTTGTTTAAAAGGGGAATTAATTGACTAATTGATGTTGTAATGTGCTTATTCATGTATGATATGTTGTGATATCCATGATTGTTTGTTATTGGTGGGAGTTTATATGTCTAAAATTGAGGGAAATAGTTTGTTATATGCATGAGACATGACATATTTGAGTTATAATATATTGTATGCTGTTTGCCGCAATACCACCTATGATAGGGGTATCGAAAAGTAATACCACCGTAATGGGGTATCGAAAGTAACATCACCATATAATTGGGATGTCGAAAAAGAGCAATACCGCCTAAAAAGGGGTATCGAAAGTAACACCGCCACACGTTGGGGTGTCAAAAAGGGAGAAATACCGTCGTGTGCACATGGGAGGCATCGAAATAGAAACGTCCCCGACAAGAGGGTGACATCGAAACATTCCTCATGAGTAGGGGTGGGCAATGGGACGCCATTGTCATGTGATGTGTGAGATTTATGGCATGCTGGCAAGAGCCCAGTTTAGGTATGAGGCCTTCGAGCCACTTGGATTAATTTTGAATTTACTTGGTATGTGGAATGTGATGCATTGAGACGATTTGACCTTATGCTATATGCATTTGACTTGATGAAATTTTTGTTGTTATTAAAAGTAATTTTTTATATTATTTTGGGAAATTATCGGATACCATGGACAGTTTTTCCGGTTACCGCACCGGCTGAGAACAACACTATTTTCGAAACATTTTATAAATGTATTGTTGTGCACTGGGATTTTATATCTCATTATAAGTGTTATTTTCAGAGCCCGAGGACATCGCTGTTGAGGATCCAGAGATCTGAAGAGTTATCTTTGATTAGCTAGTTGGTTAGTAATGTAGTATGGTTTGGAGTATTATGTAGACGACGCTCTTTAGTTTACATACTATTTTTCTCAGATTGTAATTAGACGCCCGGTTTTGAGGCTTTTAGTTTTTATTCAAATGATTGGATTTAATGATATTTTTCAATACTTTGTAAATACTATTATTTTATTTAGTATGAGGTATTTTCATACTTAGTTATTTAATAAAAATTTTATGACTTGTTTTTTTAATTAAATGTTTTGAAGGATTTTTATTGAAATTAATTTGGGTTACTAGTGTAACGAAGGGCGTTACATTTTTGGTATCAGAGCAGTTCAATTCTAAATCGGACTGTGGTAGTGGGGCTTTTTATAAAACAAAACGTGGGAACATATGATACTTGTTAGAGTTATAAATACTGCATGCTATTCTTTGGGATATTGGACATGATCAACCCAATATTTCATAGGTAGTGAGCATATTTATAGGACTAATAGGCGAGGGACGAACATTGCACTTGCAACAGCTTTGGTTTGTATGATCAGAGCTACGCAAGGGAAACGGAGATTCTCCATCAACTGTAGGGGAATGGAGGCCAATCACTGATGGAGTGGTGGCTACCTAGGACCCTTAGCACGTGGGAGTTTTCGAATTCAAGAAGAATGATCCGCTATTATTCCGAGGCAGCTTAGAATCCGAAGGAGACTTGATTTCTTTAACTCGTATAGTGGAAGAAGTTACTATATTGTTTGATTCAGGAGCAACACTTTCTTTGATATATCCTTCAAGTGTGAAATTTGAGTTGCCTATCTTTCGTTTGTCCTTTGAGTCATGTGTTTCTACTTCTATGGGGATAATCTTATTGCTTCTAGTGCTTGTTTAAATCGTCTTCCTATGCATCGGGATGTTCCTTATGCCATCGATCTTATTTGTTATCTATGTCTGGGGTGGATGCTATTATTGATAAGGACTGATTGTCATCTAGACTTGTTGTCATAAAGCACTCTGATAGAATTTTTTTTTTGCTTCTTCACAACCAACGTCGATTGATCCTTTGGTGTCGACCCATATTTCATTTGTTGTTACTTGTAATAAATGCTTAGTTGAGAGAGCTCAATGATCGATACATACTCTTGTTTTTGGTAAGGTAGAGATTTATAGTGATGTGGCAGTAATACCCTGGAGTCAGAGTAAAAATAAAATTTGCTTACCCTTCCTTGGTACGTTTAATTTTGGATTTTTACAAGTAGATTAGTCTACTATAAAAAAAAATTGTAATTTAGGGTACTTGATTCTTTATATGATATTTTTGAATGTTGATAATGAATTGATTTCAGTAAATTTATTTTCCTTGAATCTACAAGGAATTATTACTAATGGTAGTTTTGTATGTGCGTTCATGCTGGTCTTTTCTTGTTTACATTTTTCTCATCATCTATACTCCTGCCAACATTGTCAAAACCGATTCCCATGTCTAATTTAAATGTCCTATTAATTATTTTTAATTCCTTCTGTGTGTGAAGTTCACCTCCATCGCATCGAGGCCAATTTATTGAATTGTAATTATATTTCTAACTTCCTCTGACTCATGGATTTAATTGTGACATGAATTCTATTTTTTGTTAGTTTGAATCAAATTATATATTTAATATTTAAATTAAATTATGGTTCACTTTATAAATTTTAAAAATATGTTTGATTTTGTATTAAGTGTTGAGTGCTTTTAGTGGGAAAAGATGATGGGAGTATGAGGTTATATGTGGGCAATATGCAATTGAACAAAGTAACTATTATGGATAGGTATCTTTTACCTAGGATAGATGAGCTTAGATCAATGGAGTAGAGTAGTGGTTGATTCTAGTAAAGTAGATGCAGGGATAGGGTGAGAGAAGCCTAAGACAATGACAAGTGTGAGAAGTTTCCTAGAATTGGAGAAGTATTACAGGAAGTTATAAACGAGTTCTCTAGACTAGCCTTACCTCTCACCAAGCTGATTAGGAAAGGAAAATATCTTGTATAGGATACAACTTGAAGTTTTTAATGATCAGTAGAGCCTTAAACAGTTGTTAAGAGTCTAGAGACATGAATTTGGATATCTTTTAAGGCTTAAAACTTGGAATTGAATAGGTTGAAAATTTGTAGTGGCCTTAGAAAATAGATTAAGCGAGTGTAGTTTTTAAACTAGGATTTGAAATCTCTATTGGATCAAGAGAATTATGTGTTATATAATAATGGTGCAATGTTGTTTAAGAATAGGATCATTGTCCCTAAGGAGGGGAGCCTTAGAGGGGGAAAAAATGTTAGAAGAGACACATAAAAGAACATTAACCATGTGTCTAGGAATAACCAAGCAGCATCAAGATTTAAAGAAGTATTAGTGGACGGGAATAAAAATGGAAGTGAGATTAAAGAATTTTATATATATGTTCAAATTTTATTATAATGTTGTAATTTTGTTATATAATTTTTAGAGGATCACTTTACTTGAAATTTCAAATTGCTTCTCAAGTGACAAAATATTAATCGCGATTGATATTCCCCAATGATTTGTTTTTCATATAGATTAATGGCATGTCTAATCCTAACAAACTTATATTTCTTAACAAAAAGTGAAAAAAATGTTATTTTTTATTTGTATGTGCCTACCCAAAGATCGAGATTGAATTGGTTTCTTATACTATTGTGGTGTTAATTTTTACAGTTGTTTTGGCATAATGTCTGCACAGTTTAATTGTAATTTTATTAAACATTATTCTCCATTTTGTTATCACATATTTTTTTAGTAAGATCTTCTTACCAACATAAAGTGAAACTATTTCTTCCTCTTTTGAAATTATCATTTTGGGATAGCTAAAAATTAGTATGTGAACGTGCTACTGCTTCACATTTCTTTATTTCTAAAATTTATAAAATTCCTCAGTTTCGTGTAGAATATAAGAAATTTGGTATATATAGAGTTCGTAAGAGATATTATGTCTACGTGTGGATGATATAAAATATTACATCAATTTATTTTATGGATTGTTTGTTAAATTTAATTTGTGAGAATGCTTATAAAGATGAAATGCAAGTGAAGGTGTTCTAATTATAGGCGGATGGATAGAAACAAATGCTTAAGTGCATGATTTTATTATATAAATGTTATTATTGACTTCATGTTAAAATTAAAATTTTTTAAGTTAAGGGGCCATGAATTGTACATTTATTATCTGGTGGAATATTTAATGACTATATATATATATATATATATATATATATATATATATATATTAATGAAGTGATTAAGAATGTAGATCCCCTTTTATGATAGTGCGAAGTAGGTGAGAAGATATTGTTAAGATCAGATTTAATCAAAGAGATCGCAATTAGGATTAATAATTGAGGGAAAGATGCGCATTGTGCAGAATAGATAAAAAGTGTTATGTCGACAAGAAAATAAAGCATTTAGAATTTTAGGATGAGGAACATGTAATCTTGAGAGGCATTCTTAAGTTTTGGATGGGGAGGTCAATGTCATTCAGAAAACTGACTCTTTGTTTCATGTGACCTTTCCTAATTCTCAAAAGAGTCGTGCCCGTTGCTTACCAATTGGCTCTTCTGCCACAATTGGCAAATCTTCATGATGTTTTTCATGTGTCACAACTTAGAAAATATGTACCTGATGAGTCTCATGTGATAGCTCCCGAGTCTTTACAATTGAAGGATAATTTGATCTATAAGCCTAGGCCTAGTCAAATCTTGGACAATGGCACAAAGACTGTAAGAAACAAGACAATTCCATTGGTGAAAGTGTTAAGGGAAAGGATTAACTCCGAAGGAAACTACTTGAAAGATCGAAGAGGACATCGTATGTCAATACCCAGATCTGGTTGTTTAAGGTAAGGTAACCTTATGTTTGGTTTTCAGCATATGTTACAATATGTGTGTGAGTATGTGATGAATTTCGGGGACGAAATTCTCTAAGGAGGGGAGAAATGTAACATCCTAAAAATTCAAATATAATTATTTTAATAAAAAAGGGTAGTATAAGAGTTTATTATAATTATTTTCTTTATAATAAAAATCCAGCGGGTTCCATAATAATGTAAAATTGATTTTAAAAAATAAAAAAATAAAAATAAGGATAAGAACCTACCCTGGACTAAATTATTGCGGCAATAATGATAGGAAACATAAGCATATCAAGGCCCATGCTGTGTTACCCATTATAAATAGATAGTTTGAGTGTTTTAAGCCCAATTTCGCATAATATGACTAGATACCTAACTTCAGACGGATATTTCGTAACCAAAGAGAACTTGTTTGAATTCGAGATCTGCATAAGAAATATATCCCTGTCTCTTAGCTTTACATAGACTCCAAATTCGTCCAAATTGGATTCTTGTAGCTCAAGTTATGACCAAATTCGTACACACTATTCATGTTCCAGCGCCAGAACCGTTTTTTTTAAATTCTATTCACGTTTTGACTATCTAAACGTCGGTTTCAGATTTTATGGTCTTCATAACAATTTTATACAATTCTTTTATCTTTCCAACGATATAAAATTTATAATTTTTGAATGTCTATAACTCAAGATATGTGCGAAATACGACACCATATGCAGAGTAAGCGGGCTTAGCGCATTTTTACACGTTTTGGGCTATTGGGGGCTCTATAAATAGAATCTTAACACTCTTAGGGTGCGTTTTTGAACCCTAATTACACCTAGAAACTCAGAAACCGCTAAGAAGAGAAGAAATTCAAGGATTAAGAAGAGATAGTTGTGGAAGAGGGAGTCTAGGAAGAGGGAGATGATGAGTACTCTTGGCAAACATTAGGATTCGCAGTAGGAAACACTTAGAGCTATTTGGAGGTGTTCAAGAGGTGAGTAACAATACTTTTTATGAACCCTTTCATTGGTATATGTGATTGTTTTTGTTGATAAGGGATTACTATGTGGTTTTGGGAGTCTTTAATTGACTTGATGCGTATTGTTATTAACCTAACTTCTAAATTTGGGGTTTTGTTTAAAAGGGGAATTAATTGACTAATTGATGTTGTAATGTGCTTATTCATGTATGATGTGTTGTGATATCCATGATTGTTTGTTATTGGTGGGAGTTTATATGTCTAAAATTGAGGGAAATAGTTTGTTATATGCATGAGACAAGACATATTTGAGTTATAATATGTGGTATGATGTTTGCCGCAATACCACCTATGATAGGGGTATCAAAAAGTAATGCCACTGTAATAGGGTATCGAAAGTAACATCACCATATAATTGGGATGTCGAAAAATAGCAATACCGCCTAAAAAGGGGTATCGAAAGTAACACCGCCACACGTTGGGGTGTCGAAAAGGGAGAAATACCGCCGTGTGCACATGGGAGGTATCGAATTAGAAACGTCCTCGACAGGAGGGTGACATCGAAACATTCCTCATGAGTAGGGGTGGGCAATGGGACGCCATTGTCATGTGATGTGTGAGATTTATGGCATGCTGGCAAGAGACCAGTTTAGTTATGAGGCCTTCGAGCCACTTGGATTAATTTAGAATTTACTTGGTATGTGGAATGTGATGCATTGAGACGAGTTGACCTTATGCAATATGCATTTGACTTGATGAAATTTTTGTTGTTATTAAAAGTATTTTTTTATATTATTTTGAGAAATTATCGGATACCATGGACAGTTTTTCAGGTTACCGCACCGACTGAGAACAACACTATTTTCAAAACATTTTATAAATGTATTGTTGTGCACTGGGATTTTATATCTCATTATAAGTGTTGTTTTCAGAGCCTGAGGACATCGCTGTTGAGGATTCAGAGATCTGAAGAGTTATCTTTGATTAGCTAGTTGGTTAGTATTGTAGTATGGTTTGGAGTATTATGTGGACGACACTCTTTAGTTTATATACTATTTTTCTCAGATTGTAATTAGACGCCCGGTTTTGAGGCTTTTAGTTTTTATTCAAATGATTGGATTTAATGATATTTTTCAATACTTTGTAAATACTATTATTTTATTTAGTATGAGGTATTTTCATACTTAGTTATTTGAGAAAAATTTTATGACTTGTTTTTTTTTATTAAATGTTTTGAAGGATTTTTATTGAAATTAATTTGGGTTACTAGTGTAACGAAGGGCGTTACATTTTTGGTATCAGAGCAGTTCGATTCTAAATCGGACTGTGGTAGCGGGGCTTTTTCTAAAACAATACTTGGGAACATAGGATGCTTGTTAGAGTTATAAATACTGCATGTTATTCTTTGGGATATTGGACATGATCAACCCAATATTTCATAGGTAGTGAGCACATTTATAGGACTAATAGGCGAGGGACGAACATTGCACTTACATCAGCTTTGGTTTGTATGATCAGAGCTAGGCAAGGGCAGACGGAGATTCTCCGTCAACTGTAGGGGAATGGAGGCCAATCACTGATGGAGTGGTGGCTACCTAGGACCCTTAGCACGTGGGAGTTTTCGAATTCAAGAAGAATGATCCGCTATTATTCCGAGGCAGCTTAGAATCCGAAGGAGACTTGATTTCTTTAACTCGTATAGTGGAAGAAGTTACTATATTGTTTGATTCAGGAGAAGCACTTTCTTTGATATATCCTTCAAGTGTGAAATTTGAGTTGCCTATCTTTCGTTTGTCCTTTGAGTCATGTGTTTCTACTTCTATGGGGATAATCTTATTGCTTCTAGTGCTTGTTTAAATCGTCTTCCTATGCATCGGGATGTTCCTTATGCCATCGATCTTATTTATTATCTATGTCTGGGTTGGATGCTATTATTGGTAACGACTGATTGTCATCTAGACTTGTTGTCATAAAGCACTCTGATAGAATTTTTTTTTTGCTTCTTCACAACCAACGTCGATTGATCCTTTGGTGTCGACCCATATTTCATTTGTTGTTACTTGTAATAAATGCTTAGTTGAGAGAGCTCAATGATCGATACATACTCTTGTTTTTGGTAAGGTAGAGATTTATAGTGACGTGGCAGTAATACCTGGAGTCAGAGTAAAAATAAAATTTGCTTACCCTTCCTTGGTACGTTTAATTTTGGATTTTTACATGTTGATTAGTCTACTATAAAAAAATTGTAATTTAGGGTACTTGATTCTTTATATGAGATTTTTGAATGTTGATGATGAATTGATTTCAATAAATTTATTTTCCTTGAATCTACAAGGAATTATTACTAATGGTAGTTTTGTATGTGCGTTCATGCTGGTCTTTTCTTGTTTACATTATTCTCATCATCTATACTTCTGCCAACATTGTCAAAACCCATTCCCATATCTAAATGAAATGTCCTATTAATTTTTTTTAATTCCTTCTGTGTGTGAAGTTCACCTCCATCGCATCGAGGCCAATTTATTGAATTGTAATTATATTTCTAACTTCCTGACTCATGGATTTAATTGCGACTTGAATTCTATTTTTTGTTAGTTTGAATCAAATTATAAAATTAATATTTAAATTAAATTATGGTTCACTTTATAAATTTTAAAAATATGTTTGATTTTGTATTAAGTTTTGAGTGCATTTAGTGGGAAAAGATGATGGGAGTATGAGGTTATATGTGGGCAATATGCAATTGAACAAAGTAACTATTATGGATAGGTATCTTTTACCTAGGATAGATGAGCTTAGATCAATGGAGTAGAGTAGTGGTTGATTCTAGTAAAGTAGATGCAGGGATAGGGTGAGAGAAATCTAAGACAATGACAAGTGTGAGAAGTTTCCTAGAATTTGAGAAGTACTATAGGAAGTTATAAACGAGTTCTCTAGACTAGCCTTACCTCTCACCAAGCTGATTAGGAAAGGAAAATCTCTTGTATAGGATACAACTTGAAGTTTTTAATGATCAGTAGAGCCTTAAACAGTTGTTAAGAGTCTAGAGACGTGAATTTGGATATCTTTTAAGGCTTAAAACTTGGAATTGAATAGGTTGAAAATTTGTAGTGGCCTTAGAAAATAGATTAAGCGAGTGTAGTTTTTAAAATAGGATTTGAAATCTCTATTGGATCAAGAGAATTATGTGTTATATAATAATGGTGCAGTGTTGTTTAAGAATAGGATCATTGTCCCTAAGGAGGGGAGCCTTAGAGGGGAAAAAATGTTAGAAGAGACACATAAAAGAACATTAACCATGTGTCTAGGAATAACCAAGCAGCATCAAGATTTAAAGAAGTATTAGTGGACGAGAATAAAAATGGAAGTGAGATTAAAGAATTTTATATATATGTTCAAATTTTATTATAATGTTGTAATTTTGTTATATAATTTTTAGAGGATCACTTTACTTGAAATTTCAAATTGCCTCTCAAGTTACAAAATATTAATCGCGATTGATATTCCCCTATGATTTGTTTTCCATATAGATTAATGGCATGTCTAATCCTAACAAACTTATATTTCTTAACAAAAAGTGAAAAAAATGTTATTTCTTATTTGTATGTGCCTACCCAAAGATCGAGATTGAATTGGTTTCTTATACTATTGTGGTGTTAATTTTTACATTTGTTTTTGCATAATGTCTGCACAGTTTAATTGTAATTTTATTAAACAATATTCTCCATTTTGTTATCACATATATTTTTTTAGTAAGATCTTCTTACCAACATAAAGTGAAACTATTTCTTCCTCTTTTGAAATTATCATTTTGGGATAGCTAAAAATTAGTATGTGAACGTGCTACTGCTTCACATTTCTTTATTTATAAAATTTATAAAATTCCTCAGTTCTTTGTATAATATAAGAAATTTGGTATATATAGAGTTCGTAAGAGATATTATGTCTACGTGTGGATGATATAAAATATTACATCAATTTTTTTATGGATTATTTGTTAAATTTAATTTGTGAGAATTCTTATAAAGATGAAATGCAAGTGAAGGTGCTCTAATTATAGGCGGATGGATAGAAACAAATGCTTAAGTGCATTATTTTATTATATAAATGTTGTTATTGACTTCATTTTAAAATTATATTTTTTTTCTTTATTTTTTTTTTAAAGTTAAGGGGCCATGAATTTTACATTTATTATCTGGTGGAATATTTAATGACTATATATATATATATGTTAATGAAGTGATTAGGAATGTAAATCCCCTTTTATGATAGTGCGAAGTAGGTGAGAAGATATTGTTAAGATCAGATTTAATCAAAGAGATCGCAATTAGGATTAATAATTGAGGGAAAGATGCACATTGCACAGAATAGATAAAAAGTGTTATGTCGACAAGTAAAGAAAGCATTTAGAATTTTAGGAAGAGGAACATGCAATCTTGAGAGGCACTCTTAAGTTTTGGATGGGGAGGTCAATGTCATTCAGAAAACTGTCTCTTTGTTTCATGTGACCTTTCCTAATTCTCAAAAGAGTCGTGCCCGTTGCTTACCAATTGGCTCTTCTACCACAATTGGAAAATCTTCATGATGTTTTCTCATGTGATAGCTCCCGAGTCTTTACAATTGAAGGATAATTTGATCTATAAGCCTAGGCCTAGTCAAATCTTGGACAATGGGACAAAGACTCTAAGAAACAAGACAATTCCATTGGTGAAAGTGTTATGGGAAAGGATTAACTCCGAAGGAAACTACTCGAAAGGTGGAAGAGGACATCGTATGTCAATACCCAGATCTTGTTGTTTAAGGTAAGGTAACCTTATGTTTGGTTTTCAGCATATGTTACAATATGTGTGTGAGTATGTGATGAATTTCGGGGAAGAAATTCTCTAAGGAGGGGAGAAATGTAACATCTTAAAAATACAAATATAATTATTTTAGTAAAAAAAGGGCAGTATAAGAGTTTATTATAATTGTTTTCTTTATAATAAAAATCCAGTGGGTTCCACAATAATGTAAAATTGATTTTAAAAAAAATAAAATAAAAATAAGGATAAGAACCTACCCTGGACTAAATTGTTGCGGCAATAATGATAGGAAACATAAGCATATCAAGGCCCATGCTGTGTTACCCATTATAAATAGATAGTTTGAGTGTTTTAAGCCCAATTTCGCATAATATGACTAGATACCTAACTTCAGACGGATATTTCATAACCAAAGAGAACTTGTTTGAATTCGAGATCTGCATAAGAAATATAGCCCTGTCTCTTAGATTTCCATAGACACCAAATTCGTCCAAATTGGATTCTTGTAGCTCAAGTTATGACCAAATTCGTACACACTATTCATGTTCCAGCGCCAGAACCGTTTTTTTTTAAATTCTATCCACGTTTTGACTATCTAAACGTCGGTTTCAGATTTTATGGTCTTCATAACAGTTGTATACAATTCTTTTATCTTTCCAACGATATAAAATTTATAATTTTTGAATGTCTATAGCTCAAGATATGTGCAAAATACAGCACCATATGCAGAGTAAGTGGGCTTAGCGCGTTTTTATACGTTTTGGGCTATTGGGGGCTCTATAAATAGAATCTTAACACTCTTAGGGTGCGTTTTTGAACCCTAATTACACCCAAAAACTCAAACCTCTAAGAATATAAGAAATTCAAGGATTAAGAAGAGATAGTTGTGGAAGAGGGAGTTTAGGAAGAGGAAGATGATGATAACTCTTGGCAAACGTTAGGATTCGCAGTAGGAAACGCTTAGAGCTATTTGGAGGTCTTCAAGAGGTGAGTAA
The DNA here is from genome assembly GCA_030762895.1 of Sophora flavescens. Taxonomy (NCBI): domain Eukaryota; kingdom Viridiplantae; phylum Streptophyta; class Magnoliopsida; order Fabales; family Fabaceae; genus Sophora; species Sophora flavescens. The sequence continues at coordinate 74,556,418 of CM061062.1, forward strand.
CAATACTTTTTATGAACCCTTTCCATGGTATATATGATTGTTTTTGTTGATAAGGGATTACTATGTGGTTTTGGGAGTCTTTAATTGGCTTGATGCGTATTGTTATTATTAACCTAAATTCTAAAATTGGGGTTTTGTTTAAGAGGGGAATTAATTGACTAATTTATGTTGTAATGTGCTTATTCATGTATGATATGTTGTGATATCCATGATTGTTTGTTATTGGTGGGAGTTTATATGTCTAAAATTGAGGGAAATAGTTTGTTATATGCATGAGACATGACATATTTGAGTTATAATATGTTGTATGATGTTTGCCGCAATACCACCTATGATAGGGGTATCGAAAAGTAATACCACCGTAATGGGGTATCGAAAGTAACATCACCATATAATTGGGATGTCGAAAAAGAGCAATACCACCTAAAAAGGGGTATCAAAAGTAACACCGCCACACGTTGGGGTGTCGAAAAGGGAGAAATACCGCCGTGTGCACATGGGAGGTATCGAAATAGAAATGTCCCCGACAGGAGGGTGACATCGAAACATTCCTCATGAGTAGGGGTAGGCAATGGGACGCCATTGTCATGTGATGTGTGAGATTTATGGCATGTTGGCAAGAGACTAGTTTAGTTATGAGGCCTTCGAGCCACTTGGATTAATTTAGAATTTACTTGATATGTGGAATGTGATGCATTGAGACGAGTTGACCTTATGCTATATGCATTTGACTTGATGAAATTTTTGTTGTTATTAAAAGTATTTTTTATATATTATTTTGGGAAGTTAGCGGATACCATGGACAGTTTTTCCGGTTACCGCATCGGCTGAGAACAACACTATTTTCGAAACATTTTATAAATGTATTGTTGTGCACTGGGATTTTATATCTCATTATAAGTGTTGTTTTCAGAGCCCGAGGACATCGCTCTTGAGGATCCAGAGATCTGAAGAGTTATCTTTGATTAGCTAGTTGGTTAGTAATGTAGTATGGTTTGGAGTATTATGTGGACGACGCTCTTTAGTTTACATACTATTTTTCTCAGATTGTAATTAGACACCCGGTTTTGAGACTTTTAGTTTTTATTCAAATGATTGGATTTAATGATATTTTTCAATACTTTGTAAATACTATTATTTTATTTAGTACGAGGTATTTTCATACTTAGTTATTTGAGAAAATTTTATGACTTGTGTTTTTTAATTAAATGTTTTGAAGGATTTTTATTGAAATTAATTTGGGTTACTAGTGTAATGAAGGGCGTTACATATTTATTTTGTAGTTAGCATTATTTGCTTATTGATTATCTGCTGTTAATTATTTGATTTAACTGCATTTAATTATTTGTTATATTTGATGATATGTTTTAAATTTCTAAGTGTCATATTATTGATATGAAATAATTGTTGATGTGGATTGTGAGTTTGAAAGCCTGACAGTGGTTAGAGCTCGTTAATTTAAATACGTGGTTAAAAACATTTAAAAGCTTTTTATGAAATGATGAAGTTAATTTAGGTGGAAATAGTATTATGATATTACTTAATTAATTATTTGGTGAAAAATGAGAATTTATCAGAAATAATATTATTGTAATGATTTAATGACGAAAGTGCATTTTACGAGTTACGGCGAGGACGTAACCGTGAGAATATTTTAACACTGCTAATTTTCACCCAAGGAATTTCTAAATAATATAAAATATTATTTTATCAAGAAAAGTTTCAAAAATAACTTTATTACAGTGTCAGAAAAATTAATGTACAGTAAGGAGTCACGTTTTTGCCTATTTGTGTTTTGAAAACGGAAAACGGCGGACAATTTCGTCAATATTTTTTTAGTAGTATTAAAAAGAGATAAAATTTATTATTACTATGGATTAGTCTTAAATAAGATTTTTGTGTTTAAATTAGTGAGTTTTGAATAAAACAGTGAATTTTCAACGTGAAAGGATTTTTGGTAAACAACGGATTATTTCACTCAGATTAAGAAAGGTTTGGTTTTACTTCTGTTTTTCGCAGAATAAACATATTTTAAAGTTGTAAATGAACCTAGCTGCCGAGACGTCGGACCTAGTATTTCTAAAGATATGGCCCGGGGCTAAAGAAAGTGGAATAATAGACTAGAGGTTCTATAATTAGTGTATTGGTTTTGTGCATTAAAATCTATGTGTCCAAGACCGGTGTATCGGTCTAGATTTCGTGATTTGCACACTTATGACTTGAGGCCAGTTATGGTTTAATCGAGATATTAAACTTAGTAGTTTAAGATAATGGGTTGTCGCGAAACTTTTTAGTTCCGACATATAAAGAATGAACACAAAGAAAAACAGCAAGAATAAAATGTTTTAAATGCATTTTGCATTTTATTGTGGCAAATGTACCTATAGGTTTTATGCATGGTACCTTGGTTGGTATCCATGTTATGTGATACATTTCACCTTTGGGTGAAATGAAAGGGGGTTTAGGAAAGGTCGGGCTAGTTACGACTATTTCGGGAGCTCGGATATTACTCATATTTTATAGGCCGAGTTTTTTTTTAAAGTAAAGAGGCATGCAAAAGCATCACAATAGAGACTAACATCCCAACTAGGTTGGCACCTTAGCCACTATCTATCATTTGCAGCACCCTCAATTTATTAAAAAAAGAACAAAAACAAACATTACAAAAGCATGGGGGGGCAACACCAAACCCATGAAATCACCTAAAATGAAAATTGGGGAGACCAATTCTGTTTTTATGGAAATCATCCCTAATGAAACTAGGAATCAAATCCCACCAAACAAAGCCATTAATCAGCAAGCCATGATTGGCAATTCTATCTGCACAAGTGTTGCCTTCACGAAAGATGTGGGAGGAACCAAAACACATATCCCTTAGAATGGACAGGCAATTTTTCCATCTATTTCTTATTTTCCAAGGAACCATAGATGGAGAGGAGATCGCAGCTAATACCATTTGGGAATCACATTCCAGCCATAACGACCATCTCTTTTGTGGGAAATTTCAATAGCCAAGATTGCACCCATTAATTCCGCATAAAAAGCAGAATTGACACCAAGATTGGCTGCAAAACAACCAAGGGTAGCAGCACTATGATCACGAAAGATGCCACCACAAGCAGAAGGACCCGGGGCACCACTAGTAGCTCCATCAGTGTTGCACTTAACCCAGTAACAAGGAGGAGGATGCCATTTTACTTCAGTGATTTGAGGGGCACGATTAAGATGACATCTGACTTTAAACTCTTGCAAAATCCTGAGATCCTGAGATGATGCAGATGTTGTACCATTGCTCAAGCTACCTGCCAGGCTAACCTTTGCAAGGATCAAGTTTTTGGCAACCTGCAAAGAGATGGATCTGTCATCAAATCTTGATTTGTTTCTGCAATGCCAGATTGCCCAGATGGTACATGATAATGCAGCAATCAAAAGGTCCTTAACTTGAGAGCTCCATTGATGCTCACAAATTGAAAAAACAGTGAGCATTGAAGTTGTATCAATAGTCAAGTTAAGCATGCTGCTCAGCCAGGACCACAAATTATTTGCGAAGGAACAATGTAAGAACAGATGACTAGTTGTTTCAAAACTACAACCACATAAATCACATCTTGAGACAACCATGCAGCCATTGGCCCAAAGATTATCATCAGTAGGCATACGGTTGTGAATGATTCTCCAAACCAAGAAGGAAATGGAAGGAGGGACACAACTGATCCAAAGAGACTTAGCCCAAGGAACTGTTTGACCATTATTATGGAGGAACTGATATGCATCCTTCAGTGTTAGGGACCCCGATTCATTCCTACACCACACACGGGTATCTTTACAGGGAAAAGATGGAATGCTGATATGCATGAGTTCAGCAGCAATAGCAGGGCAATGCTGTAAAATGATGTCTGGAATATTCCAAGAATTATTGAACCAGAAGTCCCTCACCTTTGCTTTTAAAGAAGACTGTAATTGAGCTGGGAAAGCAAGCAGTGAGTTTAAGGGTTTAGACAACCATAAGTCATTCCAAAAGTTGATATCAGCACCATCACCTAGCATCCAGGCTGTGTTTTCCATAACTACATTCAGATGATGCTTGATTCCAGTCCATATTGAGGAGGAGATAGAATACTGGATCACTGTGTTTCTCCTCAGAACTCTTGCTCTCAGAATGCAAGCCCACTGCTCAGAAGAAGAGATGAATTCCCAACACAACTTGAGCATAGAAGCACTGTTGACAGATCTAAAAGATCTAAGACCAAGACCTCCCTCAGCTTCAGGTTTGCAGACTTTTTTCCAAGCCACATTCACAGTTTTTTTGACTTCTGTATTACCAGACCATATGAAGTTTCTTAGCCAGCAATCAATTGATTTCAGCAAGCAAGAGGGCCATGAGTAAACCTGAAAACTGTACAACATCATACCAGTAATTACAGACTTAACTAATTGCAGTCTGCCCATAATAGACAATAGACTTCCCTTCCATGAGGCCATCTTGGATCTGATCTTATCTGCAATTGACTGTAAATGGTATTTCCTTGGCTTCCCTTTGAACACAGGCAGCCCGAGATAAGTGAAAGGGAACCTGCCAGCAGAAAATCCTAAAACATTGGCAATGGAAGACAATCTGTTTGCAGAAATATTACCTGCATAATACTTGGATTTCTGAGTGTTAATCAATTGACCAGAAGCCTCACCATACTCCTTAAAAGTGGACATTAACAAGGACAAATTCTGGATGGAAGCTCTGCAAAAGATAAGAATATCATCCGCATAAAGGATATGAGAGGGAGGACTAAGACCTCTTGGGCCAGCCATTGTTTTGAGCTTACCCTCTTGAACCAACTTGCAGATAGCCCTGCTCAATACATCTTCAGCAATGCAAAAAAGCAGAGGTGACAATGGATCACCCTGCCTAACTCCTCTCTTGCAAGTGAAAAAACCAACAGACTTACCATTGATACCAATAGAAAGATTAGCTGACTTCAGAATAGTTTCTATCCAATGGCAGAACTTGATATCAAAACCAAAAGAATGAAGTACCTTCAAAAGGAAAGCCCAGTCCATTGTGTCAAAAGCCTTCTTGACATCAATCTTCAAGGCCAAATTACCACCAAAAGCCCTTTTGTCCATCAAATTTACACACTCTGATGCAGTGCAGAGACAATCAGTAATATATCTACCTTGAATAAAGCCCTTTTGATTATCAGAGACAATCTTTGGTGCAACCTTAGCCAGCCTGTCTGCAAGGACTTTAGTGATGATTTTGAACTGGAAATTAGCCAAGGCAATAGGCCTAAAATCCTCCACTCTATCTGCACCTTGAGACTTAGGGATTATAACCAAAAGATTAGAATTCAGATTTGGCAGCAACCAGCCCTGCTCAAAAAACTGAATCACTGCTTTACAAACATCATGCTGAACAATCTCCCAGTAATTTTGAAAGAAGAAGCCACCAAAACCATCTGGCCCTGGAGCCCCATTTGCATTTAAAGAAAATACAGCATTTTTTACTTCATCAAGGGAAGGCAGATTAGTTAGCATAGGCCGAGTTAATTACGATTATCGTTGGATGTTCTTGTGAACTACTTACGATGATGGTTGGAGCACGTATCCTACCAAGTTATGTACTTAAATAGTTGGAACTCAGAACCTTGACAGGACAAATTATTTGAAACTTGCCATATCTGGCAATGTTTATATTCTGCCTTATTCGGCAATGAGAGCCTAATCAGCTCATCTATTGGTTGGTTGGAGCTCCGGAGATTAGGTCTCAAAGTTAGTTGATGAATATTGAAGTGTCATGGTTTTTAAAGCGGTTACGACTGACGGGTATGAAACCCTTTGAGATATATTTAAATATATTGTTGTCTTTAATATTTATGATTAAGTGGTAATTGAGAGTCGTACACGTGGTTGTCATTTTAAAATCCATATATTGGAACTCACCCTTGCATATACAGGTTCTTCTGTCTTTACTATCGTACCTTGGTACACGAATGCAGATATTGAAGAAGAGTTCCTTAAGACAGTTGGAGACTTAAGTCTGAATTCCGGAAAGAGGTGTGTGATCATAGGGATGATCACGAGGTTTTATCAGTGAGTGTCTTGTAGAGCGACCAGCTTAGGATTTCTTTGGGGTAGTATGATTTGAGAAAGTTCGTGTAGGTATTTTGAAAACCTTTACATGGTTTAAAATTCTGTTGTGAATAATATGTTTTATTTTTACTATTGAGATAAGTACGTTACTTACTACCCTATTCAAAGGAAATTGTTTTACACCCAGATTTTCTGACTCCAAATAAATCAAATTTTTCGGAAAGCACCCAGCAAAATTATTTTTAATTTATTTCCGCACGTGTTAGTATAGTAATGCCCAAGGGGTGTGTTACAGCTCGGAGTCCAATAGCAGCTTAAGGTCCAGCCCCCTCCCCAAGGATGCATTCGATGAGAATCGATCCTGAGACCTTCCCCCACCAACTCAGCGCTGCTTGCCAACTGAGCTACACCCATTGGGCACTTTTTTATTAACATATTTAATGTATTATATTCTACATTCTTATCAATTGAATTTTTCAATTCAATAAATCAGGGATTTGCTCTAATCTTGCTAATCAATTTATGTTGTTATTTTAGAGTGAAATTTATAATACTTTAAAATATTAATTCAAAATAACAACCAATAGTAAAAAATTAAATTTGTTTTCGTTACTTTCTCTCTCATAACATGAGAAGGACCAAAGAGATTAAAATAAATAATATTACAACTATACATTTGAGAGGCATATCCAAGCTTTTCTTCGAGGGGAAACAAAAACCTCCACATAAGGTAGCATTTTGAAATTTGCAATTTTTGAAAGCATAAATAGAAACATAGTAATCTATAGTTTATATAAAAATCAAAAAGTTGTACGGTATAGTACACGTGTCAAATGATAATCATCCATATATATATATATATATATATATATATATATATATATATATATATATATATATATATATATATATTGTATACAAAGTTGCATTCAGAAGCATTCATCAATGCATCCTCTATACTTATTTTACTTTTAATTAAAAATCTGTCTGATTCAATGTCCATCATACTATTCATCCATCCCATTTGTTGATAATTTTTTAATTTTGTTTTAGATTATTTTCTCTTAATATCTTTAACGTTTCTTTACAAGAATAAAATAATGAAAGATTATATTCAATGACAATAATAGTCAATAAAACTTAAAAAAAATATAAAATATAAAATAAATAAATAAGACACCATTGAGTTATAAAAAAATAATAATAGTTGATAAAACATAGTAAAAAAGTTACTTTATGACATAATACGAGATGAACTTGGATATAAAAATACACAATTTAAAATAATAATAATAAATAAATTGTGAAAATGGAACTTCATGAAAAAGTTATTATTTAAAAATTATTTTAAAATGATATATAAATTTGAGTGACGAATTTAGTTTATCAGATAATAGTGATGATAATAATAACAATGTAAATAATAATAATATCATATAAAGAATATAAATTGTGCTAGAAAGTTCAGAATTTATAATAAAAATTTGAGTTGAGTGGGCAAAAACATTGTCGTCAATCGTTGGTGTAACCCCCGTGTATCGCACGGGTAACTTTCTAGTTGGATAAAAATTAGCATACACGCATTGATACACAGGGTAAGGAAGTGAATATATAGAGACAGAGAAAGAGCAAAAGAAGTTGTGTAAGTTCGTAAAGTGAGGACGACTCTCGACGACAGAGATACTTTGGTATTTTTGTTTTTGTTTTCCAGGATATCTCCCCACTAAATATACTTTGGTAAGAAAATTTTGAAAATTCATGTATCCGTGTGATTATAAACGTCGACCAAAGTTCTGCTTAATTTCTTCATCCATTATTCTTGCTGTTCACATTCTTTTTTAAATTTTTTGAATTGTTGTTTCAGCTGTTCCTTTCATTTTTAGGTCTCGAAGATGGTCCTCCAATAACTAAAATTCGATAGTTTACTAGCGCCAAGTTCCAGTTGAGAATAGGCATTGACCGATGGTGATGAAGGGACCATGTTTGCATTGCGGATCCCCTGTTCTTGTGGTTATTGGGAATATTAGTTAGATTAATTTTATTATAGATATCTTGTTTCAAAGCATTGATTTTTTTTAATCAATTAACTGAATTGGCTTAATATATATCTGAAGCTTTTTTTATTAACAAAAAAAGATATTAAAAAATTAGAACTGAATAAACAACCCCACACTATAAATTTACATTTATCAAGAAAAAGGATAGAATAAAATTTATTAGGAGAGAATAATTTTCTGAATTCGCTCAAATGAATTATTGCACTTAATAAAATTTTAATTTTAAAAATTACAAGGGAATAAATGATTTATGAGATGAACATAAATGAAAAGAATTTTGAAATAAAAAATCAACTAAGAGAATCATATAATTAATAATTGCCATAACGAATATAAAATTTATTAATGGATATCCTTTTCCAAAAGTAATATGGTGAGTCATATATCGCTATTATTTGACCAACTGAGGTTGGCGTGAGTTGTTAAAGGCCTCTCGTCCCTTAACCAAGGTCTCGGGATCGAGCCTCGGGTATGGAAAAAACCTCAGCTGGGAGGGATGTCACCCATAGAGGTGTCGAACAAACTCACGCGGGAGATTAGTCCCCGTCTCAGGTTGGCGGTGAGATATTCCTCGAAGTAGATCGAAAAAATAATATATTGCTATTCTTTCTTTTCTTTTTTACTGGAAATATATCGCTATTTTCTAGCAAAAGCATGTGATACGTACATGGAAAATGATATTTTACATTAATCCAATTTATGAAATAGAAGATAAATTTCAATTTTCAAATGCTCAACCCAAAACATTAAAACGAATGAATTGGTTAATTTATTTTCTCATATATATATATATATATATATATATATATATATATATATATATATTGAAAAGTATACACCGCTTCCTATTTTTTTACTGAAAATTATGTTGCACTTATTCAAAAAGAAGTTATTTATAAGTTTCACGCGTTTCTTCTTCCTCTTGCATTGGCATCGATAATAACATGGTTTCAATCCAACAGTTACTCCACTTTGGCGTAACGGACTAGCTGAGAAGCCAGTGTTTTGTAACGCTTGTGGATCGCGATTTAAGTTGAAAGGAAACCTTGAAAACTATTTCCCCAAGAATGCCCAATTTCAATTATGCCTGAATAAATATGATGGAAGCAATCTCAATGTGGAAGAAAAACCAAAACTTTCAAATCATGTTCTAGGTACAGGTAACGGAAACAACAGTACAAATGGTAAGTTAATCTCATACTACCTCTCTATCTATGTTTATATTTTTTTTAGGGAAATCTATGTTTATATGTTAGACACACACACATAGCCATTTTCATATCATTTCAGTTATTTATTGATACTTATGATTTTAAATTTTGGTTGTCATCATAGTCATATTACATTTATTGCAATTATAGATATTTAATCGCAAGAAAATATTGTCAATCTGAATATAATTACTAAGGCTATGTTTGAGAAGATAGATTGAAGTGATCAGTAATGAAGTGAAGCGGTTGAAAAACAATAACTCACTGTTTGAGAGTTTATTAAGTAACGAGTGAGATGGTTTAGGATGGTGACCCAAACCACTCCATCTCACCTAAACCCTCAATAAGTATACCCTCCAAATTGAGGGGCTTGAGATTCCGTCATTAAACCTTCTAAACAATGGAGTGATATACTTTTATCTCTCTACTCCACTCCATTACTAACCATCTTCTTCAAAACTCCCAAACATAGCCTAAAACAATGGCACACTTCTATGTATTTATCAATGTTGTAGGATATAAAATCTACCCGTTGTGCTCCCATTAATATTAATTTCATTGGTTGAAAAAAAAAATCTATGGTTCCATACCACATGTTGTCACTAGCTCACTTCAGTAATAACTTAATTGTTATATTTTTCATCAAAACTTTAATTCTTACTTGGAGATTGTATTCTAATGATTAGTAGCTTTCATTTTCTTAATTAGGTGGTGGGATAAGTCCAAATTTATGGAACTCTAAAATCCCTTCAAAGAAACGGTCAGTGGTGGTATACAAGCGAATGACACCAATGGAAAAGTTTCGCAAGCAGCTTCTCAGTTTGTTGAGATGTCAAGGGAAATCGAATGAGTAATTCTCAGAAGAGGTTTTGTTGGTGGATAACGTGAACAACTTCATACCCGAAAATGAGATAGGTCTTGGAGGCATTCTTCTTAAGCCAGATCAGGGATCATTAGTATGATCTTCAATATAGTTAAGTATTAACCATGCAAATGATCTAATACAGGTTTGGCTTGATTTAAGGTTTTTGTTTCTGAAATGTGCACATAACTATAGACTGAATTTGAGACTTTGTGTAAGACTTGGGATTATTAAAACGGTTTATTTATTTTTATTTCATTTTATTTTTTGGATTTCTTTAAAATATTCATCTGCAAGTTTTTCTGTGCAAATGATCGATCATCACACTACACTTGAATAGAGGGAGTGTTATGAATCCCACATTGAGTAGACAATGATGCTCGATGTGGTACTTAACTCACGAGGCTCTCCCGCTTAATGCATTAGCCTTTTGGGTTAGACTCTTCTCATGGGCTTAAGTCTAAAAGGGAGCATGTACTCTAAAATGGTTCGGGTGGGTTTTTGGTTTAAAATAAAGCACTTAAGGAGAACTACTCTATGTATTTGGATTCTTATTAATTTTGGTCCCAACGTGCTTCCAATTGAAGCTATATGTCACGTCAATTACAACGTGATACCAAACACATAGAATATAGCTTCTATGTCCCCAACATGTGTTTGAAGTTTCACAAAGCAATTTCCAACATGTGCTTAGACATATATAATTTTTGGACTTTGGTTGATATTCTTCCAAACAAAGTTGTGAAATTAACTCTTGGATCGATAATGATAATTGAGTAAACCCCCTAAAGTGTTCAGTCGTGAATCTCTCGTGAAACAGGTGCTTCCAAAAAACAAGTTAATTTGATCATTAAATAACTGAAATTTTCTAACCCGGCATGAGATGGATGCATGGACCATTCATAAGAAGGTGAGTTTGTCTTTGCCAAAACTAATTAGATGACCCCTAGGATGACTGTTAAAGAGGGAGAAGCTTTGGGTCACCTTAAAGTGGGCAGATACTCTTCAGCTTTAGCGAGTGATTTTTGAAATGGACTCTCAATTTGTTATCAACAACATTAGCTCCCCCGAAAGAAAATCTGTTTAAGTTTGGGGCCATCAATTAATCAAGATTGTAAGGTTATTTTAGCTTTGAAACCAAATTTTACTGGGAAGTTTGTTAGGAGACGAGCGAATGTAATTGCCCTTACGCTTGTGACACCCTAACCCAGGTCATCACATGGTTACCCGTTTGCGGAAATAAAACTTATTTTGCTGGTTACTTTCGAAAAATAATGTTTTCTCAACGTTCATCTTTTCAAAATATGGTGATAAATTTTTTTCTTTCTTTCTTTTAACCTCACAACCACAACAACATAATCAAATCACACTTAAATACATAATGTATATAAGTCATACAACTATATTGCCTCATATGTCTTCACACCTAGATCATTATCAGATTTATTCTACTAAACACCATATATCAAAATAGGACCTAAGCTGGTCGTAACTAACAGACACTACCGCCAACTAGAGCATCACAGCATGCCTTGAACTAGACAGCCTTCTCCTTCTTGTAGAAATCCTACCCCTTGTACGTCTCTGATATGTGTTGTAAGGGTGAGACACCAATATATGGATTTAACACGATAACTAAATACTCGCACAAAAGAAGACACATACACATATACATAAACATCTCAATTATAGCATACAGTTTATCAGTGGGTTTCACACCCCAAACATCAACATTTGAAAACTATGCATGAACACTTCTATACTTCATCTAAACATCCACACTTAATCTCATGAGATATCTCCAACATTGTGATGAGTTGATCAGACTCGATAGTTACAGGCCCGCAGCCACAGATGCACAGTCACAGACCCTCAGTCACAGACGCACAGTCACAGACCCTCAGTCACAAACGCACAACATCAGACGCACAACACAGACGACAACGATCCACAGACCCTCGATCCACAGACGCACAGTCAGAACACCAGGCACGTCTGCCAAATGCATGGAAAACACTCTATTCTTAACGCTTTTCTTTGTGTTCAATCTTTCTTTGTCGAAGCTCAAAATGGCTTACGACTCCCACAGTTTTAACAATCTTTAAAACTTTCATTAAAACACAGGACCTCACAGTCTGAGTGCTCAATCACGACACCTCTCGACCTTGCAATCAGTCTGAGGTCCGTGGTAGTAGAAAACATCTTCAAATGTTTCAATACAGTATACCTCATGTATACAATATAGGCCCTCAAAGTCCAAATGACTTAGTCCATCACAACACAGAACATTAGTACCCCGACGTCTCGGTTACTAAGTCCAACTATACTTTCAACACTGTTAAATCAACTTTTGATTTTTTTAGAAATTCTTTTCCAAGGTAGAAATTCATTATAAAATCCTTAAATCATAAAACTTAGTTTTTCACAAACCAATGAGTCAAATACTTGCCGTCTACACTTTTCCAAATTTGCCGTCAAATATTATTTTAAAGGCTTTTTAAGCCAAAACTTAACTTTTTCCACTTAATTAATTTTCTAAAATCATGATTAACTTATTTTCACCAATTAATTTCATAAAAGAATATTTTGTAATATTCCAGAATTTCTTACGTAAAAATTAGCAGTGCAAAAATATTTTCACGGTTTCGCTCTCATTGTGACTCATAAATTACTTTTAAACTAACAAATCATTAAAATAATAATATTTCTCAAAACTCATTATTTTTCCAAAATAATATTTTCCACTACTATTATATTCCAACATTTCCCATAAAACGTTGAATATAATTTTCACAACTTATTAAAGTTTTTATCTGATTAATCGGTTGTGCACTGACCACTGTCAGGCCTCTCAAACAACATTCAACAACATCATTCAACAACATCATCATAATTATACCACCAGGCAGATCATGCATCATAGCAACATAATATACTACTGCAGATAATTAAATCAATTAAAAGCAGATCAATCACCGATACACAGATAAACAACACAGCGTAAACAGCGTAAACAAATAACCACAACCACATATAAATCATATCAACCACAATACAAGAAAATAGTTATTGAGAAAATCCCTCAGGTAAGCTCCCCTTACCTCTTGAAGACTCGAACTAACGGATTCAAATAATTACCCGATTTGATCCGGCTTCCTCCGTCGGCTTTAGGTCAAACCAACCCGATCGATTCCTTCATAACGAATTGCAACCAAAATAAATCAAATCAAACAAAAACATACTTGACTCAAGGAGGTTAAGGTTCGGCCTCAACAACTTTTCTAGGTTAAGAAAGTTAAAATTTTGTTAACTTAGGGATTTATGATCCATAAGTAACTTAAACATGATTAAGCACTTAAACCAAGATTATGAACCAAGAACATGAACTAAAACTCATCTAGTTCCAAGAACTAGGGTTTCGGCCAAGGGCTGAGTTTGGGGTTAGAAATCTCTAAAATTTCTAAACTCTTGGATTTAATCAACATACAAAACCTAGAGTTAGATTCAAGTGTCACAAACAACTTTTGAATCACAGAACCATTAAGTGCTCATACCTAGGGTTTCGGTTTTGATGAGATCAATAGGTTAAAGTTTGATTTTTGATCTTCTATATACTTGAATACAAGAACTATCAAGATATAATCATGAATCAAGACATGAAAATGAAACAAAACCTAAGAACACAAATTTACCCTAGGTTCGGCCATGACCAGAAATCAAGGAAAGAAATTTCTCATGATCTTATGCTTCTAGATTATTAAAATAGAGATTATTATAAGATCATAGCAATTGGTTTCATGTCAAAAGGATTTTTCTAGAATTAGTTATGAATTTTTTGAATCTAGTTCCATGAACTTTGAAGTAAATGAAGAACATGTTAATCTCAGCCATGAATCTACAAAAGTTGTGAAGAGAAATGATTTAAATGACAAGAGAAGAGGTTGTTACCTCTTGATGATCCAAGAAAAGAAAGATGTGGATGATGTTCTTCACAAATTTCTCATGGTGTTCTTGAGAAACTTAAGGAAGAAGATGAACATAGTTAGGGTTTAGAACAGTTTTAGTAGTTTGGGTAGATCTCTCAACATACTTGTCCGTTTTGGATGATATTTATCTCGTTGGAAAGAAGAGAGAAATATGAACAACTTTCATGTTGAAAGTTTTTCGAGATTCAAAATAGAAACTGGTTGAAGTGCTAGGCAAAATCTGACGAATTATGAACACTTTGAAGAAGCTTAGGTTTTCAAGAAGATAAACATGGAAATGAAAGATGAAGAGATGCTTAATGAAGAAGGAAATATCCTTAATGAAGAAGGCAAGAGTGAGCCGTGGGTTTTGGATAGGTTTGGTCAACTTTTCCAATGGCATTTGCTTGCAATTGTCATAAAAAGACAAGGGCAAAATGGTCATTTCATAGAAAATTTCACTTTGTCATAAATGTGCCATTATGACTCGGATAAGCTCGTCATAAATACTCGCAAAGTCGGTCAAATCCATCATCTCTGCTACGTTGCCGACTCCTTAGTTCATCTGGCGCAAGCTTTCCTAAAGATATCTCGACGTATACTCCCACAACAAATATGATATTTTAATTTTTTTACCAAAATTTTCAAAACTTCCAGTATCGTAGTAAATACGATAAAAACATTTCTCATCTCGTTCACGACTCAAAATTAGGTCTTCTGAGCAGTAAACTTTTACTGTCAGTGAAAACGCAGACCGGGTTCCGTCTGAATTTTCAGCCCAAAACTTCATCGTAACCCTAAGATATAAAACATGACAGGAAAATAACAATATTTCGTCCAAAACAATTTTCTAAGTCTCGGATAAATATATATATTTATATATTTATTACCGATATTACAAAGCAGCGAAAATCGGGGTGTTACAACGCTAGCTAGGGCGGCTACTTCTTGACCTAGTCCATATGTCTTTGATTTTTTACCAACGTGTATTTCAAACTTTATCTTTAATGAAATGATATGAGGTTGCTTTTGTAAAAAAAAAGATACACATGTTGTAGAATTTGCAATATTTTTTTTAATGAAAAGATCTTTTTCCTTGATAAAAGAGACAACAAGAAACAGAACTAACTAACTAAACGTGGGAAACAAACTCCCCTAGCATCCTCTTCTACACATAAGCTTAATTGAGCATGAGCAACGTCTAACCAAGTGCAAGAAAGGGGACCAGAGTGGCCCATCTTGGCAAGACAATCAATGCTTCTATTTCCCTCTCGATAGGCATGCTGGACTTAGCAATTCCAACTATTATCCTGAAGCATAGCTGAAACTTAATCAAGGAGAGGTTTGAAGTACAGGGATAAAGACCTTCTCATTCTAATCATGCTGATCACAACTTCCAAATCCAACTCAACAATAATCCAAGGCAAAAGAAGACCACGAGCAAGTTTGAGACCATGGAATAAACCCCAAAGCTCTGCTAGCACCGAAGTGGCATTTCCCAAAATGCAATGGAAACCAGCTAAAAAGTTGGCTAAGTGATTTCGAATAAGGCCACCACAAGCTAACGTACAATTGGGTAAGTGTCCTCATGGCTTAGGTCCATTGGACCCGTTATGGGACTAATCTCTGCTCGGGGGTCCAATAGCATCTTATGGTCCAGCCCCTTCCCCAAGGATGCATTCGATGGGAATCGATCCTGAGACCTCCCCCCACTAACTCAGCGCTGCTTGCCAACTGAGCTACACCCATTGGGTACCTTTTTATTAACATATTTAATGTATTATATTCTACATTCTTATTAATTGAATTTTTCAATTCAATAAATCAGGGATTTGATCTAATCTTGCTAATCAATTTATATTGTTATTTTATAGTGAAATTTATAATACTTTAAAGTATTAATTCAAAATAACAACCAATAGTACAAAATTAAATTTGTTTTCGTCTCTTTCTCTCTCATAACATGAGAGGGACCAAAGAGATTAAAATAAATAATATTACAACTATACATTTGCAAGGCATATCCAAGTTTTTCTTCGAGGGGAAACAAAAACCTCCATATAAGGTAGCATTTTGAAATTTGCAATTTTTGAAAGCATAAATAGACACATTGTAATCTATAGTTTATATAAAACTCAATAAGTTGTACTGTATAGTACACGTGTCAAATGATAATCATCCACACACACACACACACACACACACACACACACACACACACACACACACACACACACACACACACACACAGATATATATATATATATATATATATATTGTATACAAAGCTGCATTCAGAA
This sequence comes from Sophora flavescens, assembly GCA_030762895.1. Classification (NCBI taxonomy): domain Eukaryota; kingdom Viridiplantae; phylum Streptophyta; class Magnoliopsida; order Fabales; family Fabaceae; genus Sophora; species Sophora flavescens. The sequence goes on from CM061062.1 coordinate 74,572,900, forward strand.
GCATTCATCAATGCATCATCTATAATTATTTTACTTTTAATTAAAAATCTACCTGATTCACTGTCCATCATACTATTCATCCATCCCATTTGTTGATAAATTTTTTTTAAAGATTATTTTCTCTTAATATCTTTAACGTTCCTTTACAAGATTAAAATAATAAAAGATTATATTCAATGACAATAATAGTCAATAAAACTAAAAAAAAATATATTTTAAAATAATAATTAAATAAATAAGACACCATTGAGTTATAAAAAAATAATAATAGATGATAAAACATAGTAAAAAAGTTACTTTATGGCATAATACGAGATGAACTTGGATAGAAAAATACACAATTTAAAATAATAATAATAAATAAATTGTGAACATGGAACTTAATGAAAATAGTTATTATTTCAAAATTATTTAAAAATGATATATAAATTTGAGTGACAAATTTAGTTTATCAGATAATGATGATGATAATAATAACAATATAAATAACAATAATATCAAAAAAAGAATATAAATTGTGCTAGAAAGTTCAGAATTTATAATAAAAATTTGAGTTGAGTGGGCAAAAACATTGTCGTCAATAGTTGGTGTAACCCCCGTGCATCGCACGGGTAACTTTCTAGTTGGATAAAAATTAGCATACATGCATTGATACACAGGGTAAGGAAGAGAATATATAGAGACAGAGAAAGATCAACAGAAGTTGTGTAAGTTGGTAAAGTGAGGACGACTCTCGACGATAGAGATACTTTGGTAATTTTTTTTTGTTTTCCAGGATATCTCTACACGAAAGATACTTTGGTAAGAAAATATTGAAAATTCATGTATCCGTGTGAATATAAACGTTGACCAAAGTTCTGCTTAATTTCTTCATCCATTATTCTTGCTGTTCGCATTCTTTTTTATTTTTTTTGAATTGTTGTTTCAACTGTTCCTTTCATTTTTAGGTCTCGAAGATTGTCCTCCAATAACTAAAATTCGATAGTTTACTAGTGCCAGGCGCCAGTTGAGAATAGGCATTGACTGATGGTGACGAAGGGACCATGTTTGCATTGCGGAATAAATTGTATGTCCTCTCTTCTTGTGGTTATTGGGAATATTAGTTAGATTAATTTTATTATAGATATCTTGTTTCAAAGCATTGATTTTTTTTAATCAATTAACTGATCGAATTGGCTTAATATATATCTGAAGCTTTTTTTATTAACAAAAAAATATATTAAAAAATTAGAACTGAATAAACAACCTTATCCTATAAATTTACATTTATCAAGAAAAAGGATGATAGAATAAAATTTATTAGGAGAGATTAAATTTCTGAATTCGCTCAAATGAATTATTGCACTTAATAAAATTTTAATTTTAAAAATTACAAGGGAATAAATGATTTATGAGATGAACATAAATGAAAAGAATTTTGAAATAAAAAATCAACTAAGAGAATCATATAATTAATAATTGCCATAACGAATATAAAACTTATTAATGGATATCCCTTTCCAAAAATAATATGGTGAGTCATAAATCGCTATTCTTTGACCAACTGAGGTTGGCATGAGTTGTTAAAGACCTCTCATCCCTTAACCAAGGTCTCGGGTTCGAGCCTTGGGTATGGAAAAAACCTCAGCTGGGAGGGATGCCACCCATAGCAGTGCCGAACAAACTCACGCGGGAGATTAGTCCCCGTCTTAGGTTGGCGGTGGGATACTCCTCGAAGTAGATTGAAAAAAAAAACTTTTTTTTACTAGAAATATATCGCTATTTGCTAGCAAAAGCATGTGATACGTACATGGAAAATGCTCTTTTACATTAATCCAATTTACGAAATAGAAGGTAAATTTCAATTTTCAAATGCTCAACCCAAAACATTAAAAAGAATGAATTTTTTTTAGACACAAAGAAAGAAATGCATAGGCATCACTGTAGTGAAAATCATCCCAACTAGGTTGGCACCAAAACCTCTACCAATCATCTGCAGCATACCCGAAATTTATTAAAGAAAAAGAAGCAAAACAAGAAAACATGGGGGGGCATAAACCAAACTCATTCAAGAAAAGACAAGCTATTTAAATATGAAATTAGGAAGACCCCATCTATTACAAAAGAAGTCTAGCCTAATAAAAGTTGGGATCAAGTTCCACCAAGTTTACTTCTTTGAGGATACTACAAAGGAGGCTAATTTGTCCACACAATGGTTAGCCTCCCTAAAAACATGCTAAATTCTGAACTCAATTTTGGAGGACATCTCTATACAATTTCTCCACTTATTTCTAAGATTCCAAGGAACAATTGAAGGATTGGAAACAACTTGAACCACCAATTGGGAGTCATACTCCAACCAAAGCCTAGTCCAACCCCTCTTAGATGCCAAGCAAAGGACAGACATAGCAGCACATAATTCCGCCGAGAAAGAGTCTAAAAAGCCATAGAATTCAGCAAAACAACCTAACACTGCACCACTCCTATCCCTGAAAATAGCCCCACCACCAGCTAGGCCAGGAGAACCTTTAGATGCACCATCTGTGTTAACCTTGATCCAACCACACATAGGAGGGAGCCAGTCAACTTGTAGGATAGAGGGAGATTTAGCCGGGTGACCTTTGACACCAAAAAACTGAAGAATATTACTCTCCTCAGCATAAATGAACATTGTGTTCTTGGAGAGATTTCCAGAAAGAGCAATAGAGGCCTTTGCTATGCTGATGGCAGCTCTGACCGAAACCACTTTATCATCAAATTTCCTTTTGTTTCTAGAGAACCAAATAATCCAGATGATGTAAATAATGGCTGCTAGGATTATGTCTTTTAATTGAAGGCTCCATGGCTTGCTGTAGATTGAAAGAACAGATAAAATGGAAGAAGTGTCCACATGCAGGCTAAAAGCCGAGATGAACCATTGCCAAATCTGCTTGGCATATGGGCAATTGAAGAAGAGATGATCAGAAGACTGTGCATTTGAATAGCACAGGCTGCAAATTGATACCATAGTGCAACCTCTTTTTTGTAACTGATCTTCAGTAGGGATTCTGTTCTCAATTAGTCTCCAAGTGACAAAGGATTTGGATAGTGGAATGGCATTGTTCTATATCAGCTTGGAACAAATGAAAGGAGGTTGAGATGACTGGAATAAGAGAAAAGCATATTTGAAAGAAAGCTCACCTGAGGAGGAGCCTTGCCAAATCAACTGATTAGGAGAATTAAAAGATGGAATTACCAGCTGAGATATCTCATGGCTGAGCTGAGGGCATTTGTTAAGCAATACTGTAGGTATCTTCCAGTTTGTCACTGATAAAATCAAAAACTGAAGCTCTATGGGACTGGTGCATGTTGACTGGAATTTGGAGAAGATCAACCACAGGATGGGATAGCCATCTGTCAAGCCAAAAGTTAATAGTAGACCCATCTCCAAGCAGCCAGACAAAGTTGCGTAGCACCGTTTGGATATGAGGCCTAATACCTGGCCACGAGGATGATTTCACATAACTGACAACCTGTCTATTGTCATAGAAAAACATGCTTCTGAGAAGAACTGAGCATTCCTTGCTTGATGCCAAGAGATCAAAGGAGAGCTTAAGCATAGCAGCTGCATTGAGAGAATTTAGGGACTTAATTCCAAGGCCTCCCTCAGAAACAGGGCTACAAATCTTCTGCCAAGAGACAGTACAAGTTTTCTTAGCAGATGGGTCCCCAGACCAAATAAATTTTCTGATGTGCTTGTCCAGTTCCTTAAGAAGAGAGCTAGGACAGCTATAGGCATGAAAGCTGTAGATGAGCATACTGTTGATGACATATTTTACAAGCTCTACTCTACCCATAATGGAGAGGATTGTTCCCTTCCAGGAGGCCAGTTTAGAGATGATTTTATCAGCCAAGGGCTTGAGATGGATTTTTCTAGGCTTTCCTTTGAAGATGGGGACCCCAAGGTAATTGAAAGGGATAGAGCCTGCTGAAAAGCCAAGAATGCTAGAAATTCTAGAAGCTTTGGCAGCAGATAGACTTCCAGAATAAAATTTACACTTATTCAAGCTAAGCAATTGTCCTGAGACTTGCCCATACTCTTTGAATAGCTCCATTAAAGCCTCCAGACCTCTTTTATTCCCTTTACATTAAAATCAAAACATCATCAGCATAGAGGACATGACTTGGGGAGGATATAATTCTGGGACTAGAAATAGTGTGGAGCAAACCAGAGTCCACTGACATGGATATTCCCCTGCTTAGAACCTCCTCAGCCAAACAAAAAAGCAAGGGGGAGAGAGGGTCTCCCTGCCTAACTCCTCTCTTGCAAGCAAGGAAACCTTGTGGTTTGCCATTTATAAAAAAAGAGAGCTTGGAAGAATGAAGGATAGTTTGAATCCAGTCAAAGAAAGTTCCATTAAAACCAAATGCATTCAACACATAAATGAGGAAAGACCAGTCCAGTGTGTCAAAGGCTTTTCTGATGTCAAGTTTCAAAGCTAGATTACCACCAAAGACCTTGTGATCTAGCAGATTGGTTACTTCAGAAGCAACATAGATACAATCATTGATATTCCTACCTTTAACAAAACCTCTTTGTTGACGAGATATAATTTTAGGAGCAATAGAGGCTAACCTATCGGCTAGGACCTTTGTAATGATCTTGAATTGGAAATTAGCTAGAGCAATAGGTCTGAAATCTTCTATTTTATCAGCATTAGGGACTTTAGGAGCCAGAACCACAAGATTAGAATTCATATTTGGAAGTAGCCAATTCTGCTCAAAGAATTGGCTCACTGATTTACAGACATCCACACCAATTATGTCCCAAAAGGTTTGGTAAAAACAGTCACCAAACCCATCAGGACCTGGGGCACCCTCATTGTTCATTGCAAAGATTGCACTTCTAATCTCCTCATTGGAGGGCAGCATAGTAAGAGCAGAATTGTCCTCAGCTGAAACAGATGGAGGGATAACTCTACTGATAAGGTCACTAGGCTGACATTCATTCCCAACAGCATACAGGTTTGAGAAATAATCAATAACATGATGGGCAATAGCATCAGGATCTTCAAGAATAACATCTCCCTGCTTGAGCATACTCATAGTCTTTGAAGCATACCTAGATTTGGTGATTCTATGGAAAAAGTCAGTATTCCTATCTCCATGACAGTGCCAATTTATTATGGACTTCTCTCTCCAATACTCCTCCTTACAGTTTAAAGCCTGCTGAAGCTCTGATTGAGCTAAGGCCTCCTGCTCCAAAAGGCCTTCAGTGGCACCATTAGAGTTAATTTGCTGTTGCACAATATCTACAGAAGCCAAAGCATTTTCCACTCTAAAATGAACATTGCCAAATACTAACTTATTCCAACTTTTCAACTCAGATTTTAGATTTTTCAGCTTTTGGGAGAGAACAAACATGGGGCAGCCATGCACAGAAGACTTCCACGCATCCTCAGTAAGCCTATAGCAGTCAGGGTGGCCAATCCACATTTTGTGGAATTTGAAAGAAGATTGGAAAGACTGAGAAGACTTAGAACAATTCAACAAGATAGGAAAGTGGTCAGATTGGCTTCTTATCAAAGTACAACATGAAGTGGAGTTCCAAAAGTCCAACCAAGCCACATTACAGATGCTTCGATCCAATCTTTTCTCAGTAAAAGCAACACCTTTTCATTTATTGCTCCAAGTGTAACTAGCTCCTCTTGTAGGCAGGTGAATAAGCTTCCTAATATCAGAAAAATTTCTGAGATCTTTGCAAGCAAATTGGAGAGGCAGAGAAGAGCTTCTAACTTCATGAAATCCTAGAACACAATTAAAATCACCAAGCATACACCATGGACAAGGATTATTATCTTTCAAAGCAATAAGCTCATTCCATAAAGATCTTCTTAAAAGACAAGAAGTACTTGCATATATGGTAGCCACAAAGAGGTCCTGACCATTAACATTGGAATAAAAAGAACATTGTTGTGAGGATAAAGAAAGAATAGTGGAGTTCAAGTGAATTCTGCAAAGACCCCATATATTAGGGAGATGGTTCCCTATGTCATTTGTGATGAACACCTTCAAATTTAAATGTCTCCAAAATGAGATTGAGACATCAGCAATATCAATTCAAGGCTCAGAGATGAAAACATAATCAGGCCTATTGGAAGCACAAAGATTCTTAAAGACTGACTTAGTATTGGGGTTACCAAACCCTCTACAATTCCAATACAAGATTTTCATTAAGCAAATTGTTGAGGACCACCTCTATTTCGGGCATTTTTTTCCTGCGGAGCAGCCTTAGCAGCTCTTTGTCGGAGCTTTTTCTTTTTAGACTTAGATAAAGCTGGAGAAAATTCTGCTCCATCCTGACTGTCTGTATTGATTCCATTGTCTACCAAGTATTTGCTAGGATCAACTATAGAGGTGGGAATATTCTCTTCTTCATTTAGAGCCTCTTCATCTTCTTTTTGACTCCAAAGAGGACTGACAATTCTCAAATCAGATGCAACCACCTGATTTCTAATTGTGCTATCAGAGTTAACATTAGCTGTGATTTTTTGGAGAATAATGTTATAAAAAATTACATTATTATTCTGAACTGCAAAATCTGAATTACCTGGAATATGAGAGTGCATATGAGGAGATTCTACCACAAAGGTGTCTTCGGAATTAGATGAAGAGATTCCATCATCCTTATCTGGGGACTGAGGGGGCTCTTCTGAATTGACCACCTTACCATGAACAGGAGATGCAACAGGAGCATGAATCTCCATAGAGCTATTGATTTGGTAAACAAATCCCAAAAGAGGATTAATAGAAGCCTGGGCTGCTGGATTGTTATGAGGGACATTATTAACTCCAAGAAAAGCCCTTGGATTAACTTCAGTCTTAATCGAAAGTAACTTTGAGTTGCTGGTGCCTGCATCATGAAGAGATTTACCTTTGTTCACCTGAGGGGAATCATCAATCACCACTGCTTTCCCTTTATCCAAAGAAGACTTAACAAATGGACTTTATTTATGTGTCTGATCTGGAGAATCATCAATCACATTTGTTTTCCCTTTATCGGCAGGCTTAACAATTTGATTGTTTTCAGCAGGACCAACTTTTGAAACTTTGGGGACATACTGCATAGATTTCTTACGATTTTCTTTGTGCACCACCTCCAATTCTTTCACTGTTTTATCATCAGATTGAACCTTCTTGCATTTGGATATGTCATGACCAATAACTTTACAGGAAGAATAGAAATAAGGAAGCCTTTCATACTCAATATCAACAAGGAATGAAAAACCCTCCCTCTCCACCATAATTCTATCTCTCAGTTCTTTAGAAAGGTTTATCTCAATCAAGATTCTAGCAAAGTGTCCAAAAAACCTTTTCATTGTTGCTTCATCAAGAGCAATTGGGATACCGATAGCACCACCAATTTCGAAAAGGATCTTTGGCCTCCAATATTCCCTTGACAGTCTATGAAGCCTAACCCAACATTGAGCATGTGTTTGTCTGATAGAGTTAGGGTTGAAGTCAGGAGTCCATGAAGACAGTCTTAGAACTCCAGGGCTTAATTTACAAGAGCCTAGAGACCTGATCCTTCGCTGATCCTCCATGGAGGAAAAGTTGAATTCATAAAAACCTCTTCCAAGAGAAACAACAGACCAGGAGCTGTTAGGTTTCCAGATCTTGAGAAGCTTGGCACGCAAGTCATCTACTTTTTGAGGAGGATCCCCTTTAGAGAGTATAAGGTGACCGTGAAGGATGTTCTTGCATTCATGAACACCTGCAAGGTACTCATATTCACTAATCTTAATGGCTAAATTATTTCCTTTCATACAAGGCTTAGGCAATTGGCTAAGAGAAACATCAAAAGAATTGGAAACTGCCCGTGTGAAGGATTTCTTCAGAGAAGAATGAGGAACATTCGAAGGAGAGGAGGGGGGAGAGTGATGAGCAAGAAAGCTCCATGGGACAATCGGTTCGTTGGCCATGGTAGCGCATGCAAACCCTAGGGGATCACGTAGAGAGATACCCTAGCAGAGCCATACTGTTCAAAAAAAGAAAGAATGAATGAATTGGTTAATTTATTCTCATATATATATATATATATATATATATATGTATGTATATATATATATATGTATGTATATACATATCTTGAAAAAGTATACACCACTTCCAATTTTTTTTTACTGAAAATTATGTCGCACTTATTCAAATAGAAGTTATTTATAAATTTCACGCATTTCTTCTTCCTCTTGCATTGGCATCGATAATAACATGGTTTCAATTCAACAGTTACTCCATTTTGGCGTAACGGACCAGCTGAGAAGCCAGTGTTGTGTAACGCTTGTGAATCACGATATAAGTTGAAAGGAAACCTTGAAAACTATTTCCCAAAGAATGCCCAATTTCAGTTATGCCTGAATAAATATGATGGAAGCAATCTCAATGTGGAAGAAAACCCAAAACTTTCAAATCATGTTCTAGGTACAGGTAATGGAAACAACAGTACAAATGGTAAGTTAATCTCAGGCGACCTCTCTCTATCTCTCACTCTCTCTCTATATATATATATATAAGGGAAATCTATGTTTATATGTTAGACACACACATGTAGCCATTTTCATAGCATTTCAGTTATTTATTGGTACTTATGAATTTAAATTACGGTTGTCATCATGGTCATATTACATTTGTTGTAATTATAGATAATTAATCGCAAGAAAATATTGTCAATCCGACTATAATTACTAAGGCTATGTTTGAGAAGATGGATTGAAGTGATCAGTAATGAAGTGAAGCGGTTGAAAAACAATAACTCATTGTTTGAGAGGTTATTAAGTAACGAGTGAGATGGTTTAGGATGGTGACCGAAACCACTCCATCTCACCTAAACCCTCAATTTGTATACCCTCCAGATTGAGGGGCTTGAGATTCCCTCATTAAACCATCTAAACAATGGAATGATATACTTTTATCTCTCTACTCCACTCCATTACTAACCATCTCCTTGAAAACTCCCAAACATAGCCTAAAACTATGGTACACTTCTATGTATTTATCAATGTTGTAGGATATAAAATCTACCAGTTGTACTCCCAATAATATTAATTTCATTCGTTGAAAAAAAAATCTATGGTTCCATACAATATGTTGTGACTACCTCACTTCAGTAATAACTTAATTATTATATTTTTCATCAAAACTTTAATTCTTACTTGGAGAGTTGTATTCTAATGATTAGTAGCTTTCATTTTCTTAATTAGGTGGCGGGATAAGTCCAAATTTATGGAACTCTAAAATCCCTTCAAAGAAACGGTCAGTGGTGGTATAAAAGCAAATGACACCAATGGAAAAGTTTCACAAGCAACTTCTCAGTTTGTTGAGATGTCAAAGGCAATCGAATGAGTCATTCTTAGAAGAGGTTTTGTTGCTGGATAACGTGAACAACTTCATACCCGTAAATGAGATAGGTCTTGGAGGCATTCTTCTTAAGCCAGATCAGGGATCAATAGTATGATCTTCAATATAGTTTATTAACCATGCAAATGATCTAATACAGGTTTTGATTGATTTAAGGTTTTTGTTTCTGAAATGCGCACATAACTATAGAATGAATTTAAGCCTTTGTGTAAGACTTGGGATTATTAAAACGGTTTATTTATTTTTATTTCATTTATTTATTGAGTCAAGCCCCTAAAGTGTTTAGACATGTATATTTGAATATACATGTCACTACATTTATTTTATTTTTCTCAACATCATATTGATTCTAATCATTTGATTACTAGGATTATTGAGAACTTCTTACAATTTGATTATAAAAAGTTTGTATAAAAGCTGTGCAAGAGAGTTCACGGAGCTATGCAATAAAGAACTTGATTTTACTTGTGCAAGAATAAACCTTTTTACGGAAAGACAATGGCAATGTATTTCATAACAAATTGCGTGACAAACTAGGTTTGAAACACTTAACCTCACGAGGAAACACTCGTACAAAGAAGGAAAATGCATGAGAAATATATTCATCATCATATAGATTCAAATCATTTGATTACTAACTGTTCATAGGAGAGTTGACACAGAGACAAGAGAGAATATTCCACTCTCTAATTATCACAAAAAGGAACTCAAATTTTCATAAACTTTAAGATGACAATACAAGGAATGCTTGACCCTATTTATAGCAAACCTAGAGGCCTTAAATACAACTATAAGCAAGCTAGAAATACTGAAATATAATGGGAATGCAAGAAATAAAAATGTCAAAATTAGTGGCTAGGTGGTTGAAGGTTGAGAGTAATGACCATGGTTGATGCATGCAGGGGGGTTATAGATCATAGGGGGGCTTCTGGATCACGCATTTGTATCAAGAGTGCCAAAAGTACTAGGATTATTGAGAATTTCTAACAAAAGTTGGTTTGATTATAAAAATAAAATAGGAATTGCCATATCATTAAAATATTTTTTTGCATAAAATTGTTTTTTAAACAGTAAGCTTTTAATGCACCATATTCGTATTTCAACTGGGTATCTCTCGCATCGTGAGATAGTTGTTTCTAAAAATCAAAATGATCTATAAATAATCAGTAATGCTATGTGGTGCGAACCACATTTCGTAAAAGGTGTAACGATGGAAAACTAACCAATTAGGAGTGAGATAGCAATAAGGAGGAGAGAGTGTCAATCTTGAGATGCAAAACACAAAGTAATTTTCTCTTTTTGCACGTCGTTTCACGAACTGAAGTTCGTACTATCTAGCATTTTTCATAAATAATTAACCGGAACTTCTAACAATGGATGGACTGGAAGCACTATACATGCGAGGAGTAGTTACATGGGCTTAAATTAAAGTAGTGTTGTGGATATTGCATTAAATTATTATTTATTAGAAAATTATTTTAACATCCGAATTCGACATCCGTAGCAAACACCATATACCTTTGAAAATCGTTGTTCCTTGGATTGAGTGAAAGAATTAAGAGAAAGTATAAAAAGAAATGTAAAGAGTATATTTATACGATGTTGATTTTGATTTTAGTTGTATAAATAACATTGCTCATTATTTATAGATTAACGTTAGTGAAATAAACACAAATACGGGCTAGGGTACCTTTTGTTACAAAAGGTACCTTTTTATAGCTTAACCTTGCATGGTATTTTGGTTACATTGGTTCTTCCTTTTTGTTCTTTTCTTGTATACGAGTTAGGGTACCCCTTGTACCATTTTATAAATATAGTTTTGCTTATAAAAAAAGCGCAAATACGTAAATTTATTATTAAGGCTAAAATATTATTTTGGTCCCTTTAGTTAGTTTTTAGATTCATTTATCCCTCAACTTTTAAAAGATTTATTTTGGTCCCTAATGTATGAAACATTATACATTTTGTTTCCTTTTGTCACATTCGTCCATGACGACGTTAACGGTGTCCTATGTTGAGGGACAAAAAAGAATCTACTTAAAACTTTGAGTGACCGAATGAACTTACTTAAATATAAATGAACCACATCATATATTGTTAACTATCACGTAAGACACCGTTAACGTCATTATAGACGGATGTGAGAGAAGGTATAATGTCTTGCTTAGATGTTGAGAAAGTTTTCCCCAAAGTATGAATAGATATCAAAGAGTCTACATGTCTACACCACAATTTAGACACCACTTGTTAATGCATTACATTCGTGTTTCAGCTGTGAATCTCTCATGAAACAGGTGCTTCCGAAAAACAAATTAATTTGATCATTAAATAACTGAAATTTTCCAACCCGGCATGAGATGGATGCATGGACCATTCATAAGAAGGTGAGTTTGTCGCTGCAAAAACTAATTGGATGGCCCCTAGGATGACTGTTAAAGAGGGAGAAACTTTGGGTCTCCTTAAAGTGGGCAGATACTCTTCAGCTTCAACGAGTGATTTTTGAAATGGACTCTCAATTGGTTATCAACACTATCTCCCCGAAAGAAGATCTGTTTAAGTTTGGGGCCATTAATTAATCAAGATTGTAAGGTTATTTTAGCTTCGAAACCAAATTTTGTTGGGAATTTTGTTAGGAGACGAGCGAATGCAATTGCCCTTACGCTAACTAGGGCGGCTACTTCTTGACCTAGTCCATATGTCTTTGAATTTTTACCAACGTGTATTTGAAACTTTATCTTTAATGAAATGATATGAGGTTGCTTTTGTAAAAAAATTAAAGATACGCATATTGTAGATTTTGCAATATTTTTTTAATGAAAATATCTTTTTTATTTTTCCTGATAAAAGAGAAAGCAAGAAACAAAACTAACTAACTAAACAGGGGAAACAAACTCCCCTAGCATCCTCTTCTACACATAAGCTTAATTGAGCAGGAGCAACTTCTAACCAAGTGCAAGAAAGGGGACCAGAGTGGCCCATGTTGGCAAGACAATCAACGCTTTTATTTCCTTCTTGATAGGTATGTTGGACTGAGTAATTCCAACTATTATCCTCAAGCATAGCTGAAGCTTCATCAAGGAGAGGTTTGAAGTACAGGGATAAAGACCTTCTCATTCTAATCATGCTGATCACAACTTCCGAATCCTACTCAACAATAATCCAAGGCAAAAGAAGGCTACGAGCAAGAGAGTGTCAACTGTCAAGCACTAGGATTTTTGAGAACTTCTTACAATTTGATTAATTCCAACTATTATCCTCAAGCATAGCTGAAGCTTCATCAAGGAGAGGTTTGAAGTACAGGGATAAAGACCTTCTCATTCTAATCATGCTGATCACAACTTCCGAATCCTACTCAACAATAATCCAAGGCAAAAGAAGGCTACGAGCAAGAGAGTGTCAACTGTCAAGCACTAGGATTTTTGAGAACTTCTTACAATTTGATTATAAAAAATTTATATAAAAGTTGTGCAAGTGAGTTCCCGGTGCTATGCAATAAAGATCTTGATTTTACTTGTGCAAGAACGAAACTTTTTATGGAAAGACAATGGCAATGTATTTCATAACAAATTGCGCGAGAAACTAGGTTTGAAACACTTAACCTCATGAGGAAACACACGTACAAAGAAGGAAATTTCATGAGAAATATATTCAACATCATATAGATTCAAATCATTTGATTACTAATTGTTCATAGGAGAGTTGGCACAGAGACAAGAGAGAATATTCCATTATCTAATTCTCACAAAAAGAAACACAAGTGAAACAAACACCATAGATTAATAATACAGACATCAACTAGATAACACATGATTATAGGAAAAACTCCTCAGACATTCTCCCCTTACCTGTTGAAGAACTTATCACCCGATTTCCTTTCTCGAACGTACGTCAAACTCCGGTGTCACGACTCATGTATAACTGACACACTTAGCCTTCAACGACCACAATCAACCAATCAAAATCAAACAAATACAATCACCTATACACTAAAGATAGGTCACGGCCTCAACAAGGGTTTGTGGCTAAAAATTTCTAAAATTGCTTAAGTCAATGGATTAATGATCCTAAGTACTTAAGACAATAGATTAGTGATTAAACAACAAAGTTTGAACCAAAAACTTCGAAACTCCCAAAGACCTATATTCGACCATGATGAGTAAATGGAGCAAATGAATTTTATTTGATACATAGGCTTGGATTACACATGGATATACACTAGAAAGATAAGAAACAAGATCATTTATAAAGAATATGAACAAAAACATTTCCTCCAACCTTATGTATAGGTTCGGCCTTGTCAAGAAATTTGAGGAGGAAAACTTTGTTTGCAACAACCTCTTAGATTATGATTATAAGGATGATATTAGGAACATAGAAATTGGTTTCACATTTTTAGGATTTTCCTATGATTTTCTATGATTTATCAAAGTTAAGAACATAAGCTTAGAACATGGATCAAAAGTGATGATCAAAGTTTTAAAACATGAAATAACTTGAAAAGACAACAACTTAAAGATGATGAGAAGCATGAATCACCTCTTGGATCTTGAAAAATGGCAAGGAATCACACACTTTCTTCACAAACTCAAGCTTTTGAGTTAGAGAGAAAATGGAGAATGTAGAAGATGATGGAAGAAATGAGAAGAATGGAGAAGATTGTGACTCATAAAAATGGATGAAGCCAAGTATCATGGGGCTTGGGCCATGCACAATTTGGGCTAAGGAAAGTCGAAGTCCATTACTTGAATTTTCAACATAAAAATTCTCAAGGCATTTAACAAAGGCATAGGAAAGTTAAGAGTAGGAAAATTGGTCTCATGAAATTGAAGTATTGGCAATGATATTGGGCCATAAGGCCTCAGCGCAACTTGGGTTTGGATGGGTCAAAATTGATCCAATTCACTAGGAAGATCATGGAAACTAGTTTAGGGACCAAAATGCAATTTCCCAAGAAATTTTCATCATGACTAGTGACTCCATCCATGACATCATCCATATGGCCTTGTCATGTGTGACTCATGGATATTATCCATTAGCGGTTCCCGGTGATCTTGTATTCAGCTCCGTCGATCACCCGACTTAAGATATCGCCCGGATATAATATGATATTTCACTTTTTAGTGAAATATTTCAAAATGACCAAAATCTTAGGAAATTAAATAAAAACCTTAAGTTTTTCGTTCACGAGTCAAATTAAGGTTTTCTGAGCAGTATAATTATACTGGTAGTGAAATTCACAGACCGGGTTTCACCTGACTTTTTAACCTACATTTTTATCGTAACTCTCTACGGTAAAGTAGAGTGTAACTAAGGTTTCAGTTTAATTAAATGAATTTTCTAAGTCTCGGATAAAAATATAAACGTATATAAAAGAATTTTCTAAGTCTCGAAATTTCGTGACTCGAAACTCGATAAGATCTCTTAATCCCAAGTTCTTACTTTCACTAGAAAGTATATAAAAGAATTTCATCAATCCGAAAAAGTACTGGAATATCCAGTATGTAAAAAGATTCTTTAATAGGTTCGTGAGTGCAAAAATGCATAGCTAATACATATTTACAACCATGACTCTACTTAAAGTTCCTTCTTTCACAAGAACTTCTAGTAGACTTGGAATTCAAAGATAAATATTTCCAACCACAAAATGATTCATTCTTAGTACAAAGAATATACAACACGACGATTTTTAGAAGGAAACAGTCTGGTAAAAAAATCAGACTAGATCATATTTACCAAAAGTATAAGTGACTTGACTAAGTTTCATTAAGAAACTTCTTTTGTCAAGAAAAGGTCTACCCCGAACAACAAGAGGACAATTAACAACTTTAAGAAAAGAAAAGATCGGACCCAAAATCTAAACTGGTCACAACAATAAAAAAGAACAGGGATTTGGAATAAATTTCTTCAAGAAATCTTCATTCCCAAAAAGTCGTAAATGACATACACCGAAAAGACTAATAACATAGGAGACCCTAGTGAGTCAAATACTCAAGGGCGTCAAAATACGATTATACTTAGAATTCCATTACAAACTTATAATTATAAGTCATTAAAGAACATACTTCATATATAGGATTCTTATACTTAACAACGTTTTCTATAAGACCTTCAAGTTGTGAAGTTTTCAACACCACTTCTGATGTAAAAGATCATCAGATTGTGAAGCTCCAGCACCACTCACGGTGTAGACTCTTCCCTTTGTCGTGGGTCTATCAGTCCCTGAGGTGTTAACAACTTTTTCAAACCTCGGTGCATTACAATCCCTTGATAAGTGTCCGATTTGTCCACAATTGAAACACTTCATTCCCTTAAGTGGGCAAACATCAGCCATGTGGTTTGGATCTCCACACTTGTAACATCTCCTAACTTGGCCTTGACTTTGGTTCTTCTGGCCTCCATTACCTGATGTAGCAGCAACAGGACGGTATGATTGTTGATTCTGATTCTGATTATTTCCAGGTGGTCGAAAATATGGTTTCCTTTGCACCAGCTTTTCTTCCTGATTCTGAAATTGATCCTTGAAACGGGAGGGTCCTCCAACATTTCCCCTATCATCTTTTCCTTTCCTCATTTGTTCTACCTTCCGACTCATCTCAACTAGAGCTTGGAAATTTATGAGTTGCAAAGGTAGAACAGATTCTTTAATCTTGTACCTTAACCCTGCCTCGAACCTCTCACATTTCCAGCTTTCATTTGGTTGTGCTTGAAAGAAACGAAAGTATTTGGCAAGTGATTCAAACTTCGCCGCATACTCCTCCACAGATAATTCTCGCTGTTGTAATCCCAGAAATTCCATTTCTTTCTCGATCCTAATGCTCTACAGAAAATATTTGTTTATGAATGCAGTCCGAAAAACGTTCCAGGTAATTTCCTGATGATCAGCTTCTAACAGTAGTCTGGCACCTTTCCACCAATACTCCGCATCTCCTATCAGTAGGAAAACATCATAGGCAACCCTAACTTCTGTCGGTGTGACCACCAGTTCAAAGATTTTCTCCAGCTCTTGAATCCATAAATCATCGTTCTCATGGTCAGCATCCCTACCAAACTGTGTAGGATTTTCGCTTCGAAACGCAATCAGAGCTTTGCCATCCGCAGCTTGCAGGTTCTGGCAATTCATAGATGCAGTTTGATTTGCAATCGCAACTGCCACATTTTCCATTGCCTGAGCCGTACAATCCACTCCTTCTTCATAATTCTCATTCAAGTTACCACGACCACCAATGGGACCACCCCTGCGACCCCTTCCACGACCTCGTCCACGTCCTCGTCCACGTCCACCCTTTGGTGCTAGTTCCATAACTGACCTGCAGAGCAAATTCAGTTAAACCGAAACCAAAAAATGAAACGTGTATTTATGTACTAACACACATTACTTCTAAGAAGTAATTCAAACAATTACTAATTAGAGATCACACAACATCAACACAACAGACCTATTCCCCAAAGATCCCGAAAGACTCGACCAGCTCTGATACCACTATTGTAACACCCCCCCTGGGCATTACTTCGTAACAAGTGCGGAAATAAATTAAAAAGTTATTTGTTGGTTGCTTTCGGAAAATTTATTTATTTCAAGTCGGAAAACTCAAGTGTAAAAATTTTCTTATGGGAGAAAACTCTTGAAAACTAAGATACAATCATATTGTACATATCCTCACACAGGGAAATAATCATGTTCATAACAAGAGTCTTCACGACATACACTTTTACACTAAAAGTTTCAATTTTCAACAAAAGAAAATTTAACTAAAGACTCCTAAGCTGGTCGCCTTACAAGACATTTATTGGGAAGACCCCGTGATCGTTCCCACGAACAAAACTTCCTCAAGCATCTAGAATCTAAGTCCCCGAGTGACTTAGTGAACTCCTCTGCACCATCTGTACTGATGTACCAAGGTACAGTAGCAAAACCATAAAACCTGATATATTATAAGGGTGAGATGCCAATATTTGAGTTTATAACGATAATCACTTGCACGACACACCACAATAACATATACATGTATTTACAACGTCTAAAAGATAATACAATCACATAGTAAATCAATGGGATTCATACCCAACAGTCATCGTCATTTTAAAAATATGCATGAAACTCCAATATTCATCATCTAACTTTCATACCTAATCTCCGGAGATCCCAACGTCTTCAAAATAAGCTGATCAAACTCGATACATTGTCTCATTGGCTAGCTAAGCACAACAACAATACATCGTCTCATTGTCCATTTAAGTACAGTGATATATACATCGTCTCATTGTCCATTTAAACACAATGATACATATACATCGTCTCATTGTCCATTTAAGTACAATGATAATACATCGTCTCATTGTCCATCCAAGTACAATGATATATACATTATCTCAGTGTCCATTTAAGTACAATGATAATACATCGTCTCATTATTCATTCAAGCATAATGATACACCATCACATGATACCTTTTCCATTAAGGTCTCACGTTAAACAACGTCGAGCACATCTGCCGTAAATGCAAATGTAAAACATTTTATTCTTGACACTTTTCTTTGTGTTCAATCTTTCCTTGCCAAAGCTCAAAATGGCTTACGACTAATCGTAGTTTTAAACATCTTAAAACTTTCAATAATAAAATAGGACCTCAAAGTCCGAGTGCTCAATCACGAAACCTCTAGACTGATGCACCAGTCATAGGTTCGTGGTAATAGAAAACATCTTAAATGTTTAAACACGGTATACACCACGTATACAGTAGACACCAAGTCTACAGGACATCAAAGCCCAAAGGTCCCCAAGTCCATAACACAATGAACCTTAGTACCCCGACGTCTTGGTTACTAAGTTCAAAACCACTTTTAACGCAATTGAGTTAAACTTGATTTCGGAAAATCGTTTCAAATGAGAAATTCTTCAATAAAACCTTTAAATACTAAACTTATTTTTCACAAAGATGAGTCACTTAAGGTTTAAACTTACTTAAAATATGTACTGCCGTTTCAAAACACTTGCCGTCGATACTTTTCCAAATTGCCGTCAATTATCATTTTTAAAGCCATTTAAGCCAAAACTTAGCTTTTTCCACTTAAATAATTTTCTAAAATCATAATGAAATTAGTCTCAACAATTATTTTCATAAAATAACTTTTTATAATATTTCAGAATTTCTTATGTAAAAATTAGTTGTACAAAAATAATTTCATGGTTTCGCCCTCACTGTGACTCATAGTCCACTCTTACATCGATAAATCAATAAAATAATAATATTTTCAAAATTTTCTTATTTTCTCAAATAATTATTTAAATCATAATATATTCCAATATTTCTCAATTAAATACTGAATATTACTCGTGAAGCTTCTTAAAGCTATTATCTCGTTTAATTAATTGAGCACTGACCACTGTCAGGCTTCTCAAACTACAATCAACAACAACATCATATCAATATTCCCAGGCAGATCATGCATCACAACATCATAATATACAACTGCAGATAAACAATTTAAATGCAGATAAACCATCACAGATAAAAATAACACAAGTGAAACAAACACCACAGATAAATAATACAGACATCAACTAGATAACACATGATTATAGGAAAAACTCCTCAGGTATTCTCCCCCCACCTGTTGAAGAACTTATCTCCCGATTTCCTTTCTCGAACGTACATCAAACTCCGGTGTCACGACTCACGTATAACCGACACACTTAGCCTTCAACAACCACAATCAACCAATCAAAATCAAACAAATACAATCACCTATACACTAAAGATAGGTCACGGCCTCAACAAGGTTTTGTGGCTAAAAATTTCTAAAATTTCTTAAGTCATTGGATTAATGATCCTAAGTACTTAAGACAATAGATTAGTGATTAAACAACAAAGTTGGAACCAAAAACTTCCAAACTCCCAAAGACCTAGATTCGGCCATGATGAGTAAATGGAGCAAATGAATTTTGTTTGATACATAGGCTTGGATTCC
The DNA here is from genome assembly GCA_030762895.1 of Sophora flavescens. NCBI lineage: Eukaryota > Viridiplantae > Streptophyta > Magnoliopsida > Fabales > Fabaceae > Sophora > Sophora flavescens. The sequence goes on from CM061062.1 coordinate 74,592,244, forward strand.
ACATGGATATACACTAGAAAGATAAGAAACAAGATCATTTATAAAGAATATGAACAAAAACATTTCCTCCAACCTTATGTATAGGTTCGGCCTTGTCAAGAAATTTGAGGAGGAAAACTTTGTTTGCAACAAACTCTTAGATTATGATTATAAGGATGATTATAGGAACATAGAAATTGGTTTCACATTTTTAGGATTTTCCTATGATTTTCTATGATTTATCAAAGTTAAGAACATAAGCTTAGAACATGGATCAAAAGTGATGATCAAAGTTTTAAAACATGAAATAGCTTGAAAAGACAACAACTTAAAGATGATGAGAACCATGAATCACCTCTTGGATCTTGAAAAATGGCAAGGAATCACACACTTGCTTCACAAACTCAAGCTTTTGAGTTAGAGAGAAAATGGAGAATGTAGAAGATGATGGAAGAAATAAGAAGAATGGAGAAGATTGTGACTCATAAAAATGGATGAAGCCAAGTCTCATGGGGCTTGGGCCATGCGCAATTTGGTCTAAGGAAAGTCCAAGTCCATTACTTGAATTTTCAACATAAAAATGCTTAAGGCATTTAACAAAGGCATAGGAAAGTTAAGAGTAGGAATATTGGTCTCATGAAATTGAAGTATTGGCAATGATATTGGGCCATAAGGCCGCAACCCAACTTGGGATTAGATGGGTCAAAATCGATCCAATTCACTTGGAAGATCATGAAAACTAGTTTAGGGACCAAAATACAATTTAGAGAATGTGTAAGGATCAAAATGCAATTTCCCTAGAAATTGTCATCATGACTAGCGACTCCATGCATGACATCATCCATATGGCCATGTCATGTGTGACTCATGGATATTATCCATTAGCGATTCCCGGTAATCTCGTATTCAGCTCTGTCGATCGCCCGACTTAAGATATCGCCCGGATATAATATAATATTTCACTTTTAGTGAAATATTTCAAAATGGCCAATATTGTAGGAAATTAAATAAAAACCTTAAGTTTTTCATTCAAGAGTCAAAATTAGGTTTTCTGAGCAGTATAATTATACTGTCAGTGAAATTCACAGACCGAGTTTCCCCTGACTTTTCAACCTACATTTTTATCGTAACTCTCTACAGTAAAGTAGAGTGTAACTAAGGTTTCGGTTAAATTAAATAAATTTTCTAAGTCTCGGATATAAATATAACCGTATTTATATAAATTTTCGATATTAGAAAACAGGGAAAAGTCGAGGTATTACAACTATTATTGATGCAAGGGTGTTATAGATCATAGGGGGCTTCTGGATCATGCATTTGTATCAAGAGTTCCAAAAGTACTAGGATTATTGAGAATTTCTAACAAAAGTTGGTTTGATTATAAAAATAAAATCGGAATTGCCATATCATTAAAACATTTTTTGCATAAAATTCTTGTTATTTAAACAATAAGTTTTTAATGAACCATATTCGTATTTTAACCGAGTATCTCTCGTGTCGTGAGATAGATGTTTCTAAAAATCAAAATGATCTTTAAATAATCAGCAATGCTATGTGGTGCGAACCATATTTCTTAAAAGGTGTAACGATGGAAAACTAACCAATCAGGAGTGAGATAACAATAAGGAGGAGAGAGAGTGTCAATCTTTAGATGCAAAACGCAAAGTAATTTTCTCTTTTCGCATGTAGTTTCACGAACTGAAGTTCGTACTATCTAGAATTTTTCTTAAATAATTAACTGGAACTTCTAACAATGGATGGGCTGGAAGCACTATACATGCTAGGAGTAGTTACATGGGCTTAAATTAAAGTAGTGCTGTGGATATTGCATTAAATTATTATTTATTAGAAAATTATTTTAACATCCGAATTCAACTTCCGCAGCAAACACCATATACCTTTGAAAATCATTGTTCCTCGGATTGAGTGAAAGAATTAAGAGAAGGTATAAAAATAAATGTAAAGAGTACATTTATACGATGTTGATTTTGATTTTAGTTGTATAAATAATATTGCTCATTATTTATAGATTAACGTTAGTGAAATAAATGCAAATACGGGTTAGGGTACCTTTTGTTACAAGATGTACCTTTTTATAGCTTAACCTTGCATGGTATTTTGGTTACATTGGTTCTTCCTTTTTGTTCTTTTCTTGTATACGGGTTAGGGTACCCCTTGTACCATTTTATCAATATATTTTTGCTTATAAAAAAAGCGCAAATACGTAAATTTATTATTAAGGCGAAAATATTATTTTTGTCCCTTAAGTTAGTTTTTAGATTCATTTATCCCCCAACTTTAAAAAGATTTATTTTGGTGCCTAATGTATGAAACGTTATACATTTTGTTTCCTTTTGTCACATTCGTCCATGACGACGTTAACGGTGTCCTATGTTGAAGGACCAAAATGAATCTACTTAAAACTTTGGGTGACCGAATGAATTTACTTAAATATAAAAGGACCACATCATATATTGTTAACTGTCACATAAGACACCGTTAACGTCATTATAGACGGATATGAGAGAAGGTATAATGTCTTGCTTAGATGTTGAAAAAGTTTTCCCCAAAGTATGAATAGATATCAAAGAGTCTGCATGTCTACACCACAATTTAGACACCACTTTTTAATGCATTACGTTCATGTTTCAGCTGTGAATCTCTCGTGAAACGAGTGCTTCCGGAAAAACAAATTAATTTGATCATTAAATAACTGAAAATTTCGAACCCGGCATGAGATGGATGCATGGACCATTCATAAGGTGAGTTTGTTTCTGCCAAAACTAATTGGATGACCCCTAGGATGACTGTTAAAGTGGGAGAAGCTCTGGGTCTCCTTAAAGTGGGCAGATAATCTTCAGCTTCTGCGAGTGATTTTTGAAATGGACTCTCAATTGGTTATCAACAACATTAGCTCCCAGAAAGAAGATCTGTTTAAGTTTGGGGCCATTAATTAATCAAGATTGTAAGGTTATTTTAGCTATAAAACCAAATTTTGTTGGGAAGTGTGTTAGGAGACGAGCGAATGCAATTGCCCTTATGCTAGCTAGGCCGGCTACTTATTGACCTAGTCCATATGTCTTTGAGTTTTTACCAACGTGTATATCAAACTTTATCTTTAATGAAATGATATGAGGTTGCTTTTGTAAAAAAATAAATAGACACACATATTGTATAATTTGCAATATTTTTTAATGAAAAGATATTTTTTCTTTTTCTTGATAAAAGAGAAAGCAAGAAACAGAACTAACTAACTAAATGGGGGAAACCAACCCCCCTAGCATCCTCTTCTACACATAAGCTTAATTAGGCAGGTGCAACTTCTAACCAAGTGCAAGAAAGGGGACCAGAGTGGCCCAGGTTGGCAAGACAATCAACGCTTCTATTTCCTTCTTGATAGGTATGCTGGACTGAGCAATTCCAACTATTATCCTCAAGCATAGCTGAAGATTCATCAAGGAGAGGTTTGAAGTACAGGGATAAAGACCTTCTCATTCTAATCATGCTGATCACAACTTCCGAATCCAATTCAACAATAATCCAAGGCAAAAAAAAGGCTACGAGCAAGTTTGAGACCATGGAATAAACCTCAAAGCTCTACTAACACAGAAGTGGCATTTCCCAAATTGCAATGGAAACCAGCTAAAAAGTTGCCTAAGTGATTTCGAATAAGGCCACCACAAGCTGACGTACAATTGGGTAAGTGTCCCCACGACTTAGGTCCTTTGGACCCGTTATGGGACTAATCTCTGCTCGGGGTCCAATAGAAGCTTAAGGTCCAGTCCCCCTCCCCAAGGATGCATTCGATGGGAATCGATCCTGAGACCTTCCCCCACTAACTCAGCACTGCTTGCCAACTGAGCTGCACCCATTGGGTACTTTTTAATTAACATATTTAATGTATTATATTCTACATTCTTATCAATTGAATTTTTCAATTCAATAAATCAGGGATTTGCTCTAATCTTGCTAATCAATTTATGTTTTTATTTTAGAGTGAAATTTATAATACTTTAAAATATTAATTCAAAATAACAACCAATAGTAAAAGAATAAATTTGTTTTCGTCTCTTTCTCTCTCATAACATGAGAGGGACCAAAGAGATTAAAATAAATAATATTACAACTATACATTTGCAAGGCATATCCAAGCTTTTCTTTGAGGGTAAACAAAAACCTCCACATAAGGTAGCATTTTGAAATTTGCAATTTTTGAAAGCATAAATAGACACATAGTAATCTATAGTTTATATAAAACTCAATAAGTTGTACTGTATAGTACACGTGTCAAATGATAATCATCCATATATATATATATATATATATATATATATATATATATATATATATATAGTATACAAAGCTGCATTCACCGACTTTCCCCACAAACTAACACGAGTCTTTTCAGCGTGCTTTGTCCTCACTCACACGCTTCCCAAGAAAACTTCCCACGAGGTCACCCATCTCAGAATTGCTCCAAGTTAAGCTCGCTTAACTGTGGAATTCTTAAGTGACGGGCTACCGAAAAGAAGATGCATCTTATTAGTATAGGTAATACCAATCAATTCATATAAGCCTTCCTCAACTGTATAGTCCCATACCTACACAATCTTAGGATCCCTCTCATTCTGGAGTGTAATCGGTTCATTCATCTCTCCCTCCACTTAGAAGCCTGTCAGGAGCCGCTCCTTGTCCGTGCCTTTTTGCACCGACGATCACTCCCCGCCCTCATCGGCACCCGGGTGTTACATGCCCACCAGCTTCCGCTTGGTTCGTCCCCGAACCACACCGTACTAAGAGAGGTGTCGCTCTGATACCATTTGTAACATCCCTGGATGCTTTAACCAACACGGGTCTTTTCAGCGTGCTTTATCCTCACTTACACGCTCCCCGGGAAAACTTCCTGGAAGGTCACCCATCTCAGAATTGCTCAAAGTCAAGCACGCTTAACTGTGGTGTTCTTAAGTGATGTGCTCTCGAAAAGAAGATGCATCTTATTAGTATAGGTAGTACCAATCAATTCATATAAGCCTTCCTCAACTGTATACTCCCAAACCTACACAATCTCAGGATCCCTCTCATTCGGGTGTGTAATCGGTTCATTCATGTCTCCCTCCACCTAGAAGCCTGTCAGGAGCCACTCCTAGTCCGTGCCTTTTTGCACCGGCGATCACTCCCCGCCCTCATCGGCACCCGGGTGTTACACTCTATACTTATTTTACTTTTAATTTAAAATCTGTCTGATTCACTGTCCATCATACTATTCATCCATCCCATTTGTTGATAATTTATTAATTTATTTTTAGATTATTTTCTCTTAATATCTTTAACGTTTCTTTACAAGAATAAAATAATAAAAGATTATATTCAATGACAATAATAGTCAATAAAACTTTAAAAAAATATTTTAAAATAATAATTAAATAAATAAGACACCATTGAGTTATAAAAAAAATAATAGATGATAAAACATAGTAAAAAAGTTTCTTTATAGCATAATACGAGATGAACTTGGATAGAAAAATACACAACTTAAAATAATAATAATAATAAATTGTGAAAATGGAACTTAATGAAAAAAGTTATTATTTAAAAATTATTTAAAAATGATATATAAATTTGAGTGACGAATTTAGTTTATCAGATAATGATGATGATAATAATAACAATATAAATAATAATAATAATATCAAATAAAGAATATAAATTGTGCTAGAAAGTTCAGAATTTATAATAAAAATTTGAGTTGAGTGGGCAAAAACATTGTCGTCAATCATTGGTGTAAGCCCTGTGCATCGCATGGGTAACTTTCTAGTTGGATAAAAATTAACATACACGCATTGATACACAGGGTAAGGAAGAGAATATATAGAGACAGAGAAAGAGCAAGAGAAGTTGTGTAAGTTGGTAAAGTGAGGATGACTCTCGACGACAGAGATACTTTGGTATTTTTGTTTTTTGTTTTCCAGGATATCTCCCCACTAAATATACTTTGGTAAGAAAATTTTGAAAAATCATGTATCCGTGTGATTATAAACGTCGACCAAAGTTCTGCTTAATTTCTTCATCCATTATTCTTGCTGTTCACATTCTTTTTAAAATTTTTTGAATTGTTGTTTCAGCTGTTTGTAACATCCCAGTTTTTACGATTTTGTTTTACGTGAGAGGAGCAGGTTTAAGACTTGGATTATATAGTTAAGAGATGGATTAAGGTCTAGGAACCTTTGCATGGAAAGTATGCGGCTAACAGGAATGAAATTGAACGTGAATGAAATCTATGGTTTCCGTAAGTTGATTTAAAAGAGCGTAAGAGTGTGAAATAAGAAGTTTGTATTTAAGAATGAGATTAGGCATTTTTTAGGGTTGGAGGTTGTGTATTAGGTCTTGAAGAGTCTATATCTCAAATTTGAGGTCAATCGGACGGCAAACGAGCTCAGAACACGATGAAACGTACGAATGATGAATTGCTGATTTGGCTGGTCAACGTGGTCCACGCTCAAGCATGAGAAATGTCACGCTTGAGCGTGAGGAGTGCTGACAGGAATTGACATGTGACTGACTGGACGATGCATGGACGAGACGTGGCGAGGCAGACTGCCACGCTCAAGCGTGGGAAATTTCATGCTTGAGCGTGGGCACACTTGAGCGTGGGAAATTTCACGCTCGAGCATGGGCAGTGCTAAAAGGACACCTTGGTTCTAATTAAATGTGAAAACTGAAGGAAAAACCAAAGATTCAATGGCAGAGACAGAGAGCTCATGTTAGAGAGAGGAATGAGAGTTTAGAGAGAGAAAGTGAGCCCGAAGATAATCCGCCTGTCCGATCGAGATTCCGACTTTGATTCTGTGATTAGGACAACGATTACTAAGAGTATCAACTATCGATTCTTCGATACAACTGGGGTAATGCTCAAATCTCTAACGCATCGACACGTCGACATAAATGTGTGGGGTTTCTCAACCCCCTTTGATTGTTGATTGATAATTTGATATCCGATAACATGCTTATATGATAATATGATGCTTACTTGAGTATGATGTGTATAGTTAATATGTTTAATATATTATTTTGATGATAACAGGATAATCTGTTGTGGCATATTGATGTTGTAATGAATTTAATCTTGGTTGAGTTGGAGATGCTTGTTATAGAATTAAGGAATTTAATTAGGAGAATATGAAATTATGTTGTGATATTGAGGTGTTAGATGGAAAGGTGGTGTGAAATTATGTAGTGATGGATGCATGTGCATATCATTGCGGCGGTCAACCTTGTGGGTAGTCGCAATAGCTGTTTGAGCGGTTACTAATATGAGGTTGATGTTAGTGTATTGTGAACGACTACAACGCAAGTTGGATAGTTTTCACAAGGGGTTGTATGACTAGCTACGATAAGCCGTTTGAGTGACTATCATACGAGGTCGGATAATACAGGTGTATAGCTGGGCTTTAGTACAAGAGGTATATATGTGTATATGTACACAGAGGGGCCGTGTGAACATACGAGGTCGGATAATACAGGTTCATAACTGGGCTTTCACACGAGGTTGAGGTGGACTATCCGGAGCGACCAAGATGACGAAACTCATGTTGGTAACGCAGGAGTTAGTAAACCAACTACCGACTGAACGTTGTTGTAGAATTGGCCAATCATGCATGTAGGACCAGTTATGCATTATAATAAGTTATGATCTTAGTTGCTGAGATGTTGAGGTTGATTGATGTGGCGATGATCTTGGGAGATGGTTGTGTTTGTTTATATACATGTTGATAAGTATTATTTTATGCTGTTTCCCTTTTATGATGATTAGAGTTTCTTACCTCCTGTATATCTCTGTCTCTATGTTTCTGTTATGTTGATTCGGTTCATGATTCGAAGACGGAGATGAGCTTTTAGCTAGTGTCAAGACGAGGAAGGTGATTAGAATGCTGACGTCTCTCACGAGGACTTTGAGAGTTGAAGTTGAGTCTTTTATTAGTTATACCACATCCAGTGGAGTGTTTGTATTGAATATGCCATTGCTTTTGTGAACTATGATATGTTGTATATATGTTTTATTGATTTAAAATACATGCTGTAAATGTTTTAAAAAAATATCTCATATTATTTTGCTACATGCATCTGTATAATGTGGTGCTCGAAAAGGGGTGTCACATTTGGTGGTATCAGAGCAGTTCGGTTCTAAAATGGACTGTGGGGTTATGTCCAATTAGAATCAGGAGCTGTGAGATACATGATGTTGTTACTGGCCGTGTCTAGTTGAACCTACATCAGGTGTTGACTGTGTATAGAATCTGGGAAGAGTGTTCGTATCCAAGTTATCTTTTGTTTCGTCGCTAAGAGACTACGATAACTATTTTGATTATTTGTAAGAAGTATGTCTTTTATATATTTCTTTCTTGTGAATGTGAGTTGATGGTTACCTCTACAGGAACCTATGGCTAGTGGGACTCATGGTAGCCAGAATGGGAACAATGTGGAAGATAATGATGTGGACGTAGAGATTCCTGGAGTGGGAGAAGAAAATGAATCTGAAGTCATGAAGACAATACGGGATATGGCCAAAGCCATGATGATTCAGTCACAGCAGAATGCACAGTTAATACAGCAACTACAACAACAGTAAAATCAACAATCCCAGAATCAAGAAGGAGTAATGGATGCGGGACTAGTTGCATTTATGAGAGGAAAGCCGCCACAATTTCATGGAGAGTATAATCCAGAGGGAGCGGAGTTGTTGATATAGGAGGTAGAGAAAGTGTTCATCGCTATGCGTTGCAGGGAAGACAAAGAGGTTACATACGCATCATTCATGCTGGTAGGAGGTGTAGAGTCATGGTGGAAGAATCGTCGAAGGATATTGGAAACTGAAGGAAGAATCATTACATGGGAACTGTTCAAGGAATGTTTTCTGGAAAAATATTTCCCTGAGACAATTAGGCATGAGAAGGAGCAGGAATTTATGAGTTTGAAACAAGGAAATATGTCAGTTGGGGAATACTCAATCAGGTTTGATGCCTTGATCAAGTTCTCCAAGTTTTATCAAGTATGACCAGATGAAAAGTGGTTCTATAAAAGGTTTGAAGATGGTTTGAGAAATGAGTTACAGAGAGCCATGTTACCGTTGGGGATTTCCAGACTGCCGGAATTGATTGAGAGATGTACTGCAGTGGAAAGTCTTGATAAAAAGATCGAAGACCGTCAGCAAAGGAAGATCAAAGGGCCAATCAGGAATCATCAGAACAATGGGAATGAAGGACTTCATCAAGATCAGAAACCATATGATCGTCCAAGACCGCAAAATGTAACAGTTGGAGAGGATGGACAAAGATCACTTACTTGTTTTAAATGTGGAGGAGCACATTTGATGAGAGATTGTTAGGTGAAGGGTGTTGTTTGCTTCAAATGTGGTAAGACAGGACATGTTTTTCGGGATTGTAAACAAGGAAATGCAACAAATGCTGGAAGACAAGGAACAGGGGCACAATCTCAAAGAACTGGACAACAAGCCGTGCGAACTCCAACAACGGGACGTGTGTTCACTTTGAGAGGAGCTGAGCATTATCAATCATGAGCGGTGAGGTTTTTGTGGATGATATTTTGAAGTGGTTAGAGAGTTTCTCTTACTAGGTTTGGAGAAAAATAATGTTTTGAAGCTATGTTTAGGTATATATGTAGTTATGTTAAGGATGATGGTGTATATACTCTGATGGCATAGTGTGTAAAAATATGTGTGAAATATGGATCTCTAAGTTGGTGTATGTTTAGATATATAAAAATCAGTAAAGTTCAAGTTATTGATAAATGTATCCGAGTGAACAGCGGAGTTGATGTTGCATGTAACTCCTGTAAAATTTCGAGGACGAAATTTCTTTTAAGGGGGGTAGTAATGTAACATCCCAGTTTTTATGATTTTGTTTTATGTGAGAGGAGCAGGTTTAAGACTTGGATTATATAGTTAAGAGATGGATTAAGGTCTAGGAACCTTTGCATGGAAAGTACGCGGCTAACCGGAATGAAATTGAACGTGAATGAAATTTAGGGTTTCCGTAAGTTGATTTAAAAGAGCGTAAGAGTGTGAAATAAGAAATTTGGATTTAAGAATGAGATTAGGCATTTTTTTTGGGTTGGAGGTTGTTTATTAGGTCTTGATGAGCCTATATCTCAAATTTGAGGTCAATCGGACGGCAAACGAGCTCAGAACATGACGAAACGTACGAATGATGAATTACTGATTTGACTGGTCAACGTGGTCCACGCTCGAGCGTGAGAAATGCCACGCTTGAGCATGAGGAGTGCTGACAGGAATTGACACGTGGCTGACTGGACGATGCATGGACGAGATGTGGCGAGGCAGACTGCCACGCTCAAGCGTGGGAAATTTCACACTTGAGCGTGGGAAATTTCATGCTCGAGTGTGGACAGTGCTGAAAGGACCCCTTAGTTCTATTTAAATGTGAAAACTGAAGGAAAAAACCAAAGTTTCAAAGGTAGAGGCAGAGAGCTCGTGTTAAAGAGAGGGATGAGAGTTTAGAGAGAGAAAGTGAGCCTGGAGATAATCCGCCCGTCCGATCGAGATTCCGTCTCGATTCTATGATCAGGACAACGATTACTACGAGTATCAACTATCGATTCTTCGATACAACTGAGGTAATGCTCAAATCTCTAACGCGTCGACACGTCGACATTTCCGTTTCATTCCTTCTTGTATCTTGATTCGATTCTAGCTCTGTTTGGAAAACTGTTACAAGTTTAAGATGTATGACATTGTCGGGACTTTGTCCTTGTGTTAGGGAAAATTGTGGAGCACCGGAGAGTATCTTTTGGGATGCGAGGCAGCAAACTAGGGGAGTTTGTTTCACGAGGTTCGAGACATCGGTACAAGTGAACACAAGGTGAGGAGGATGAAACCTTAATTATCGGGACAATAGGCATAAATTATGAACATTAACATGTGTGGGGATTCTCAACCCCCTTTGATTGTTGATTGATAATATGATATATGATAACATGCTTATATGATAATGTGATGCTTACTTGAGTATGTGGTGTATAGTTAATATGTTTAATATATTATTTTGATGATAATAGGATAATTTGTTGTGGTATATTGATGTTGTAATGAATTTAATCTTGGTTGAGTTGGAGATGCTTGTTATAGAATTAAGGAACTTAATTAGGAGAATGTGAAATTATGTTGTGATATTTAGGTGTTAGATGGAATGGTGGTGTGAAATTGTGTAGTGATGGATGCATGTGCATATCATTGCGGTGGTCAACCTTGTGGGTAGTAGCAATAGCTGTTTGAGCGATTACTAATATGAGGTTGATGTTGGTGTATTGTGAATGACTACAACGCAAGTTGGATAGTTTTCACAAGGGACCGTATGACTAGCTACGATAAGCCGTTTGAGTGGCTATCATACGAGGTCGGATAATACTGGTGCATAGCTGGGATATCGCACAAGAGGTGTATCTGTACACAGAGGGGCGGTGTGAACAGTTGCAATAGCTGTTTGAGCAATTGTTACACGAGGTTAAGGTGGACTATCCGGAGCGACCAAGATAACGGAACTCATGTTGGTGACGCATGAGTTAGTAACCCAACTACCGACTGAACAATGTTGTAGAATTGGCCAATCATGCATGTAGGACCAGTTATGAATTATAAAAAGTTGTGATCTTAGTTGCTAAGATGTTGAGGTTGATTGATGTGACGATGATCTTGGGAGACTGTTGTGTTTGTTTATATACATGTTGATAAGTAGAATTTTATGATGTTTCCCCTTTATGATGATTAGATTTTCTTACCCCCTGTATATCTCTGTCTCGATGTTTCTGTTATGTTGATTCAATAAGTGATTCGAAGACGGAGATGAGCTTTTAGCTAGTGCCGAGACGAGGAAGGTGATGAGAATGATAATGTCTCTCACGAGGACTTTTAGAGTTGAAGTTGAGTCTTTTATTAGTTATACCACGGCCAGTGGTGTAATACCCCATGTTACGTTGTTTTGTAAGGCATAAAGTATCACATGAAGGTTAGACATAAGTAGATAACGACAGAGTGGCGGAAGCCATAAGTCTCTAGTTAGTACAAATTATGTCCATAACACTAAAATAAAATAAACTGAGTTTCGAAATAAGGCATTAACCAGTTAATATTACATACTAAATCTAGCTTATACAAGGAGTTTTACAAAAGTCCTCAATGCCTGCAGTCCTTCAAATACAGAGATGCTCTACTCTTTCTTATCTGAAATAACAAATATGAGTAGAGATAACTAATCTCAGTGAATTTCCTGCAAAACTCAGTTTTTTTAAACACACATAAGTATAGTAACAATAAACATCAATACATAATATGAGAGTAAACTTTATACACTTGGACATCCCTTGGGTTTTTGTCAGTGAAAAACGTTGTTGTCCCCTCCTTGTACACTAAGGTACTTAGAGGAACCAGCTCTATAATGTAAGGCAGGACATACGTCTATGACCACAAGCGGCGTCCCACTTGTTTTACGCTTACTTGCTTGCCTTTCATAACCGGAAGGACTTCTATACTTGCCTTTCAATATGAAAGGACTTTTGTGATTGCCTTCCAAACGGGAAGGACTCTATACTCGACATTTAAAATGTCTTTTATATCCATTCTAAATCGAATCAATCGGGTAGAGTATGGTTATCAATATTGGATGCTAAGCTATAGTTCACTTTTATGTATTATTGTTACACTACAAAACATTTTAAATCAGGCAAAACTACCTTCAAACAAGTGTTTTACAAGAACTAAAACATCAACAACACCTGCAGAAATTTCCAGTTTTCAGCCAAATTCTATGAATTTACTAAAATACCAAACGAAGTCGGATTTAGGCAAAAGACCCCTCCCTGGAAATATAAATAAGCCTAATTTGTGAATAAAATTTTAGTTTTGGAATACAGTTTACGAAAACTTACAGTTTTAATAAACAAGCTTCTGAACCCAGAAAACAGGACAGCTAGAATACTCCAACTTATAACAGGTTTTTCTTCATCAATACTCAGTGTAAAACAGTAAAACAAGTGCCTAAATTGTAGAATTTCGAGTCTATTTTCTAAAAAAACAAGAATCATACCAAAAAAAATCCCTATAGAAATAATTATAAGTAAAATGCTGCACATATGTCTATACGGGTTTCTGACCAGTAACTTCATTTGGGACTTTTCACAAACAAATCACATGCATGCAATTAAAATAATTTATGTCATCAATCTGCACTCATTTTACTTCATATAATCAACATGAAGGTACGAAATCAAACAATAAAAGCAACCATCCAAATTCCTAAGCTTGGACTTATGGTTAGCAAGCACTAAACTAAGGAAACTCACATAAGCAAGGAGTAGAAGTAGAGTGATGGAGGTTGATATCCTCCCTAATCTGACTTTGTTTCTCCTTGATCTCAAGTGCACCTGCTTCAAGCTCTCTTCATAGAGGAAAATGGTGTTTGTTTCTTGATGATTATGGAAGAAAAAAGAAGAAAAGAGGTGAGGTAATGGGTGTGTGTGTGTTTGACCGAAAATTGAGAAGGAAAAGGTGAGTGAAGAGTGTTGTTTCTGCAAGAATGAGATGATGGTTGAGTTGTCCAGCCCTTAGCTCCCTCTCTTGATTGAAATTTGCAAGCTTGAAAGGAGAAGATGGAGCATTGGTTGAGGATGAGAATTGGAAGTGAACTAGGAGAGTCTGATGGTAAGAATGAAAGAAGGATAGCCTCCCTAGCTTGCCTCTTTTTAGTCTGACCGAAAACACTAGAGAGGGAGGTTTGAGTGAAATTTTTATTTAACCAATAGGGCTAGACTCCCTTGATAGGCATTGGTCACTTGTAAATTTTTTAATGGGTGAGTTAATCATATTTGTGCATAGAATGGGAGGGAACATGATTGTCCATTTAATGAAAATAAATCTAAGTGAGGGTGGTATGTGACCCTAGACTATTTCTAGAGTACTACTAATCAACCCAATACATTTGGTATAAATAAAAATTTATATTCTTTCTCTAAACCAAAAATTATTACTTCACTAATCAATCAAATATAGATTGTACATTTATGAAATATATATAAGGATTCAAAACACCCATGATAAAGTTATAGAAGCTAGGATACCCTTGAGAAAGGATGTTACATTTCTAACCCACTACAAGAAATTTTGTCCTCAAAATTTAAGTTATAACATACCCGTGAAAAAGGTAGGAGTATTCTTTTCTCATGTCCTCCTCAAGCTCCCAAGTTGCCTCTTCAGTAGTTGATCCTTCCCAAATAACCTTCACCATTGGAATAGTCTTATTCCTCAGTGTTTTCAGGCTGCGGTCAATAACTTGAACCGGCATAGGTTGGAAGGTTAAATTGAGCCTTAAAGGAGTTGTGTCATATATAACTCAAAGGTTGGGATGGATTAGGAATGTACTTTTTGAGTTGTGACACGAGGAAGACATCATGCAAACCCGACAAAGAAGGAGGTAAAGCTAATTGATATGCGACAGGACCGACTCGATGAAGGATCTGAAAAGGTCCCATATAACGAGGACTTAGTTTCTTAGCCTTCACAACTCTCCCAATGCCTATTGTGGGGGTTATATGTATGAACACATGGTCACCCTCTTCAAATTCTAAATGCCTTCTTCTTTGATCGGCATAACTTTTTTACCGACTCTGAACAATATGCAACTTATCCCTTATCATTCGGATTTTCTCCATTTGCAACCATAGAGTGCCTCATATGGTGCCATGCCTATGCTGGAGTGGTGGCTGTTATGATAGCCAAACTCTATCAAAGGTAGATGGTTATCCCAACTCCCACCATTTTCCAAAGTGCAAGCCCTTAGCATATCTTCTAAGGTTTGAATGGTTCTTTCTGTCTGACCATCTGTTTGAGGATGATAAGTAGTGTTAAGATTCAGCCTCGTCCCTAAGGCCTGGTGAAAAGCTTTCCAAAACCTAGAAGTAAACGTAGGGTCTCTATCTGACACAATACTTGATGGCACACCATGCAACCTAACTATTTCCTTTATGAACATTTTAGCTAACCTGACTGTGTTGTAGGAGGCTTTAACAGGTACGAAATGGGCTGACTTCGTCAAACGATCTACAATTACCCATATGGAGTCATAACCCGATTGCGTACGAGGTAAACCCATAACAAAATCCACGGATATGCTTTACCATTTCCAAAAGGGCAATTCTAAGGGTTGAAGCATGCCAGCAGGTCTTTGGTGTTCAACCTTGACCTGCTAACATACCAAACATCGAGAGACAAACTTTGCTATATCCCTTTTCATACCTGGCCACCAGTGCATTCGTTTAAGATCTTGATACATCCTGGTGGAACCGGGATGTACTGAGAAATCACTTTTGTGTGCTTCCTCCAAAACTTCTCTTTTAATTTGTCCATTATTGGGAATGCACACCCTCTCCTGGAAGAGGATAACTCCATCTCTGGCTTCTGAGAAACTAGGATTATATTTTTCAGATTGCAACTTCTCATCCACTAGTTGTGCCTGCTTAACTTGAGTTCTAAAATCGCGAGAGATTTCAATGTGGTTCAAAAAGATGCTATCTGTGACACCCTAAACCCGACATCACATGGTTACCCAATTGCGGAAAAATTTCTGACTTACAATGCTTGTTACTTTCGGAAAGTATCATTTTCTCGATGGATGAGTACACTAAAAATGGTAGTTATTTTGTTTTGAAAGGATGAAACAAGATAAAGGTGATGAACACTTAGAACATGAATTGAAAACAACATATATATATAACATGTCCCAATGAGAGCCAAGTTCCAGTACATAAGATAGGGCCTCATCAACGGCTATTGCAACAGAATTAGACATCTAGAAGATATAACTTAAAAGAGAGTAAGTAAAGACACAGGGAAAGAGGGTCCGGAATCACATCCAAAAAGGTAACTCTAAAAAGTCAGCTGATGGAAGACTATCCACAAAACACTCCGAACTGGTTACTGACACTAGCTACAAGCAGGGTCTCCACAAATTCTCCCACGAGACGAGACATCACGTAATGGATCTATGACGTCACCACCCTCATCTACAGAATCGTCGTCGTCGTCATGATCCATAACATGATACTCCGACTCATCCTCCTCCATGACCTCATAGAAGTCTTCCTTAAGGTCCTCCTCGGGATCCTCCTCAATCGGTACTGCCGGCCCTACGTCTAGAGGTGGTGGCTCATATAGCAGTCCGTTAGCTCGCAGTGTATGAAGGTAATACCAAGTCGGAGGCAGAGCTACCCTCCTAGTCTCCATGGTATGGCTCCTACGGATTGGGTTTTTGTCAGCATTTAAATCGGTTGTGGTGATTGCTCCATGGTATGTGGCAGATGTCGCCCCTGGATGTATCAGCCATGCCCCAGCATTCCCTGCGTCGTCGAAGACCTCAGTCTTCGACATTGTCGACACAAGTGGGATATTGGGATCTATCTGAACTTATACACATACTGTGGTACCAAAAGGGAAGAGAGAATAACAAGTAGAAATGAAAGAGTGAGATACCGACAACGGATATATCGCACAACAACCATACACATGATACATACAACGCCTTGGCATATTAACATTTTAAACATTACTCATAGGTAAACAACAAGTATTATTTCAGTGGGTCTCATACCCGAATCAATTAATTTTATAAAGATAATGCATGACACTTCAATCATCAGGCTCTAATCTTAATCTCATGAGATACCATCACCGTTTTATCATTAAGAAAGAAAGAGTTGATCAGGCTCATACGCCACATTTGGCAAGTTGTCTCCATCACCTCATGCACTGGGATCAACATCATCACGAATCCCTTATAACGGCCATTCCGATGTATACCTCATCGAATACCACATCTTAAGCGGGTATTCGGTTAACTCAAGCACATATGCTAAGGGGAAATGCATATGAATAAAAGACTTTTCATTATCGAGACTTTTCTTTGTGTTCACTCTTTTCCGTTGTCGAAGCCCAAAGCTAACGACTATTCACAATTTTCATTACTTGAAAATCAATAACACATGACACGCAGTCTGAGTGCTCAATCACAACACATTAGACCGATGCAGCAGTCCAAAGTTGTGGTCATAGAAACAATTATAATTTTATCCATGTTTTATTTCAACATGATAAGGACTCCTAGCCCATAACAACGAAATTAGGACACACAGTCCTCAATTCCAAAATTAGGACTCCTAGCCCATAATATCACGATGGGGATCCTTGGTCCATAATTCTTGACACGGATGCCAGATCACATGCATAAACTGAATGCTAGAGGCGACATCTTGCGAACTAGTATTCTCTTTCACATGTGCTTACTTTTCGCTCAGTGAATATCAAAAACCAAAAACCAAAACAAAACCTCGGTCACTTATCCAAGTAACCGGAACGTTTCTAAATCATTTAGGAGAAAATCTTTTCCTTTACAAAGTCTTTTATAACACATTTGGAAATTTGTTTGCTTTTGAAATCCTTGATGGAATAAAGTCAAATATTTTCCAAGGGGTTTTTCCTTCATGAAACACATAGTTCGAAAAAGGTTTTCTCTCGTACAAACTTTGGATCACAAAAAGGTAGTTTCTATTGACTTAAAAACACTTCAACTTTTCTTTCCAAAACTAGAATCTCATTCTCTTGAAGTAAGCGTTTTAAACAAGGAACTTTTATAAATGAAACCAATACTTTCAAAGCTCTATTCAAGGCTTATTAAGGCTTTTAATCCTTATAATCATTATGCACAGACTCAAGTCCGGCTTCTCAAACTTCAATCAACAGTAATATATCCTCAACAATAATATCACAGTTAACGACAGTTCATCACATATATACAACTCACAATACTTTAAGACAAGTAATAATCAACTTCAAGTAATAATCACAATAGTTCAAGTAAACAAGTCATTCAAGTGTTTGCTCCACATCATAATAATATTCAAATCACTCAAGGAAACACATACACACATGCATATAGTCATTGAATATCCCTAGGCAATCCCCTCTTACCTTCCGTGAAGGTAAGGAGATTATATGCTTGGAGAGGTAAACCATGAACGTCCTTGTTTCCTCCGTGATGGAAGTCTAAGGTTATGAACACAAAATCATAAGTTAAAATCAAACAAGAACACTAAACCACAAGGTATAGGTTCGGCCAAGACTAGTTCATAGGGTTAGGGTTAGAGATTCCCGAAAATTATACAAATCGTGGATTTATGATCCTTAAGTGTTAGGAGTTAATTAACAGTGATCATTTAACAAAATTGAATTAAATCCCCACTAAGTTATAAACATAGGGCATTCATACAAGGCTAGTAAAGTAGGTTAGCATTCACTATACTTTCCAATCTCTTAGGTTTAGCATCCATATGTATTAAGGAGCTCAAAACCATGATCATTTTGGAAAAATAAGAACAAAGTATCATAGGTCCATAACCTTCTAGGTTCGGCCTTCATAGGATGTATAGTCTAGAAATCTTTAAACTTTCCAATCTCTTAGACTTAGCATCCAAATGTATTAAGGAGCTCAAGTCCATGATCATTTTGGAAAACAATGGAAACTTAAACATTCCAATCTCTTAGAGTTAGCATCCAAATATCTTATGGAGCTCAAGTCCATGATCATCTTGGAAAACAATGGAAACTTAAACATTCCAATCTCTTAGACTTAGCATCCAAATATCTTATGGAGCTCAAGTCCATGATCATCTTGGAAAAATGAAAGTAATACATCCTAGCTTTAATAACATAGAATAAACAAGTTAGAAATCCTTAAACTTTCCAATATCTTAGACTTAGCATCCAAATATCTTATGGAGCTCACGTCCATGATCATTTTGGAAAAATAAAAACTCAAACATCCTATCACCTAAACACTAAGTTTCGGCCACCATAGGATGATGAGGAAAATATTCTTTGTTTAACAACAACTCTTAGGTTTAGAATCACAAGGTATTAAGAGTTCTAAATCCATGATCAATACTTGGAAAGTTGAAACATAGTATCCTAGGCCTACTTATTCATATTTTTTTTGGCCATCATTGGAATAAGCTATCAAAACTTCCTAGATTTATAGATTCAAAATCAAGGGATAGTTAGAAACTCAAACACATGATCATATTCCAAAAGTTGAAACAAAAACTTCCTAGGTCACAAATGCAAGCATTCGGCCTTCATTGGAAGAGATAGGTAGAGATTTTTGTTTTACACAACCTCTTAGTATGTGAAAATATAAGTTAATACAAGACTATAAAAAGTGGTTTCAACTCAAAAGGAGTTTTCTACCCTTTTAGAGAGATTTTAGAAGTTTAAAGCATATAAAGAACACATAAAGTAAACTAAGAAATAAAAGATGAAACTTGCAAAAAGATTCATATGAGAGCATTACCCTTAGTATAAGGAATAACTTTAATGAAGAAATTAAGTAGAAAAGATGAATAAAAACTAAAGCTTTAAGAGCTTGAACTTTTAGAAGAAAGAAGAAGATGAAGGTTTAATGGAGGTTGAAGGAGGAAGATGATGAAGTGAAAATAAAAGGGGTATATATAGGGAAAGGGGGAGAGTTCCACGGCCAAAGGGGAGTGAGGGAGGGCTTGTTGAGCAAGCTTGGTGGTTTAATGCTTGATTGGATGGAAGAAGAGAGAGAAATGACTTTTTGGATTAGAATAGTATTATAATTTGAAAAGTGTAATGATTAAACTTTTAAAGTGTGTTATAGCCTCTTCCATCATGTCTCCTTACTTCTTTTATGTTCCCTAATCTGCTCCATTTCGTACTCGGTTGCATTTCCAGTCGTAATTCTTCCGACGTTCTCACCCGAATAAAATATTATATATTATTTTTGAACGAAAATTTTCAAAATAACCAAAGTGGAAGGAAACATAATAAAAACACTAACTGTTTCGTTCACATGTCAAAATTAGGTTTTCTGCCCAGTAAATTTGTACCGGCAGTGAAAACACAGACCAGCTTCCATCTGAATTTTCAACCGAAAATTTTACCGTGACTTCATATGATATGACAACACAATAAAATGATTTTAGTTTAATTAAAATCATCCTCTTAGTTTAATATAAAATAAACACATTTAAATATGTATTTACTGCTACAGAAAACATAGGAAAAACATGGTGTTACACTATCCTGTCCTACTGCCACATTTAAATTCAAATTGCGGAAATCTTCCAACAATTTCATCTCATGTATCGTCATGAAGGAAATATGAATACTTTTTCTACTTAAAGCATCTTCTACCACATTCGCTTTTCCCAGATGATACTTTAACTCAAAATCATAATCTTTAAGGAACTCCATCCATCTCCTTTGCCTTATATTTAGTTCTCTTTGATCAAAGAGGTATTTTAAACTCTTATGATCACTAAACGCTTCAAATCGAGCTCCATAAAGATAATGTCTCCATATCTTTAAAGCGAATACTATGGCAGCTAGTTCAAGGTCATGGGTGGGATAATTTTCTTCATGAGGTCATAGTTGATGGGAAGCATAGGCTACCACTTGTATATTTTGAATTAGTATACATCCTAGACCCCTTCAAGATGCATCACAGTAAACTTCAAATCCTAGAGTCGGGTCTGGTATAGTTAGTACCGGTGCAGTTGTTAAACGGGTCTTCAATTCCAGGAAGTTCTTTTCACACTCTGTAGTCCACACAAAAGGTTGGTCTTTACGAGTCAGACAGGTTAAGGGCAAGGCCAACTGAGAAAAACCCCAATAAACCTCCTGTAGTATCCAGCTAGTCCTAGGAAACTCTTGACTTCGGAAATGGTCTTAGGCCTTTCCCAATTCAGAACAACATCTACTTTACTAGGATCCACCGCTACTACTTCTTGTGAAATTACATGACCTAAGAAATTTACCTCTGTCATCCAGAATTCACACTTTTCCAGTTTAGCAAACAACCTCTTCTCTCTTAAGATCTGCAACACTATTCTAAGATGACTTTCATGCTCTTCAGAACTGTTAGAATAGATCGGGATATCATCAATGAAAACAATTACGAACTTATCTAAGTAAGGTCTGAATATCCTATTCATATAATCCATAGATACTGCTGGAGCATTAGTCAGACCAAACGGCATAACCAAATATTCATAATGTCCATACCGCATCCGAAATGCAGTCTTTGGTAAATCTTCAGGCTTTATCCTTATTTGATGGTTTCCTGACCTTAGATCAATTTTAGAGAATACTCCTACTCCTCTAAGTTGATCTAGATCATCTATTCTAGGAAGTGGGTGTGACACCCTAATCTCGGGTCATCACATGGTTACCCGTTTGCGGAAATAAAACTTAATTTGCTGGTTGCTTTCAGAAAATCATGTTTTCTCAATGGTTATCTCTTCAAAATATGGTGATAAAAATTTTCCTTTTCCTCCTTATTTTAACCTCATAACCACAACAACGTATCAAGTCCCACTTAAATACATAATGTATATAAGTCCTCTAACTATACTACCTCATATGTTTTCTCACATAAAACATCATCAGCTTAATTCTAACAACATAATATAACATAATCGTACCTACGCTGGTCGTAACTAACAAACACTACACCCCTTAAAAACAGCAACAGCATGCCTCGAACTAGACAGCCTTCATCTCCTTGTAGATACCATACCCCTCGT
This sequence comes from Sophora flavescens, assembly GCA_030762895.1. Classification (NCBI taxonomy): domain Eukaryota; kingdom Viridiplantae; phylum Streptophyta; class Magnoliopsida; order Fabales; family Fabaceae; genus Sophora; species Sophora flavescens. The sequence goes on from CM061062.1 coordinate 74,613,904, forward strand.
ACGATTCTGATATGTTTGTAAGGGTGAGACGCCAATATATGGATTCATCACCATAACTAAATGCGCAACACAAAAGAAGGCACATACACATATACATGTCTATAACAACATACTCATTCATATCATAATATCTCATTATCAATGGGTTTCACACCCCAAACATCAACATTGGAAAAACTATGCATGAACACTTCAATATATCATCTAAACATTCATACTTAATCTCATGAGATATCTCCAACCTCGTAAACCTCGTGATGAGTTGATCAGACTCAATTGCCACAGGCATACAGCCACAGGCACGCCCATCGCACACTGTCCAACATCGTGGCACAGTGATAACACTCGGAGATGGGGCCTCATTGTCCAAACCCCGGGCACAATGAGAACATCTTTGTACGATATACCCTGACGCCGCAAGGTAATCCCTCGTTTAATCATGGCACGTCTGCCAAATGCATGCAAGAAAACATTTTGTTCTCAACACTTTTCTTTGTGCTATATCTTTATTTGTCAAAGCTCTCAAAAGCTTACGACTTAACATCTTTTGAAACATCTTTACATCTTTTATTAATAACACAGGATCTCAAAGTCCGAGTGCTCAATCACGAAGCCCCTAGACCTTGCAATCAGTCTTAGGTTCGTGGTAGTAGAAAACATCTTACAATGTGTTAACTTCTTTTAGTAGATACCTAGTCTACAACACAACTAACCTTAATACCCCGACGTCTCGGTTATTAAGTTCTATATCTTTTACATCTTTTTACATCGTTTTACATCTTTCACATCGTATTACATCTTTTACATCTTTTACATCGTCTTACATCTTTTTACATCATATTACATCTTTTACCTTGTTTTACATCTTTTTACATCTTTTACATCTTTTACATCTTTTTACATCTTTCTACATCTTTCTACATCTTTCTACATCTTTTTCATCGTTTTACATCTGTTACTTCGTTTTACATCTGTTACTTCGTTTTACATCTTTCATCTCTTTTTCATCTCTTTTACATCATTAAGTAACACTCATTTACCGAAAATTCTTTCTACTTGAAATTCGTTTATAAAACGTCAATTCATAAAAAATCCACTTTTCCTTTGGAAACACATTTTTTTCCAAAATAACGTCAAATCATCAACAACTTCTTTTTATTGAAACTTCAACTCTAATAAATCAATTCAAATTAAATCTCTTTTCAGCATAAGTACTGCTGTTTTTAAACTCTTGCCGTAAATGATTTCGAAACTTGCCGTTGTTTAGCATTTTCAAAGAAAACGTCTTTAAGTCTAACTTTGACATTTCTTCTAAAATAACTTTCATATATAATAAATAAGGTCTTTTCGAATATCAATTTCACAAAATCACTTTTTATAATATTTCATAATTTCTTGCGTAAAAATCAGCGATGACAAAAACAAATTTCACGGTTACGCTCTCACCGTTACTCATAAACTTCTTTTACACTAATAAATCATTAAACTAATAATATTTCTCAAAACTCATTATTTTTCCAAAATCATATTTTCCTCTACTACTATATTCCAACATTCCCCATAAAACGTTGAATATAACTTTCACAGCTTATTAAATCTTTTATCTCATTAATCGGTTGTGCACTGACCACTGTCAGGCCTCTCAAACAACATTCAACATTCAACATTCAACAACATCATCAACATCATCATAATTATATCCCCAGGCAGATCATGCATCATAACAACATAATATACTACTGCAGATAATTCAGAGCAGATCAATCACCGATACACAGAAAATCAACACATCATAAACAACATAAACAATTAATCACAAACCATATATAAATCATATAAGCCACACTAAAAGCAAATGGTTATAGAGAAAATCCCTCAGGTAAGCTCCCCTTACCTCTTGAAGACTCAACTAACGTTTTCAAACAACCTCCCGATTTAATCCGGTTCCCTCCGTCGGCTTTAGGTCAAACCAACCCGATTGATTCCTTCAAACAAATTGCAATCAAATCAAACCACAACATACCTAATTCATGAGGATTAGGTTTCGGCCTAGGGCTGACTTTTAGGGTTCAAAATCCTTAAAATTGCTAATCATCATTAAGTCATAGAATAATGGTCCTTAATTAACCTAAATCATAGATTAGTGACTAAACCACTAAGTTTCAAACTCAAAACTTCCTAACTCTTTTATACAAGGATTCGGCCTCAACATGTTCATAGGGCTAGGGTTCTTAATTTAATAAACCAACTTGGATTTATAAGGCATACATACTAGGAGTTTGATTAACAAGATCATTAAGGAAAACTTTGACCAAAACTCATCTAGTTCCAAGAACTAGGGTTTCGGCCAAAACCAGAAATTTGGGAAAGAAATTTCTCATGATCATATGCTTCTAGATGATGAAAATAGAGATGATTATAAGATCATACCAATTGGTTTCATGTCAAAAGGATTTTTCTAGAATTAGTTATGAATTTTCAAAGTTCTAGATCTAGAAACTTAAAAGTGATGAACAACTATGATATAAGCCTTGAATCAAGAAATTGATTGAAGAACATAGACATGATTAGAGAAGAATAATAGGATTCACCTCTTGGAGATCAAAAACAAGTGAAGATCCAAGAACTTTCTTCACAAACTTGACATTCAAAGACTTAAGAACTTTAGGTTTTTGAACAGAAGGCAATAGAAACTAAGTGAAAGGTGAGGAAGGGTATTTATAGGCATGTGGGCTGCGCCACTTTTGAGGACTAAGTAGAAAGGAGGTGGCTTTTCAAAGGATTAAAGTGCAAATAACTCATAGGGACCACTTTGCAAAGATTCCAAAAGTATAAGGACTATTTTGCAAATTGTCAATAGTTTGACATGATGGCCATGTGCCACATTAAATGCAAGCTTATCTTGACCAAAGTTGGCTGATTTTTCTTGAAGACTTTTTAGAAAAACCTAGAAGGATGGAGAAAACTTGAGAACTTAGTAGAATGTTGTAGAATCTTGGAGAATATGGTGGAATTGTGTGGAATTGTGTGGAAATTTCAAGAATCATCTTGATTCTTCCAAACTAAGGCAGCCCCCACTCCATATTGGGCCTGCGTATGGGCTTCATGAATTTGGGCTTGAATTCATCTTTGTGGGGCCCACCAAAAAGATTTAAGCATTAAGCTTAAGATAGGAAACTTATATGGCTTCAAATGGGCTTTATGAAACTTAAGTCATGGGTAAGGAATTTGGGCCTCAAAGCCACGGTCCTCTATGGATTTGGAACAAGGATTCTAGCCCAATTCACTTAAAAAAAACTTAGAAACTAACTCAGGGACAAAAGGGTAATTAACAAAAAGTTCAGGGACTAAAGCGTAAAATCCATAAATTTTCACTTTAACCCTGAAAAACCTTCTAGACTTAAAAATATGATTCATCCCCATGAATCATCTCAAAATCCTAAGATAAACTCTTTATCTGCTCTTGGAAACTCCGAAATCCACTCCGTCGTCTACCCGATTACGTATTCCGCCCGTAAAACGTAGATTATTTTATTTTTTTACCAAAATTTTCAAAACTTCCAGTATCGTAGAAAATACGATAAAAACATTTTTCATCTCGTCCACAACTTAAAATTAGGTCTTCTGAGCAGTAAACTTTTACTGTCAGTGAAAATCCAGAAAACGGCAGACCGGTTTCCGTCTGAATTTTCAACCCACAAACTTCCCCGTAACCTTATGAAAATAAGTATAACATGGAAATGACCCTGGTTTATCCAAAATCATTTTATAAGTCTCGGATAAAAATATATATGTTTATATATTTATTACCGATATTACGAAGCAGCGAAAATCGGGGTGTTACAGTGGGTACTTATTTTTTATAGTCACCTTGTTGAGTTGTCTGTAATCTACAGAGTCTCATGCTCCCATCATTTTTCCTAACCAACAGTATTGGTGCGCCCCACGGGGATGCACTCGATCTGATAAACTGCTTGGCCAACAAGTCTTCTATTTGGACTTTGAGTTCCTTTAACTTTAGGGGTGACATCCTATAAGGTGCTATAGATATTGGTCCCGTTCCAGGAACCAAATCTATGGAAAACTCAATCTCCCTCTCTGGAGGTAAGGAAACCACATCTTCCGGAAACACATCCCTGAATTCATTTACCACGGGGATGGATGCTACATCATTGCTTGCCTTAGAACTTGAAGAGAACAAACTGATGAAACCTGTGCCCCCACTTTCTAGGCATTGAGTTGGTTGTGACTCGCTAACAACTAAAAAGGAAGTTGAATTGTTATAGTCCATGATGGTGGAAGGAAAGGTAATGGTTTTATCTTGGCAATTTAGTGTGACCCGATTAGAGGAGAGCCAATCCATCCCTAGGATGATATCTAGACCACTTAAAGGTAAACAAATTATGTCAACATGGAACAATTTATCTAAAATCACAAGGGAACATTTCTCGCAGACTAAAGAAGTTTCTATGTTACCTTCCACTGGGGTAGACACGACTAAAGGACATGGCAATGAAGATAAGTACAAATTTAGACGCAAGGCACACTCACATGAAATAAAAGAGTGAGTGGCACCATAATCAAAAAGTACTACTAAAGGTTCTTGATTAAGAAAGCACGTATCGGTAATTAAGCTGTCTGTACCTTTAGCCTTCTTACCACTGAGTGTGAAGACCCTTCCTTTAGTCGGCTGTCCTGAAATGACCACTCCTTTTTGTTTTCGAGCTAGGCAGTTGGGAGACATATGTCCAACCTGTCCACAGTGGTAACATACATTCTCACCCATGCGACATTCTCCTATATGATTTCTGCCACACTTTACACATCATGTTCCCTTGGGCGGCTTTGGAACTTGCACTTGTTTTCCTTTTCCAAGACTTCCTTTTACCCTCAACTGTTGAGAATGTCTGCCTTCCTCCTTTTTCTTTTGCCACTTTAGTTGCCGGTCCTCTTGCATGATCATAAGATTGGCTTCAGGAATTTGACATTTCTCCATCAATGTGGCATACTCAGTGCTTCCCAGTTGTCCAACATAGCATCTAATCTTAGGTCGTAACCCCAATTCATACTGAGTTACCTTCCACTCCTCATCTGGGGCATATCTCAAGTGTGGGGAGTACTTAGCCAAATCTTCAAACTTAGATGCGTACTCGGCAACGGACATATCACCTTGCACAAGGAGAGTAAACTCTAACTATTTTTGCTTCCTCACACTTCTAGGAAAATATTTCCCAAGAAAAACAGTTTGGAAGTTTTCCCATGTCAGAGGTGTTTCAGTTGATATCATTCTTTCTCTGGCACCTCTCCACCAATTCTCTGCTTCTCCCTTCAAGTAATGAGAGGCAAAAGCAGTCTATTGTTCTTCAGTGCATACCACCACATTAAAAATCTTTTCCATTTCCCTTAACCAATATTGCGATTCTGCGGGATCCGGTCCTCCAGCAAAGGGTGGCGGTTGATTCTTTCTAAACTCATTCTAACTGTGATTGGGATCTTCAGGAGGTTGTGCTGGACCTGCTCCCAAATTGCCAAGTCCTCCTTGAGCCAACTGGTTAATAAGATGAGTGGTGGAATTGGCTTGTTCTCTCATGGCATTTACCATAGCCATCCATTCAGCGTTACCAGGTCCGGGTTGATACTCATGATGTTGATTCAAAGGTGGTCTACCACGGCCTCTTCCTCTAGCTCCACGTTCCATTGTCTACATACATTGTACAAAACATTAAGTTGATCAGGCTTAATGCTTTATATCAAAATAATAAGATTGTGGAAAATGAAACCAAAAGTAAGAAGTAACTAAACTAACTTTTCATAGCCCAATTGGATTGAACTGCTTTGATACCATAAATGTAATACACCATGTTACATTGTTTTGTAAGGAATAAAGTATCACATGAAGGTTAGACATAAGTAGATAACGATAGAGTGGCGGAAGCCATAAGTCTCTAGTTAGTACAAATTATGTCCATAACACTAAAATAAAAGAAACCGAGTTTTGAACTAAGGCATCAACCAGTTAATATTACATACTAAATCTGGGTTATACAAGGAGTTTTACAAAAGTCCTCAATGCCTGCAGTCCTTGAAATACAGAGATGCTCTACTCTTTCTTATCTGAAATAACAAATATGAGTAGTGAGATAACTAATCTCAGTGAATTTCCTGCAAAACTCAGTTTTTTTAAACACACATAAGTATGATAACAATAAACATCAATACATAATATGAGAGTATACTTTATACACTTGGACATCCCTTGGGTTTTTGTCAGTGAAAAACGTCGCTGTCCCCTCCTTGTACACTAAGGTACTTAGAGGAACCAGCTCTATACTGTAAGGCAGGACATACGTCTATGATCACAAGCGGCGTCCCACTTTTTTTGCACTTACTTGCTTGCCTTTCCTAACCGGAAGGACTTCTATACTTGCCTTTCAATTTGAAAGGACTTCTGTGATTGCCTTCCAAACGGGAAGGACTCTATACTCGACATTTAAAATGTCTTTGATATCCATTCTAAATCGAATCAATCGGGTGGAGGATGGTTATCAATATTGGATGTCAAGCTATAGTTTACTTTTATGTATTATTGTTACACTACAAAACATTTTAAATCAAACTAAACTACCTTCAAACAAGTGTATAACAAGAACTAAAACATCAACAACACCTGCAGAAATTTCCAGTTTTCAGCCAACTTCTATGAATTTACTAAAATACCAAACAAAGTCGGATTTAGGCAAAAGACCCCTCCCTGGAAAGCTAAATATGTATAGTTTATGAATAAAATTTTAGTTTTGGAATATAGTTTACGAAAACTTACAGTTTTAATAAGCAAGCTTCTGCACCCAGAAAACAGGACAACTACAATACTCCAACTTATAACAGGTTTTTATTCATCAATACTCAGTGTAAAACAGCAAAACAAGTGCCTAAATTGTAGCATTTCGAGTCTATTTTCTAAAAAAACAAGATTCATACCAAAAAAATCCCTATAGAATTAATTATAAGTAAAATACTGCACATATGTCTATACGGGTTTCTGACCAGTAACTTCATTTAGGACTTTTCACAAACAAATCACATGCATGCAATTGAAATAATTTATGTCATCAATCTGCACTCATTTTACTTCATATAATCAACATGTAGGTACGAAATCAAACAATAAAAGTAAGCATCAAAATTCCTAAGCTTGGATTTATGGTTACCAAGCACTAAACTAAGGAAACTCACATAAAGCAAGGAGTAGAAGTAGAGTGATGGAGGTTGATTTCCTTAGGATTCCCTCCCTAATCTGACTTTGTTTCTCCTTGCTCTCAAGTGTACCTGCTTCAAGCTCTCTTCATAGATGAAAATGGTGTTTGTTTCTTGATGATTATGGAAGAAAAGGGGTGAGGTAATGTGTGTGTGTGTGTTTGACCGAAAATTGAGAAGGAAGAGGTGAGTGAAGAGTGTTGTTTCTACGAGAATGAAATAATGGTTGAGTTGTCCAGCCCTTAGCTCCCTATCTTGGCCGAAATTTGCAAGCTTGAAAGCAGAAGATGGAGCATTGGTTGAGGATGAGAATTGGAAGTGGACTAGGAGAGTCCGATGGTAAGAATGAAAGAAGGAGAGCCTCCCTTGCCTCTTTTTAGTCTGATCGAAAACACTAGAGAGGGGGTTTGAGTGAAAATTTTATTTAACCAATAGGGCTAGACTCCCTTGATAGGCATTGGTCACTTGTAAATTTTTTTTAATAAAGATAAATACTATGGTTTAAATTAATGGGTGCGTTAATCATATTTGTGAGGGTGGTATGTGACCCTAGACTATTTCTAGAGTACTACTAAACAACCCAATACATTTGGTATAAATAAAAATTTATATTCTTTCTCTAAACCAAAAATTATTACTTCACTAATCAATCAAATATAGATCGTACATTCATGAAATATATATAAGGATTCAAAACATCCATGATAACGTTATAGAAGCTAGGATACCCTTGAGAAAGGATGTTACAAGTGGAGTGTTTGTATTGCAAATCCCATTGCTTCTGTGAACTCTGATATGTTGTATATATGTTTTATTGATTTAAAATACATGATGTAAATGTTTTAAAAAAAATCTCATATTATTTTGTTACATGCATCTGCATAATGTGGCACCCGATAAGGGGTGTCACAGTTCCTTTCATTTTTAGGTCTTGAAGATGGTCCTCCAATAACTAAAATTCGATTGTTTACTGGCCCCAAGCGCCGGTTGAGAATAGGCATTCACCGATGGTGAAGAAGGGACCATGTTTGCATTGCGGAATAAATTGTATGTCCTCTCTTCTTGTGGTTATTGGGAATATTAGTTAGATTAATTTTATTATAGACATCTTGTTTCATAGCATTGATTTTTTTTAATCAATTAACTGAATTGGCTTAATATATATCTGAATTTTTTTTTATTAACAAAAAAAGATATTAAAAAATTAGAACTGAATAAACAACCTTATACTATAAATTTACATTTATCAAGAAAAAGGATAGAATAAAATTTATTAGGAGAGAATAAATTTCTGAATTCACTCAAATGAATTATTGCACTTAATAAAATTTTAATTTTAAAAATTACAAGGGAATAAATGATTTATGAGATGAACATAAATGAAAAGAATTTTGAAATAAAAAATCAACTAAGAGAATCATATAATTAATAATTGCCATAACGAATATAAAATTTATTAATGGATATCCTTTTCCAAAAATAATATGGTGAGTCATATATCGCTATTCTTTGACAAGCTGAGGTTGGCGTGAGTGGTTAAAGGCATCTCGTCCCTTAACCAAGGTCTCGGGTTCGAGCCTTGGGTATGGAAAAAACCTCATATGGGAGGGATGCCACCCATAGAGGTGCCGAACAAACTCACTCGGGAGATTAGTTCCCATCTCAGGTTGGAGGTGGGATACTCCTCGAAGTAGATCGAAAAAAAAAATATCGCTATTCTTTTTTTCTTTTCTTTTTTTACTGAAAATATATCGCTATTTACTAGTAAAAGCATGTGATACGTACATGGAAAATGCTATTTTACATTAATCTAATTTAAGAAATAGAAGGTAAATTTCAATTTTCAAATGCTCAACCCAAAACATTAAAAAGAATGAATTGGTTAATTTATCCTCATATCTATCTATCTATCTATATATATATATATATATATATATATATATATATATATATATATATATATACATATTGAAAAAGTATACACCGCTTCCTATATTTTTTTACTGAAAATTATGTTGCACTTATTCAAATAGAAGTTATTTATAAGTTTCACACAATTCTTCTTCCTCTTGCACTGGCATCGATAATAACATGGTTTCAATTCAACAGTTACTCCACTTTGGCGTAACGGACCAGTTGAGAAGCCAGTGTTGTGTGATGCTTGTGGATCAGGATATTAGTTGAAAGGAAACCTTGAAAACTATTTCCCCAAGAATGCCCAATTTCAGTTATGCCTGAATAAATATGATAGAAGCAATCTCAATGTGGAAGAAAAACAAAAACTTTCAAATCATGTTCTAGGTACAGGTAATGGAAACAACAGTACAATTGGTAAGTTAATCTCAGAGGACATCTCTAGATCTATCTATCTATGTTTATATTTTTTTAGGGAAATCTATGTTTATATGTTAGGCACACACACGTAGCCATTTTCATAGCATTCCAGTTATTTATTGATACTTATGATTTAAAATTACGGTTGTCATCATGGTCATATTACATTTATTGCAATTATAGATAATTAATCGGAAGAAAATATTGTCAATCCAACTATAATTACTAAGGCTATGTTTGAGAAGATGGATTGAAGTGATAGGAATGAAGTGAAGCGGTTGAAAAACAATAACTCATTGTTTGAGAGTTTATTAAGTAACGAGTGAGTTGGTTTAGGATGGTGACCCAAACCACTCCATCTCACCTAAACCCTCAATTTGTATACCCTCCAAATTGAGGGGCTTGATATTCCCTCATTAAACCTTCTAAACAATGGAATGATATACTTTTATCTCTCTACTCCACTCCATTACTAACCATCTCCTTCTAAACCCCCAAACATAGCCTAAAACTATGGCACACTTCTATGTATTTATCAATGTTGTAGGATATAAAATCTACCAGTTGTACTCCCATTAATATTAATTTCATTGGTTGAAAAAAAAAATCTATGGTTCCATACAACATGTTGTGATTACGTCACTTCAGTAATAACTTACTTATTATATTTTTCATCAAAACTTTAATTCTTACTTGGAGAGTTGTATTCTAATGATTAGCAGCTTTTATTTTCTTAATTAGGTGGCGGGATAAGTCCAAATTTATGGAACTCTAAAATCCCTTCAAAGAAACAGTCAGTGGTGGTATACAAGCAAATGACACCAATGGAAAAGTTTCACAAGCAGCTTCTCAGTTTGTTGAGATGTCAAGGGAAATCGAATGAGTCATTCTCAGAAGTGGTTTTGTTACTGGATAACGTGAACAACTTCATACCCATAAATGAGATAGGTCTTGGAGGTATTCTTAAGCCAGATCAGGGATCATTAGTATGAACTTCAATATAGTTAAGTATTAACCATGCAAATGATCTAATACAGGTTTGGCTTGATTTAAGGTTTTGGTTTCTGAAATGTGCACATAACTATAGGCTAAATTTGAGCCTTTGTGTAAGGCTTGGGATTATTAAAACAGTTTATTTATTTTTATTTCATTTTATTTTTTGGGTTTCTTTAAAATATTCATCTGCTAGTTTTTTTGTGCAAATGATCAATCATCACACTACACTTGAATAGAGGGAGTGTTATGAATCCCACACCGAGTAGACAATGATGCTCGGTGTGATACTTAAGTCATGAGGCTCCCCCGCCTAATGAATTAGTCTTTTGGGTTAGACTCTTCTCATGGGCATAAGTATAAAAGGGAGCATGGACTCTAAAATGGTTCGGGTGGGTTTTTGGTTGAAAAAAAAGCACTTAAGAAGAACTACTCTATGTATTTGGAATCTTATTAATTTTGGCCCCAACGTTCTTTCCAATTGAAGCTATATGTCATGTCAATTACAACGTGATACCAAACACATAGAATATAGCTTCTATGTCCCCAGCATGTGTTTGAAGTTTCACAAAGCAATTTCCAACATGTTCTTAGACATATATAACTTTTGGACTTTGGTCGATATTCTTCCAAACAAAGTTGTGAAATTAACTCTTGGATTGATAATGATAATTGAGTAAAGCCCCTAAAGTGTTTAGACATGTATATTTGAATATACATGTCACTACATTTATATTTTTTTCTCAACATCATATTGATTCTAATCATTTGATTACTAATTGTTCGTAGGAGAGTGTCAACTGTCAAGTACTAGGATTATTGAGAACTTCTTACAATTTGATTATAAAAAATTTATATAAAAGCTGTAACACCCCAATTTTTCCGCTTTCTAAGATCGGTATATATTTTTTTTTTCTTTTTTAAAGGGGGATCAACACTTGTTCCCAAATTCCCCCCCTAAATGCCTCGAACCCGGACACACAAGTCCCGGTGAGCTTTAGCCCTTAAGCCCCACTTTGGAGGCCACTTGAGCCGTGGCCTTCTCGGCTCGGTATAAATATAAATAAACGTTTATATTTTTATCTGAAACTTATAAAATGATTTTGGGAAAACCAAAGTCATATTCATATCATACTTATTTTTATAAGTATATGGGTGAAATTTTTGGTTGAAAATTCAGACGGAACCTGGTCTGCGTTTTCGCCGACAGTAAGATTTTACTGCTCAAATGACCTAATTTTGACCCGAGAACGAAAAGAATAGATTTTATATCTCATTTCCAACAATAAAGGTTATTTTGAAAATTTTCAAAATAAATAAGTTATTATACTCGATTTGGGCATAAAACCCTAAATCGTGTAATCGACGGAGTCGAGAACGGACGTGCAGAGACAAAACCTGACGTTGGATGCTGAGACCTCTTGCCACCTAGGATGGTGAGTCACATGGATGAGACACCCATGTCATGATTACTTTTTACAAAATATCTAGATATTTCTTTAAACTAGTGAAAAGACCGTTTTGCCCTTGGACGATTTTACCCTTGAACTTTCATTGAAATGCCAAGTTTGTCCCCACAAATTGTGGACACAAATAAGCCACATCACCAACCACTCCTCACCACATGTTTGTCATGATGGTTTTTTTGGAAATTACCATTTCGTCCTTAATGTTGGATTTTATCACAAAAGTGCCATTTTGTAAGATTACTCCTTTGTCCCTAAAAATTTATGTTTGGACCCTTATGCCCTTGAAAACCACGACCAAACCCTCCCAAGTGTGCCCATTTCACTTCTATAAAAGACCATCTTCATCTTCTTCATCAACTTTGCCATTTTCCATTAAAACTCCTAAGTTACATAGCTTGATTTTTTGAAGCAAGTCCTTGGATCTTCACTTGTTTTTGATCTTCAAGAGCTGAATCCTATTCTCCTTCACTAATAATGTCTATGTTCTTCAATAAGTTTCATGATTCAAAGTCTATTTCATCTATGTTCATCACTTTTAAGTTTCTAGATCTAGAACTTTGAAAAATCACCATAAATCATAGAAAAATCCTAAAAATATGAAACCAATTTCTATAATCCTATTATTACCTCTATATTCTAGATCTAGAAGCTTGCATCAAAAAAAATTTGAACCTATTTAACCTAAGGAGGCAGAACCTAGGGTTTGGGGGGGGGTTGGATTTTGTTCATTTTCTTTACAAGATTCAATCTTATAAGCTATATAGGTATTAGATCTATGTTGTTTGAGTTAAATTAGAGTCTCTAAACCATTTTAATGGTCATGGCCGAAAATCATTTGTTCAAGGATTGGAAGATTTAATTTCAATCTTTATGCCATGATCATTGATTTAGGGTTTTAAGTGATAATAATCACTAATCCAAGAGTTTAGAAATTTTAAGGATTTTGAACCCCAAAGTCATCCCTTGGACGAAACCAACATGTAGGATTTTAGTCTTGATTTAGTTGTTTGTTTGTTGATTGAGTGTTATGTTTAATGAAGGATAAGCTAAGTTATCAGATACGCGCGTTATCGGCGTTACTTGGATTTTCGACGAACTGTTTCTCAGAGATACTGTGTTTTTGACGTAAGGGGAGTACCTGAGGGATTTTTCCGATAGCCATGTGTAATTGTTATTGTGTGCCTTAATTATGGTGTGTAAGTATTTATTTTGTAGTTAACATTATTTGCTTATTGATTATCTGCTGTTAATTAATTGATTTAACTGCATTTAATTATTTGTTATATTTGGTGATATGTTTTAAATTTCTAAGTATGATATTATTGATATGAAATAATTGTTGATGTGGATTGTGAGTTTGAAAGTCTGACATTGGTCAGAGCTCGATTTAATATGCGGTTAAAAGCATTTAAAAGTTTTTTATGAAATGATGAAGTTAATTTAGGTGGAAATAGTAATATGATATTACTTAATTAATTAATTGGTGAAAAAATGGGAATTTATGAGAAATGATATTATTTTAATGATTTATCGGCGAAAGAGCGTTTTAAGAGTTACGGCGAGGACGTAACCATGAAAATATTTTAACACTGCTAATTTTCACCCAGGGAATTTCTAAATAATAGAAAATATTATTTTATGAAGAAAAGTTTCAAAAATAACTTTATTACAGTGTCAGAAAAATTAATTTACAGTAAGGAGTCACGTTTTTGTCTATTTGCGTTTTGAAAACGGAAAACGGCTGACAATTCTGTCAATATTTTTTAGTAGTCTTAAAAAGAGATAAAATTTATTATTACTGAGGATTAGTCTTAAATAAGATTTTTGAGTTTAAATTAGTGAGTTTTAAATAAAACAGTGAATTTTCAACGTAAAATGATTTTTGGTAAACAGCGGGTTATTTCAGTCAGATTAAGAAAGGTTTGGTTTTACTTCTGTTTTTCGCAGAGTAAACATAGTTTAAAGTTGTAAATGAACCTAAACGCCGAGACGTCGGACCTATTGTTCCTAAAGATATGGCCCGGGGCTAAAGAAAGTGGAATAATGGACTAGAGGTCCTATAATCAGTGTATTGGTTTTGTGCACTAAAATCTACGTGTCTAAGATCGGTGTATCGGTCTAGATTTCGTGATTTGCACACTTTTGACTTAAGGTCAGTTATAGTTTAATTGAGATATTAAACTTAGTAGTTTAAGATAATGGATTGTCGCGAAACTTTTTAGTTCCGACATATAAAGAATGAACACAAAGAAAAACAGTGAGAACAAAACGTTTTACATGCATTTTGCATTCTTCTGTGGCAAATGTGCCTAAAGGTTTTATGCGTGGTACCTTGGTAGGTATCCAAGTTATGAGGTACATTTCACCTTTGGGTGAAATGAATGGGGGTCTAGGAAAGGCCGGGCTAATTGCGACTATTTCGGGAGCTTGGATATTACTCATATTTTATAGACCGAGTTAATTATGACTATCGTTGGATGTTCTTGTGAACCACTTTCGATGATGGTTGGAGCTCGTATCCTACCGAGTTATGTACTTAAATAGTTGGAACTCGGAACCTTGACAGGCCAAATCATTTGAAACTTGCCATATCTGGCAATGTTTATATTCTGCCTTATTCGGCAATGAGAGCCTGATCAGCTCATCTATTGGTTGGTTGGAGCTCCGGAGATTAGGTCTCAAAGTTAGTTGATGAATATTGAAGTGTCATGATTTAAAGCGGTTACGACTGACGGGTATGAAACCCTTTGAGATATATTTAAATATATTGTTGTCTTTAATATTTATGATTAAGTGGTAATTGAGAGTCGTACATGTGGTTGTCGTTTTAAAATCCATATATTGGAACTCACCCTTGCATATATAGGTTCTTCTGTCTTTGCTATCGTACCTTGGTACACGAATGCAGATATTGCAGAAGAGTTCCTTAAGTCAGTTGGAGACTTAAGTCTGAATTACGAAAAGAGGTGTGTGATGATAGGGATGATCACGAGGTTTTATCAGTGAGTGTCTTGTAGAGTGACCAGCTTAGGATTTCTTTGGGATAGTATGATTTGAGAATGTTTGTGTAGGTATTTTGAAAACCTATTCAAAGGATATTGTTTTACACCCAGATTTTCTGACTCCAAGTAAATCAAATTTTTCCGAAAGCACCCAGCAAAATTATTTTTAATTTATTTCCGCACGTGTTAGTATAGTAATGCCCAAGGGGGGGGGGGGGGGGGTATTACAAAAGCTGCGCAAGTGAGTTCACGGAGCAATGCAACAAAGATCTTGATTTTACTTGTGCAAGAACGAAACCTTTTTATGGAAAGACAATGGCAATGTATTTCATAACAAATTGCGTGAGAACCTAGGTTTGAAACAGTTAACCTCACGAGGAAACACACGTACAAAGAAGGAAAATTCATGAGAAATATATTCAACATCATATAGATTCAAATCATTTGATTACTAATTGTTCATAGGAGAGTAGGAACAAAGACAAGAGAGAATATTCCACTCTCTAATTCCCACAAAAAGAAACTCAAATTTTCATAAACTTTAAGATGACAATACAAGGAATGCTTGGCTCTATTTATAGCAATCCTAGAGGCCTTAAATACAACTATAAGTAAGCTAGAAATACTGAAATATAATGGGAATGCAAGAAATAAAAATGTCAAAAATAGTGGCTAGGTGGTTGAAGTTTGAGAGTAATAACTATAGTTGATGCAGGGAGGTTATAGATCATAGGGGGGCTTCTGGATCATGCATTTGTATCAAGAGTGCCAAAAGTACTAGGATTATTGAGAATTTCTAACAAAAGTTGGTTTGATTATAAAAATAAAATAGGAATTGCCATATCATTAAAATATTTTTTGCATAAAATTCTTGTTATTTAAACAGTAAGTTATTAATGCACCATATTCGTATTTCAACTGAGTATCTCTCGTGTCGTGAGATACATATTTCTAAAAATCAAAATCATCTTTAAATAATCAGCAATGCTATGTGGTGCGAACCACATTTCGTAAAAGGTGTAACGAAGGAAAATTAACCAATCAGGAGTGAGATAGCAATAAGGAGGAGAGAGAGTGTAAATCTTCAGATGCAAAATGCAAAGTAATATTCTCTTTTCACACGTCGTTTCACGAACTGGATTTCGTACTATCTAGCATTTTTTCTTAAATAATTAACCCGAACTTCTAACAATGGATGGGCTGGATGCACTACACATGCAAGGAGTAGTTACATGGTTGTAAATTAAAGTAGTGCTGTGGATATTGCATTAAATTATTATTTATCAGAAAATTATTTTAACATCCGAATTCGCATCTGTAGCAAACACCATATACCTTTGAAAATCGTTGTTCCTTGGATTGAGTGAAAGAATTAAGAGAAAGTATAAAAAGAAATGTAAAGAGTACATTTATATGATGTTGATTTTGATGTTAGTTGTATAAATAACATTGCTCATTATTTATAGATTAACGTTAGTGAAATAAACACAAATACGGGTTAGGGTACCTTTTGTTACAAAAGGTACTTTTTTATAGATTAACCTTGCACGGTATTTTGGTTACATTGGTTCTTCCCTTTTGTTCATTTCTTGTATACAGGTTAGGGTACCCCTTGTACCATTTTATCAATATATTTTTGCTTATAAAAAAAGCGCAAATACGCAAATTTATTATTAAGGCCAAAATATTATTTTGGTCCCTTAAGTTAGTTTTTAGATTCATTTATCCCTCAACTTTAAAAAGATTTATTTTGGTCCCTAATGTTTGAAACGTTATACATTTTGTTTCCTTTTGTCACATTCGTCCGTGACGACGTTAACGGTGTCCTATGTTGAGGGACCAAAATGAATCTACTTAAAACTTTGAGTGACCGAATGAGTTTACTTAAATATAAAAGGACCACATCATATATTGTTCACTGTCACGTAAGACATCGTTAACATCATTATAGACGGATGTGAGAGAAGATTTAATGTCTTGCTTAGATGTTGAAATAGTTTTCCCCAAAATATGAACAGATATCAAAGAGTCTGCATGTCTACCCCATATTTTAGACACCACTTGTTAATGCATTACATTCGTGTTGCAGTTGTGAATCTCTCGTGAAACGGGTTCTTCCGAAAAAATAAATTAATTTGATTATTAAATAACTTAAATTTTCTAACCCGGCATGAGATGGACGCATGAACCATTCAAAAGAAGGTGAGTTTGTCGCTGCCAAAACTAATTGGATGACCTCTAGGATGACTGTTAAAGAGGGAGAAGCTTTGGGTCTCCTTAAAGTGGGTAGATACTCTTCAGCTTCGGCGAGTGATTTTTGAAATGGACTCTCAATTGGTTATCAACAACATTAGCTCCCCGAAAGAAGATCTGTTTAAGTTTGGGGCCATTAATTAATCAAGATTGTAAGGTTATTTTCGCTAAGAAACCAAATTTTGTTGGGAAGTTTGTTAGGAGACAAGCGAATGCAATTGCCGTTACGCTAGCTAGGGCGGCTACTTCTTTACCTAGTCCATATGTCTTTGAGTTTTTACCAACATGTATTTGAAACTTTATCTTTAATGAAATGAAATGAGGTTGCTTTTGTAAAAAAAAAAAAGAAAAAAGATACGCATATTGTAGAATTTGCAATATTTTTTTAATGAAAATATATTTTTTCTTTTTCTTGATAAAAGAGAAAGCAAGAAACAGAACTAACTAACTAAACGGGGGAAACAAACTACCACAGCATCCTCTTCTACACATAAGCTTAATTGAGCAGGAGCAACTTATAACCAAGTGCAAGAAAGGGGACCAGAGTGGCCCAGGTTGGCAAGACAATCAACGCTTCTATTTCCCTCTCGATAGGTATGCTGGACTGAGCAATTCCAACTATTATCCTCAAGCATAGCTGAAACTTCATCAAGGAGAGGTTTGATATACAGGGATAAAGACCTTCTCATTCTAATCATGTTGACCACAACTTACGAATCCAACTCAACAATAATCCAAGGCAAAAGAAGGTTACGAGCAAGTTTGAGACCATGGAATAAAGCACAATGCTCTGCTAGCACAAAAGTGGCATTTCCCAAATTGCAATGGAAACTAGCTAAAAAGTTGCCTACGTGATTTCGAATAAGGCCACCACAAGCTGACGTACAGTTGGGTAAGTGTCCCCACGGCTTAGGTCCATTGGACCCGTTATGGGACTCATCTCTGCTCGGGGTCTAATAACAGCTTAAGGTCCAGCCCCCTCCCCAACGATGCATTCGATGAGAATCGATCCTGAGACCTTCCCCCACCAACTCAGCTCTGCTTGCAACTGAACTGCACCCATTGGTACTTTTTTATTAACATATTTAATGTATTATATTCTACATTCTTATCAATTGAATTTTTCAATTCAATAAATCAGGGATTTGCTCTAATCTTGATAATCAATTTATGTTGTTATTTTAGAGTGAAATTTATAATACTTTAAAATATTAATTCAAAATAACAACCAATAGTAAAAAATTAAATTTTTTTTCGTCTCTTTCTCTCTCATAACATGAGAGGGACCAAAGAGATTAAAATAAAAAATATTACAACTATACATTTGCAAGGCATATCCAAGCTTTTCATCGAGGGGAAACAAAAACCTCCACATAAGGTAGTATTTTGAAATTTGGAATTTTTGAAAGCATAAATAAACACATAGTAATCTATAGTTTATATAAAACTCAATAAGTTGTACCACACACACACACACACATATATATATATATATATATATATACATATATATATATAATACAAAGCTGCATTCAGAAGCATTCATCAATGCATCCTCTATACTTGTTTTACTTTTAATTAAAAATCTGTCTGATTCACTGTCCATCATACTATTCATCCATCCCATTTGTTGATAATTTTTTTTTTAGATTATTTCCCCTTAATATCTTTAACATTTCTTTACAACAATAAAATAATAAAAGATTATATTCAATGACAATAATAGTCAATAAAACTTAAAAAAATATTTTAAAATAATAATTAAATAAATAAGACACCATTGAGTTATAAAAAAATAATAATAGATGATAAAACATAGTAAAAAAGTTACTTTATGACATAATACGAGATGAACTAGGATAGAAAAATACACAATTTAAAATAATAATAAATAAATTGTGAAAATGGAACTTAATGAAAAAAGTTATTTTTTAAAAATTATTTTTTAAAAATTATTTTAAAATGATATATTAATTTGAGTGACGAATTTAGTTTATCAGATAATGATGATGATGATAATAAAAATATAAATAATAATAATAATATCAAATAAAGAATATTAATTGTGCTAGAAAGTTAAGAATGTATAATAAAAATTTGAGTTAAGTGGGTAAAAACATTGTCGTCAATCGTTGGTGTAAACCCCGTGCATCGCACGGGTAACTTTCTAGTTGGATAAAAATTAGCATACACGCATTGATACACAGGGTAAGGAAGAGAATATATAGAGACAGAGAAAGAGCAAGAGAAGTTGTGTAAGTTGGTAAAGTGAGGACGACTCTCGACGACAGAGATACTTTGGTATTTTTTTGTTTTTGTTTTCCAGGATATCTCCGAACAAAAGATACTTTGGTAAGAAAATTTTGAAAATTCATGTATCTGTGTGATTATAAACGTTGACCAAAGTTCCGCTTAATTTCTTCATCCATTATTCTTGTTGTTCGCATTCTTTTTAACTTTTTTTGAATTGTTGTTTCAGCTGTTCCTTTCATTTTTAGGTCTTGAAGAAGGTCCTCCAATAACTAAAATTCGATAGTTTACTAGCACCAAGCGCCAGTAGAGAATAGGCATTGACCGATGGTGAAGAAGGGACCATGTTTGCATTACGGAATAAATTGTATGTCCCCTCTTCTTGTGGTTATCGGGAATATTAGTTAGATTAATTTTATTACAGATATCTTGTTTCAAAGCATTGATTTTTTTTAATCATTTAACTGAATTTGCGTAATATATATCTGAAGCTTTTTTTTATTAACAAAAAAAGATATTAAAAAATGAGAACTGAATAAACAACCTTATACTATAAATTTACATTTATCAAGAAAAAGGATAGAATAAAATTTTTTAGGAGAGAATAAATTTCTGAATACGCTCAAATGAATTATTGTACTTAATAAAATTTTAATTTTAAAAATTACACCCCTAAGCTGGCCACTACTAACGACTAAAAGGAAGACTCGCCACGAACACTTCCACAAGAAGAGACCCTAGGTGATGGGTCCACGACGTCTCCACCCTCATCAGGAGAGTCGGAATCATAAAAATCCGGGTTATCATCAAGCACGTACTTCGGCACCTCATCAAGATCATCGTCGTGATGCAAGACGTGGTACACGGGCTCATCCTCAAGGTACTCCTCGGGGTCATCCTCAATCAGTGAAGCCGGCTCGACTCCAGGTAATGGTACCCCTAGAGACGGGTGCTTATGTAGCTGTCCATTCATCTGTAGCACGTGTAAGTAGTACCAAGGTGGTGGGAGAGCAATCCTCGTCATCTCAACTGTCTGAACTTTGTGACATGGTTCACCCTCGACATTCTTCTCCAGCGTGGTTATCGGTCCATGATAGGTAGCCGATGTAGATCTGGGGTGAATCTGCCATGCCTCCGCATTCCCCGCATCATCGAAGATCTCAGTCTTCGATTCTGACAGTACCAATATGATGTTCGGAGGCATCTAAACTCATATATATACAATGATGCCAAAAACCAAAGAGAAATAACAAGATATGCAAGAGTGAGATACCAATATATGGATAGATTACAATAACCATATGCATGATACATGCATCACATCAACATATTAATATTTACCAAATATCAATAAAAAAACAACAAGTATCATATCAATGGGTGTCATACCCGTACAATCAGCTTTTATAAAGATTATGCATGACACTTCAATATTCTGGCTCTATAAACTTAATCTCATGAGAACCCTTCATCTTTCTAAGAGTCGATCAAACTCAAAGCCCCCACTTGGGCATCACCGTGGTGACTAAAGTCCCTGTTTGGACATCACCGTCGTGACTTATATGGCAGCCCCTGCTTGGGCATCACTGGTGTGACTAAAAGTCCCTGCTTGGACATCACCGAAGTGACTAAGAGCCCCTGCACACCACCGAAGTGACTAATAGCCCCTTCTTGGGCATCACCGAAGTGACTAACCTGTGAGACATGTCTGCCTAAATGCATGAAGAAAAACAGTCGTTCAAGATGTTTTCTTTGTGTTCAATCTCATTCATTGTCGAAGCTCAAAGCTAACGACCATTCATAATTTTCATCACTTGAAATTACTTAGCATCAACATAGGACATGTAGTCCGAGTGCTCAATTACAAAACCTAAGACCGATGCCTCAGTCAAGGTTTGTGGTCATAGAAAAGACTTACAATCTTACCCATGTTTTATTTCAACATGATTAGGACTCTCAGTCCACAACAATGTAATTAGGACACTTGGTCCATAATAATGAGATTAGGACTCTTAGCCTACAACATCATGATTAAGACTCTCGGTCAACAATACTTAACACGGATCAAAGATCAACGTGCACATTATAGAATACTAGAAGCGACGTCTCATGAACTAGATTCGATTTCACATGTTCTTACTTTTCGTTCAGTGAAAATCAAATACCAAAATACAACCTCGGTAACCCATCCAAGTTACCGAAATATTTTCGAAAGTATTTCTTTAGGAATATCCTCTACCTTCACACGTGAATATTGGAAAGAAAAAGAGGTAAAGAAATTTTATAGGCTACTGGACCTACAGGACGAAGGATTTGGTAGGGTCCAATGAATTTGGGAGTGAGCTTTCTGGATTTAATTACTCTGCCAATCCCAGTCGTAGGCATGACTCTCAAAAACACATGCTCACCTTCCTCAAACTCAAGAGGTCGTCGTCTCTTGTCGGCATAACTCTTTTGTCGACTTTGAGTTGTCCGTATTTTCTCCTGAATCATCTTCACCTTTTCTGTTGTCTGCTGCACAATATCTGGTCCTAACAACAACTTTCTCCATCTTGGTACCAACATAGAGGTGTTCTGCACCGTCTACCATATAGAGCTTCGTAAGGCGCCATTCCTATGCTTGGATGGAAACTGTTGTTGTAAGTGAACTCTATCAGTGGTAGAAATTCATCCCAATTCCCAGTGTCTTCCGTCACACACGCTTTCAACAAATCTTCCAGTGACTGAAACATCCTTTCTGATTGTCCATCGGTTTGTGGATGGCAGAACTCAGTTTGAGTTTCGTTCCCAATGAGTTTTGTATTCCTTTCCAGAAATCTGACGTAAACCTTGGATCACGATCCGAAAAGATACTCGAAGGTATACCGTGCAATCTAACAATCTCATCAATGTACAACTGAGTCAACCTTTTTATCGGGTACTTCATACTAATAGGTAAGAAGTGAGCTGACTTGGTCAGTCGATCCACTATTACCCATATAGCCTCATGTCCCTTCCGAGTCCTTGGCAAGCTAATCACATAGTCCATTGAAATATCATCCCATTTCCATTCTGGAATGTCTAAAGATTGTAGCATCCCGACTGGCCTTTGGTGTTCAATCTTAGCCTTCTGACATACTAGACACGAAGCAACATATTCCATTACGTCCCTCTTCATTCCATACAACCAGTATAACTTCTTGAGGTCTTTATACATCTTCGTGGCTCCTGGATGCAAACTCAACTTACACTTGTGAGCCTCCTCCATAATCAACTTTCTAAGATCAGCATCATCTGGCACACAAATCCTTTCACCGAACCTCAAAATTCCATATGTTCCTTCATTGAACTCTAACAATGCTCCTTGTCGCACTAGTTCTCTTTCTCCTTGTAGGTATTGATCGCTCCCTTGCTTTTCTCTTATTTGGTCCATCAATCCATTGGACACTGTGATCCTTCCTAAACAAAGCTTTCCTAGAAACATCTCAATTGACAAACTCAGATCCCGGAATTGTCCCAACAATTCCTGCTCTCTGACCATCATCACTGACGCATGTATTGACTTTCTGCTTAGAGCATCAGCCACTATATTTGCCTTCCCAGTGTGATACTATAGTTGGAAATCATAATCCTTCAAGAATTCCAACCAACGCCCCTGCCGCATGTTCAACTCCTTTTGGTCGAACAAATACTTCAAACTTTTGTGATCGCTGAAGACATTGAATGTAGCTCCATACAAATAATGCCTCCAGATTTTCAATGCAAATACCACTGCCGCTAACTCCAAGTCATGCGTAGGGTAATTCCTTTCATGAATATTCAACTGCCTCGAAGCATATGCTACAACTTTCCAGTTCTGCATCAGCACATAGCCTAACCCTTGATGTGAAGCGCCACAGTAAACCTCAAAAGGTTCCTAGGGATCAGGTAGTATCAACACAGGTGAAGTTGTCAACCTTTTCTTCAGCTCTTGGAAACTTTCTTCACATGATTCCGTCCAGGTAAACATTTGATCCTTCCGAGTTAACTGGGTAATGGGTCCTACTATCTTGGAAAATCCTTCAATGAATCTTCTGTAGTATCCAGCTAAACCCACAAAACTACGGATCTCTGTTGTCGTTGTTGGTCTTTCCCATTCCAAAACAGCTTCCACTTTCGACGGGTCCACTGCAATTCCTTCACACGATATGACATGCCCCAAGAATTGAACTTGGTCCAACAAAAATTCATACTTTTCCGGTTTCGTGTAAAGTTGCTTCTCTCTCAAGGTTTGAAGAATGATGATGAGATGTTCAGCATGTTTTTCCTTGTTTTGGGAATAGGTTAGAATGTCATCGATGAAGTCAACAACAAACTGATCTAAGTAAGGACGAAAGATCCTATTCATCTAATCCATGAATATTGCAGTAGCATTCGTCACTCCAAACAGCATCACCAGATAAGCATAATGCCCATAGCGTGTTCGAAACGCTATCTTAGGAATATCCTCTACCTTCAAAATGGTTGCTCCACGTAACTGATCCATTAGATCATCTATCCTTGGAAGCGGATACTTATTCTTGATCGTTACCTTGTTCAACTGACAGAAATCCACACATAATTGAGAGGTTTCATCCTTCTTTTTCACTAACAAGACTGGGGCTCCCCATGGTGACACACTGGCTCTAATGAATTTCTTTCTCATCAGCTCCCCAAGTTGTTCCTTCAAGGGTTCTAGCTCTGATGGCGACGTACTGTATGGTGCCATAGAGATTGGCCCAGTGCTTGGAACCAGATCAATCGTGAACTCAATATCTCGAACAGGCGGTAGTCCAGGTACATCTTCAGGAAAAACTTCCGAAAACTTATTGACGACAGGGATGGACTCTAAGTCTAACTCGTTTTTAACGTCTAAGGAAAACAACAGCATGTATCCTTGTGCTCCCTCTTTCAAAGAAGCCCTTACCTGACTAGCAGATAACAATCCAGAAATCTCATCCCTAAAAACTAAGGTTTTATGAGCATAATCTATTAAGATATGGTTGTAAGATAGCCAATCCATGCCTAAAATTAGATTTAACTGAATTAAAGTCAAACATATCAGGTCTACAAGAAAATGTCTATCTTGGACAATGATAGAACAGTTCAAACACACATAATTTACAGTAACTGGCTCAGCAGTTGGGGTTGAAACAATCAGGTTATATGGCAAGGAAGAAATGAGCAAACTTAGAAGTTTCACAAGATCCATTGAAATGAAAGAATGTGTTGCACCCGAATAGAAAAGTACAGTTAAAAGATTACCAGCTATGTCACTCGTACCCTGCACGAGATCGTCGGAGTTTGATGCCTCAGCTCCACTCATCGTATACACCCTTCCTTTTGCAGT
This sequence comes from Sophora flavescens, assembly GCA_030762895.1. Classification (NCBI taxonomy): domain Eukaryota; kingdom Viridiplantae; phylum Streptophyta; class Magnoliopsida; order Fabales; family Fabaceae; genus Sophora; species Sophora flavescens. The sequence goes on from CM061062.1 coordinate 74,638,806, forward strand.
CAGCTTGTTGGCTCTGGTATGGTTGATAGCTGGAACACGCTTTGGTGCTCTGCAGTCTTTAGCTAAGTGATCCAAACGATCACAGTTGAAGCACCGTGCCCCTCTCATCGGGCAAGTGTCAATCAGGTGGTTAGGATCTCCACACTTAAAACACTTCCTCCCTTGGCCTTGATTTTGGTTCCTCTGGCCTCCAGTCCCAGTCCCAGAAGTATCAGAACGATGTTACCGTTGCCTTTGATTGTTGTTGGGTGATTGGTAGTATGGCTTCCTGTGGTTCTGCTTCCATTTCTGCTTCTGCCCTTGAAATTGGCTCTTAGGACGAGAGGGTCCCCCAACATTCCCTTTGGTGTCTCGTCCTTTCCGCATTAACTCTACTTTTCTGTACTTTTCCACTAAGGCTTGGAAGTTTTTGATTTCCAGTGGTAGCACTGACTCTTGATTTCGAAGGGCAGTCCGCCTTTGAACCTTTCACACTTCCACTCTTCACTCGGGTTGTTCTGAAAGAAGCAGAAATATTTGGAAAGTGATTCGAATCTTCCCGCATATTCCCCCACAGTCAGATCTCGCTGACGTAAACTAAGGAACTCTTATTCCTTCTCAGCCCGAGCACTCTGAGGAAAATATTTATCCAGAAACTTATTGCGAAATACTTCCCAGGTGATTGCTTGGTGCTCAGCCTCTAACAGTTGTCTGATGTCTTTCCATCAGTAATCAGCATCTCCTACCAGTTGGAAAATTGCATAGGGCACCTTTGCTTCCTCAGGTGTATGAACTAGCTCAAAGATCTTTTCCAACTCCTGGATCTACAGGTCACCTTTCGTAGGATCCACGTCTCCATCAAACTGTGACGGATCCTGACGTCTGAAAGCATTCAGATGCTTTCCCTCAGCAGCTTGTTCAGCCCTCAGCTGCTCCTGTTGGTTCTGGGCAGCCATCGTAGCAGTCTGAAAAGCAATTGCCTCAGCCACATCAGCCATTGCCTGGGCGGCGAAGTCCATCCCACCATTGCCTCTGCCACGACCACCACGCCCGCGTGAACCTCCTGGTTCCATACTGACCTGTAAGACACCATCAGTGAGATGCTAACCAGAAAAGGAAAATCTAACCAAACGGTTATTACACATTACTCCTAAGAAGTAACTCAATCAAGTCTTAATCAGAGAACACACAACATCAACCTAACAGGCCTAAACCCCAAAGATTCCCGAAACACTCGACTAGCTCTGATACCACTAATTGTAACACCCTAAACTGGGGCATCACTTTGTTACCCGTTGCGGAAATTAAAATAATTAAATTGCTGGTTGCTTCCTGTAAATGATATTTTCTTAATAAGTGAGTATTCTCAAAACAAGGGTAAGTGATGAACACTCAGAACATGAAATGTAAACATCATATATATATATATATATATATATATATATATATATATATATATATATATATATAAAATCTATCTATCACGGTGGGATTCAGAGTTTAGTACAGAAACTAGGGTCTGATCAGGATGGCCATTAATAACAGAGTTACAGCACATACTGTTAACAACTGTAAACTAAGTAAAGCAAAATAGGGGGAGGGCCCGAAACCATGCATCAAAAGGGTGACACTAAGAAGCCAAATACAGTCGGACCGAGACAGACTAACCACAAAATATACACCCCTAAGCTGACCACTACGAATGACTAAAAGGAAGACTCGCCACGAACACTCCCACAAGAAGAGACCCCAGGTGATGGGTCCACGACGTCTCCGCCCTCATCAGGAGAGTCAGAATCATAAAAATCCGGGTCATCGTCAAGAACGTACTCCGGCACCTCATCAAGATCATCATCGTGATCCAAGACGTGGTATGCGGGCTCATCCTCCAGGTACTCCTCGGGGTCCTCCTCCGGGTCCTCATCAATCGGTGAAGCCGGCTCGACTCCAAGTAATTGTACCCCTAGAGGCGGGTGCTCATGTAGCTGTGCATTCATCTGTAGCACGTGTAAGTAGTACCAAGGTGGTGGGAGAGAAATCTTCCTCATCTCAACTGTCTGAACTCTGGACATGGTTCACCCTCGGCATTCTTCTCCAGCATGGTTATCGGTCCATGATAGGTAGTCGATGTAGATCCAGGGTGAATCTGCCACGCCTCTGCATTCCAGCATCATCGAAGATCTCGGTCTTCGATTCCGATGGTACCAATGGTATGTTCGGATCCATCTAAACTAATAGATATACAACGATGCCGAAAAGCAAAGAGAAATAACAAGAAGATATGCAAGAATGAGATACCAATATATGGATAGATTACAATAACCATATGCATGATACATGCATCACATCAACATATTAACATTTACCAAATATTAATAGATAAAACAACAAGTATCATATCAATGGGTGTCATACCCGTACAATCAGCTTTTTTAAAGATTACACATGACAATTCAATATTCCGGCTCTATAAACTTAATCTCATGGGATCCCTTCATCTTTCTAAGAGTTGATAAAACTCAAAGCGCCCACTTGGGCATCACCGTCGTGACTAAAGTCCCTGTTAGGACATCATCGTCGTGACTTATATAATAGCCCCTGCTTTGGCATTACCGAAGTGACTAAAAGTCCCTACTTGGACATCACCGAAGTGACTTATAGTCCCTGCTTGGGCATCACCAAAGTGACTAATAGCCCTTGCTTGGACATCACCGAAGTGAATAATAGCCCCTGCTTAGGCATCACCTAAGTGACTAATAGCCCCTGCTTGGGCATCACCGAAGTGACTAACCTATGAGGCACGTCTGCCTAAGTGCATGAAGAAAAATATTTGTTCAAGATGTTTTCTTTGTGTTCAATCTCATTCGTTGTCAAAGGTCAAAGCTAAGGACCATTCATAATTTTCATCACTTGAAATTACTTAACATCAACACAGGACATGCAGTCCGAGTGCTCAATCACAACACCTAAGACCGATGCCTCAGTCAAGGTTTGTGGTCAGAAAAGACTTACAATATTACCCATGTTTTATTTCAACATGATTATGACTCTTAGTCCACAACAACGTAATTAGGACACTTGGTCCGTAATAACGAGATTTGGACTCTTAGCCCACAACATCATGATTAAGACTCTCGGTCCACAATACTTAACACGGATCAAAGATCAACGTGCACACTATAGAATACTAGAAGTGACGTCTGGCGAACTAGATTCGATTTCACCTGTTCTTACTTTTCATTCAGTGAAAATCAAATACCATAATACAACCTCGGTAACCCATCCAAGTTACCGGAATATTTTCGAAAGTATTTCTTTACAGGAAATCTTTTCATTGGAAAATCATTTGTAAACTATTATAAGAAATCCATTTTCTCTTGAAATCCTTTTCTTTAAATCATCTCTATTTAAGGTCAAATATTTTCCAAAGGCTTTTCCTTCCATAAAAACACATATTTTATGAATGATTTTCTCTTATATGCTGCAGGAGATTGATAAGGTCCAGGGTGCCAAACTAGTTGGGATGCTGAATTTTATAGTGATGCTTTTGCATATCATTTTTGGTATAAAAAATGATTTTCTCTTGTACAAAAACATAGTTCCTAATAAAATAATTTCCTTTAACTTGAAATTGTTTAACACAAGTTCCAAAATTTTATCCTTCCGAAATAAATACAGGTAAGATCACTTACTTTCCAAAACACATACTTTACTAAAGAACATTTTAAAATGAACACCATTACTTTCAAAGTTCTCTTTGAAGCTTATTTAGGCTTTTAATCATATGATTAGTTGAGCACAGACTAACGTCAGGCTTTTTAGACATCAATTAATATCATCATAATCTCAGTCAACAATATAACAGTTAATGACAGTTCATAAAATATATGATTCACAACACTTTAAATCAAGTAAGGATCAACTTCAAACAGTTATCACAACAGTTCAAGTATACAAATCATTCAAACTTTGATTCAATATAATAATAATATTCAAATAAATCGAGTAAACCACATACACACATGCACGTAGCTATTGAATATCCCTCAGGCTGTCCCCTCTTACCTTTTATGAAGGTAAAGGTACATGATGCTTGAGGAAGTGTACTACGAATGTCCTCATCTTCTCCACGACGAAAGTCTAGGTTTATGAATACAAAACCACAAGTTAAAAGTTAACCAAGAACACTAAACCAAGAAGGTATAGGTTCGGCCATGGCATAAAATAAGGTTAGAGGTTTTCAAAAAAAGAATACAACTCATGGATTAATGATCCTTAAGTGTTAGGAGTTCATAACCAAGGTTCACTTTACAAAGATAGAGCAAAAATCCCACTAAATCCATGCTTAGGGTTTTGGCATCTTTAGTATACGTAGGCTAGAAATTTCCAACCCTTCTAAGCTCTTAGATTTAGCGTTGAAAGATACCAAGAAGTCTAAATTCATGATCATATTGGAAAGTGAAAACAAAACATCCTAGGTTCACAACCATCATAGGTTCGGCCATCATAGGATAAATAGGCTAGAAATCTTTAAACTTTCAAATCTCTTAGACTTAGCATCCAAATGTGTTAAGGAGCTTAAGTCCATGATCATATTGGAAAATGAAAACAAAATATCCTAGGTTCACAACCATCATAGGTTCGGTCATCATAGGATAAATAGGCTAGAAATCTTTAAGCTTTCCAATCTCTTAGACTTAGCATCCAAATGTATTAAGGAGCTGAAGTACATGATCATATTGGAAAATGAAAACAAAACATCCTAGGTTCACAACCATCATAGGTTCGTCCATCATAGGATAAATAGGCTAGAAATCTTTAAACTTTCCAAGACTATAGATTTAAGATCAACAGGTATCTAGAAGCTCAAATACATGATCATCTTTCAAAAAGTTGAAACAAAACTTCCTAGGCCACTAATACATAGTTTCGGCCATCCTTGGAAAAATAGGTTAGAGATGTTTATTTGATACAAGCTCTTAGAATATGAAAGTAGAGATTAACAGAAGTTCATAAAAATTGGTTTCAACTCAAAAGGATTTTTCTACCATTTTCTAAAGATTTTAGAAGTTAAAAGAGCTTTAAGAACTTTTTAAGAAAACATAGAGTAAACTCATAAAATAAGTGAAAAACTTGCAAGAGAAGAGTATGAGGGGGCTACCCTTGAAACTAGAAAGAAAAGGTATGAAGAACTTGAAGCTTGAAACTGAGTAAAAATGAAAACTTTAACTGTTGGAAGTTTTGAAGTAATAATGGAGAAGAAGAAGAAGAAAAATGGAAGAGATGAAATGAAGTGGGTATTTATAGAAGGATAGGTGAGAGTGTCGTGAAAGAGAGAGAGAGAGAAACAAGTCTTGATGGCCAAGTTTTGGCTTATGCCTTGTTTGGTTGAAGAAGAGAGAGAAAAATGGGTTTTTGGCATATAATATGTTATAACTCAAAAAATGTCATCATGACCACTTTTTAGGATGTGACTTAAGCCACCCCCTAGTAAGTCACCGCACTCTCATGTCATCTCATCACTTTTGTGCTCCCTACTCTGCTCCATTGCGTATCCAGTTCAAGTTTCCGATCGTATTTCGCCGGAAATAAATATTATATTTTATTTCCGGACTCAAATTTTCAAAAATTTCCAATATCATACAAAACATCACAAAAACACTAACCGTTTTGTTCACGGATCAAAATTAGGTTTTCTGCTCAGTAAACTTGTACCGGCAGTGAAAATACAGACCGACTTTCATCTGAATTATCAACCGAAAATTTAACCGTGACTTCCTACGGTGAAAGAACATAAGAAAATGATTTTAGTTCATTTAAAATCACTCTATGGATTTTATAAAAAATTAATACATATACACATGTATTTACTGCTACAGAAAGACACAGAAATCAGGGTGTTACATCGAGTTCGAGCCTTGGGTATGGAAAAAACATCAGATGGGAGGGATGTCACCCATAGAGACGCCGAACAAACTCACACGGGAGATTAGACCCTGTCTCAGGTTGGCGGTGGAATACTCCTCGAAGTAGATCGGAAAACAAATATATCGCTATTCTTTTTTTCCTTTTCTTATTGACTGGAAATATATCGCTATTTGCTAGCAAAAGCATGTGTAACGCTTGTAGATCGCAATATAAGTTGAAAGGAAACCTTGAAAACTATTTCCCCAAGAATGCCCAATTTTAGTTATGCCTGAATAAATATGATGGAAGCAATCTCAATGTGGAAGAAAAACCAAAACTTTCAAATCATGTTCTAGGTACAGGGAGTGGAAACAATGTAACATCCCTAGCTGATCTATGGATTGACGACTGACCCCACAGACCAACACGGGTCTTTTCAGCATGCTTTGTCCTCACTCACACGCCTCCTGGGAAAACTTCCCAAGAGGTCGCCCATCCCAGAATTGCTCCAAGTCAAGCACGCTTAACTGTGGAGTTCTTAAGTGATGGGAAACCTAAAAGAAGATGCATATTGTTGACATGGGTAGTATCAATCAATTCTTATAAGCCATCTTCAACTATATTGTCCCATACCTATACAGTCTCAGGATCCCTCTCATTCGGGTGTGTAATCGGTTCATTCATGTGTCCCTCTGCCTAGAAGCCTGCCAGGAGCCGCTCCTTGTCCGTGCCTTCTTGCACCGGTGATCACTCCCCGCCCTCGTTAGCACCCGGGTGTTACATGCCCACCAGCTTCCACTTGGTTCGTCTCCGAACCACACCGTACTAGGAGAGGTGCCGCTTAGGTCTGTTGTGTCGATGTTGTGTATTCTCTGATACCATTTGTAACATTCCTGACTGATATATGGATTGACGACTGACCCCACAGACCAACACGGGTACTTTCAGCGTGCTTTATCCTCACTCACACGCCTCCTGGGAAAACTTCCCAGGAGGTCACCCATCCCATAATTGTTCCAAGTCAAGCACGCTTAACTGTGGAGTTCTTAAGTGACGGGCTACCGAAAAGAAGATGCATCTTGTTGACATGGGTAGTACCAATCAATTCTTATAAGCCATCTTCAACTGTATAGTCACATACCTATAAAGTCTTAGGATCCCTCTCATTCGGGTGTGTAATCGGTTCATTCATGTGTCCCTTCGCCTAGAAGCCTGCCAGGAGCCGCTCCTTGTCCGTGCCTTCTTGCACCGGCGATCACTCCCCACCGTCGTCAGCACCCGGGTGTTACAAACAACAGTACAAATGGTAAGTTAATCTCAGACGACCTCTCTAGATCTCTCTATCAATGTTTATATATATATATATATATATGGAAATCTATGTTTATATGTTAGACACACACACGTAGCCATTTTCATAGCATTTCAGTTATTTATTGATACTTATGATTTTAAATTATGGTTGTCATCATGGTCATATTACATTTATTGCAATTATAGATAATTAATCGCAAGAAAATATTGTCAATCACACTATAACTACTAAGGCTATGTTTGAGAAGATGGATTGAAGTGATCCGTAATGAAGTGGAGTGGTTGAAAAACAATAACTCATTGTTTGAGAGTTTATTAAGTAACGAGTGAGATGGTTTAGGAAGGTGACCCAAACCACTCCATCTCACCTAAACCCTCAATTTGTATACCCTCAAAATTGAGGGACTTGAGATTCCCTCATTAAACCTTCTAAACAATGGAATGATATACTTTTATCTCTCTACTCCACTCCATTACTAACCATCTCCTTCAAAACTCCCAAACATAGCCTAAAACAATGGCACACTTCTATGTATTTATCAATGCTGTAGGATATAAAATCTACCAGTTGTACTCCCATTAATATTAATTTCATTGCTTGGATTCTTATTGATTTTGGCCCCAACGTGCTTCCAATTGAAGCTATATGTCACGTCAATTACGTGATACCAAACACATAGAATATAGCTTCTATGTCCCCAACATGTGTTTGAAGTTTCACAAAGCAATTTCCAACATGTGCTTAGACATATATAATTTTTGGACATTGGTCGATATTCTTCCAAACAAAGTTGTGAAATTAACTCTTGGATCGATAATGATAATTGAGTAAAGCCCCTAAAGCGTTTAACCATGTATATTTGAATATATATGTCACTACATTTATATTTTTTTTTCTCAACATCATATTGATTCTAATCATTTGAATACTAATTGTTCATAGGAGAGTGTCAACTGTCAAGTACTAGGATTGTTGAGAACTTCTTACAATTTGATTATAAAAAATTTATATAAAAGCTGTGCAAGTGAGTTCACGGAGCTATGCAATACAGATCTTGATTTTACTTGTGCAAGAACGAAACCTTTTTACGGAAAGACAATGGCAATGTATTTCATAACAAATTGCGTGAGAAACTAGGTTTGAAACACTTAACCTCACGAGGAAACACACAAAGAAGGAAAATTCATGAGAAATATATTCAACATCATATAAATTCAAATCATTTGATTACTAATTGTTCATAGGAGAGTAGGCACAGAGACAAGAGAGAATATTCCACTCTCTAATTCTCACAAAAAGAAACTCAAATTTTCATAAACATTAAGATGACAATACAAGGAATGCTTGGCCCTATTTATATCAATCTAGAGGCCTTAAATACAACTATAAGTAAGCTAGAAATACTGAAATATAATGGGAATGCAAGAATTAAAAATGTCAAAAATAGTGGCTAGGTGGTTGAAGGTTGAGAGTAATGACTATGGTTGATGTAGCGGGGTTATAGATCATAAGGGGGACTTCTGGATCATGCATTTGTATCAAGAGTGCCAAAAGTACTAGGATTATTGAGAATTTCTATCAAAAGTTGGTTTGATTATAAAAATAAAATAGGAATTGCCATATCATTAAAATATTTTTTGCATAAAATTATTGTTATTTAAACAGTAAGTTTTTAATGCACCATATTCGTATTTCAACTAAGTATCTCTCGTGTCGTGAGATAGATGTTTCTAAAAATCAAAATGATCTTTAAATAATCAGCAATGCTATGTGGTGTGAACCACATTTCGTAAAAGGTGTAACGAAGGAAAACTAACCAATCAGGAGTGAGATAGCAATAAGGAGGAGAGAGTTTCAATCATCAGATGCAAAAAGCAAAGTAATTTTCTCTTTTCGCACGTCGTTTCATGAACTGAAGTTCGTACTATCTAGTATTTTTCTTAAATAATTAACCGGAACTTCTAACAATGGATGGGCTGGATGCACTATACATGCGAGGAGTAGTTACATGGTTGTAAATTAAAGTAGTGCTGTGGATATTGCATTAAATTATTATTTATCAGAAAATTATTTTAACATCCGAATTCGACATCCGTAGCAAACACCATATACCTTTGAAAATCGTTGTTCCTTGGATTGAGTGAAAGAATTAAGAGAATGTATAAAAAGAAATGAAAAGAGTACATTTATACGATGTTGGTTTTGATTTTAGTTGTATAAATAACATTGCTCATTATTTATAGATCAACATTAGTGTAATGAACGCAAATACGGGTTAGCGTACCTTTTGTTACAAAAGGTACCTTTTTATAGATTAACCTTGCACGGTATTTTGGTTACATTGGTTCTTCCCTTTTGTTCTTTTCTTGTATACGGTTTAGGGTACCCCTTCTACCATTTTATCAATATATTTTTGCTTATAAAAAAAGTGCAAATATGTAAATTTATTATTAAGGCTAAAATATTATTTTTGGTCCCTTAAGTTAGTTTTTAGATTCATTTATCCCTCAACTTTAAAAAGATTTATTTTGGTCCCTAATGTATGAAGCGTTATACATTTTGTTTACTTTTGTCACATTCTTCCATGACGACATTAACGGTGTCCTATGTTGAGGGATCAAAATGAATCTACTTAAAACTTTGAGGGACCGAATGAATTTATTTAAATATAAAAGGACCACATCATATATTGTTAACCGTCACGTAAGACACCGTTAACGTCATTATAGACGGATGTGAGAGAACGTATAATGTCTTGCTTAGATGTTGAAAAAGTTTTCCCCAAAGTATGAATGGATATCAAATAGTCTTCATGTCTACAGCACAATTTAGACACCACTTGTTAATACATTACATTCGTGTTTCAGCTGTGAATCTCTCGTGAAACAGGTGCTTCCTAAAAACAAATTAATTTGATCATTAAATAACTGAAATTTTCTAACCCGGCATGAGATGGATGCATGGACCATTCATAAGAAGGTGAGTTCGTCGCTGCCAAAACTAATTGGATGGCCCCTAGGATGATTGTTAAAGAGGGAGAAGCTTTGGGTCTCCTTAAAGTGGGCAAATACTCTTTAGCTTCAGCGAGTGATTTTTGAAATGGACTCTCAATTAGTTATCAACAACATTAGCTCCCTCAAAGAAGATCTGTTTAAGTTTGGGGCCATTAATTAATCAAGATTGTAAGGTTATTTTAGCTTTGAAACCAAATTTTGTCAGGAAGTTTGTTAGGAGATGGGCGAATGCAATTGACCTTACGCTAGCTAGGGCGGCTACTTCTTGACCTAGTCCATATGTCTTTGAGTTTTTACCAACGTGTATTTCAAACTTTATCTTTAATGAAATGATATGAGATTGCTTTTGTAAAAAAAAAAAAGATATGCATATTGTAGAATTTGCAATATTTTTTTAATGAAGAGATCTTTTTTATTTTTCTTGATAAAAGAGAAAGCAAGAAACAGAACTAACTAACAAAATGGGGGAAACAAACTCCCCTAGCATCCTCTTCTACACATAATCCTAATTGAGAACGAGCAACTTCTAACCAAGTGCAAGAAAGGGGACCAAAGTGGCCCAGGTTGGCAAGACAATCAACGCTTCTATTTCCTTCTCGATAGGTATGCTAGACTGAGCAATTCCAACTATTATCCTCAAGCATAGCTGAAACTTCATCAAGGAGAGCTTTGAAGTACAGGGATAAAGACCTTCTCATTCTAATCATGCTAATCACAACTTCCGAATCCAACTCAACAATAATCCAAGGTAAAAGAAGGCTACGAGCAAGTTTGAGTCCATGGAATAAACCCCAAAGCTTTGCTAGCACAGAAGTGACATTTCCCAAATTGTAATGGAAACCAGCTAAAGTGTTGCCTGAGTAATTTCGAATAAGGCCACCACAAGCTGACGTACAATTGGGTAAGTGTCCCCACGGCTTAGGTCCTTTGGACCCCGTACAATTGGGTATGTGTCCCTACGGCTTAGGTCCTTTGGACCCGTTATGGGACTAATCTCTGCTCGGGGTCCAATAGTAGCTTAAGGTCTAGCCCCGTCTCCAAGGATGCATTCGATGGGAATCGATCCTGAGACCTTCCCCCACCAACTCAGCGCTGCTTGCCAACTGAGCCGCACCCATTGGGTACTTTTTTATTAACATATTTAATGTATTATATTCTACATTCTTATCAATTGAATTTTTCAATTCAATAAATCAGGGATTTGCTCTAATCTTGCTAATCAATTTATGTTGTTATTTTATAGTGAAATTGATAATACTTTAAAATATTAATTCAAAATAACGACAAATAGTAAAAAATTAAATTTGTTTTCGTCTCTTTCTCTCTCATAACATGAGAGGGACCAAAGAGATTAAAATAAATAATATTGCAACAATACATTTGCAAGGCATATCCAAGCTTTTCTTCGAGGAGAAACAAAAACCTCCACATAAGGTAGCATTTTGAAATTTGCAATTTTTGAAAGCATAAATAGATGCATAGTAATCTATAGTTTATATAAAACTCAATAAGTTGTACTGTATAGTACATGTGTCAAATGATAATCATCCACACACACACGCACGCACACATATTGTATACAAAGCGGCATTCAGAAGCATTCATCAATGCATCCTCTATACTTATTTTACTTTTAATTAAAAATCTGTCTGATTCACTGTCCATCATACTATTCATCCATCCCATTTGTTGATATTTTTTTTATTTTTTATTAGATTATTTTCTCTTAACATCTTTAATGTTTCTGTACAAGAATAAAATAAGAAAATATTATATTCAATGACAATAATAGTCAATAAAACTTAAAAAAATTAATTTAAAATAATAATTAAATAAATAAGACACCATTGAGTTATAAAAAAATAATAATAGATGACAAAACATAGTTAAAAAGTTACTTTATAGCATAATACGAGATGAACTTGGATAGAAAAATACACAATTTAAAATAATAATAAACAAATAAATTGTGAAAATGGAACTTAATGAAAAAAGTTACTATTTAAAAATTATTTAAAAATGATATATAAATTAGAGTGACGAATTTAGTTTATCAGATAATGATGATGATAATAATAACAATATAAATAATAATAATATCAAATAAAGAATATAAATTGTGCTAGAAAGTTCAGAATTTATAATAAAAATTTGCATTGAGTGGGTAAAAACATTGTCGTCAATCGTTGGTGTAACCCCCTTGCTTCGCACGGGTAACTTTCTAGTTGGATAAAAATTAGCATACACGCATTGATACACGGGGTATGGAAGAGAATATATATACACAAAGAGCGAGAGAAGTTGTGTAAGTTGGTAAAGTGAGGACGACTCTCGACGATAGAGATACTTTGGTATATTTTTTTGTTTTCCAGGATATCTCTGCACGAAAGGTACTTTGGTAAGAAAATTTTGAAAATTCATGTATCCGTGTGATTATAAACATCGACCAAAGTTCTTCTTAATTTCTTCATCCATTATTCTTGCTGTTCTCATTCTTTTTAAAAAATTTTTGAATTGTGGTTTCAGTTGTTCCTTTCATTTTTAGGTCTTGAAGATGGTCCTCCAATAACTAAAATTCGTTCCAATAACTAAAATTTGATAGTTTACTAGCGCCAAGCGCCAGTTGAGAATAGGCATTGATCGATGGTGAAGAAGGGACCATGTTTGCATTGCGGAATAAATTGTATGTCCTCTCTTCTTGTGGTTATTGCGAATATTAGTAGATTAATTTTATTATAGATATCTTGTTTCAAAGCATTGATTTTTTTTAATCAATTAACTGAATTGGCTTAATATATATTTGAAGCTTTTTTTTATTAACAAAAAAAGATATTAAAAAATTAGAACTGAATAAACAACCTTACACTATAAATTTACATTTATCAAGAAAAAGGATAGAATAAAATTTATTAGGAGAGAATAAATTTCTGATTTCGCTCAAATGAATTATTGCACTTAATAAAATTTTAATTTTAAAGATTACAAGGGAATAAATGATTTATGAGATGAACATAAATGTAAAGAATTTTGAAATAAAAAATCAACTAAGTGAATCATATAATTAATAATTGCCATAACGAATATAAAATTTAGTAATGGGTATCCTTTTCCAAAAATAATATGGTGAGTAATATATCGTTATTATTTAATCAGCTGAGGTTGGCGTGAGTGGTTAAAGACCTCTCGTCCCTAAACCAAGGTCCCGGGTTCGAGCCTTGGGTATGGCAAAAACCTCAACTGGGAGGGATGCCACCCATAGAGGTGCCGAACAAACACATGCGCGAGATTAGTCCCCATCTCAGGTTGGCGGTCGGAAACTCCTCGAAATAGATCGAAAAAAAATATATTGCTATTCTTTTTTTCTTTTTTCTTTACTGGAAATATATCGTATTTGCTAGCAAAAGCATGTGATACGTACATGGAAAATGCTATTTTACATTAATCCAATTTATGAAATAGAGGGTAAATTTCAATTTTCAAATGCTCAACCCAAAACATTAAAAAGAATGAATTGGTTAATTTATATATATATATATATATATATTGGAAAAGTATACACGCTTCCTTTTTTTTAATGAAAATTATGTTGCACTTATTCAAATAGAAGTTATTTATAAGTTTCACACATTTCTTCTTCCTCTTGCATTGGCATCGATAATAACATGGTTTCAATTCAACAGTTACTCCACTTTGGCGTAACGGACCAGCTGAGAAGCCAGTGTTGTGTAATGCTTGTGGATCGCGATATAAGTTGAAAGGAAACCTTGAAAACTATTTCCCCAAGAATGCCCAATTTCAGTTATGCCTGAATAAATATGATGGAAGCAATCTCAATGTGGAAGAAAAACCAAAACATTCAAATCATGTTCTAGGTACACGTAATGGAAACAACAGTACAAATGGTAGTAAATCTCAGACGACCTCTCTAGATCTCTCTATCTATATTTTTTATTTTTTTTAGGGAAATCTATGTTTATATGTTAGACACACACGTAGCCCTTTTCATAGCATTTCAGTTATTTATTGATACTTATGATTTTAAATTACGGTTGTCATCATGGTCATATTACATTTTTTGCAATTATAGATAATTAATCGCAAGAAAATATTGTCAATCCGACTATAATTACTAAGGCTATGTCTGAGAAGATGGATTGAAGTGATCGGTAATGAAGTGAAGCGGTTGAAAAACAATAACTCATTGTTTGAGAGTTTATTAAGTAACGAGTGAGATAGTTTAGGATGGTGACCCAAACCACTCCATCTCACCTAAACCCTCAATTTGTATACCCTCCAAATTGAGGGGCTTGAGATTCCCTCATTAAACCTTCTAAATAATGGAATGATATACTTTTATCTCTCTACTCCACTCCATTACTAACCATCTCCTTCAAAACTCCCAAACATAGCCTAAAACTATGGCACACTTCTATGTATTTATCAATGTTGTAGTATATAAAATCTCCCAGTTGTATTCCCATTAATATTAATTTCATTGGTTGAAAAAAAAATCTATGGTTCCATACAACATGTTGTGACTACCTCACTTCAGTAATAACTTACTTATTATATTTTTCATCAAAACTTTAATTCTTACTTGGAGAGTTGTATTCTAATGATTAGTAGCTTTCATTATCTTAATTAGGTGGCGGGATAAGTCCAAATTTGCGGAACTCTAAAATCCCTTCAAAGAAACGGTCAGTGGTGGTATACAAGCGAATGACACCAATGGAAAAGTATCACAAGCAACTTCTCAGTTTGTTGAGATGTCAAGGGAAATCCAATGAGTCATTCTCAGAAGAGGTTTTGTTGCTGGATAACGTGAACAACTTCATACCCGTAAATGAGATAGGTCTTGGAGGTATTCTTCTTAAGCCAGACCAGGGATCATTAGTATGATCTTCAATATAGTTAAGTATTAACCACTCAAATGATTTAATACAGGTTTGGCTTGATTTAAGGTTTTTGTTTCTGAAATGTGCACTTAACTATAGACTGAATTTGAGCCTTTGTGTAAGACTTGGGATTATTAAAATGGTTTATTTATTTTTATTTCATTTTATTTTTTTGGTTTCTTTAAAATATTCATCTGCAAGTTTTTGTGTGCAAATGATCGATCATCACACTACACTTGAATAGAGGGAGTGTTATTGATGAGTGTGATTTCAATGCATATTTCATTATCGTTTTGCATGCATTTTTCACATAGTTTAGGCATGATTAGTTTGATTTTGAATAGTTTTTACCTTGGAACGGGTAAGGCGGTGTTGCGGTGTTGTATTGCAGGAATTAATGATAAAATGCTCAAAATTGACCATGATGGAGCTTGGTTGGAGATAGAGCTTGAAAAGTGAAGAAAAAGAGCCAAACAGAGCCCATCACGGCCATGATTGAGCAAAACTGAAGAAGAAAAATGCCAAAAGTCAGAAGCTGTCATGGCCTAGCCGTTATGAGTGTCACGGCCGTGACGAACCAAAATTTGAAAGCGCGCCCATGCCAGAATCCGTCACGGCCTGGCCGTGATGGGCATCACGGCCGTGACACGTGCCTAATCTATAAATAAGGCCCAGGGCAAAATGAAAAGGAGGAATTTTTGAGACCAGAAAAAAAGAGCTTGGAACCCTAAAACATCTGCTCTGACCTAGAGCAGCTGCAGCTGGGAATTGCAAAGAGGGATTCCAACCCAAAAAGGGAGTTGCTGAGAGGGGCTGCTGGACTACTGTGGGAAACTGCCATGGAGTTCTTCCTTCCCCTTTTCTCTATTGCTTTTATTTTGGCTTTCTCTATTACCATGGGTAGCTAAATCCCTTTTTGTTGGGATTAGATGTAGCCAAACTGAATAACATGTAATTGCCTTGACTGATTAATCTGTGTTTATGTTTCTCTATTAGTGTTTAATTCCTTTGCCTAATGCTTTTTGTGGGTTGGCCATCCATGAACTGATTCTGAGATTTGATTTGCAATGGGGACGTTCTTATCATTTCTTGATCTGGAAATTAATCACCTAGTAAACCTTGCATCTAGGAATGGAGTTTGGTTTATTAGTAATCGCGTAATCCCTACTCTTAATGTAAATTCATTAATCTAGGTCACCTAAGGAATTAGGGTCTATTAGTGGATTTAGGCTCTTGTCATCTGAGGAATCAGGGCTTGAGTAATTTCGTGGGTTGATTTTAATAGTTGGAGCATAAACTGGATTGGTGGTTTTGGTATTGCATGAGGCTAAGGTTTAGTGAAGTCTAGTCCCAACAAGGAACTTTTATAAATGAAACCAATACTTTCAAAGTTCTATTCAAGGCTTATTAAGGCTTTTAATCCTTATAATCATTGTGCATAGACTCAAGTCCGGCTTCTCAACTTCAATCAATAGTAATATATTCTCAACAATAATATCATAGTTAATGACAGTTCATAACATATATACAACTCACAATACTTTAAGGCAAGTAATAATCACAATAGTTCAAATAAACAAGTCATTCAAGTGTTTGCTCCACATCATAATAATATTCAAATAACTCAAGTAAACACATACACACATGCATATAGTCATTGAATATCCCTAGGCAATCCCCTCTTACTTTCTGTGAAGGTAAGAAGATTAGATGGGAATGAGGGTTAGATAAATCAAAAAAAAAATTAAGAATCAAAGCATATATATAAGTTTAGAGTAAAATTTAAGCAACTCAAAATTTTCATTAGGCAAGCACCTCAATTTAATTTCTTAATTAAGGTGGTTTATCATCAACAACATTAAAAGATAATTAGTCATAGATATAGATCTTAATTGTATTTACCTTATGATGATAAATTAGCACTAATCCTAACTATGCTCTAGTTGCAATTTTTAACTTCATTAGATTAATTAAAATAAATTTTAACCTTATAATTATTGGTGGACATAGTAGTTTATATATGAATGGCACATATATCCTCAAATTTTTGAGGCAAGCCAAGTAGGTGCCACCTCCTGCTTGTGCTGGCCATTCTTTCTTTCATTCAATAAAAGAAAAAGACTATTCCTTGATCATCACCACGCCATCCGCTTGCTATTTTAGAGACTTTATTTCATTCTTTTCTTTGATTCCATTTTTCTTCATGCAATCCCTTTGATCAATCATACACCACGCACCTGCTTGCCTTTTGTGGTCATGCAATTCCTTTGATCAATAATAAACCACGCACCTTCTTGCCTTTTGCGGTTTATCATATTTCCCCAACTAATACTTGATGCATATGAAAAGAAAGAATAAGAAAGATAAAATAGAAAGATAGAGAGAGAGAGAGAGAGAGAGAGAGAGAGAGAGAGCATAGAACAGAAAGAAAATAAGAAGTATATAGAGAGATAGTGGCTGAGTGAGAAAGAGGCCGTGAGTGAGAGAAAATTCAGGAGGGAGTTCCGAGCAATCCATTCATCTAGCGAGAAACCGACTATACCGTTGTGATCCTGACAATGTCTACTTCATTACCCTATCTTTCTTTTCTTGATTAGGCTAAGGTAAGCCTATGTCCTTTTTATGCCGAAATGCCGTCGGCGACGGTATTGAGGTTATCTTTAAATCCGGTTATCGGTTCTTAATTCTGTCTTCGGATTTGGATTACACGTAATGTCTGCTTCACAATGATGTGTTTAGGTGAATTTTTGGAGCCCCGGAGGGTGGTGAACCAAGCATGGCAGATTTGAGGAGTATAGGAGTGGGCTCGTTTCGTTGCGTTAAAGCTAGCCTACGACACTTTAGGTGGGGAGAAAGTAACCGACATCGTCAGGGAGGCAAGCGTAGAATAATAATTATATATGCATGTGTGTAGGGTGCCCCAGGCCCAAATAGGATGTCGAATAATCAACAATGGCTAAACCCTAATAAAATAATATTTTAATGTCGTGATGAGTTTAGTGGTTGTAAGTTTATTGACTCTAAGTTGTTGATTTTATACTAGTTGAGGTTGTCTGAAATGCGTGTTGTTGTGCTATGTGATTGATTCATGATTATCTGTGACTTTTTGCTATATTTGATATGCTGAATATGTTCACATGAATATTTTATATGTGAGAATTGATGATGGCTGATTGTATGATGAATATATGTCTGTATGGATAAGTTGAGAGTTAACACCATGGTAATGCCTTGAGACTGTGGCTTTGAGACCGGGGATGTATGGGCATCCACTGTGAGAATATAAATGGACAAGGTTCCGGTGTTAACTATAGTGATGTTTATTGCACTGCATTTTTCCAAGGAGGCGAGCCGTATGACTGTGAGTCGTACAAGGTTAGTTGTACTCGAGTGCGAGTGCGGATTATGGAGGGGCCGGTCTGTGAAGAGACCTTGGGGATGTAAAACTGGACTCGGGAGGCTCACAGTGACTATTAGTTAGCACCTAATGTGTCGTGTACCCTGGTAGAGCCTAGTTACCTCGACTTTACCCTGAGTGTCCACATCTAAGGTTGACTATCCGAGGCGACCCAGATACCTCTGATGGAGCTGAGCTCACAGAGAGATGCACTCTTATGGGTCACGGCGAGCGAAAAAGTTGCCTAGACAAACTAACTGATGTTCCCTAAGCGAATAGGCTTGATAAGGGAATATCTCGGGGTTAAGACCCGGATGAGAGATACCGTCCAACATGTATAGGAGTGAGACTCCTTAGAGGATTGATCTGAGAGTGAACTTGAGGATGAATTGTGTTGGCTTGATTCGGAAGGTGGTTGCCCATTGCTTGTTGTATGTGTTATATGTATATGTGATTATTGTTCTATGTGTCCCCATCCCCATTTTATGACCATGTATTGTTGCTTATCTCCCTTCAACTCTATATTTCTCTGTATGTAAAACCGATAGATGAGCAGCGCCAGCAGGACAGAGACAGTGGCGGATTTGGGTTACCAGCCGAGGCACTCTCTGCAGAGGATCCCTCCCCGGATCCCGATACTAGGCAACGTTGAGATCGTCTACCATGATGATCGTGGATGGCAGGTCGACCACTCACGATTCTTCATGACGTACATCGTCCTGGTTAGTTTCTACATACGGATGGGAGATGGTCCTTACTTTCACTTGGACGGCCCGTATCGTATTTCATAGAGGTTACCCTTTTCAGAGATGTGGTATCCACCTCGTCAGAGAGAGTTTCCTGACGACATGTGGAACATGGTGAACCGCTCAGTGGCGAGTAGCCATGTTGGTATGGTGCAGAGGGGTCGGAGGCAGCGGAGTGTTCAGACGATGTATCACTATCGTCACCGACGCATTGTCATGAGCACTGATGAGTCGGTTTGGGAGCCGAGGACCTGATACGGCAGAGTCTACTGACGCACCTATGGAGAGGGAGAGGGTAGCTCCAGGTGCCCATATCGTCGGTGATATGGTTCTGTCGGATGTGCCTGCTAGGTGGTGTGCCTCTGTGAGCTTATTTTGTATTTTGGATGTATTTTGAGAGGCGGGCTGGGTAGATCTAGGACTTTTCTCCTGTTTTCTATGAGTAGTGTATGTATTATGTCCAGTTTTAGTTTGACAGTGTTTGTATATTTTAGTAAACCTAGGATCCCTCTGTTGGGATTTATTGTACTTGGGTGACAGACAAACTTATTATGTATATATAGTTGATGTGTGTTTTATTCCGCTGTGCATGTTTTAAACGAATTTAATTTTATCGCTTCCGCAAATTAATTTATTTTCGTATGTATAATCACGCTAACGTTAATAAAATGGATTAAGGCTTAGTTAATTAAGATTTATTTATTGGGACATCGGGGTGTCTCAACGAACGTCCTCGTTTCCTCCGCGAAGGAAGTCTAAGGTTATGAACACAAAATCACAAGTTAAAATCAAACAAGAATACTAAACCACAAGGTATAGGTTCGGCCAAGACTAGTTCTTAGGGTTAGAGATTCCTGAAAATTATACAACTCATGGATTTATGATCCTTAAGTGTTAGGAGTTCATAAACAATGATCATTTAACAAAGTTGAATTAAAATCCCACTAAGTTATTAACATAGGGCATTCGTCCAAGTCTAGTAAAGTAGGTTAGCATTCACTAAGCTTTCCAATCTCTTAGGTTTAGCATCCATATGTATTAAGGAGCTCAATACCATGATCATTTTGAAAAAATGAGAACAAAGTATCCTAGGTCCATAACCTTCTAGGTTCGGCCTTCATAGGATCTATAGTGTAGAAATCTTTAAACTTTCCAATCTCTTAGACTTAGCATCCAAATGTTAAGGAGCTCAAGTCCATGATCATTTTGGAAAACAATGGAAACTTAAACATTCCAATCTCTCAGGTACCCTTTATTTTATTTTTGAACGAAAATTTTCAAAATAACCAAAGTTGAAGGAAACATAATAAAAACACTAATTGTCTCATTCACGGGTCAAAATTAGGTTTTCTGCACAGTAAACTTGTACCGGTAGTGAAAACGCAGACCGGCTTTCGTCTGAATTTTCAACCGAAATTTTTACCGTGACTTCATATGATATAACAACACAAGAAAATGATTTTAGTTTAATTAAAATCATCCTGAGTTTAATCTAAAATAAACATATTTAAATATGTATTTACTGCTACAGAAAACATAGGAAAAACAGGGTGTTACAATACTACCCCTCTAAAAAGAATTTCATCCTCGAAATTACGCACCTTGAAATAACTCAGGGTATTGCAATTTCATCTTGTCCTCCGCTTCCCATGTAGCTTCTCCGGTTGTCTCGTTCCAGATGACTTTGACTAAAGGAATTTGTTTACCTCTGAGCTGCTTCATCATCTTATCCGCGATTCGTACCGGCGAAGTCTCAAAAGACAAGTTCTCTTTTAATTGTACTTTATCAGGTTTAATAACATGTGATGGATCAGGAATATACTTTCTCAACTGAGAGACATGGAAAACATCATGGATGTTGGAAAGAAAAGGAGGTAAAGATATTTTGTACGCTACTGGACCTACGCGACGAAGAATTTGGTAGGGTCCAATGAATTTTGGAGTAAGCTTTCTGGATTTTATCACTCTGCCAATCCCAGTCGTTAGTGTGACTCTGAAGAACACATGCTCGCCTTCCTCAAACTCAAGAGGTCGTCGTCTCTTGTATACAAAGCTACATTCGGAAGCATTCATCAATGCATCCTCTATAATTATTTTACTTTTAATTAAAAAAAATGTATGATTCACTGTCCATCATACTATTCATCCATCCCATTTGTTAAAAAAAAATTGTTTATTTTTAGATTATTTTCTCTTAATATCTTTAACGTTTCTTTACAAGAATAAAATAATAAAATAATAAAATAATATATTCAAATGACAATAATAGTCAATAAAACTTTAAAAAAATATATTACAATAATAATTAAATAAATAAGACACCATTGAGTTATAAAAAAAATAATAATAGATGATAAAACATAGTAAAAAAGTTACTTTATAGCATAATACGAGATGAACTTGGATAGAAAAATACACAATTTAAAATAATAATAATAAATAAATTGTGAAAATGGAACTTAATTAAAAAAGTTATTATTTAAAAATTATTTAAAAATGATATATAAATTTGAGTGACGAATTTAGTTTATCAGATAATGATGATGATAATAATAACAATATAAATAATAATAATATCAAATAAAGAATACAAATTGTGCTAGAAAGTTTAGAATTTATAACAAAAATTTGAGTTGAGTGGGAAAAAACATTGTCGTCAACCGTTGGTGTAACCCTCGTGCATCGCACGGGTAACTTTCTAGTTGGATAAAAATTAGCATACACGCATTGATACACATGGTAAGGAAGAGAATATATAGATATAGAGAAGGAGCAAGAGAAGTTGTGTAAGTTGGTAAAGTGAGGACGACTCTCGACGACAGAGATACTTTGATTTTTTTTTTCCAGGATATCTCTGCACGAAAGATACTTTGGTAATAAAATTTTGAAAATTCATGTATCAGTGTGATTATAAACGTCGACCAAAGTTCTGCTTAATTTCTTCATCCATTATTCTTGCTGTTCGCATTCTTCTTTAAATTTTTTGAATTGTTGTTTCAGCTGTTCCTTTCATTTTTAGGTCTTGAAGATGGTCCTCCAATAACTAAACTTCGATAGTTTACTAGAGCCAAGCGCCAGTTGAGAATAGGCATTGACCGATGGTGAAGAAGGGACCATGTTTGCATTGTGGAATAAATTGCATGTCCTCTCTTCTTGTGGTTATTGGGAATATTAGTTAGAATAATTTTATTATAGATATCTTGTTTCCAAGCATTTTTAATCAATTAACTAAATTGGCTTAATATATATCTGAAGCTTTTTTTTATTAACAAAAAAAGATATTAAAAAATTAGAACTGAATAAACAATCTTATACTATAAATTTACATTTATCAAGAAAAAGGATAGAATAAAATTTATTAGGAGAGAATTAATTTCTGAATTCGCTCAAATGAATTATTGCACTTAATAAAATTTTATTTTAAAAATTACAAGGGAATAAATGATTTATGAGATGAACATAAATGAAAAGAATTTTGAAATAAAAAATCAACTAAGAGAATCATATAATTAATAATTGCCATAACGAATATAAAATTTATTAACGGATATCCTTATCCAAAAATAATATGGTGAGTCATATATTGCTATTCTTTGACCAGCTGAGGTTGGCGTGAGTGGTTAAAGGCCTCTCGTCCCTTAACCAAGGTCTTGGGTTCGAGCCCTGGGTATGGAAAAACACTCAGCTGGGAGGAATGTCACCCATAGAGGTGCCGAACAAACTCACGCGGGACATTAGTCCCCGTCTCAATTTGGCAGTGGGATACTCCTTAAAGTAGATCGAAAAAAATATATCGCTATTCTTTTTTTATTTTCTTTTTAACTGGAAATATATCGCTATTTGCTAGCGAAAGCATGTGATACGTACATGGAAAATGCTATTTTACATTTATCCAATTTACAAAATAGAAGGTAAATTTCAATTTTCAAATGCTCAATCCAAAACATTAAAAAGAATGAATTGGTTAATTTATTCTCATATATATATATATATATATATATATATATATATATATATATATATCTTGAAAAAGTATACACCGCTTCCCTTTTTTACTGAAAATTATGTTGCACTTATTCAAATAGAAGTTATTTATAAGTTTCACACATTTCTTCTTCCTCTTGCATTGGCATCGATAATAACATGGTTTCAATTCAACAGTTACTCCACTTTGGCATAACGGACCAGCTGAGAAGCCAGTGTTGTGTAACGCTTGTGGATCGCAATATAAGTTGAAAGGAAACCTTGAAAACTATTTCCCCAAGAATGCCCAATTTCAGTTATGCCTGAATAAATATGATGGAAACAATCTCGATGTGGAAGAAAAACCAAAACTTTCAAATCATGTTCTAGGTACAGGTAATGGAAACAACAGTACAAATGGTAAGTTAATCTCAGATGACCTCTCTAGATCTCTCTATCTATGTTTATATATATATATATATATATATATATATATATATATATATATATATATATATATATATAGGGAAATATATGTTTATATGTTAGACACACACACGTAGCCATTTTCATAGCATTTCAGTTTTTCATTGATACTTATGATTTTAAATTACGGTTGTCATCATGGTCATATTACATTTATTGTAATTATAGATAATTAATCACAAGATATATTGTCAATCCGTCTATAATTACTAAGGCTATGTTTGAGAAGATGGATTGAAGTGATCTGTAATGAAGTGAAGTGGTTGAAAAACAATAACTCATTGTTTGAGAGTTTATTAAGTAACGGGTGAGATGGTTTAGGATGGTGACCCAAACCACTCCATCTCACCTAAACCCTCAATTTGTATACCCTCCAAATTGAGGGGATTGAGATTCCTTCATTAAACCTTCTAAACAATGGAATGATATACTTTTATCTCTCTACTCCACTCCATTACTAACCATCTCCTTCAAAACTCCCAACCATAGCCTAAAACTATGGCACACTTCAATGTATTTATCAATGTTGTAGGATATAAAATCTACCAGTTGTAATTCATTAATATTAATTTCATTGGTTGAAAAAAAAAATCTATGGTTCCATACAACATGTCGTGACTACCTCACTTCAGTAATAACTTACTTATTATATTTTTCATCAAAACTTTAATTCTTACTTGGAGAGTTGTATTCTAATGATTAGTAGCTTTCATTTTCTTAATTAGGTGGCGGGATAAGTCCAAATTTATGGAACTCTAAAATTCCTTCAAAGAAGCGATCAGTGGTGGTATACAAGTGAATGACACCAATGGAAAAGTTTCACATTGACGAATCTAGGCAAGTATACCTAGTCGTACAAGTAATAAAGAGGTAAGAGGGATATCGTTCCCACGAGGACTGAGACAAGTACTAGCACGTAACAAATCAACTACTATCTAAGCGGATATTTGGATGGAAGGGAGCTCAATATTAAATACCAAGCCAAACAAGAGTTGAAATAAACAAAATAAAAGGAACAAATTCTTTTAGGATTTTTATCAAACACTTGGAATGCAAAAAGGGGATTCTTCAAATATGATGAAAGATGTTGGGATTAAACTTCACCAAACCTTTGCCTCATGCAATACTAAGACCACCAATCCAATTTATTCTTCAAATATTAAAATCAACCCACAAGAGTACTCAAGTCCTAATTCCTTAGATGACAAGAGCCTAAATCCCCTAATTAGACCCTAATTCATTAGGTGGCCTAATTAATGAATTTGCATTAAGAGTAGGGATTACACGATTACTAATAAACCAAAATCCATTACTAGATGCAAGGTTTACTAGGTGATTAATTCCAGATCAAGAAATGATAAGAACGTTCCCATTGCATATCAAATCCCAGAACAATTCGTGGATGATCAGACCACAAAAGGCATTAAGCATGGGAATCAAACACTAATAAAGAAGCATAAACATAGATTAATAAATCAAGGTAAATACATGAGATTCGGTTTAGTTACATCTAATCCCAAAAAAAGGGGATTTAGCTACTCATTGTCATAGAGAAAGCCAAAAGAAAAGAAATAAGAACAAAGGAGAGAAGAAACTCCATGGAAGCGTTCCACAATCGTCACAGCAGCCCCTGGTTCAGAGAGAATGTGTTTTTAGGGTAAAAGTCTTCTCCTTCTATTCTGCCCAGATGCCTTATTTATAGAATTGGATTCAAATAACGCGCGTCACGATCATGATGGCCATCACGGCCAGGTCGTGACGGGTTCTGCCATGGGCGCGTCTTCAATTTTTGGTTTGTCACGGTCGTGACACTCATCATGGCTAGGCCGTGATCAGTTCTGCCTGTTGAGGGTCTGGTTCAGCTGACATGTCACGGCCGTGACGGGAATCACGGCTAGGCCGTGACCAGTTCTGACTTTTGCCTTCTTTTATTTCCAGTTTTGCTTGATCATGGTCATGATGGTCATCACGGCTAGGCCGTGATGGGCTCTGCTTGGCTCATTTTCTTCACTTTTCAAGCCCCATCTTCATGCAAGCTCCACCATGGTTGATCTTGAGCATTTAATCCCTAAATTTCTGCAAAACAACACCACAACACCGCCTTACCCGTTCCAAGGTAAAAACTAACAAAAATCAAATTAAAATTGCCTAAACTATATGAAAATGCATGCAAAATGCAAATGAAATATGCGGTGAAATCACACTCATCAAATCACCCCAAGCTTAAGACTTTGATTGTCCTCAAGCAATCACCAAGTCCAGAAGATATAAATAATCAGAGCATGGATAGTGAACCAAGAACCCGAGTAACTAATCCAAGTAACAGGCATTTTCAAATAATTCACCAAGAGACAATCAATTTCAAGTCCAATTAGAAGCTTAGGTTTCCTAGACTCGTATTCTCACTGATTCGGGCACTCTTTCTCACCTCACTCAAGTGTTTAAGGATATATGACAATTCGTTCAATTTCCTCAAGGAATGAATTCTACCATAAGCTTGACTATTAACCAAATCTCTACTTTATTAATGAAAACACATAAGAATCAAGAGGTCTTTTACTTTGGTTGTAACGGGGCCATGGGATTAATCGTTAGGTGGGGAAATCAAGAAAAGGAAATTTCAAGAAGGCTAAACAAAATATCAAGCATTGCAAAGCATGACACCTTCTAAAATACCTTTTGGGTTTTGATTCATTTTTCCACCTTTCTTTCTTTCTTTTTATTTTATTTCTCACTTCCTTTTATCATCCCCTTCTCTATTTTTTTTTTAAGAAGGGGAGATTTTCAATTCAAAAGAAATATCTTTCTAACTTTCTCATCCCATACTTTTTCAACTACCTTTTTACCCTTTTTGTAATACCTTAAAAGGTGCCATACCGAGCATTATTCATCAAAGTAATTCAAGGTACCAAGAAAAGTATTTTATTCTTTTAGGCTCAAAATTGGGCAACTAAGGGGTAGCATTTAGTCAATCAAAGCTTAGAAGGCCGAAAAAATACCTAGTGCCTCAATCATTTTCAAAAATGTTTTCAAAAATTTTTAAGCTTCAAAACGGTTTCAAGTCAAGTTCTAGAGAATACAATCCAAGAGGAATAAGACACTCTATCACAAAGAATGGGGTAGATTTAGTGAGTACCCCTTTTTGGCTCAAAATCTCACATTTTAGTAGTTCAAAAATCAGTGAGAAACACAAATATAAGGAACCACATGCTAATTATCAACTATCAAAGATTTTCTCAAGCATTTTTATTTGTAGCCTTATCACAAGAATAAAAAAATTGGGTTCAAAAATTCACTATCTCAATTTATTTGGCACTAAGTTCTCACAATTGGATGCATAATCTAAGAAAGGGGCAATCTAATCATGTGATCATGCAAAACTATGCCTATATGAATGCAACATGAAAAATGCAAAAATACCCCTTACCCCAAGCTTAAAAACTTACATTGTCCCCAATGTAAATAATCAAGTCGGAGAGAGGAGAAAAATGGAACAACTCACCGAGGTGGTAGCGGGTGCTGGCTCACATGCCTAGTCAATGGGATGCTGGAAAATGTGTCACGGCCGTGATGCTTATCACGGGCAGGCCGTGATCAATTCTGGTCCATAGGAACTGGCCTGTCACGGCCATGACCTCCATCACGGATAGGCCGTGATACTCTCTTATCTTCAGGGTCCTTCTCATCACGCCCGTGATGGATATCACGGGTGGGTCGTGATCCTTTCTGGTCTTCATGGTTAGCTCATCACAGCCGTGACCACTGTCACGGCCTGGGCGTGATGACTTCTGACTTTATTTGTCCCTGCCCCTTTTGCTCTTCCTTCCTTCTTACCCTGAAAGCACTTAACAAATCTATTAATTTATGATCTTTTTCCTCTTGATCTTCTCAAATTATTCAAGAGTTAAATTCAAAAACAAATGGAAAAAGGGAAAGAAAACTTGGGTTGCCTCCCAGTAAGCGCTTCTTTAACGTCACTAGCTTGACGGGTCGGTGATCTCAAGGATCACGAAGGCGCACAGCTGTGGTCAATCTCTCGATGTCACCACCCAAGTAGGCCTTGAGCCTTTGGCCATTGACTTTGAAGGTCCTTTTTGAATTAGGATCCTCCACTTCTATAGCTCCATGAGATGAGACTTCT
Organism: Sophora flavescens; assembly: GCA_030762895.1. NCBI lineage: Eukaryota > Viridiplantae > Streptophyta > Magnoliopsida > Fabales > Fabaceae > Sophora > Sophora flavescens. Next base: position 74,666,649 of record CM061062.1, read on the forward strand.
TTGACAATGAACGGTCCCGACCACTTAGACTTCAACTTGCCCGGAAACAATCTCAGTTGGGAATTGAATAATAAAACTTGTTGTCCCGGCTGAAATGCTTTCATCACGATCTTCTTGTCATGATAAGACTTGACTCGCTGCTTGTAAATAGTTGCATTCTCATATGCATTAAGGCGCATCTCCTCTAATTCATGCAGCTTATGGACTCGCTTCTCACCAGCCAAGGTGGCATCAAAATTCAAGAACTTCAATGCCCAAAAGGCTCGATGCTCTAACTCTACGGGTAGATGACATGCCTTCCCATAGACCATCTGGAACGTAGATAACCCTACAAAAGTTTTTAATGCAGTCCGGTGAGCCCACAAGGCATCGTCAAGCTTCTTTGCCCAATCTTTTCTTGAAGTGGCCACAGTTTTTTCCAGAATTCGCTTAATCTCCCGGTTAGAGACCTCCGCTTGCCCATTTGTTTGCGGATGGTATGGAGATGCCACCTTATGCCTCACATCATACTTGGTCAACACATTTTTCAGTTGTGAGTTGCAGAAGTGAGATCCCCCATCACTTATAAGAACCCTTGGGACACCGAACCAGGCAAAAATGTTCTTTTTGATGAACTTAATTACTGTTTGTGCATCATTCTTCGGTGTTGCAACGGCCTCTACCCGTTTAGAAACATAGTCCACCGCCACCAAGATATATTGATTGGAGAATGAAGGTGGAAGTGGACCCATAAAATCTATGCCCCAATAATCAAATACTTCAACCTCCAATATGTTTTGAAGTGGCATCTCATCCCTTTTAGATATGTTCCCGGTCCTTTGGCACTTATCACAACTCTTCACATGATTGTAAGAGTCCTTGAAGATTGAGGGCCAAAAGAGCCCAGATTGGAGGACCTTTGCAGCTGTCCTCTCCCCATTTTAATGTCCACCATATGGAGAGTTATGGCAATGCCACAAAATACTCTTCGCTTCCTCTTGACTAACACACCTCCTCCATAAGCCATCTGGTCCAACCTTGAACAAAAATGGGTCATCCCACATGAAATGGTTGGCATCCCGGAAGAATTTTTTCTTTTGTTGCCAAGTGAGGTGCTCTGGAACAATGTTGGCTGCCTTGAAATTTGCCATGTCGGCAAACCATGGTCTTTGATGCACTAGAAATAAAGCCTCATCCGGGAACTCATCCCGAATGTCCTTTTCTTTTACAGTAACCTCTTCATTCACTAACCGAGATAAGTGGTCAGGCACCATATTTTCGCTGCCCTTTTTGTCCTTAATGACTAAGTCAAATTCCTGCAACAATAGAATCCACCTTATGAGTCTTGGTTTTGAATCTAACTTAGTCAACAAATATTTAATTACAGCATGATCAGTAAAAATAGTGACTTGGGACCCAATCAAGTATGAACGAAATTTTTCCAATGCAAACACTATGGCTAGCAACTCTTTTTCAGTTGTTGCATAATTTATTTGGTTCTCATTGAGAACCTTGCTAGCATAGTGAAGGGCATGGAAAAACTTTTCCCTTCGCTGTCCCAAAACTTCCCCAACTGCGTAGTCACTGGCATCACACATTAATTCAAATGGTGACTCCCAGTTGGGTGCAACAAGAATGGGAGCGGTGATCAACTTTTCTTTCAAAATCTGAAAAGAAGACAAGCAGTATCGAACACAAATGGTGTGTCCTTGTTCAAAAGGCTACACAACGGCTTGGATATCTTTGAGAAGTCTTTGATGAACCGCCGGTAAAAGCCTGCATGACCAAGAAAACTCCTCATACCCTTGACATTCACTAGTGCAGGTAGTTTCTCAATTACATCAATCTTGGATCTATCCACTTCGATTCCCTTAGCTGAGATCTTGTGCCCAAGCACAATGCCCTCCTGCACTATAAAATGACACTTATCCCAATTTAAGACTAAATTGGTGTCCATGCACCTCTTTAACACAGCAGCAAGGTTAGACAAGCAATTATCATAAGAGGAACCGAAAACAGAAAAATCATCCATAAAAACTTCAATGTATTTTTCTACCATATCAGAGAAAATGGAAAGCATGCACCTTTGAAATGTTGCAGGCGCATTACAAAGACCGAAAGGCATCTTCCGATAGGCAAAAACTCCAAAAGGACATGTGAAGGCAGTTTTCTATTGGTCTTCCAGATTAACCGCAATTTGGTTATAACCCGAATAACCATCCAAGAAACAATAATAAGCTTGCCCGACCAACATCTCCAACATTTGGTCCATAAATGGAAGTGGGAAGTGATCTTTCCTAGTAGCTTGATTTAGCTTCCGGTAATCTATACACATTCGCCAACCGGTGACCGTTCTAGTTGGGATTAACTCATTCTTCTCGTTTTTCACAACGGTCATGCCACCTTTGCACTTCTTTCATTGTAGGATTGAGCCTCCTTTGCGGTTGGACCACCGGTTTAAATTCAGCCTCCATCATAATCTTGTGCATACAAAATGTAGGGTTGATACCTTTCAAATCTAAGATGGACAATCCAATAGCTGTTTTATGCTCTCTAAGCACCCTTACAAGTTTCTCCTCTTCCAATTTGGACAATACATTGCTCACTATGACAGGATTTTCATCATTCTCACCAAGAAACACATATTTCAAGTGGGGAGGTAGAGGTTTAAGCTCTAACTTGAGCTTCTATTGGACTTCATCCTTTTTGAGCTCTTCTTTCTTAGTATTGATAGAAAGTTGATTGGGTTGAGCTTCCAAATCACACAAACATTCCTCTATTTCCTTCTCCTCTTTCTCATCAATATTTTCAAGAGAATTCATAATTACCTTCTCAAGAGTAGAGGAGTGGTGCTGATGTGCAAAGACTTCTTTAGCCACTACATCCACAATGTCCTTGAGGAAACAATTCTCTTCATCACTCAGGCGATGCATAGCTTCAAATACATTGAAAGTAACCTCTTCATCTTGCACTCTGAGTCGAAGTTGGTCTTTTTGTACATCTATCAAAGCACGACCAGTTGCTAGAAAAGGTCTCCTTAATATAAGTGGAACTTCTGCATCCTCCTCCGTGTCTAATATCACAAAATCCGCTGGGAAGATAAACTTATCCACTTTAACCAAAACATCTTCCATAATACCAAGAGGACGCTTGATTGATCTATCGGCTAGTTGCAATGCCATCCTTGTTGGTTTCACTTCACCACCTCCAAGCTTGTTCAAGATTGAAAGCGGCATCAAATTGATACTCGCCCCCAAGTCACACAAGGCCTTCCCAATAGCAACACTCCCAATTGTGCAAGGGATTGTAAAACTACCAAGATCTTTAAGCTTTGTAGGTAGCTTCCTTTGAAGTATCGCACTGCATTCTTCCGTCAAGGAAACAGTCTCATCTTCTTTAAATCTCCTTTTCTTCGTAAGTAACTCCTTCATGAACTTTGCATAAGTTGGCATTTGCTCTAGTGCTTCAGCAAAGGGTATGTTGATTTGTAACCTCTTAAAGATGTCAAGAAATTTGGCAAATTGCTCTTCCTTCTCCTTCTTCTTGCTTAAGTGAGGATATGACAACTTTACATAAGAAGGGATCTCTTGAGGCTTGTCCCCATCTTTCAAAATCTGACTTTTACTCTTCCTCAAAATTGAGTTTTCATCCACTAACTTTTCTCTCTTGTCTTTTTCACTGTCTTTTTCTTCTTCCTCTATTACAACCTCTTTGCCTTTTTCCTCATTTTTCACTCTTTTTTCAGCACTCAACTCAGTTTTTTCAGCAATTCTATGATTTTTCAACAAAGGCTCACCGCTCACTTTCTCAAGACTTTTACCACTCCTCAAAACAACAGCCTTACAATGCTCTTTAGGATTTATTTGAGTATTACCTGAAAGACGGCCGCTAGATTGTTCAGCTAGGTGCTTTGCAATTTGTCCAACTTGAACCTCCAAGTTCTTTATGGAAGCATTGGTGTTTTTCTGGTTTGACATGGACATTTGCATGAATTGATTGAGGGTGTTCTCCAAGATAGAAGTCCAGTCTTGAGGCGGTTGTGTGGGATGAGGCTTACTTGCTTGTCCGGCATCTTGTTTCCAACCAAAACTTGTTTGATTCCTCCACCCTTGGTTGTAATTGTTAGAATATTGGTTGTTACCTTGCCACCCATAGTTCCCCATATAATTAGCTTCCTCATGGGAACTAGGTGTGGCCTCACAATTTCCATTATCATGATCTCCTCCACAAAAATCACATATCATTACCTTATGTTGAGCTAGTTGTCCCTTGAATGGTTTGGAGTTGTTGTGGAAGTTGAGCTAGTTGCTTGGTAATGGACTCAAGTTGTTGTGACATAAGCTTATGTTGAGCCAAAAGTGCAGTTTGTGAGTCTAACTCCAGTACTCCCCTTCTTGACGTGGTATCTCGGTCATGATGCATCAAATAGTCATTAGATGCCATAGCTTCTATCAAAGTCAATGCTTCCTCCGGTGTCTTTGTGTTCATGGAACCTTCAGCTGAGGCATCCAACATAAGCTTGGTTGACGGCCTCAATCCATTGGAAAATGTTTGCATTTGGACAAGATCATCAAACCCATGATTTGGTCATCTTCGGAGCAAGTCTTTGAACCTTTCCCATGTGTCATGAAGAGTCTCACCCTCTTGTTGAACAAAGCTTGTGATATCACCCCGTGTCTTCACAAATCTTGAGGCGGGAAAGAACCTTGCAAGAAATTTAGCCTCTAAGTCATCCCATGTAATGATTCTCCCCCTTGGTTGAGATTGGAGCCAAGCCTTGGCTCTATCTCTTAGAGAGAAAGGAAACAACCTTAGGCGAATTGCATCATCGCTAGCACCATTTATCTTCACCGTATCACATAACTCAATGAAGTTGGAGACATGATTATTAGGATCCTCCTTCTCCATCCCGGCAAATTGATTTTGTTGCATCATATTCAAGAGAGCCGGCTTGATCTCAAAATTGTTGGAATTCACTGGAGGCCTTACTATGCTAGTGACATGCCGATTGACATTTGTATTGGCGTAATCCCCAAGTGTCCTCCGTGGAACACCCTCACCATTGCCTGCCATCTCAAGTGGTTCTTGATGAACTTGTGCAGTGGAGGTCTCTTGTTCTCTTTCTTGTCGTGCTAATAACTTCCGCTGTCTTGCTTGACTCCGATTCTTTCTAGCCGTTTTTTCTATTTCAGGATCATAGAGAAGTTGGTCAGCTGGGATAGTACCTCGCATGCACAAAAGCATAGAGACCACGAATGTTAGCACTAAATGACAGCAAAGAGAAACAGATAATAAAACAAAAAAAAAATTGTGCTTAAATTAGTAATCGAAATGGGTATGCTAATATTGAAACACAGTCCCCAGCAACGGCGCCAAAAACTTGTTGACGGATCTAGGCAAGTATACCTAGTCGTACAAGTAATAAAGAGGTAAGAGGGATATCGTTCCCACGAGGACTGAGACAAGTACTAGCACGTAACAAATCAACTACTATCTAAGCGGATATTTGGATGGAAGGGAGCTCAACATTAAATACCAAGCCAAACAAGAGTTGGAATAAACAAAATAAAAGGAACAAATTCTTTTAGGATTTTTATCAAACACTTGGAATGCAAAAATGGGATTCTTCAAATATGATGAAAGATGTTGGGATTAAACTTCACTAAACCTTTGCCTCATGCAATACTAAGACCACCAACCCAATTGATGCTTCAAATATTAAAATCAACCCACAAGAGTACTCAAGTCCTAATTCCTTAGATGACAAGAGCCTAAATCCCCTAATTAGACCCTAATTCCTTAGGTGGCCTAATTAATGAATTTACATTAAGAGTAGGGATTACACGATTACTAATAAACCAAAATCCATTCCTAGATGCAAGGTTTACTAGGTGATTAATTCCAGATCAAGAAATGATAAGAACGTCCCCATTGTAAATCAAATCCCAGAACAATTCGTGGATGATCAGACCACAAAAGGCATTAAGCATAGGAATCAAACACTAATAAAGAAGCATAAACATAGATTAATAAATCAAGGTAAATACATGAGATTCGGTTTAGCTACATCTAATCCCAACAAAAGGGGATTTAGCTACTCATAGTCATAGAGAAAGCCAAAAGAAAAGAAATAAGAACAAAGGAGAGAAGAAACTCCATGGAAGCGTTCCACAGCCGTCACAACAGCCCCTGGTTCAGAGAGAATGTGTTTTTAGGGTAAAAGTCTTCTCCTTCTGTTCTGCCCAGATGCCTTATTTATAGAATTGGATTCAAATAACGCGCGTCACGACCATGATGGCCATCACGGCCAGGCCGTGACGGGTTCTGCCATGGGTGCGTCTTCAATTTTTGGTTTGTCACGACCGTGACACTCATCATGGCTAGGCCGTGATCAGTTCTGCCTGTTGAGGGTCTGGTTCATCTGACATGTCACGGCCGTGATGGGCATCACGGCTAGGCCGTGACCAGTTCTGACTTTTGCCTTCTTTTCTTTCCAGTTTTACTTGATCATGATCGTGATGGGCTCTGTTCGGCTCATTTTCTTCACTTTTCAAGCCCCATCTTCATGCAAGCTCCACCATGGTTGATCTTGAGCATTTAATCCCTAAATTTCTGTAAAACAACACCACAACACCGCCTTACCCGTTCCAAGGTAAAAACTAACAAAAATCAAATTAAAATTGCCTAAACTATATGAAAATGCATGCAAAATGCAAATGAAATATGCAGTGAAATTACACTCATCAACAAGCAGCTTCTCAGTTTGTTGAGATGTCCAGGGCAATACAATGAGTCATTCTCAGAAGAGGTTTTGTTGCTGGATAACGTGAACAACTTCATACCCGTAAATGAGATAGGTCTTGGAGGCATTCTTTTTAAGCCTGATCAGGGATTATTAGTATGATCTTCAATATAGTTAAGTATTAACCATGCAAATGATGTAATACAGGTTTGGCTTGATATAAGGTTTTTGTTTCTGAAATGTGCACATAACTATAGACTGAATTTGAGCCTTTGTGTAAGACTTGGGATTATTAAAACGGTTTATTTATTTTTATTTCATTTTATTTTTTGGGTTTCTTTAAAATTTTCATCTGCAAGTTTTTGTGTGCAAATGATCGATCATCACACTACACTTGAATAGAGGTATCCCACATTGAGTAGACAATGATGCTCGATGTGGTACTTAAGTCATAAGGCTCTCCCGCCTAATGAATTAGTCTTTTGGGTTAGAATCTTATCATGGGCTTAAGTCTAAAAGGGAGCATGTACTCTAAAATGGTTCGGGTGGGCTTTTGGTTGAAAAAAAAGCACTTAAGATGAACTACTCTATGTATTTTGAATCTTAATAATTTTGGCCCCAACATGCTTCCAATTGAAGCTATATGTCACATCAATTACAACGTGATACCAAACACATAGAATATAGCTTCTATGTCCCCAACATGTGTTTGAAGTTTCACAAAGCAATTTCCAACATGTGCTTAGACATATATAATTTTTGGACTTTGGTCGATATTCTTCCAAAAAAAAGTTGTGAAATTAACTCTTGGATCGATAATGATAATTGAGTAAAGCCCCTAAAGTGTTTAGACATGTATATTTGAATATACATGTCACTACATTTATATTTTTTCTCTCTACATCATATTGATTCTATTCATTTGATTACTTATTGTTCATAGGAGAGTGTCAACTGCAAGTACTAGGATTATTGAGAACTTCTTACAATTTGATTATAAAAAATTTATATAAAAGCTGTGCAAGTGAGTTCGCGGAGCTATGCAATAAAGATCTTGATTTTACTTGTGCAAGAACGAAACCTTTTTATGGAAAGACAATGGCAATGTATTTCATAACAAATTGAGTGAGAAACTAGGTTTGAAACACTTTAGAAGGAAAATTCATTAGAAATATATTCAACATCATATAGATTCAAATCATTTGATTACTAATTGTTCATAGGAGAGTAGGCACAGAGACAAGAGAGAATATTCAACTCTCTAATTCTCACAAAAAGAAACTCAAATTTTCATAAACTTTAAGATGACAATACAAGGAATGCTTGGCCCTATTTATAGCAATCCTAGAGGCCTTAAATACAACTATAAGTAAGCTAGAAATACTGAAATATAATGGGAATGCAAGAAATAAAAATGTCAAAAATAGTAGCGAGGTGGTTGAAGGTTGAGAATAATGACTATGGTTGATGCAGGGGGTTATAGATCATAGGGGGGCTTCTGGATCATGCATTTGTATCAAGAGTGCCAAAAGTACTAGGATTATTAAGGATTTCTAACAAAAGTTGGTTTCATTATAAAAATAAAAATGGAATTGCCATATCATTAAAATATTTTTTGCATAAAATTCTTGTTATTTAAACAGTAAGTTTTTAATGCACCATATTCATATTTCAACTGAGAATCTCTCGTGTTGTGAGATAGATGTTTCTAAAAATCAAAATCATCTATAAATAATCAGCAATGCTATGTGGTGCGAACCACATTTCGTAAAAGGTGTAACGAAGGAAAACTAACCAATTAGGAGTGAGATAGCAATAAGGAGGAGAGAGAGTGTCAATCTTCAGATGCAAAATGCAAAGTAATTTTCTCTTTTCGCACGTCGTTTCATGAACTGAAGTTCATACTATCTACCATTTTTCTTAAATAATTAACCGAACTTTAACAATGGATGGGCTGTATGCACTATACATGCGAGGAGTAGTTACATGGTTATAAATTAAAGTAGTGCTGTGGATATTGCATTAAATTATTATTTATCAGAAAATTATTTTAACATCCGAATTTGGCATCCGTAGCAAACACCATATACCTTTGAAAATTGTTGTTCTTTGGATTGAGTGAAAGAATTAAGAGAATGTAACACCCCCCTTTGGGCAATACTATATGAACACGTGCAGAAATAATTTAAAAGAAATTTTGCTAATTGCTTTCGGAAAATTCATTTATTTGAAGTCAGAAAATCTGGGTGTAAGACAATTTCTCATGAATACTTCGATACATAACATACTCATCACAATAGTAAAAATAAAACATACTATTCACAAAAGAATTTTAAACCATATAAAGGTTTTCAACACACCTACACAAACTTTCTCAAAACATATCACCCAAAGAAAATCCAAAGCTGGTCGCTCTACAAGACACTCACTGATAAGACCTCGTGATCACCTTTATGATCACACATCTCTTCCCACAATCCAGACTTAAGTCTCCAAGTGACTTAAGGAATTCTTCTTCAACATCTGCATTCATGTACCAAGGTACAATAGCAAAGACAGAAGAACATGTATATGCAACAATAAACATTCTATTTATCAAAGGGTTTCATACCCGACAATCTTCATTGTTTTAAAAACCATGCACTTCGATATTCTTCATCTAACTTTTATACTAATCTCCGGAGCTCCAACCAATAAATAAATGAGCTGATCAGGCTCTCATTACCGAATAAGACAGAATATAAACATTGCCAGATAAGTCAAGTTTCAAATTATTTGGCCTGTAAAGGTTTCGAGTTCCAACTATTTAAGTAAGTAACTCGGTAGGATACGAGTTCCTACCATCATTGTAAGTAGTTCGTAAGAACATCCAACGATAATTGTAATTAACTCGGCCTATAAAATATAATATCCAAGCTCCCGAAATAATCGTAAATAGCCCGGCCTTTCCTAGACCCCCATTCATTTCACCCAAAGGTGAAATGTATCCCATAACATGGATACCTACCAAGGTACTGTGCATAAAACCTTTAGGCACTTTTGTCACAATAAAATAAAAAATACATGTAAAACATTTTGTTCACGTAATTTTCTTTGTGTTCATTCTTTCCTTGTCGAGGCTCAAAGGCTCACGACCAAACCAACGTTTAAACGTTTAAGTTTAACAACCATTCCCATAACAAGGACTCCAAGTCCAAAAATGTGCAAATCACAAAATCTAGATCCGTGCACCAGATTTAGATTCGTATATTTTGGCGCACAAAATTCAATATAGATTTTTATAGAACATCTAGTCCATAACTTAACATTTCGGACCCCGGGTCCATATCTTAGAACTCTAGACACCGATATCTCGGCAGCCAGGTTCGTCTTTTAATTTAACAATATTTTCGCTCTGTGAAACACAAAACAAAACCAAAGTTTCCTCAACTTATCCAAGTTGACAGAAATAACCCGTTGTTCACCAAAAATCCTTTTACGTTGGAAATTCGTTTTGTAAATATTGATGGAATTGTCCGTCGTTTGACGTTTTAAAACGTTTTTAGGTCAAAACATGACTTTTATAGTAAAATAATTTTTCCAACACTGTAATAAAATTATTTTTGAAACTGTTTCTCTTAAAACAACATTTTCTAATATTTAGAAATTTCTTACGTATAAACCAACAGTGCAAAAATATTTTCACGGTTACATCCTCACTATAACTCATAAAACACTCTTACGCTGTTAAATCATTAAAATAATATTATTTCCAAGTTTTCTCATTTTCAACCAACCAAAATACTTAAGTAATATTATATGACTATTTCTCATCAATTCAAACTCATTATTCCGTAAAAAGCTTTTTAACGCTTTTAACCTCATTATTAATTGAGCACTGACCACTGTCAGGCTTTTCAATCCACAAACCACATCAATAACAATCATGTCAATAATATAACACATATCAATTAATGACATGCAACAACATGCAATAACAATTAAATGCAGATAAATAAATATTTAAAATCAAATAATTACAAAACAGATGATTTCACACTACAGAAAATAATTAACACACCAAATAAAATATATAGACCCCAAAAAATTACATACAGCTATCGGAAAAATCCCTCAGGTACTCCCCTTACCTCTTGAAGATTTTTCTTTCCGAATTTAAAATCCCGCCAAGTGTCTGATTTCCGCAAAACACGTACACGATGCACACAACAATTAATCCTTCAACAAAACACAACAAATAATTATCAATCAAACACTTAATACACCTATACTCCTATATGATCGGTTCGGCCATGAGGTGTTTGGATGGATAAAAATTTCTAAAATTCCTAAGCTTGTGGATTAGTGATCCTTGATCACTTAAAACCCTAAACAAATGATTAACTTACAAAGGTTGAAATAGAATACTCCAACCCTTCAAAACCCTAGTTTCGGCCATGGCTAGATAAATTAGCTAGAGATCCCAAAATTTCACATACTCTTAGATCCATGACCTTAGAGTAGTGTAGAGTTAAGACAAATTATCATAAGTTGAAAAATGAAACAAAATCTTTCAACTCTTCAAAATATAATTTCGGCCATGAACAAATCCATAGGTTAGAAATTTGAGTTTGATTCAACATCATGGATTTAAGACATGCATGTACTAAAAGGAATGAATCAAACATGATTTGCCAAAAAATTGAACAAAGTTCCTCCCCTCCACACAAACTAGGTTCGGCCTTAATGAGATAAATGGGAAGGAAATTTTTTTTGGATGCATCCTCTTGGATCTTAAATATAGAGAGGATACTAAGATCATAGAAATTGGTTTCACTTTAAAAGGATTTTTCTATGATTTTCTATGAATTTTCAAAGTTCTGGATCTAGGAATTGAAAAATACAATCAAGACTTCAAATCACAAAAATGAATGAAGAACATGATGATGATTGAGTGAGAGAATCATGGTATACCTCTTGGAATTGAAAAATAAGCAAGGAATCAAGTAGTTGCTTCACAAAAATGGCTTATGGAACTTAGAGAATTTTGAGAGAAAATGAAGAACAAAGCAAAGGAAGAAGATGATGACTTAATAAAATGGAATGGCCAAATGTGGTGTGTTGGCCGTGGGTTTTTGGGGCTAAAAGGTCCAAATTGTTTTTCATTTAAGGACTTAAGGACATTTTGGTAATTTCATGCCTAAAGTAATCATGAAAATTATGTGGTTGAGGTTGAAGGAGAGGTGGCTGATTTGTGTCCACAAATTGTGGGATAAACTTGTCATTTCAATGAAAGTTCAAGGTTAAAATGGTCCAAGGGCAAAATGGTCTTTACACTAATTTAAAGAAATATCTAGATTTTTTGTTTAAAGCAATCATGACATGAGTGACTCATCCATATGACTCACCACCCTAGGTGGTACCATATCTCAGTATCCGATGTCGGGTTTTGTCTCTGTACGTCCGTTCTTGACTCAGTGTAACACCCCTCTTGGGCATTATTTTGTAAACACGTGCATGAATGAATTTAAAAGGGAATTTCGCTGGTTGCTTTCTGAAATTAATGTATATAAATATATAAGCGCCAGAAAATGGGTATAAAGTTTGTTAAATGCGGTTATGGTAAAATTTAAACCTGTTTTGTAATAGTAACATCACATTTTCACCTATCATGGTACAAATTCTGGTCATATATAGACCATTTGTCATATGACCCAAAACCTAAGCCGTGACCGGCACACAGACTTATAAACCTAGCTTGGCAAGCCTACTTATTTTCGAAATGTACTTAAATAAAAAGCTTGAATATTTTTACAAAATTTTTGACATAGTCTCCTCTGTAATTGCAACATCCCAAAATAAAAACACCTGTTGAAATATTTATATATATTTTCATCCCAGAAATTCCAGTCATACAAAAAAAACATAAAGACAGTATTTTTCTGAAAATATTTACATAAACAAATACCTGACCAAAATGAAAGATTTTAAATTTTTCATCCAAAAGAAGGGCTCTCTGAGCCATTTACATTCCATCGAAAAATAAAGGCTCTCCGAGCCATAAACATATATACTAACATTAATCAACATCGTCTCAAAACATAAGCTGGTCGTTCTAAAAGATATTCATGGGTAAGACCCCTATGATTCTCATCATTATACTTGACATTATACATCTTCTAGGATTGAGAATAATATTCACGAGCGAAACTGGAAACCTCTTCTGCATCTTCTGTATGCGTATACCAAGATACAATAGCAAAACCAGAAAACAGAAACTTGCAAGGGTGAGAACCAATATATGGATTTTAAAACGATAACCACGTGTACGACTCTCAATTACCACTTAACATGTATATTCACAGAGAAACAATATATAATTATCAATGGGTTTCATACCCGACAGTCATAACTGTTTTAAAAAAACCATGATACTTCAATATTCAACAACTAACTTTGAGACCTAATCTACGGAGCTCCAACCAACAAATAAATGAGCTGATCAGGCTCTAGTTGCCAATTAAGGCAGAATTAATGCCCGATATGGCAAAGTTCTATTGACCATTCCACAATCCAACTCAAGGCAAAGTGGTGACTACATGTAGCTGGTCTACGTGGTCGTATATCCATCAAGGCACATTGATGCAAACTGCATGAATACTTGCCATCAAGTATTCAAGTCCTATGCAAACGCACGTCTTCCATGTAATGCATGTAAAACGTTTTGTTCTCGTTGTTTTCTTTATGATCAATCTTTAAGTTTCAGAGTTAAAAGTCTCACGACTAAATCGCCAATTTAAAGTTTCAAGTTTAATACCTCATTCTAAAATAACTGACTCCAAGTCAAAAGGTGTGCAAATCACGAAATCCAGACCGATGCACCAGTCTTGGATGCGTAGATTTAGTGCACAAAACCAAAGATACGGTTTATAGGACATTATAGTCCATAATTTCCTCTTCAGACCCCAGGCCCATATCTTAGAACTCTAGACCCGACGTCTCGGTTACTAGGTTCGATTAAACCATTTTCGTTCTATGAAATACAAAACAAAATCAAAGTTTCCTCAACCTATCCAAGTTGATGGAAATAACTTGATGTTTATCGAAAATCCTTTTACGTTGGAAATTCTTTTTGTAAACTTAACAAAATTCCTTAAAACTTATTTTTGTTCAAAAATCAATAATTTGAACCGTAAAACCTTATTTGAGACAAATTCTCAATAATACCCTCTTTAAAAACACTTTGGTAAATATTGATGGAATTGTCCGTCGTTTGTTGTTTTAAGACACATTTAGGTAAAAATAGGACTCTTTGTCGTGAATTAATTTTTCTAACACTGTAATAAAATTATTTTCAAAACTTTTTCGCTTAAAATATTATTTTCTAATATTTATAAATTACTTGGGTGAAAATTAGCAGTGCTAAAATATTTTCACGGTTAAATCCTCACTATGGCTCATAAAACACTCTTTCGCTGTTAAATGATTAAAATAATATTATTTTTCACTTTTTCCCATTTTTTCACCAAATAAATAATTAAGTAATATTACATCACTATTTCCATTGAATTAAACTTATTATTTCAATAAAAAGGCTTTTACTGCGTTTAACTTGTATTTAATTGAGCTTTGACCACTGTCAGGCTTTCCAATCCACGATCCACATCAAATAATAATGTCATGATAAGATTATATCAATTAGCAATTAAAACACATAGTCAAATAAAACAAATAATTAAATGCAAACAACGCAAATAATTAACAACAAATAATAACTTAAGTAAGTAATGCTAACTAATTAAAATTTTACATAGACTCACTAACTAAGACAATCAATAACAATTATACATAGCTATCGGAATAAACCCTCAGGTAATCCCCTTACCTGAAATCAAAATATCTCTGAGAAACGGTTCGTCGGAAATCCAAGTAACACCGATAACGCGTGTATCCGATAACTTAGCTTATCCTTCATTAAACATAACAATCAATCAACAAACAAACAACTAAATCAAGCCTAAAATACTACATGTTGGTTTCGGCCAAGGGCTGTGTTTGGGGTTTAAAATCCTTAAAATTTCTAAACTATCGGATTAGTGATTGATAATCACTTGAAACCCTAAATCAATGATCATGGCATGAAGATTGAATTTAAATCTTTCAATCCTTCAACAAATGATTCTCGGTCATGACCATTAAAATGGTTTAGAGAACTTAATACACACACACACACACACCAAAACCCTAGGTTCGGCCTCCTTGGGTTAAATAGGTTCGAAATTTTTGTTGGATGCAAGGTTATAGATCTAGAATATAGGGATGATAATAGGATTATAGAAATTGGTTTCATGCTCATTGTATTTTCCTATAATTTTCTATGAATTTTTGAATCTAGAAGCCCTAAAATGCATCATATTGATAAAGACTTCAAAATGAAAAACTTATTGAAGAACATGATGCTAAATAAGGAGGGTGAGAATTGTGACACCCTAACCCAGGTCATCACATGGTTACCCGTTTGCGGAAATAAAACATAATTTGCTGGTTACTTTCGGAAAATAATGTTTTCTCAATGTTCATGTTTTCAAAATATGGTGATAAATTTTTTTCTTTCTTTCTTTTAACCTCACAACCACAACAACATAATCAAATCACACTTAAATACATAATGTATATAAGTCATACAACTATACTGCCTCATATGTCTTCACACCTAGATCATTATCAGATTTATTCTCCTAAACACCATATATCAAAATAGGACCTAAGCTGGTCGTAACTAACAGACACTACCGCCAACTGGAGCAGCACAACATGCCTTGAACTAGACAGCCTTCTCCTTCTTGTAGAAATCCTACCCCTTGTACGTCTCTGATATGTGTTGTAAGGGTGAGACACCAATATATGGATTTAACAAAATAACTAAATGCTCGCACAAAAGAAGACACATACACATATACATAAACATCTCAATTATAGCATATAGTTTATCAGTGGGTTTCACACCCCAAACATCAACATTGGAAAACTATGCATGAACACTTCTATACATCATCTAAACATTCACACCTAATCTCATGAGATATCCCAACAAGTAATGAGTTGATCAGACTCCCAGGCACACAGCCAGAACACCAGGCACGCAGCCAGAACACCAGGCACGCAGCCAAAATACCAGGCACGCAGCCAGAACAGAATACCAGGCACGCAGCCAGAACACCAAGCACACATCCAGAACAGAATACCAGGCACGCAGCCAGAACAGAATACCAGGCACGCAGCCAGAACACCAGGCACGCAGCCAGAACACCAGGAACGTCTGCCAAATGCATGGAAAACACTCTGTTCTTGACGCTTTTCTTTGTGTTCGATCTTTTCTTGTCGAAGCTCAAAATGGCTTACGACTCACACAGTTTTAACATCCTTAAAACTTTTATTAAAACACAGGACACGTAGTCTGAGTGCTCAATCACGACACCTCTCGACCTTGCAATCAGTCTTAGGTTCGTGGTAGTAGAAAACATTTTAAATGTTTAAACACAGTATACACAACGTATACTGTAGACACCAAGTCTACAGGACCTCAAAGTCCAAAGGACCCCATGTCCATAACAACACAGAACCTTAGTACCCCGACGTCTCGGTTACTAAGTTCAACAACACTTTAAACACGGTTGAATTTATTTTTATTTTCGGAGAATCTTTTCACATGGAAAGTTCTTCAATAAAGTCTTTAAATACTAAAACTTAGTTTTCACAAGGTGAGTCACTTGAGATTTTGAAGTTACTTAAAATACGACTTGCCGTTTCAAGATACTTGCCGTCGACACTTTTCCAAATTTGCCGTCAATTATCACTTTTAAAGCTTTTTAAGCCAAAACTTAGCTTTTTCCACTTAAATAATTTTATAAAATCATAATTAACTTATTTTCAACAATTAATTTCATAAAAGAATATTTTTTAATATTCCGGAATTTCTTATGTAAAAATTAGCAGTGCTAAAATATTTGCACGGTTTCGCGCTCATTGTGACTCAGGAATTACTTTTACACTAACAAATCATTAAAATTATAATATTTCTCAAAACTCCTTATTTTCCCAAAATAATATTTTCCACCACTATTATATTTCAACATTTCCCATAAAACATTGAATATAATGTTTACAGCTTATTAAAGCTTTTATCTGATTAATCGATTGTGCACTGACCACTGTCAGGCTTCTCAAACAACACTCACAAACAACATTCAACAACAATTATCAGAATAATATCACCAGGCAGATCACGCATCATAGCATTATAATATACAACTGCAGATAATCAAATAGTTTAAAAGCATATAAACACCGATACACAGATAAACAACACAACATACCACATAAACAGATAACCACAACCACATAAATTATACAAACTACACTACAAGCAAATGGTTATTGAGAAAAATCCCTCAGGCAAGCTCCCCTTACCTCTTGAAGACTCGAACTAACGGTTTCAAATAATCTCCCGATTTGATCCGGCTTCCTCCGTCGGCTTTAGGTCAAACCAACCCGATCGATTCCTTCATAACGAATTGCAACCAAAATAAATCAAATCAAACAAAAACATACTTGACTCATGGAGGTTAAGGTTCGGCCTCAACAACTTTTCTAGGTTAGGAAAGTTAAAATTTTGTTAACTTAGGGATTTATGATCCATAAGTAACTTAAACATGATTAAGCACTTAAACCAAGATTATGAACCAAGAACATGAACTAAAACTCATCTAGTTCCAAGAACTAGGGTTTCGGTCAAGGGCTGAGTTTGGGGTTAGAAATCTCTAAAATTTCTAAACTCTTGGATTTAATTAACATACAAAACCTAGAGTTGGATTAAAGTGTTACTAGACAACATTTGAATCAAAAATCCATCAAATATTCATAGCTAGGGTTTAGGCCTTAATGAAACAAATAGGTTAGGGTTTGATTGTTGATATTATATATACTTAATTACAAGAACTATCGAGATATAATCATGAATCAAGACATGAAAATGAAACAAAACCTAAGAACACAAATTTGACCTAGGTTCGGTCATGACCAGAAATTAGGGAAAGAAATTTCTCATGATCTTATGCTTCTAGATGATGAAAATAGAGATGATTATAAGATCATAGCAATTTGTTTCATGTCAAAAGGATTTTCCTAGAATTAGTTATGAATTTTTGAATCTAGTTCCATGAACTTTGAAGTAAATGAAGAACATGTTGATCTAAGCCATGAATCTAAAAAAGTTGTGAAGAGAAAGGATTTAAATGACAAGAGAAGAGGTTGTTACCTCTTGATGATCCAAGGAAAGCAAGATTTGGATGATGTTCTTCAAAGTTTTCTTATGGTGTTCTTAAGAAACTTAAAGAGAAAGATGAACATGATGAGGATTTAGAACAGTTTTAGTAATTTGGGCATATCTCTCAACATACTTGTCCGTTTTGTATGATCTTTATGTAGTTGGAAAGAAGAGAGAAATATGAACAACTTTCATGTTGAAAGTTTTCCGAGATTCAGAACAGAAAATGGTCAGAATTTCTAGGCAGAATCTGACGAATTATGAACACTTTGGAGTTCTTATGGCAAAGCTTAGGTTTTCAAGAAGAAAAACATAGAAATGAAAGATGAAGAGATACTTAGTGAAGAAGGCAATATACTTAATGGAGAAGGCAAGAGTTAGCCGTGGGTTTTGGATAGGTTTGGTCAAATTTTCCAATGGCATTTGCTTGTAATTGTCATAAAAAGACAAGGGCAAAATGGTCATTTCATAGCAAAAAATCACTTTGTCATAAATGCGCCATTATGGCCATTATGACTCGGATAAGCTTGTCATAAATGCTCGTCAAGTCGGTCAAATCCATCATCTCTGCTACGTTGTCGACTCCGGGTTTTCATCTGGCGCAAGCTTTTCCTAGAGATATCTCGACGTATACGCCCGCAACAAATATAATATTTTAATTTTTTTACCAAAATTTTCAAAACTTCCAGTATCATATTAAATACGATAAAAACATTTTTCATCTCGTTCACGAATTAAAATTAGGTCTTCTGAGCAGTAAACTTTTACTGTCAGTGAAAACACAGAAAACGCAGACCGATTTCCGTCTGAATTTTCAACCAAAAACTTCCCCGTAACCTTATGAAAATAAGTATAACAAGGAAATGACCTTGGTTTATCCAAAATCATTTTCTAAGTCTCGGATAAAAATATATATTTAGATATTTATTACCGATATTACAAAGCAGCGAAAATCAGGGTGTTACAAGAATGGTTTACCTCTTGGAATCAAGAAATGAGCAAGAAATCTCCTACTTCCTTCACAAATCAAGCCTAGGTAACTTAGTGTTTTAATGGAGAAAAATGAAGAACAACCATTTGGAGAAGATGAGTTAGGCTTTTATAGAAGTGAGGAGGCTCTCGAGTGGGTTTGGGTCGTGTGGGGTGACGGGTATTTGTGTCCAAAACACAAAAATTCAAGGGTAAAATGGTCATTTTGTACAATGGCAAACTTGTAAATAAAACCAACATTAAGGGTATTTTAGTCTTTTCCTCCTAAAAGTCATCATGACAATGAGGAGTCATCCCATGACTCACCCCTTGTGACTCATCATGATTTGACATACTATTTATCCGTTAGAGGGTCTCGCAAATCCCGTTTTCAGCTCCGTCGTTTACCCGATTTCATATAACACCCGCATAATATATATTATTTCACTTTTTAAGTGAAAAATTTTAAAATAGCCAAAGAAGTTGGAAACTTCATAAAACCTTAAGTGTTTCATTCACGAGTCAAAATTAGGTCATTTGAGCCGTAAAATCCTTACTGTCATTAAATCACAGATCGGGTTTCGTCTGAATTTTCGACCCAAAATCGAATTGTAGCTCTCTACAGTAAAGTAGAGTATGAATATGACATTGGTTTATCCAAAATCATTTTCTAGATTTAAAAATAAAATTATAAACATTTATGTTCATTATACTAAAATAAAAACAGTAAACAGTGAAAAACCGACTGTTACACTCGATCGATTACCTGATTTAAGGTTTTAAGCCCGAATCAAGTATAAAACCTATTTATTTTGAAAATTTTCAAAATAATCTATATTGTTGGAAATGAGATATTAAATTTGTTCATTTCGTTTTCGGGTCAAAATTAGGTTTTCCGATCAGTAAAATCTTACTGTCAGTGAAAACGCAGACCGGGTTCCGTCTGAATTTTCAACCAAAAATTTCACCGTATACTTATAAAAATAAGTATGATTTCAGTATGACTTTGTTTTTACCAAAATCAATTTCTAAGTTTTAGATAAAAATATAAACGTTTATTTATATTTATGCCGATCTTAGAAAGTGGAAAAATCGGGGTGTTACAGAGAAAGTATAAAAAGAAACGTAAAGAGTACATTTATACGATGTTGATTTTGATTTTAGTTGTATAAATAACATTGCTCATTATTTATAGATTAACGTTAGTGAAATAAACGCAAATACGGGTTAGGGTACCTTTTGTTACAAAAGGTACTTTTTTATAGATTAACCTTGCACGGTATTTTGGTTACATTGGTTCTTCCCTTTTGTTCTTTTCTTGTATACGAGTTAGGGTACCCCTTGTACCATTTTATCAATATATTTTTGCTTATAAAAAAAGCGCAAATTCGAAAATTTATTATTAAGGCTAAAATATTATTTTGGTACCTTAAGTTAGTTTTTAGATTCATTTATCCCTCAACTTTAAAAAGATTTATTTTGGTCCCTAATGTTTGAAACGTTATACATTTTGTTTCCTTTTGTCATATTCGTCCGTGACGACGTTAACGGTGTCCTATGTTGAGGAACCAAAATGAATCTACTTAAAACTTTGAGTGACCAAATGAATTTACTTAACTATAAAAGGACCACATCATATATTGTTAACTGTCACGTAAGACACCGTTAATGTCATTATAGACGGATGTGAGAGAAGGTATAATGTCTAGCTTAGATGCTGAAAAAGTTTTCCCCAAAGTATGAATTGATATCAAAGAGTCTGCATGTCTACACCGCAATTTAGACACCACTTGTTAATGCATTACATTCGTGTTTCAGCTGTGAATCTCTCGTGAAACAGGTGCTTCCGGAAAACAAATTAATTTGATCATTAAATAACTAAAATTTTCTAACCCGGCATGAGATGGATGCATGGACCATTCATAAGAAGGTGAGTTTGTCGCTGCCAAAACTAATTGGATGACCCCTAGGATGACTGTTAAAGAGGGAGAAGCTTTGGGTCTCCTTAAAGTGGGCAGATACTCTTCAGCTTCAGCGAGTGATTTCTGAAATGGACTCTCAATTGGTTATCAACAACATTAGCTCCCCGAAAGAATATCTGTTTAAGTTTGGGGCCATTAATTAATCAAGATTGTAAGGTTATTTTAGCTTTGAAACCAAATTTTGTTGGGAAGTTTGTTAGGAGACGAGCGAATGCAATTGCCCTTATGCTAGCTAGGGCTACTTCTTGACCTAGTCCATATGTCTTTGAGTTTTTACCAACATGTATTTCAAACTTTATCTTTAATGAAATGATATGAGGTTACATTTGTAAAATATATATATATATATATATATATATATATATATATATATATATATATATATATATATATATATATTGAGAGTGTATATGTTTCAATATTTTTTTAATGAAAAGATCTTTTTTCATTTTCTTGATAAAAGAGAAAGCAAGAAACAGAACTAACTAACTAAATGGGGAAAACAAACTCCCCTAGCATCCTCTTCTACACATAAGCTTAATTGAGCAGGAGCAACTTCTAACCAAGTGCAAGAATGGGGACCAGTGTGGCCCAAGTTGGCAAGACAATCAACGCTTCTATTTCCCTCTCGATAGGTATGTTGGACTGAGCAATTCCAACTATTATCCTCAAGCATAGCTGAAACTCCATCAAGGAGAGGTTTGAAGTACAGAAGTGGCATTTCCCAAATTCCAATGGAAACCGGTTAAAAAGTTACCTAAGTGATTTCGAATAAGGCCACCACAAGCTGACGTACAATTGGGTAAGTTTCCCCACAGCTTAGGTCCTTTGCTCCCATTATGGGACTAATCTCTGCTCGGGGTCCAATAGTAGCTTAAGGTCCCGTCCCCTCCCCAAGGATGCATTCGATGGGAGACCTTCCCCCACCAACTCAGCGCTGCTTGCCAACTAAGCTGCACCCATTGGGTACTTTTTTATTAACATATTTAATGTATTATATTCTACATTCTTATCAATTGATTTTTTCAATTCAATAAGTCAGGGATTTGCTCTAATCTTGATAATCAATTTATGTTGTTATTTTAGAGTGAAATTTATAATACTTTAAAATATTAATTCAAAATAACAACCAATAGTAAAAGATTAAATTTGTTTTCGTCTCTTTCTCTCTCAACATGAGAGGGACCAAAGAGATTAAAATAAATAATATTACAACTATACATTTGCAAGGCATATCCAAGCTTTTCTTCGAGGGGAAACAAAAACCTCCACATAAGGTAGCATTTTGAAATTTGCAATTTTTGAAAGCATAAATTGACACATAGTAATCTATAGTTTATATAAAACTCAATAAGTTGTACTGTATAGTACACGTGTCAAATGATAATCAACCATATATATATATATATATATATATATATATATATATATATATATATATATATATATATATATATATATATATTGCCTCCTCTATACTTATTTTACTTTTAATTAAAAATCTGTCTAATTCACTGTCCGTCATACTATTCATCCATCGCATTTGTTGATAATTTTTTTAATTTATTTTTAGATTATTTTCTCTTAATATCTTTAACTTTTCTTTACAATAATAAAATAATAAAAGGTTATATTCAATGACAATAATAGTCAATAAAACTTAAAAAAAATATTTTACAAAAAAATTAAATAAATAAGACTCCATTGAGTTATAAAAAACAATAATAGATGATAAAACATAGTAAAAAAGTTACTTTATGGCATAATACGAGATGAACTTGGATCTAAAAATACACAATTTAAAATAATAATAATAAATAAATTGTAAAAATGGAACTTAATGAAAAAAGTTATTATTTAAAAATTATTTTAAAATGATATATAAATTTGAGTGACGAATTTAGTTTATCAGATAATGATGATGATGATAATAATAATAACCACATAAATAATAATAATATCAAATAAAGAATATAAATTGTTCTAGAAAGTTCAGAATTTATAAGAAAAATTTGAGTTGAGTGGGCAAAAACATTGTCGTCAATCGTTGGTGTAACCCCCGTGCATCGCATGGGTAACTTTCTAGTTGGATAAAAATTAGCATACTCACATTGATACACAAGGTAAGGAAGAGAATATATAGAGATAGAGAAAGAGCAACAGAAGTTGTGTAAGTTGGTAAAGTGAGGACGACTCTCGACGACAGAGATACTTTGGTAATTTTTTTTTGTTTCCCAGGATATCTCCGCTCGAAGGATACTTTGGTAAGAAAATTTTGAAAATTCATGTATCGTCTGATTATAAATGTCGACCAAAGTTCTGCTTAATTTCTTCATCCATTATTCTTGTTGTTCGCATTCTTTTTTAAATTTTTGAATTGTTGTTTCAGCTGTACCTTTCATTTTTAGGTCTTGAAGATGGTCCTCCAATAACTAAAATTCGATAGTTTATTAGCGCCAAGTGCCAGTTGAGAATAGGCATTGACCGATGGTGAAGAAGGGACCATGTGTGCATTGCGGAATAAATTGTATGTCCTCTCTTCTTGTGGTTATTGGGAATATTAGTTAGATTAATTTTACTTTAGATATCTTGTTTCAAAGCATTGATTTTTTTTAATTAATTAACTGAAAAAAAATTTTTGGCAAAAAGGCATGCAAATGCATCACAATAGAGAAAGACATACCAACTAAGTTGGCACCCCAAACTCTACCAATCATCTGCAGCACACCTTAATAATATTAAAGAAAGAAAAATAATACAAAGAAACATGGGGGGACATGAACCTAACCCATGAAGAGTTAAAGAAACCTATAATTAGGTAAACCAATCATTTTCCTGAAAAATTCTTCCATAATAAAATCAGGAATAACATCCCACCAAACTAAGCCAAAAACACTATTGCCATAGCTAGCTAACTTGTCAGCACAATGATTACCCTCCATATAAATATGGGAGACAATGAATTGCATTTGCTTTGTGAGAAAGACACAATTGTTCCATCTATTTCTAATCTTCCAAGGGACAATGTTGATGTTATCAAAAGCTGCCCCCACAACTTGAGAGTCACTCTCCAACCAAAGATAATGCCAACCCTTCTTGAAAGCAAGCTCAATACAAAACATTGCTCCTTGTAATTCAGCAAGTAGAGAGGATTGAGAACCAAGGTTGACTGTAAAACAACCAAAAAAATCTGAATTACAATCTCTAAAAAGACCACCACGGGCTTAATCAATTAACTGAATTGGCTTAATATATATCTGAAGCTATTTTTTATTAACAAAAAAAGATATTAAAAATTAGAACTGAATAAACAACGTTATACTATAAATTTACATTTATCAAGAAAAAGGCTTGAGTAAAATTTATTAGGAGAGAATAAATTTCTGAATTCGCTCAAATGAATTATTGCACTTAATAAAATTTTAATTTTAAAAATTACAAGGGAATAAACGATTTATGAGATGAACATAAATGAAAAGAATTTCGAAATAAAAAATCAACTAAGAGAATCATATAATTAATAATTGCCATAACGAATATAAAATTTATTAATGGATATCCTTTTCCAAAAATAATATGGTGAGTCATATATCGCTATTCTTTGACCAGCTGAGGTTGGCGTGAGTGGTTAAAGGCCTCTCGTCCCTTAACCAAGGTCTCGGGTTCGAGCCTTGGGTATTGAAAAAACCTCAGCTAGGAGGGATGTCACTCATAGAGGTGCCGAACAAACTCACGCGGTAGGTTAGTCCCCGTCTCAGGTTGACGGTGGGATACTCCTCGAAGTAGATCGAAAAAAAAATATTGCTATTATTTTTTTCTTTACTAGAAATATATCGCTATTTGCTAGAAAAAGCATGTGATACGTACATGGAAAATGCTATTTTACATTAATCCAATTTACGAAATAGAAGGTAAATTTCAATTTTCAAATTCTCAACCCAAAACATTTAAAAGAATGAATTGGTTAATTTATTCTCATATATATATATATATATATATATATTGAAAAAGTATAAACCGCTTCCTTTTTTTTTACTGAAAATTATGTTACACTTATTCAAATAGTAGTTATTTATAAGTTTCACACATTTCTTCTTCCTCTTGCATTGGCATCGATAATAACATGGTTTCAATTCAACAGTTACTCCACTTTGGCATAACGGACCAGCTGAGAAGCCAGTGTTGTGTAACGCTTATGGATCGCGATATAATTTGAAAGGAAACCTTGAAAACTATTTCCCCAAGAATGCCCAATTTCGGTTATGCCTGAATAAATATGATGGAAGCAATCTCAATATGGAAGAAATGCCAAAACTTTCAAATCATGTTCTAGGTACAGGTAATGGAAACAACAGTACAAATGGTAAGATAATCTCAGACGACCTCTCTAGATCTCTCTATCTATGTTTATATTATTTTTTTTAGGGAAATCTATGTTTATATGTTAGACACACACACGTAGCCATTTTCATAGCATTTCAGTTATTTATTGATACTTATGGTTTTAAATTACGGTTGTCATCATGGTCATATTGCATTTATTGCAATTATAGATAATTAATCGCATGAAAATATTGTCAATCCGTTTATAATTACTAAGGCTATGTTTGAGAAGATGGATTGCAGTGATCGGTAATGAAGTGAAGCGGTTGAAAAACAATAACTCGTTGTTTGAGAGTTTATTAAGTAACGAGTGAGATGGTTTAGGATGGTGACCCAAACCACTCAATCTCACCTAAACCCTCAATTTTTATACCCTCCAAATTGAGGGGCTTGAGATTCTCTCATTAAACCTTCTAAACAATGGAATGATATACTTTTATCTCTCTACTCCACTCCATTACTAACCATCTCCTTCAAAACTCCCAAACATTGCCTAAAACTATGTCACACTTCTATGTATTTACCATTGTTGTAGGATATAAAATCTACCAGTTGTACTCCCATTAATATTAATTTCATTGGTTGAAAAAAAAAGTATGGTTCCATACAACATGTTGTGGCTACCTCACTTAAGTAATAACTTAAGTATTATATTTTTCATCAAAACTTTAATTCTTACTTGGAGAGTTGTATTCTAATGATTAGTAGCTTTAATTTTCTTAATTAGGTGGTGGGATAAGTCCAAATTTATGGAACTCTAAAATCCCTTCAAAGAAATGGTCAGTGGTGGTATAGAAGCGAATGACACCAATGGAAAAGTTTCACAAGCAGCTTCTCAGTTTGTTGAGATGTCATGGGCAATCGAATGAGTCATTCTCAGAAGAGGTTTTGTTGCTGGATAACGTGAACAACTTCTTACCCGTAAATGAGATAGGTCTTGGAGACATTCTTCTTAAGCCAGATCAGGGATCATTAGTATGATCTTCAATATAGTTAAGTATTAACCATGCAAATGATCTAATACAGGTTTGGCTTGATTTAAGGTTTTTGTTTCTGAAATGTGCACATAACTATAGACTGAATTTGAGCCTTTGTGTAAGACTTGGGATTATTAAAACGGTTTATTTATTTTTATTTCATTTTATTTTTTGGGTCTCTTTAAAATATCCATCTGCAAGTTTTTTTGTGCAAATGATCCATCATGACACTACACTTGAATAGAGGGAGTGTTATGAATACCACATTGATCCGCTGTCGTACATGGGTCAAAAACGAGTAATTGGAAAAACTGTAGTCAGGGAACGACAACTCGAGTATCGTATCTCGAGGACTCTTGGATTGTTATTAACCTTCAAGTCAGTTTTTTTTTTTGGGGGGGGTAGGATTAAAGGTTCAATTAGGAAAAACAGTGCAAATAAGTGATTATCAATAAGCTAAAACGATTAATCTACTGTTTCGGTTTCCCAACTATCATCGATTCACATAAATTCCATGTCCTAAGCGGATTCTAATCCCTTTTCGATTGTAGCAACAATTAAACAAGCGCAATTGACACTACGAGATATATGTTCCTAATTTCCGAATTAAGCAAATGGAATTAAGCCCTCGTGAATTAAGCAAACACGATCGTACACACCCGAATTAAGCAAACGCGATTAGAGTAAGGAACATATGATCATCAAAATTAATCAATACTTATTCTATATAACTTGAATTAAGCAAACAAGACATATAGCATAATATTGAAAGGGAATAGCAATAAGATTGGGAATTATAGAACCTCAAGTGTCGGCAGAAACCGATTACAGCAGATTTATCTCCGGAAATTAGTTCTCCATCACAAATGAAACACAAAACCTAGAAAATAATTCGCAGCAGTGAATGAGAAAAAAGTCCCCTAATCTGCCCTAAAACAACCTATAAATAGAGAGTCTGGGTTTCGCCGTCTCGCGGGGCGAGACATGGTTCGCGAGGCGAATCTTATGAATAGATCTTCAGCGTTTGGATTTCTCGCGAGGCGAGATGGTGATTCGCGAGGCGACACAGAAAGGGTGACATCTCTGGCACAGTCAGGCCTTCAGGCTCGCGAGGCGAGATGGTGATTCGCTAGGCGAGACAGAGAGGGTGACTGTTGCTGTTCAGGCTGGTCTTCAGGCTCGCGAGGCGAAATCCTGTCTCGCTAGGCAAAACTTCCAGAATTGCTTTTCCACTGCATTTGATCATTTTCCTTGACTCTAAGTGCTTCACTTTTAACCTGAAAATATGAAATAGCAGTGAATGCTTTATTTGACTCAAAATTAACTAAAATATCCTAAAACTACTTAAGAGACTCAAAATGTTGCTTGAGGACGATTAAATCCAAATTTGGGTGAAAACGAGATTAAACTCAAATAATTAGCACAAAAACCACAGTCTTACTAGTTATAAAATTAGATGAGCCAGAGGCTTATAAAAAAACCCCAAACTTAGACTTTGCTTGTCCCCAATCAAACTAAACCTCAAAAAGACTCAAACTTGGTAAGCTTAAAGGATTCAACCAATTTCGCACAAATTTCATGCAATTCTAACAAAACAATTTTCTTCAATGTTTTCCCCCCTTGCAACAATGTAATCCCCACATTCATTTACCTCAAACAATTGATAATTCCATCATTCATGCAATCATTAATCTAAGTCGAGGATCCAAGCTACACACAAAAGGGAGATCACCAATTTCAAACAATTGCCTTCCTCACAAGGGCATGTAATATTTCACTCATTCGCTCAATTTGTCTAGGCTATCAACTTTTCACTCAATTTCACATTTCAAGAGCACTTCCCATGAATTTGATTTTCATCTCAAAATGGTTCCCACGAGAACATGAATGCAACATCAAAAGGTCTTTTAAAGGTTGTAATGGGGCCTGGCTAAAGGTAAGATTATTCACAAGAACGAGGCTTTACATCCCTAGGAATTAAGAGGGCATGAAGCTTGTACACCATTATTTTCAATCTAATTCCTTTTTCCATTTTTCCTTTTTGATGCTTTGGGTGGCCACAACCTTTTTCCTTTGACACCATTTTTTTTTGTTTTTGCCCTTTTTTTTTTGGCAAATTTTTTTTTTCTTTTTTTCTTTTTGCCTTTGGCTTCAACCTTTATTTTTCTTTTTCTCAACCCAGAATGACATATCAAACCTTGTAGCCACCCCAAACTTAGTTTCTTACAACCCTTCTCTTGCTAAGCTTCCATGCTCTCCTAATCCTAAGATTGGGTTAACATGTTTTTTTTTCTTTCAGATTTTTGGCTTGTAACATAGGGTCATCAAGAAACAATAGGCTAATTAGGATCAATGTGTCTAACTAGGGAACATGCATTAGGGATGGTTCTTTTTAGGACAAGTAGTTATTTCAAAGAAAATTGCCTAAATCATTTGATGCAACCATATAAACATGCAAACCATGAAGAGATTCAAGCAAATTCGGGAAAGTGCAGCTTAAAAGTGATTCACACAATTAAAAACATGTTGGAGGCTCAAATCCTCACCTGGACATTTTTCGCAAATTTTTTGACCGAGGTTCAATCCCTAGTGTGTGCACCCCTTCACCCCAAACTTATCATAAATCATGCAATCACAACAAAATATCTCAAAGTTCAATTTTTCACATGGGGGTCAATTTTGAATTTTCAAAACCTAGGGGGAAATCATTAACAGTCAACACATGTCATGCAATCCATCTATGCAAAATTTAATTGAAATCCATCAAGCTTACCGACACAAGACTCACACACATAAGACTCAAAGCAAAGCGAAGATAATTAAAAAAAAGAAAAAGTTTTAGAAAAACTCATGAAGGAGCTTCCACCGGGATCCCACTGCCTGTGATACAGCGGCCAAGGAATACTCAAAGTGCAATACGATCTCCCCGGATCCCATGGCATGCAGCATAAATATGAAAGTGAGCGCTTGACAATCATGGTGACCTCGCCAAGTGCGGCGAACTTCTCACTCCCTCTTGGGTCAAAGATGACCTCCTTGTCAACAAAGTCTTCCCAATAAAAATGGGGTTCAACCTCTTGGACCGGCCACAGTGCCTTCATATTTAAAGATGCAAAATCCAGTTTCTCAGGCAGAGGCTTGAACTCCATCGTTGGCTGCTTATCAGTGGGAGTGGCAAACAAGTAGAGAGGATCATTGGTGCTGCTTTGACTTCTGCACAATCTTCACTCACTGCATTACCAAGTCCATCACCTTCCAAATATGCAGAAATCTTAGCACAAACCGCACAAGTATTTTTCCCATCACAATCAACACATGCATAGGAATTAATAGAATCATCTAATTCCAAAAGTTCTTCATCATCCTCGAGCATGGTGAAGTAGATGTCCTCATGATCATCTTTTTCTATATTTCTTGGCTGAACAGGGCCCTCAACCTCATGTGTCTCCTGTTCCATATGGACGTTTTGCTCCTCATACCCTGAAAAGGATGAAAATTCAACACAAAGTTCATCAATAATAGTATTCTCGACATCATTATCAAAATTATGCTCAAAAGAAATATTGTCAAGAATATCTATTTGTGAATCTGAATGCTCTTCAAGGAGATATTGTGATTGCAGTGTAGTCAAGGTGGAGGCAATGTGACCAATTTGAGTGGCCAAATCCTGAAGACTTGCTTCTGTCCTCTGTTGGAATTCAAGAGTGTGTTCTGCCATTTGTTGCACCAATTCCTCCAGACTGGATTGGGCTGGTGTGGGGTCAGGTTGATATTGATGCTGGCTTATTGTCAATTGATGCACCAGAGAAGCCAACTCATCCAAGCTGCCATGTTCTCCACCATGTTGGCCAGAATAGTCATTCACTCCAACCATGCCAAAACCACTACTAAACTCATAACCACCAGTAAAGTCAGGATAATATATGCATGATGGCTCATAATCAACATTAGGCATATAATTTTGCATATAATTATCCATGGGAAGTATTAAGATTCATCACCACGACAATCACAATGTGCAATACCATCCATATGATATAAACATATAAGCTCAAGACACTCACATATAAGCTCCAAACAACAAAGTAAAAAAAAAGAGTTTAATTCCTAATATGACTAATAAAAATTAAAGAGTCCCCGACAACGGCGCCAATTTTGATCCGCTGTCGCACACGGGTCAAAAACGAGTAATTGGAAAAACTGTAGTCAGGGAACGACAACTCGAGTATCGTATCTCGAGGACTCTTGGATTGTTATTAACCTTCAAGCCAGTTTTTTTTTCGCGGGGGGGGGGGGGGGGGTGGTTAGGATTAAAGGTTCAATTAGGAAAAACAGTGCAAATTAAGCCCTCGTGAATTAAGCAAACACGATCGTACACACGCGAATTAAGCAAACGTGATTAGAGTAAGGAACATATGATCATCAAAATTAATCAATACTTATTCTATATAACTTGAATTAAGCAAAAAAGACATATAGCATAATATTGAAAGGGAATAACAATAAGATTGGGAATTATAGAACCTCAAGTGTCGGCGGAAACCGATTACAACAGATTAATCTCCGGAAATTAGTTCTCCATCACAAATGAAACACAAAACCAAGAAAATAATTCACAGCAGTGAATGAGGAAAAAAGTCCCCTAATCTGCCCTAAAACAACCTATAAATAGAGAGTCTGGGTTTCGCCGTCTCGCTGGGCGAGACATGGTTCGCGAGGCGAATCTTATGAATAGATCTTCAGCGTTTGGATTTCTCGTGAGGCGAGATGGTGATTCGCAAGGCGACACAGAAAGGGTGACATCTCTGGCACAGTCAGGCCTTCAGGCTCGCGAGGCGAGATGGTGATTCACGAGGCGAGACAGAGAGGGTGATTGTTGCTGTTCAGGCTGGTCTTCAGGCTCGCGAGCCGAAATCCTGTCTCGCTAGGCGAAACTTCCAAAATTGCTTTTCCACTGCATTTGATCATTTTCCTTGACTTTAAGTGCTTCACTTTTAACCTGAAAATATGAAATAGCAGTGAATGCTTTATTTGACTCAAAATTAACTAAAATATCCTAAAACTACTTAAGAGACAAAAATGTTGCTTGAGGACGATTAAATCCAAATTTGGGCGAAAACGAGATTAAACTTGAATAATTAGCACAAAAACCACAGTCTTACTAGTTATAAAATCACACTACACTTGAATAGAGGGAGTGTTATGAATACCACATTGAGTAGACAATGATGCTCGATGTGGTACTTAAGTCACGAGGCTCTCCCACCTAATGAATTTGACTTTTGGGTTAGAATCTTATCATGGGCTTAAGTCTAAAAGGGAGCATGTACTCTAAAATGGTTCGGGTAGGTTTTTGGTTGAAAAAAAAAAGCACTTAAGAAGAACTACTCTATGTATTTGGATTCTTATTAATTTTGGCCCCAACGTGCTTCCAATTGAAGCTATATGTCACGTCAATTACAACGTGATACCAAACACATAGAATATAGCTTCTATGTCCCCAACATGTGTTTGAAGTTTCACAAAGCAATTTCCAACATGTGCTTAGACATATATAATTTTTGGACTTTGGTCGATATTTTTCCAAACAAAGTTGTGAAATTAACTCTTGGATCGATAATGATAATTGAGTAAAGCCCCTAAAGTGTTTAGACATGTATATTTGAATATACATGTCACTACATTTATATTTTTTTCTCAACATCATATTGATTCTAATAATTTGATTACTAATTGTTCATAGGAGAGTGCCAACTGTCAAGTACTAGGATTATTGAGAACTAATTACAATTTGATTATAAAAAATTTATATAAAAGCTGTGCAAGTGAGTTCACGGAGCTATGCAATACAGATCTTGATTTTAATTGTGCAAGAACGATACCTTTTTACGGAAAGACAATGGCAATATATTTCATAACAAATTGCGTGAGAAACTAGGCTTGAAACACTTAACCTGACGAGGAAACACACGTACAAAGACGGAAAATTCATGAGAAATATATTCAACATCATATAGATTCAAATCATTTGATTACTAATTGTTCATAGGAGAGTAGGCACAGAGACAAGAGAGAATATTCCACTCTCTAATTCTCACAAAAAGAAACTCAAATTTTCATAAACTCTAAGATGACAATAGAAAGAATGCTTGGCCCTATTTATAGCAATCCTAGAGGCCTCAAATACAACTATAAGTAAGCTAGAAATACTAAAATATAATGGGAATGCAAGAAATAAAAATGTCAAAAATAGTGGCTAGGTGGTTGAAGGTTGAGAATAATGACTATGGTTGATGCAGAGGGTTATAAAACATAGGGGGGCTTCTGGATCATGCATTTGTATCAAGAGTGCCAAAAGTACTAGGATTATTGAGAATTTCTAACAAAAGTTGGTTTGATTATAAAAATAAAATAGGAATTGCCATATCATTAAAATATTTTTTGCATAAAATTCTTGTTATTTAAACAGTAAGTTTTTAATGCACCATATTCATATTTCAACTGAGTATCTCTCGTGTCGTGAGATAGATGTTTCCAAATATCAATAAGATCTTTAAATAATCAGCAATGCTATGTGGTACGAACCACATTTCATAAAAGGTGTAACGAAGGAAAACTAACCAATCAGGAGTGAGATAGCAATAAGAAGGAGAGAGAGTGTCAATCTTCAGATGCAAAACACAAAGTAATTTTATCTTTTCGCACGTCATTTCAAGAACTGAAGTTCATACTATCTATCATTTTTCTTAACTAATTAACCGGAACTTCTAACAATGGATGGGCTGGATGCACTATACATGCGAGGAGTAGTTACATGGTTGTAAATTAAAGTAGTGCTGTGGATATTGCATTGAATTATTATTTATCAGAAAATTATTTTAACATCCGAATTCGACATCCGTAGCAAACACCATATACCTTTGAAAATCATTGTTCCTTGGATTGAGTGAAAGAATTAAGAGAAAGTATAAAAAGAAATGTAAAGAGTACATTTATACGATGTTGATTTTGATTTTAGTTGTATAAATAACATTGCTCATTATTTATAGATTAACGTTAGTGAAATAAACACAAATACGGTTTAGGGTACCTTTTGTTACAAAAGGTACTTTTTTATAGATTAACCTTGCACGGAATTTTGGTTACATTGGTTCTTCCCTTTTGTTCTTTTCTTGTATACGGGTTAGGGTACCCCTTGTACCATTTTATCAATATATTTTTGCTTATAAAAAAAGCGCAAATTCGTAAATTTATTATTAAGGCTAAAATATTATTTTGGTCCCTTAAGTTAGTTTTTAGATTCATTTATCCCTCAACTTTAAAAAGATTTATTTTGGTCCCTAATGTTTGAAACGTTATACATTTTGTTTCCTTTTGTCATATTCGTCCGTGACGACGTTAACAGTGTCCTATGTTGAGGAACCAAAATGAATCTACTTAAAACTTTGAGTGACCGAATGAATTTACTTAAATATAAAAGGACCATGATCAGTCTCTGGCTCATCTAGTTTTATGGCTAGTATGACCAGGGTTTTGTGTAAATTATATCCTATTTTCACCCAAATTAGATTAGATTGTCCTCAAGCAAGGTTTTGAGTCTCTAAAGTAGTTTTAGGTTAATTTAGCTAGTTTTGAGTCAAAATAATGCACTTATAGTTAATTCCTTGTTTTCAGGTTAAGTAGAAGTTGAGGAAATAAAGAAACAGGGGATTCGCCTCGCGAGAGTTGTCTCGCCTCGCGAACCTGAAAGCCAGCAGAACAGTGAAAATGTCATCCTCTCTGGTTCGCCCCGCGAACAGCTCTTAGCCTCGCGACCCTGAAGGCTGACTGTTCCAGAAATTTGCAAGGTCTCTGGTTCGCCACGCGAATCCATCCCTCATCCCGCGAGCCTGGAAGTCATAAAGCATCACGGTTAGGCCCTGATGGCCATAACGGGCGTAAGAAGAAGACTCCTCAGTTCCTCGCCTCGCGAGCCAGTACCTCGCCCCGCGAGAAGATCAAGCGTTGCTGACTTTTCACAATATTCACCTCGTGAAGGTGTGCTCGCCTCGCGAGCTAGCTGAATCCAGAATTTGTATAAATTGCTGTTATGAACAGATTGAAGGGACTTTTGCTTCTCCATTGTTCTGTTTACATTTTTTTCTGTGTGTTTTCGTTTTTTTATGGAGAACTAAGTTTCTAAGATTAATCTATTGTAATTGATTTCTACCGTACTTGAGGTTCTGTGATCTCTGTTTTGTATGTTTTTCCCTTTTCAATGCCATATTATACATTTTTGTTTGTTTAATTCAGGAGTGTATAGTGTTGTGTTGATTCATTTCAGTGATGTTATGTTCCTATACTTAATTGCGTTTGTTTAATTCGCGTGTGTTCATTCATGTTCGTTTAGTTCATGAGGGCTTAACCCCGTTTGTTTAATTCAGGAATAGGAACATACATCCGTAGTAGTGATTTCGTTTGTTAATTGTTACTACAACTGAAAGGGGAATAGAATCTGCTTAGGGCTTGGGATTACACGAATCGATGATAGTTGTGAAATCAAGAACAGTAGTTTAATCGTTTTTGGCCATTTGATAACCTCTTTGAATTGCCTTATTTTATTGCTCTGTTTGCATTGTTTTAATTTCTTTATTTGCATCCCAATCCACCCCCCCCCCCCCCAAATTGATTTTTGTGATAAATAACACTTTAACCCCCCCCCCCCCCCCCAAAACTGATTTTTGTGAGAAATAACACTTTAAGAGTCCTTGTGAGACGACATCCGAGTTGTCGCCCTAAACTACAGTTTTAAAAACCGCTCGTTCTTTTTGGCGCGTGTTCGACAGCACGACCAAAAATTGGCGCCGTTGCTGGGGACTCTTATTTGTTATTTTTCCATTTCTTTCTTTCTTTTCTTTTTCTTTTATTTTCTGTTTTTGTTTTGAATTGGTCTGGCTACTAGGTCTAATTGCCCTGAGTTGTGTGATTTTGATCCGGAAATTGAAAGAACACTGCACACACTCCGTAGAGAATTTCGGGCTAGCACTAGTAGTGATTCTAATTCCAAAACTGTTTTTGAAAACATGGGTGACCAGAGGACATTAAGACAGCTTGCTGCCCCTGATGTTAACTATAATGGCTTGTGTATTTCATATCCTGGTGCTGATACTCCTTTTGAACTAAAATCTGGTTTCATTCACTTGTTGCCAAAGTTTAATGGTCTTGCAGGTGAAGATCCACACAAGCACTTGAAGGAATTCCAAGGTGTCTGCTCCACAACCTCGAGATCAGAGGGAGTCACTGAGGATAGTATCAAGCTGAAGGCCTTTCCGTTCTCACTCCAGGGAGCTGCAAAGGATTGGCTGTTGTATCTTGAGCCCAACTCTATCACCACTTGGAATGATTTGAAGAGGGTTTTCCTAGAAAGATATTTTCCTGCTTCAAGAGCTGCGTCAATAAGGAAAGAAATATGTGGCATCAGGCAAGGGAATGAGTCGCTAGCTGAATATTGGGAGAGGGTCAAGCATTTGGTATCCAGTTGCCCCCAGCATCAGATTTCTGAACAACTCCTTATCCAGTACTTTTATGAAGGATTACTGCCGATGGATAGGAATCTTTTGGATGCTGCTAGTGGGGGAGCACTAGTTGATAAGACCCCAGCTGCTGCCAAGCAACTCATTGAGAATATGTCACTGAATTCACAGCAGTTTACTACCAGAAGAAATTCAGTTGAGACAGGAGGTGTGCATGAGGTCCATAGTTCATCTTCCAACCAGGCCGCCCTTGAGAATAGATTGGATGAGCTCACTTCTTTGGTAAGGCAATTGGCAATAGACAGAGTTCATCCTGCAAAGTTATGTGGCATATGCAATTCACCTGAGCACCCATATGATCCATGCCCCATCCAGAGAGAAGAGTTTGTCAGTGAAGTGTCTCAAGCTTATGCAGTAAATCCATATAATCAAGGAAACAGTCAGAACCAACACAGCACTCCAGACCTCTCCACCAATAGGTACCATCCCAACTGGAGGAATCATCCTAATCTGCGGTATGGGAACTCATCCCAACAACAACCGATGGCACCTCAGAATCCTCCTCAAGTGACCACTTCTGCACCTTCGGGACCTTCACTGGAGGACATGTTCAAGTAAATGACTTCACAATTTACTTCACAAATGAATGCACAAATGACTACACTTTTCCAGCAGCAAATGGGACAGTTCCAGGCACAGTTCTAGGCCTCACAGGCACAATATCAGCAGCGAACAGATGCTAGCATTCAAGATTTGAGGACACAGATTGGACAGCTGGCCACAACCATGAATAACATACAGCAAGGTCAAAGAACAACCCAGCTGCCTGCACAGCCAGTGATAAATCCCAATGCCTCCAACCCTAATGTGAGTGCCATTTATCCGAGATCCGGGAAAGTTGTTGAGGCCACCTCCGGAAAGGATGAAGAACATATTGAAGTGACTCCGAGCCTCTTTGTTGAAGTTGAAGTTGAGGAAATGTACAGACCACCAATCCCATTCCCACACAGTTGCAGAATAATAAGAAGATTGATGGTGAAGATAAGGAGAAGGAAATTCTTGATGTGTTCGAGAAAGGTGGTCGTAAATATTCCTCTTCTAGATGTGATCAAGCGGTGCCTAAGTATGCCAAATTTCTCAAGGATCTATGCACCAACAAGAGGAAGTTGAAGAATAATTAGAAAGTTGATTTGGGAAGAAATGTCTCACTCTTATCCAGTCTAGGCCTGCACTTTGAAAGAGTTGCTTGCTTTAACCCCTACTCGAGCACTACCACAGAAGTGCAAGGATCCGGGCACATTTACTATTCCATGCACTATTGGGGATAGAAGATTTGAAAATTGCATGTTGGATTTGGGAGCCTCCATAAATGTCATGCCTACCTCCATCTTTAATAACCTTGATCTTGGTCCCTTGCAGTATACAAGTCTCACCATTCAGTTGGCCAACAGGACCAGTGCCCGCCCCATGGGAATGGTAGAAGATGTGCTGGTGCAAGTTGATGATTTGATATTCCCGGCTGATTTCTACATCCTGGACATGGCAGGAGAGAAAAATTCCAGTAGATCACCAATAATCCTGGGCAGACCATTCATGAAGACAGCCAAGACTAAAATTGATGTTGATGATGGGACCATGTCTATGGAGTTTGGTGATATAGTGGTGAGGTTTAAAATCTTTGATACTATGAAGCAGCCCCTGGAAGAGCACTCTGTTTTCCAATTGGAGTTGCTCTCTGAGCTTATTGATGATACCTGTGATGACTTGGTTTCTGAATTTCCATTTAATTCTGGCTTTGATGATTTTTTTTCTTGCCCTGATTGTACTAACACTAACCATTGTGTGGTTTGTGCTGAGATTGCTGCATGTTTAGCAGGTGATAAATTTGTCAGTGCAGTGGATGAGAAACATGCAGAAGATGAAGCAGCGCCGGAGACCCTCCCTACCTATCTGCCACCTCCTCCTGCGAAGCCACCAGAGGAAATGGATTTTGCACCATGGATAGTTCAAGGGATTGAAGCCAAATTTTATTGGGAGGACTTTGTTGAGGAAGTGGTCGTCTTTGACCCAAGAGGAGGTGATGAGTCCGCCTCATTGAACAAGGTCACCATCATTGTCAAGTGTTTACTCATATATCAAGGCTGCAAGTTATGGGACCATGGAGTGAACTCTATCTCTTTGGCCTTATGCTACAAGCAATGGGATCCAGGTGGCAGCTCCCGCATACACTGACACTTGATCAGGGAGTACCCTTTCCTTTCCCTCACTATGATTTTATAGTTCTGTTGTTCATTGGGGACAATGCATGTTTTAAGTGTGAGGGAGGGAACTAGTTGTAGTTTTGTTTTGTTTTGTTTTTTTTCCTTTTGCTTTGAATAAAGCTCCTGAGTAATTTGAGAAGCTCAGGAGTTGTGTTGAGTCTTGTGTTGGCAAGTTTATTGGATTTTGATTGATTTTGCACAGATTGATTGCATGATTGATGTGATGATTCCCCCTAGACTGTGATCCCCATGTGATTGAAAGCTGAACTTTGAGATTTTGTTATGATGGCATGATTTATGATAAGTTTGGGGTGATAGGAAGAACACACTAGGGATAGAATCTCTGTCAAACAATTTGCATGAATGTCTAGGTGAGGTTTTGAGCCTCCAACATGTTTTTGACTGTGTGAACTCACTTTCAAGTTGCACTTTCCTGAATTTGCTTGAATCTCTTTATGATTTGCATGATTATGTGTTTGCTTAAGATGATTTAGGCATTTTCTCTGTAAATAGCTACTTAGCCTAAAAATAACCATTCCTAATGCATATTCCTTAGTTAGCCCCATTGAGCCTGATTAGCCTATTGTTAATTCTTGTTAACCTTATGTCATGAGCCTAAAATCTGAAAAACCATGTTAACCCGATCTTAGGATTAGGAGAGCATGGAATCTTAGAAAGAGAATGGGTGCAAGAAACTAAGTTTGGGGTGGCTACAAGGTGTGATATGTGTTGTTTGGGATTGAAAAAAAAGAAAAAAAAAAAAGAAAGAAAGAAATGAAAGAAAAAAAAATGTAAAAGTGCAAAAATGTCAAAAATGCTATTTGAATAAGAAATGGCTGTAGTCACCCAACAAAAAAAAAAGAAGAAGAAGGAACTTGAGTGGAATTTCAAAGTGTAAAAGGCTCATGCTCTCTTAGTTCCTAGGGTCTTAAGCTAGTACCTTTGTATATCCTACCCTTAGCCAGGCCCCATTACAACCCATAAAAGACCTTTTGATGTTGCATGCATGTTCTCTGTGGGAATCATTGGGAGATGAGAATCAAATTTATGGGAAGTGTTCTTGAAAAGTGAAATTGAGAGAAATGTTGTTAGCCTTACACAAACTGAGCGATTGAGTGAACACTAAATTGCCCTTGTGAGGAAGGCAGTTGTTTGAATTTGGTGATCTCCCTCTTGTGTGTGAGTGGATCCCCTGCTTAGATTAATGATTGTTTGGATGATGAAATTCTCAATTGTTTAGAATGAATGATTGTGGGGATTGATTTGTTTGAAAGGGGGGGACAATGAAGAAAACTGTTTTGATGAAACTGCTTGAATTTGTGTAAAGTTGATTGAATCTTTTAAGCTTGCCAGGTCTTGAGTCTTTTTGATTTTTGAGTCCTAGTTTGCTTGGGGACAAGCAAAGTTTAAGTTTGGGGTATTTTGATCAGCCTCTGGCTCATCTAGTTTTATGGCTAGTATGACCAGGGTTTTGTGCAAATTATATCCTATTTTCACCCAAATTAGATTAGATTGTCCTCAAGCAAGGTTTTGAGTCTCTAAAGTAGTTTTAGGTTAATTTAGCTAGTTTTGAGTCAAAATAATGCACTTATAGTTAATTCCTTGTTTTCAGGTTAAGTAGAAGTTGAGGAAATAAAGAAACAGGGGATTCGCCTCGCGAGAGTTGTCTCGCCTCGCGAACCTGAAAGCCAGCAGAACAGTGAAAATGTCATCCTCTCTGGTTCGCCCCACGAACAGCTCTTAGCCTCGCGACCCTGAAGGCTGACTGTTCCAGAAATTTGCAAGGTCTCTGGTTCGCCACGCGAATTCATCTCTCGCCCCGCGAGCCTGGAAGTCAGAAAGCATCACGGTTAGGCCCTGATGGCCATAACGGGCGTAAGAAGAAGACTCCTCAGTTCCTCGCCTCGCGAGCCAGTACTTCGCCCCGCGAGAAGATCAAGCGTTGCTGACTTTTCACAATATTCGCCTCGCGAAGGTGTGCTCGCCTCGCGAGCTAGCTGAATCCAGAAATTGTATAAATTGCTGTTATGAACAGATTGAAGGGACTTTTGCTTCTCCATTGTTCTGTTTACATTTTTTCTGTGTGTTTTCGTTTTTTTATGGAGAACTAAGTTTCTAAGATTAATCTATTGTAATTGATTTCTACCGTACTTGAGGTTATGTGATCTCTGTTTTGTATGTTTTTCCCTTTTCAATGCCATATTATACATTTTTGTTTGTTTAATTCAGGAGTGTATAGTGTTGTGTTGATTCATTTCAGTGATGTTATGTTCCTATACTTAATCGCGTTTGTTTAATTCGCGTGTGTTCATTCATGTTCGTTTAGTTAATGAGGGCTTAACCCAGTTTGTTTAATTCGGGAATAGGAACATACATCCGTAGTAGTGATTTTGTTTGTTAATTGTTACTACAACTGAAAGGGGAATAGAATCTGCTTAGGGCTTGGGATTACACGAACCGATGATAGTTGTGAAATCAAGAACAGTAGATTAACCGTTTTTGGCCATTTGATAACCTCTTTGAACTGCCTTGTTTTATTGCTCTGTTTGCATTGTTTTAATTTCTTTATTTGCATCCAATTCCAACCCCCCCCCCCCCCCCAAAAAAAAAAAAAACTGATTTTTCTGAGAAATAACACTTTAAGAGTCCTTGTGAGACGACATCCAAGTTGTCGCCCTAAACTACAGTTTTAAAAACCGCTCGTTCTTTTTGGCGCGTGTGCGACAGCGCGACCAGACCACATCATATATTGTTAACTGTCACGTAAGACACCGTTAACGTCATTATAGACGGATGTGAGAGAAGGTTTAATTTCTTGCTTAGATGTTGAAAAAGTTTTCCCCAAAGTATGAATAGATATCAAAGAGTCTGCATGTCTACCCCACAATTTAGACACCACTTGTTAATGCATTACCTTCGTGTTTCTGCTGTGAATCTCTCGTGAAACGGGTGCTTTGGGAAAAAAATTAATTTGATCATTAAATAACTGAAATTTTCTAACTCGGCATGAGATGGATGCATGGACCATTCATAATAAGGTGAGTTTGTCACGGCCAAAACTAATTGGATGACCCCTAGGATGACTGTTAAAGAGGGAGAAGCTTTAGGTCTCCTTAAAGTGGGCAGATACTCTTCAGCTTCAGCAAGTGATTTTTGAAATGGACTCTCAATTGGTTATCAACAACATTAGCTCCCCGAAAGTAGATCTGTTTAAGTTTGGGGCCATTAATTAATCAAGATTGTAAGGTTATTTTAGCTTTGAAACCAAATTTTGTTGGGAAGTTTGTTAAGAGACGAGCGAATGCAATTGCCCTTATGCTAGCTAGGGCGGCTACTTCTTGACCTAGTCCATATGTCTTTTTGTTTTTACCAACGTGTATTTTAAACTTTATCTTTAATGAAATGATATGAGGTTGCCTTTGTAAAAAAAAAAAAGAAAAAAGATACGCATATTATATAATTTGCAATATTTTTTGTAATGAAAATATCTTTTTTCTTTTTCTTGATAAAAGAGAAAGCAAGAAACAGAACTAACTAACTAAACGGGGGAAACAAACTCCCCTACCATCCTCTTCTACACATAAGCTTAATTGAGCAGGAGCAACTTCTAACCAAGTGCAAGAAAGGGGACCAGAGTGGCCCAGGTTGGCAAGACAATCAACGCTTCTATTTCCCTCTCTATAGGTATGCTGGACTGAGCAATTCCAACTATTATCCTCAAGCATAGCTGAAACATCATCAAGGAGAGGTTTGAAATACAGGGATAAAGACCTTCTCATTCTAATCATGCTGACCAC
This sequence comes from Sophora flavescens, assembly GCA_030762895.1. Taxonomy (NCBI): domain Eukaryota; kingdom Viridiplantae; phylum Streptophyta; class Magnoliopsida; order Fabales; family Fabaceae; genus Sophora; species Sophora flavescens. The sequence goes on from CM061062.1 coordinate 74,708,556, forward strand.
AACTTCCGAATACAACTCAACAATAATCCAAGGAAAAAGAAGGTTACGAGCAAGTTTGAGACCATGGAATAAACCCCAAAGCTCTGCTAGCACAGAAGTGGCATTCGATGGGAATCGATCATGAGACCTTCCCCCACCAACTCAGCGTTGCTTGCAACTGAGCTGCACCCATTGGGTACTTTTTTATTAACATATTTAATGTATCATATTCTACATTCTTATCAATTGAATTTTTCAATTCAATAAATCAGGGATTTGCTCTAATCTTGCTAATCAATTTATGTTGTTATTTTAGAGTGAAATTTATAATACTTTAAAATATTAATTCAAAATAACAACCAATAGTAAAACATTAACTTTGTTTTCGTCTCTTTCTCTCTCATAACATGAGGGGGACCAAAGAGATTAAAATAAATAATATTACAACTATACATTTGCAAGGCATATCCAAGCTTTTCTTCGAGGGGAAACAAAAACCTCCACATAAGGTAGCATTTTGAAATTTGCAATTTTTGAAAGAATAAATAGACACATAGTAATCTATAGTTTATATAAAACTCAATAAGTTGTACTGTATAGTACACGTGTCAAATGATGATCATCCATATATATATATATATATATATGTGTGTGTGTGTGTGTGTGTAATACAAAGCTGCATTCAGAAGCATTCATCAATGCATCCTCTATACTTATTTTACTTTTAATTAAAGATCTGTCTGATTCACTGTCTATCATACTATTCATCCATCCCATTTGTTGATAATTTTTTTATTTATTTTTAGATTATTTTCCCTTAATATCTTTAACGTTTCTTTACAAGAATAAAATAATAAAAGATTATGTTCAATGACAATAATAGTCAATAAAACTTAAAAAAAATATTTTAAAATAATAATTAAATAAATAAGACACCATTGAGTTATAAAAAATAATAATAGATGATAAAACATAGTAAAAAAGTCACTTTATGGCATAATACGAGATGAACTTGGATAGAAAAATACACAATTTAAGATAATAATAATAAATAAATTGTGAAAATGGAACTTAATGAAAAAAGTTATTATTTAAAAATTATTTTAAAATGATATATAAATTTGAGTGACGAATTTAGTTTATCAGATAATGATGATGATGATAATAACAATATAAATAATAATAATAATATCAAATAAAGAACATTAATTGTGCTAGAAAGTTCAGAATGTATAATAAAAATTTGAGTTGAGTAGGTAAAAACATTGTCTTCAATCGTTGGTGTAACCCCCGTGCATCGCACGAGTAACTTTCTAGTTGGATAAAAATTAGCATACACGCATTGATACACAGGGTAAGGAAGTGAATATAAGAGAGACAGAGAAAGAGCAAGAGAAGTTGTGTGAGTTGATAAAGTGAGGACGACTCTTGACGACAGAGATACTTTTGTAATTTTTTGTTTTTGTTTTCCAGGATATCTCCGCACGAAAGATACTTTGGTAAGAAAAATTTTAAAATTCATGTATCTGTGTGATTATAAACGTCGACGAAAGTTCTTTTTAATTTCTTCATCCATTATTCTTGCTGTTCGCATTCTTTTTTAAATTTTTTGAATTGTTGTTTCAGCTGTTCCTTTCATTTTTAGGTCTTGAAGATGGTCCTCCAATAACTAAAATTCGATATTTACTAGCGCCAAGCTCCAGTTGAGAATAGGCATTGACCAATGGTGAAGAATGGACCATGTTTGCATTACGGAATAAATTGTATGTCCTCTCTTCTTGGGGTTATCGGGAATATTAGTTAGATTAATTTTATTATAGATATCTTGTTTCAAAGCATTGATTTTTTTTAATCATTTAACTGAATTGCCGTAATATATATCTGAAGCTTTTTTTATTAACAAAAAAAGATATCAAAAAATTATAACTGAATAAACAACCTTATACTATAAATTTACATTTATCAAGAAATAGGATAGAATAAAATTTATTAGGAGAGAATAAATTTCTGAATACACTCAAATGAATTATTGCACTTAATAAAATTTTAACTTTAAAACTTACACCCCTAAGCTGGCCACTACTAACGACTAAAAGGAAGACTCGCCATGAACACTCCCACAAGAAGAGACCCTAGGTGATGGGTCCACGACGTCTCCGCCCTCATCAGGAGAGTCGGAATCATAAAAATCCGGGTCGTCATAAAGCACTTACTCCGGCACCTCATCAAGATTATCGTCATGATCCAAGACGTGGTATGCGGGCTCATCCTCCAGGTACTCCTCGGGGTCCTCCTCAATCGGTGAAGCCGGCTCGACACCAGGTAATGGTACCCCTAGAGGCGGGTGCTCATGTAGCTGTCCTTCATCTGTAGCACGTGTAAGTAGTACCAAGGAGGTGGGAGAGCAATCCTCCTCGTCTCAACTGTCTGAACTCTGCGACATGGTTCGCCCTCGGCATTCTTCTCCAGCGTAGTTATCTGTCCATGATAGGTAGCCGATGTAGATCCGGGGTGAATCTGCCACGCCTCTGCATTCCTCGCGTCTTCGAAGATCTCAGTCTTCGATTCTGATGCTACCAATGTGATGTTCAGATCCATCTAAACTCATAGATATACAACGATGCCGAAAAGCAAAGAGAATTAACAGGAGGATATGCAAGAGTGGGATACCAAGATATGGATAGATTACAATAACCATATGCAAGATACATGCATCACATCAACATATTAATATTTACCAAATATTAATAAAAAAACAACAAGTATCATATCAATGGGTGTCATACCCGTACAATCAGCTTTTATAAAGATTATTCATGACACTTCAATATTCCGGCTCTATAAACTTAATCTCACGAGATCCCTTCATCTTTCTAAGAGTTGATCAAATTCAAAGTCCCCCACTTGGGCATCATCGTCGTGACTAAAGTCCTTGTTTGGACATCACCGTCGTGACTTATATGACAGCCCCTGCTTGAGCATCACTGGAGTGACTAAAAGTCCCTGCTTGGACATCATCGAAGTGACTAATAGCCCCTGCTTGGGCATCACCGAAGTGACTAACTTATGAGGCATGTCTGCCTAAATGCATGAAGAAAAACATTCATTCAAGATGTTTTCTTTGTGTTCAATCTCATTCGTTGTCGAAGCTCAAAGCTAACGACCATTCATAATTTTCATCACTTGAAATTACTCAACATCAACACAGGACATGCAGTCCGAGTGCTCAATTACAAAACCTAAGACCGATGCCTCAGTCATGGTTTGTGGTCATAGAAAAGACTTACAATCTTACCCATGTTTTATTTCAACATGATTAGGACTCTTAGTTCAAAAAAATGTAATTAGGACACTTGGTCCATAATAACGAGATTAGGACTCTTAGGTCACAACATCATGATTAAAACTCTCGGTCCATGGTCGCGCTGTCGCGCACGCGCCAAAAAGGACGAGCGGGTTTAAAACTGTAGTATAATGCGACAAATCGGATGTCGTCTCTCAAGGACTCTGAGAATATTATCTTACACAAAAAATCAGTTTTGGGGGGGTTTGGATTGGAGTGCAAATAAGAAACAAACAAAACAGAGCAATTAAAAACAGGGCAGCTGAAGAGAGGTTATCAAATATCAAACAACGATTAATCTACTGTCAAGAATTCCCAACTATCCTTGGTTAATGCAATCCCAAGCCCTAAGCAGATTCTAATCCCCTTTCAGTTACAGTAACAACTAACAACGTAATTGCTACTATGGATGCAAGTTCCTATTCCCGAAATAACAAACGGGGTTATGCGCTCCTGAACAAACGAACATGAATGAACACACGCGAAATAACAAACGCGATTATGTATAGGAAATTAACATCACTGAAACAAATCAATACAATACTACACACTCCTGAAATAACAAACAGAAATGTGTAATATGGTATTGAAAAGGGAAAAGCAATTAGAATAGGGATTTACAAAACCTCAAGTATAGAGAATTCCCATACAAGTAGACTAATCCTAGAACTTAGTTCTCCATAACAAACGAAATTACACAGAGAAAAAAAACGTAAAACTAAACAATGGAGAAGCAAAAGTCCCTACAAAATGTTCAGAACAGCCTTTTATACAAATTCTGAAATTAACTAGCTCGCGAGGCGAATTTCATGAACTGTCAGGAACCTTTGGCATTCTCGCGAGGCGAAGTTCTACTCGCGAGGCGAGGATATGAAGAGTTTTCTCCTTACGCCCGTTATGGCCATCAGGCCCCAACCGTGATGCTCTCTGACTTCCAGACTCGCGAGGCGAATGGATGCTCGCGAGGCGAGACTCTTCAACTTCGAAACTGCCACGGCCATGACCTTCAACACGGGCAAGCCGTGATCGTCTCTGACTTTTTCAGGTTTGCAAGATTCGCGGGGCGAGACCTCCTTCGCGAGGCGAACCAGAGACTTAGCAATTTCTTGGAACAGTCAGGCTTCGGGGTCGCGTGGCGAGCATGGCTTTCGCGGGGCGAGACCCCTGTTTCCTTATTCTCTTGACTTTCACTTAACCTGAAAACAAAGAAATAACTATAAGTGTATTATTTAACTCCAAACTAGCTAAATTAACTTAAGACTACTCTAGAGACTCAAAACCTTGCTTGAGGACAATCTAATCTAATTTGGGTGAAAATACGATATAATTTGCACAAAACCCTGGTCATACTAGCTATAAAACTAGATGAGCCAGAGGCTTATCAAAATACCCCAAACTTAAACTTTGCTTGTCCCCAAGCAAACTAAGACTCAAAAATCAAAAAGACTCAGGACCTGGCAAGCTTAAAAGATTCAACCAACATTGCACAAATTCAAGCAACTTCAAAAACAATTTTTCTTCATTGTTTCCCCCTTTCCAAACAGAGCAATCCCCACATTCATTTATTCCAAACAATTGAGAGTTTCATCATGAAAACAATCAGAAATCTAAGCAGGGAATCTAAGTCACACACAAGGGGGAGATCACCAAATCCAAACAACTGCCTTCCTCACAAGGGCATTATTTGTTCACTCAGTCACTCAGTTTATGTCAGGCTAACAACTTGCACTCAGTTTCACTTTTCAAGTACACTTCCCAAAAATTTGATTTTCATCTCAAAATGGTTCCCACAGAAAACATGCAAGCAACATCAAAAGGTCTTTTATGGGTTGTAAGGGGGCCTGGCTAAGGGTAGGATATACAAAAGGAACTAAGCTGAAGACCCTAGGAACTAAGAGAGCATGAACTATATTTACACCTTGAAATTCACTCAAGTTCCTTTCTTTATATTTTTCTTTACACTTCTGGGTGGCTACAGCCCTTTTTATTTCTTTTTGGCATTTTTGTATTTATTTATTTATTTAATTTTTTTTTTTTACAAATCCCAAACAACACATTGCACCTTGCAGCCACCCCAAACTTTAGTTTCTTGCACCCATTCTAAGATTACATGCTCTCCTAATCCTAAGATCGGGTTAACATGGTTTTCCAGATTTTAGGGCTTATAACATTAGGTTATCAAGAATTAACAGGCTAATAGGCTCAAAAGGGCTAACTAGGGAACATGCATTAGGAATTGGTTTATTCAGGCCAAGTAGCTATTTACAATGAAAATGCCTAAATCATATGAAGCAAACACATAATCATGCAAACCAAAAAGAGATTCAAGCAAATTCAGGGAAGTGCAACTTGAAAGTGATTTTCACACAGTTTAAAAACATGTTGGAGGCTCAAAACCTCACCTGGACATTCATGCCAATTGTTTGAAAGAGATACTATCCCTAGTGTGTGCTCCCTATCACCCCAAACTTATCATTCATCATGCCATCATAACAAAATCCCAAAGTTCAGTTTTCAATTTCACATGGGAATCACATTTCAAAAAAACAAAAAAAAATTTCAGCCTAGGGGGAATCATTACATATCAATCATGCAAGCAATCTGTGCAACATCAATCAAAATCTAACAAACTTGCCAACTAAAACTTAACACACAAATGCTCCTGAGCTTCTCAGATTATTCAGGAGCTTTATTCAAAGAAAAGAAAACTTTATTCAAAGAAAAGAAAAACTACAACTAATTCCCTCCCCCACACTTAAAACATGCATTGTCCCCAATGAACAACAGAATTATAAGATCATAGTGAGGGAAAGGAAAAGAGTACTCCCTGATCAAGTGCAGTGTAAGCGGGAGCTGTCACCTGGATCCCATTCCTTGCAGTCTAAGTCCAAAGAGGTAGATAGGGCCTCCGGTGCTGCTTCATCTTCTTCATGTTTCTCATCCACTGCACTGACAATTTCATCACCTGCTAAACATGCAGCAATCTCAGCACAAACCACAAAATGGTTAGCGTTAGTACAATCAAGAAAAGAAAGAATATCATCACAGCCAGAATTAAGTGGAAAATTAGAAAACAAGTTCTCATGGGTGTCCTCAATAGTCTCAGATATCAGCTCAATGTGGAATACAGAGTGCTCTTCCGCTGGATGTTTCATGGCATCAAATATGTTAAACTTTGCAACTATATCCCCAAACTTCATAGACATGGTCCCATCACCCACATCAATGTTAGTCTTGGCTGTCTTCATGAATGGCCGGCCCAGGATGATTGGTGATTTACTGGAGTGTGTCTCGCCTGCCATGTCCAAGATGTAGAAATCAGCTGGGAAGATCAGATCATCAACTTGCACTAGTACATCTTCCACCATTCCCATGGGGCGGGCACAGGTCCTGTTGGCTAACTGAATGGTGATACCTGTATACTTCAAAGGACCAAGATCCAGTTTATTAAAAATGGAGGTAGGCATGACATTGATAGATGCTCCCAAGTCCAACATGCAGTTTTCAAACTTCTTGTCCCCAATAGTGCATGGGATAGTGAAGGTGCCTGGATCCTTGCACTTCGGTGGCAGTGCCTGGGTGAAAGCAACAACTCTTTCTGGCTTAGGCTGGATAAGCGCTGAGACATTTCTTCCCAAGTCAATCCTCTCATTAGTCTTCATCTTCCTCTTGTTGGTGCATAGGTCCTTGAGAAATTTTGCATATCTGGGCACTTGCTTGATCACATCCAACAGAGGGATATTAACACCCACCTTTCTTAAAACATCAAGAATTTCCTTCTCTTTATCTTCACCACCACTCTTCAAATTTTTCTGTAATCTGTGTGGGAACGGAATGGGTGGTCTATACACTCTCTCAGTTTCAACTTCAACCACAGGTTCAGGAGTAACTTCAACAGAGGGCTCGGGGGTAGCCTTCATAGTTTCTTCATTCTTTCCGAAGTAGCCTCAACAACTTTTCCGGACCTCGAGATATAGAACTCACATTGGGTTTGGAGGCATTAGGATTGATCACTTTTTGTCTTTGGCAGCTGGGTTGTTCTTTGACCTTGCTTTATATTATTTATGTCTGTAGCCATCTGTCCAATCTGTGTATGTAATGCCTGAATACTCGCATCCGTTCTCTGCTGAAATTGTGCATGTGAGGCCTGGAACTGTCCCATTTGCTGCTGGAAAAGTGTAGTCATTTGTGCATTCAATTGTGAAGTTATTTGCTTGCACATGTCATCAACTCGACGGTCCGTGGGGCGGTGCGAAGTGGTCACCGGAGGATTACGAGGTGCCATCGGTTGTTGGGATGAGTTCCCATACCGCATATTAGGGTGATTACTCCAGCTGGGATGGTACCTATTTGTTGAAAGATCCGGAATGCTTGATCTGCTTGCAGTTATTGCCACGATTATACGGATGAACTGCAAAGGCTTGAGGTGATTGATGAATTGATCCTCCTTGCAAAATAGGACAAGCTTCATATGGGTGCTCGGAGAACTACACATGCCACACAATACCGCAGGCTGTACCCTATCCATTGCCAATTTCTCTACCAAGGAAGTGAGCCTGTCAATTCTATCATCACGGTCATGGCTGGAAGAAGAAGTACGGATCTCATGTACACCTCTAGTCTCAACAGAATTTCTTCTTGTAGTGAATTGCTGGGAATTTAATGACATGTTCTCAATGAGTTGCTTGGCGTGCAGATGGAGTCTTGTCAACCAATGCTCCCCCACTAGCAACATCCAAACTAGTCCTATCCATAGGCTGCAATCCTTCATAAAAATATTGGATGAGGAGCTGTTCAGAAATTTGGTGCTGGGGGCAACTAGATGTCAACTGCTTGAACCTCTCCCAATATTCAGCTAGCGACTCATTTCCTTGCCTTATTCCACAGATTTCTTTCCTAATTGCAGCGGCTCTGGAGGCAGGAAAATATTTCTCCAGGAAGAGCTTCTTCAAGTCGTTCCATGTGGTAATGGAATTCGGCGCAAGGTATAAAAGCCAATCTTTTGCAGCTCCCTGGAGTGAGAATGGAAAAGCCTTCAACTTGATATGATCCTCGCATTACTCCTTCTGGCCTCAAAGTTGTGGAGCGGACAACTTGGAACTCCTTCAAGTGCTTGTGTGGATCTTCACCTGCAAGACCATTAAATCTAGGCAACAAATGGATTAGCCCAGATTTTAACTCAAAAGGGGTGTCAGCACCAGGATAAGCAATGTACAAACCATTGTAATTCACATCAGGGGCAGCAAGCTGCCTCAAAGTCCTTTGGTCTCCCATATTTTCAAAAGCAGTTTTAAAATTGGAATCACTACTAGTGCTAGCCCGAAATTCCCTACGGAGTGTGTGCAATGTTCTTTCAATTTCCGGGTCAAAATCACACAGTTCAGGGCAATGAGATCTAGTAGCCAGACCAATTCAAAACAGAACAGAAAATAAAAGAAAGAAAAGAAAATAAAATAAAAACAAATTGCGAAAAATAACGACTCAGAGTCCCCGGCAACGGCGCCAATTTTTGGTCGCGCTGTCGCGCACGCGCCAAAAAGGACGAGCGGGTTTAAAACTGTAGTATAATGCGACAAATCGGATGTCGTCTCTCAAGGACTCTGAGAATATTATCTTACACAAAAAATCAGTTTTGGGGGGGTTTGGATTGGAGTGCAAATAAGAAACAAACAAAACAGAGCAATTAAAAACAGGGCAGCTGAAGAGAGGTTATCAAATATCAAACAACGATTAATCTCACATCAAGAATTCCCAACTATCCTTGGTTAATGCAATCCCAAGCCCTAAGCAGATTCTAATCCCCTTTCAGTTACAGTAACAACTAACAACGTAATTGCTACTATGGATGCAAGTTCCTATTCCCGAAATAACAAACGGGGTTATGCGCTCCTGAACAAACGAACATGAATGAACACACGCGAAATAACAAACGCGATTATGTATAGGAAATTAACATCACTGAAACAAATCAATACAATACTACACACTCCTGAAATAACAAACAGAAATGTGTAATATGGTATTGAAAAGGGAAAAGCAATTACAATAGGGATTTACAAAACCTCAAGTATAGAGAATTCCCATACAGTAGACTAATCCTAGAACTTAGTTCTCCATAACAAACGAAATTACACAGAGAAAAAAAACGTAAAACTAAACAATGGAGAAGCAAAAGTCTCTACAAAATGTTCAGAACAGCCTTTTATACAAATTCTGAAATTAACTAGCTCGCGAGGCGAGCACACATTCGCGAGGCGAATTTCATGAACTGTCAGCAACCTTTGGCATTCTCGCGAGGCGAAGTTCTACTCGCGAGGCGAGGATATGAAGAGTTTTCTCCTTACGCCCGTTATGGCCATCAGGCCCCAACCGTGATGCTCTCTGACTTCCAGACTCGCGAGGCGAATGGATGCTCGCGAGGCGAGACTCTTCAACTTCGAAACTGCCACGGCCATGACCTTCAACACGGGCAAGCCGTGATCGTCTCTGACTTTTTCAGGTTTGCAAGATTCGCGGGGCGAGACCTCCTTCGCGAGGCGAACCAGAGACTTAGCAATTTCTTGGAACAGTCAGGCTTCGGGGTCGCGTGGCGAGCATGGCTTTCGCGGGGCGAGACCCCTGTTTCCTTATTCTCTTGACTTTCACTTAACCTGAAAACAAAGAAATAACTATAAGTGTATTATTTAACTCCAAACTAGCTAAATTAACTTAAGACTACTCTAGAGACTCAAAACCTTGCTTGAGGACAATCTAATCTAATTTGGGTGAAAATACGATATAATTTGCACAAAACCCTGGTCATACTAGCTATAAAACTAGATGAGCCAGAGGCTATCAGTCCACAATACTTAACACGGATCAAAGATCAACGTGCACACTAGAATACTAGAAGCGACGTCTCGCGAACTATATTCGATTTCACCTATTCTTAATTTTCGTTCAATGAAAATCAAATACCAAAATAAAACCTCGGTAACCCATCCAAGTTACCATAATATTTTCGAAAGTATTTCTTTACAGGAAATATTTTCATTGGAAAATCATTTGTAAACTAGTATAAGAAATCCATTTTCTCTTGAAATCCTTTTCTTAAATTCATCTCTATTTAAGGTCAAATATTTTCCAAAGACTTTTCCTTCTGTAAAAACACATATTTTCTAAATTATTTTCTCTTGTACAAAAACTTAGTTCGTAAGAAAATAATTTCATTTAACTTGAAAATATTTAACACAAGTTCCAAAGTTTTATCCTTCCGAAATAAATACAGGTAAGATCACATACTTTCCAAAACACATACTTTACTAAAGAACATTTTAAAATGAACACCATTAATTTGAAAGTTCTCTTTGAAGCTTATTTAGGCTTTTAATCATATGATTAGTTGAGCACAGACTAACGTCAGGCTTTTTAGACATCAATCAATATCATCATAATCTCAGTCAACAATATAACAGTTAATGACAGTTCATAACATATATGATTCACAACACTTTAAATCAAGTAAGGATCAACTTCAAACAGTTATCACAATAGTTCAAGTATACAAATCATCAAACTTTGATTCAATATAATAACAATATTCAAATAAATCGAGTAAACCACATACACACATGCATGTAGCTATTGAATATCCCTCAGGCTGTCCCCTCTTACCTTTTGTGAAGTTAAAGGTACGTGATGCTTGAGGAAGTGTACTACGAATGTCCTCGTCTACTCCGCGACAAATGTCTAGGTTTATGAACACAAAACCACAAGTTAAAAGTTAACCGAGAACACTAAACCAAGAAGGTATAGGTTCGGCCATGGCATAAAATAAGGTTAGAGGTTTTCAAAAAAAGAATACAACTCATGGATTAATGATCCTTAAGTGTTAGGAGTTCATAACCATGGTTCACTTTACAAAGATAGAGCAAAAATCCCACTAAATCCATGCTTAGGGTTTTGGCCTCTTTAGTATAAGTAGGCTAGAAATTTCCAACCCTTCTATGCTCTTAGATTTAGTGTTAAAAGATACCAAGAAGTCTAAATTCATGATCATATTGGAAAATGAAAGCAAAACATCCTAGGTTCACAACCATCATAGGATAAATAGGCTAGAAATCTTTAAAATTTTCAAGACTTTAGATTTAAGATCAAGAGGTATCTATAAGCTCAAATACATGATCATCTTTCAAAAAGTTGAAACAAAACTTCCTAGGCCACTAATACATAGTTTCGGCCATCCTTGGGAAAATAAGTTAGAGATGTTTGTTTAATACAAGCTCTTAGAATATGAAAGTAGAGATTAATAGAAGTTCATAGAAATTGGTTTCAACTCAAAAGGATTTTTCTACCATTTTCTAGAGATTTTAGAAGTTAAAAGAGCTTTAAGAACTTTTTAATAAAACATAGAGTAAACTCATAAAATAAGTGAAAAGCTTGCAAGAGAAGAGTATGAGGGGGTTACCCTTGAAACTAGAAAGAAAAAGTATGAAGAACTTGAAGCTTGAAACTAAGTAAAAATGAAAACTTTAAGTGTTGGAAGTTTTGAAGTAAGAATGGAGAAGAAGAAGAAAAATGGAAGAGATGAAATGAAGTGGGTATTTATAGAAGGAGAGGTGAGTGTGTCGTGAAAGAGAGAGAGAGCGAAACGAGTCTTGATGGCCAAGTTTTGGTTTATACTTTGTTTGGTTGAAGAAGAGAGAGAAAAATGGGTTTTTAGCATATAATATGTTATAATTCAAAAAATGTCATCATGACCACTTTTTAGGATGTGACTTAAGACACCCCCCTAGTAAGTCACCCCACTCTCATGTCACCTCATCACTTTTGTTCTCCCTACTCTGCTTCATTGCGTATCCGGTTCAAGTTTCCGATCGTATTTCGCCCGGAATAAATATATTTTATTTCAGAACTCAAATTTTCGAAAATTTCCAATATCATACAAAACATCACAAAAACACTAACCGTTTTGTTCATGGTTCAAAATTTGGTTTTCTGCTCAGTAAACTTGTACCGGCAGTGAAAATGCAGACCTACTTTCGTCTGAATTTTCAACCGAAAATTTAACCGTGACTTCCTATGGTAAAAGAACATAAGAAAATGATTTTAGTTTATTTAAAATCACTCTCTGGATTTTATAAAAAATTAATACATATACACATGTATTTACTGCTACAGAAAGACACAGAAATCAGGGCGTTACATCGAGTTCGAGCCTTGGGTATGGAAAAAACCTCAGATGGGAGGGATGTCACCCTTAGAGGTGACGAACAAACTCACGCGAGAGATTAGACCCCGTCTCAGGTTGGCGGTGGGATACTCCTCGAAGTAGATCGGAAAAAAATATATCGCTATTCTTTTTTTCCTTTTCTTTTTTACTGGAAATATATCGCTATTTGCTAGCAAAAGCATGTGATACGTACATGGAAAATGCTATTTTACATTAATCCAATTTATGAAATAGAAGGTAAATTTCAATTTTCAAATGCTCCACCCAAAACATTAAAAAGAATGAATTTGTTAATTTATCCTCATATATATATATATATATATATATATATATATATATATCTATATATGTATGTTTGTGTGTGTGTATGTATGTATGTATGTATATATATATATATATATATATATATATATATATATATATATCTTGAAAAAGTATACACCGCTTCCTCTTTTTTTTTATTGAAAATTATGTTGCACTTATTCAAATAAAAGTTATTTATAAGTTTCACGCATTTCTTCTACCTCTTTCATTGGCATCAATAATAACATGGTTTCAATTCAAGGGTTACTCCACTTTGGCATAACGAACCTACTGAGAAGCCAGTGTTGTGTAACGCTTGTGGATCGCAATATAAGTTGAAAGGAAACCTTGAAAACTATTTCCCCAAGAATTCCCAATTTCAGTTATGCCTGAATAAATATGATGGAAGCAATCTCAATGTGGAAGAAAAACCAAAACTTTCAAATCATGTTCTAGGTACAGATAATGGAAACAATGTAACATCCCTAGTTGATCTATGGATTGGCGACTGACCCCATAGACCAACATGGGTCTTTTCAATGTGCTTTGTCCTCACTCACACGCCTCATGGGAAAATGGGCTACCTAAAAGAAGATACATCTTGTTGACATGGGTAGTACCAATCAATTCTCATTAGCCATCTTCAACTGTATAGTCTCATACCTATACAGTCTTAGGATCCCTCTCATTCGGGTGTGTAATCGGTTCATTCATGTGTCCCCCGCCTAGAAGCCTGCCAGGAGCCGCTCCTTGTCCGTGCCTTCTTGGACCGGTGATCACTCCCTGCCCTCGTCGGCACCCAGGTGTTACATACCCACCAGCTTCCGCTTGGTTCGTCCCCGAACCACACCGTACAGGTCTGTTGTCTTGATGTTGTGTATTCTCTGATACCATTTGTAACATCCCTGGCTGATCTATGGATTGACGACTGACCCCACAGACTAACACGAGTCCTTTCAGCGTGCTTTGTCCTCACTCACGCGCCTCCTAGGAAAACTTCCCAGGAGGTCACCCATCCCAGAATTGCTCCAAGTCAAGCACGCTTAACTTTGGAGTTCTTAAGTGATAGGCTACCGAAAAGAAGATGCATCTTGTTGACATGGGTAGTACCAATCAATTCTTATAAGGCATCTTCAACTGTATAGTCCCATATCTTTACAGTCTCAGGATCCCTCTCATTCGGGTGTGTAATCGGTTCATTCATGTGTCCCTCCGCCTAGAAGCCTGCCAGGAGCCTCTCCTTGTCCGTGCCTTCTTGTACCGGCGATCACTCCCCACCCTCGTCGGCACCCTGGTGTTACAAACAACAGTACAAATGGTTAGTTAATCTCAGACGACCTCTCTAGATCTCTCTATCTATGTTTTTATATATTTATATATATATATATATATATTAGGGAAATCTATTTTATATGTTAGGCTCACCCACACGTAGCCATTTTCATACCATTTCAGTTATTTATTGATACTTATGATTTTAAATTACGGTTGTCATCATGGTCATATTACATTTATTGCAATTATAGATAATTAATCTCAAGAAAATATTGTCAATCCGACTATAATTACTAAGGCTATGTTTGAGAAGATGGATTGAAGTGATCAGTAATTAAGTGGAGCGGTTGAAAAGCAATAACTCATTGTTTGAGAGTTTATTAAGTAACGAGTGAGATGGTTTAGGAAGGTGATTCAAACCACACCATCTCATCTAAACCCTCAATTTGTATACCCTCCAAATTGAGGGGCTTGAGATTCCATCATTAAACCTTCTAAACAATGTAATGATATACTTTTATCTCTCTACTCCACTCCATTACTAACCATCTCCTTCAAAACTCCCAACATAGCCTAAAACTATGGCACACTTCTATGTATTTAACAATGTTGTAGGATATAAAATATACGAGTTGTACTCCCATTAATATTAATTTCATTGGTTGAAAAAAAAATCTATGGTTCCATACAACATGTTGTGACTACTTCACTTCAGTAATAACTTACTTATTATATTTTTCATCAAAACTTTAATTCTTACTTGGAGATTTGTATTCTAATGATTAGTAGCTTTCATTTTCGTAATTAGGTGGCAGGATAAGTCCAAATTTATGGAACTCTAAAATCCCTTCAAAGAAATGGTCAGTGGTGGTATACAAGCGAATGACACCAATGGAAAAGTTTCACAAGCAGCTTCTCAGTTTGTTGAGATGTCAAGGGCAATTGAATGAGTCATTCTCATAAGAGGTTTTGTTGTTGGATAACGTGAACAACTTCATACCCGTAAATGAGATAGGTCTTGGAGGCATTCTTCTTAAGCCAGATCAGGGATCATTAGTATGATCTTCAATATAGTTAAGTATTAACCATGCAAATGATCTAATACAGGTTTGGCTTGATTTAAGGTTTTTGTTTCTGAAATGTGAACATAACTATAGACTGAATTTGAGCCTTTGTGTAACACTTGGGATTATTAAAACGGTTTATTTATTTTTATTTCATTTTATTTTTTGGGTTTCTTTAAAATATTCATTTGCAAGTTTTTTTGTGCAAATGATCGATCATCACGCTACACTTGAATAGAGGGAGTCTTATGAATCCCACATTGAGTAGACAATGATGCTCGATGTGGTACTTAAGTCATGAGGCTCTCCTGCCTAATGAATTAGTCTTTTAGGTCATGGGCTTAAGTGTAAAAGGGAGCATGTATTCTAAAATGGTTCGGGTGGGTTTTTGGTTGAAAAAAAGCACTTAAAAAGAACTATTCTATGTATTTGGATTCTTATTGATTTTGGCCCCAACGTGCTTCCAATTGAAGCTATATGTCACGTCAATTACAACGTGATACCAAACACATATTATAGCTTCTATGTCCCCAACATGTGTTTGAAGTTTCACAAAGAAATTTCCAACATGTGCTTAGACATATACAATTTCCACCAATTGTTAATGCATTACATTCGTGTTTCAGCTGTGAATCTCTCGTGAAACGGGTGCTTTGGGTAAAAAAATTAATTTGATCATTAAATAACTGAAATTTTCTAACTCGGCATGAGATGGATGCATGGACCATTCATAAGAAGGTGAGTTTGTCGCGGCCAAAACTAATTGGATGACCCCTAGGATGACTGTTAAAGAGGGAGAAGCTTTAGGTCTCCTTAAAGTGGGCAGATACTCTTCAGCTTCAGCAGGTGATTTTTGAAATGGACTCTCAATTGGTTATCAACAACATTAGCTCCCCGGAAGTAGATCTGTTTAAGTTTGGGGCCATTAATTAATCAAGATTGTAAGGTTAGTTTAGCTTTGAAACCAAATTTTGTCGGGAATTTTGTTAGGAGACGAGCGAATGCAATTGCCCTTACGCTAGCTAGGGCGGCTACTTCTTGACCTAGTCCATATGTCTTTGAGTTTTTACCAATGTGTATTTCAAACTTTATCTTTAATGAAATGATATGAGGTTGCTTTTGTAAAAAAAGATACTCATATTGTAGAATTTGCAATGTTTTTTTTAATGAAAAGATCTATTTTCTTTTTCTTGATAAAAGAGAAAGCAAGAAACAGAACTAACTAACAAAATGGGGGAAACAAACTCCCCTAGCATCCTCTTCTACACATAAGCTTAATTGAGCAGGAGCAACTTCTAACCAAGTGCAAGAAAGGGGACCAGAGTGGCCCAGGTTGGCAAGACAATCAACGCTTCTATTTCCTTCTTGATAGGTATGCTGGACTGTGCAATTCCAACTATTATCCTCAAGCATAGCCGAAACTTCTTTTATCAAGGAGAGGTTTGAAGTACAGGGAGAAAGACCTTCTCATTCTAATCATGCTGATCTCAACTTCCGAATCCAACTCAACAATAATCCAAGGCAAAAGAAGGCTACGAGCCGGTTTGAGGCCATTGAATAAACCCCAAAGCTGTGCTAGCACAGAAGTGGCATTTCCCAAATTGCAATGGAAACCAGCTAAATAGTTGCCTGAGTGATTTCGAATAAGGCCACCACAAGCTGACATACAATTGGGTAAGTGTCCCCATGGCTTAGGTCCTTTGGACCCGTTATGGGACTAATCTTTGCTCGGGGTCCAATAGCAGCTTAAGGTCCAGCCCCCTCCCCAAGGATGCATTCGATGGGAATCGATCCTAAGACCGTCCCCAACCAACTCAGCGCTGCTTGCCAACTGAGTTGCACCCATTGGGTACTGTTTTATTAACATATTTAATGTATTATATTCTACATTCTTATCAATTGAATTTTTCAATTCAATAAATCAGGGATTTGCTTTAATCTTGCTAATCAATTTATGTTGTTATTTTAGAGTGAAATTTACAATACTTTAAAATATTAATTCAAAATAACAACCAATAGTAAAAAATTAATTTTTTTTCGTCTCTTTCTCTCTTATAACATGATAGGGACCAAAGAGATTAAAATAAATAATATTAAAACTATACATTTGCAAGGCATATCCAAGCTTTTCTTCGAGGGGAAACAAAAACCTCCACATAAGGTAGCATTTTGAAATTTTCAATTTTTGAAAGCATAAATAGACACATAGTAATCTATAGTTTATATAAAACTCATTAAGTTGTACTGTATAGTACACGTGTCAAATGATAATCATCCATATATATATTGTATACAAAGCTGCATTCAAAAGCATTCATCAATGCATCCTCTATACTTATTTTACTTTAAATTAAAAATATGTCTGATTCACTGTCCATCATACTATTCATCCATCCCATTTGTTGATAATTTTTTTATTTTTTATTAATTTATTTTCTCTTAATATCTTTAATGTTTCTTTACAATATTAAAATAATAAAAGATTATATTCAATGACAATAATAGTCAATAAAACTTAAAAAATATTTTAAAATAATAATTAAATAAATAAGACACCATTGAGTTATAAAAAAATAATAATAGATTTTAGTTAAAAAGTTACTTTATAGCATAATACGAGATGAACTTGGATAGAAAAATACACAATTTAAAATAATAATAAACAAATAAATTGTGAAAATGGAACTTAATGAAAAAAGTTATTATTTAAAAATTATTTAAAATGATATATAAATTAGAGTGACGAATTTAGTTTATCAGATAATGATGATGATAATAATAACAATATAAATAATAATAATATCAAATAAAGAATATAAATTGTGCTAGAAAGTTCAGAATTTATAATAAAAATTTGCATTGAGTGGGTAAAAACATTGTCGTCAATCGTTGGTGTAACCCCCGTGCATCGCACGGGTAACTTTCTAGTTGGATAAAAATTAGCATACACACATTGATACATGGGGTAAGGAAGAGAATATATAGACACAGAAAGAGCGAGAGGAGTTGTGTAAGTTGGTAAAGTGAGGACGACTCTCGACGACAGAGATACTTTGGTATTTTTTTTTGTTTTCCAAGATATCTCCACACGGAAGATACTTTGGTAAGAAAATTTTGAAAATTCATGTATCCGTGTGATTATAAACATCGAACAAAGTTCTGCTTAATTTCTTCATCCATTATTCTTGTTGTACTCATTCTTTTTTAATTTTTTTGAATTGTTGTTTCAGTTGTTCCTTTCATTTTTAGGTCTTGAAGATGGTCCTCAAATAACTAAAATTCAATAGTTTACTAGCGCCAAGCACCAGTTGAGAATAGGCATTGACCGATGGTGAAGAAGGGACCATGTTTGCATTGCGGAATAAATTGTATGTCCTCTCTTCTTGTTGTTATTGCGAATATTAGTTAGATTAATTTTATTATAGATATCTTGTTTCAAAGCATTGATTTTTTTAATCAATTAACTGAATTGGCTTAATATATATCTGAAGCTTTTTTTTATTAACAAAAAAAGATATTAAAAAATTAGAACCGAATAAACAACCATACACTATAAATTTACATTTATCAAGAAAAAGGATAGAATAAAATTTATTAGGAGAGAATAAATTTCTGATTTCGCTCAAATGAATTATTGCACTTAATAAAATTTTAATTTTAAAAATTACAAGGGAATAAATGATTTATGAGATGAACATAAATGTAAAGAATTTTGAAATAAAAAATCAACTAAGAGAATCATATAATTAATAATTTCCATAACGTATATAAAATTTAGTAATGGATATTCTTTTCCAAAAATAATATGGTGAGTCATATATCGTTATTTTTTAATCAGTTGAGATTGGCGTCAGTGGTTAAATACCTCTCGTCCCTTAACCAAGGTCTCGGGTTCGAGCATTTGGTATGGCAAAAACCTCAGCTGTGAGGGATATATGCCACCCATAGAGGTGCCGAACAAACACACGCAGGAGATTATTCCCCGTCTCAGGTTGGCGGTGGGAAACTCCTCGAAATAGATCGGAAAAAAAATATATCGCTGTTCTTTTTTCTTTTTCTTTTTTCTTTACTGGAAATATATCGTATTTGCTAGCAAAAGCATGTGATACGTACATGGAAAATGCTATTTTACATTAATCCAATTTATGAAATAGAGGGTAAATTTCAATTTTCAAATGCTCTACCCAAAACATTAAAAAGAATGAATTGGTTAATTTATTCTCATTCATATATATATATATATATATATATATATATATATATATATATATATATATATATATAAATATATTGGAAAAGTATACACGCTTCCATTTTTTTTACTGAAAATTATGTTGCACTTATTCAAATAGAAGTTATTTATAAGTTTCACGTATTTCTTCTTCCTCTTGTGTTGGCATCGATAATAACATGGTTTCAATTCAACAGTTACTCCACTTTGGCATAACGGACCAGCTGAGAAGCCAGTGTTGTGTAATGCTTGTGGATCGCGATATAAGTTGAAAGGAAACCTTGAAAACTATTTCCCCAAGAATGCCGAATTTCAGTTATGCCTGAATAAATATGATGGAAGCAATCTCAATGTGGAAGAAAAACCAAAACTTTCAAATCATGTTCTAGGTACAGGTAATGGAAACAACAGTACA
The DNA here is from genome assembly GCA_030762895.1 of Sophora flavescens. Classification (NCBI taxonomy): domain Eukaryota; kingdom Viridiplantae; phylum Streptophyta; class Magnoliopsida; order Fabales; family Fabaceae; genus Sophora; species Sophora flavescens. The sequence goes on from CM061062.1 coordinate 74,728,377, forward strand.
AATGGTAAGTAAATCTCAGATGACCTCTCTAGATCTCTCTATCTATGTTTTTTTAGGGAAATCTATGTTTATATGTTAGACACACACAGGTAGCTATTTTTATTGTAACACCCCGATTTTTACTATTCTTCAATAATAATAAATATATGTATATGTTTATTTATTTATTTTTGTTTATTTTTACGTGATTTGGTTTGAGTAATTTTAATTACTCATTTAAAATTTATTTTTGAGTGCGTTAATATTGTCTTATGTCAGTGTAGGCACGATTACTAGACAATAATATTATGTTATTGCCACTAGTAGTATTCGTTTAGAAAAATATTTTTAATAATGAGATTGGAAGAAAATTATTGTTATATTTTTATTCTATTTAATTTTAGAGTTAAAAATATTTTGGTTTCACATTAATCAAAAATAAATTTTGGACTGTTGATTTTCTTAATTGATCAGTTCAACTATCATTCTTGACTCTAATTTAAATTTTGAAAATATATAATTATCAACCATTATTTTTAAATCAAAAAGAAAAAAACATATTTATTTTTAGGCTCAATATTTATTACTCATTTTGTATCTACTTAATCAAAAAAAATTTCTTCCTTCCTCTCCACTCTGTTACGCGCACGGAACCCCCCTCTCTTTATTTTTCTTTTTCTTTCTTCCTCACAAGAACAGAAACACCCATCCTTCTCTCCCTTGGTTGTCACCTTCTCTCGTCCTTCACTCTTGCTCAGATCGTGACCCTTCCACCTGCAGCCACCATCCGGCCGCGCGATGCCACCGTAGGGACGCTGTCTGGCCGCTGCTCGATGCGGAGAAGACCAGCACGCATTCCCAGCCTCTGTTCCACACGTCGCTCCGCCTTTCTCCGTCGTGGGAAGCTTGTTTCTGACCGCACCAAGGGAGAAGACGGTCGCACACCTCCGCTCGCTGCCATACATGTATTCTGTTTTGTTCCACTTTGGACCGCCGCCATGCCGTACGAACGGAGCTCCGCCATCCAGGGTCGTTCACCGTCGTGCCGGAGCGTGCCATTGTCACCATCTTTCATCTCCTTTGGTGAGTTGTTCCCCTCTTTTTCATTCTCTTTCAATTTTCCCTAAATTGATTTGGAACCCTAAGCTGCCATTTCAAACCCTAACTGTTAAATTAGAAACTAAATCCTTAAATTGATGGTATTGATTTCAAATTGGATATGTCAATTTCAAATTCCCTATGCTAATTGCTCAAATCCTCTTTAAATTCGGATTCCCCCAATTTCACTCAAAATCCTAAATTTTCATTTTTCTCTAATCATGAAATTGATTTTGTTTTAGTGTAATTAAGGCTCTTGATTAATGATTTCAAAGTTCAATTTCATGATACTCTAATCAAATCAGATTTTCCCCAATTTTGTTTAAATCCTTAATTTCCCAATTTGAAATATTAGTCAAATTATGTTGATTTCTCAATTTTGATTATGTTTTAATGTAATTAAAGTTGTTAATTTGTAGTTCCCTAGCCTAATTCCATATTACTTGATCAAAATTGGTTTTTCCCAAATTCCTAGAGAACTCTAAAACCCCAATCATTTTAAATGAAAAACCAATATTGTTTCCTTAGTTGAATTAATTATTTAAGTTGTACAAACTTATGTTTTGTGATGATGAGTTTCTGATTTTTGGTTGCGCTTGCTATTGGCTATGTTGATGGCCAATTTCCATCTATATGGATGTGACGGTCATAGTTGAAGGAGAAGAGGGTAAGTGGTTGGATCTATCTCGAAGTTGTTATAAGCGTTGCTAAGTGTTAGAGGAACCCGGAATGAGTGATCTTATTCTTGTCATCAAAGGTAAGGGGAGACTGCCTGAGGGATTTTCGGTAACTGCATGCTAATTGTGTGTCATATTTGAGTTTATTTGTTGTGATGTGTGGTGTCAAATTAACTTGGTATATGACTGTTATGTGGTTTTTAATGTTTTCTGTGAAAGCATGATTATACTGTGATATATGGATATCTGTTATGTATGGATTATCTGTTGGTTGGTTGATTGACTGAGAAGCCTGACATTGGTCAGTGCTCAATTAAATTAAAGATAAAAGCGTTGAAAAAGCTTGAGGAGGAATTCAAAGGATTTGATTTATGGAAGAAAAATATTGAAAGTATTTATATTTGATGATGTTTTGGAGAAAAGAGTGAATTATGAGTAAATTGTGAGGACGACATCTTGAAAATATTTCAGTTACGCTGTCTTTTTCAAACAAATTCAAAAATAAGATGAAAAGTTATTCTAAGAAATGTAAGTGTCAAGGATATTTTAACAGTGTTGGAAAAAATTAATTTACGACAAAGAGTCCTATTTCCTGAAACAGTAAACGACGGACAATTCCGTCAAGGTTTACCAAAGTGTTTTAAAGAGGGTATTATTGAGAATTTGTCTCAAATAAGGTCTTACAGTTCAAATTATTGATTTTTGAACAAAAATAAGTTTTAAGGAATTTTTAAGTTTACAAAACGAATTTCCCACGTAAAATGATTTTCGGTAAAAATCGAGTTATTTCCATCAACTTGGATAGGTTGAGGAAACTTTGATTTTGTTTTGTTTTTCACAGAACGAAAATGGTTTAAACGAACCTAGCAACCGAGACGTCGGGTCTAGAGTTCTAAGATATGGGCCTGGGGTCCGAAGAGGAAATTATGGACTATAATGTCCTATAAATCGTATATTTGGTTTTGTGCACTAATGATGAGCCTCTGGTTGACGAGTTTTATAACTAATAAAGACCATGGCTTTGTGCTAATTTTATATCATTTTCACCCAAATTAGACTTGATTGTCTTTAAGTATTATTTTGAGTCTGTAAAGTATTTTTAGGTTAATTTAGTTGATTTAGAGTTAAATAAAACACTTATTCTATTTTCTGTTTTCAGGTTAATAAAAGGAAATAATTCTGGAGCTTTCGCCCCGCGAGAAGGATGTTCGCCCCGCGAACCAGAAGGTGATTGTGCCAGAGAAATTGCAACCATTCTGTCTCGCCCCGCGAACACTTGACTCGCCTCGCGAGTAATCCAACCTTGGAAGACCAGAAGCCAGTACGGTTTATGCATGTGAAAGGTCACGGGCGTTACAGTTTGGAATCTGAAGAGTCTCGCCTCGCGAATGATATGCTCGCCTCGCGAGAAGATCAAAAGTTGCAAACTGTTCGCATTATTCGCCTCGCGAATGTGTGCTCGCCTCGCGAGTCCGCGTAGTCCAGAAGTTGTATATAAGTCAGTTTTAGACAGATCTGAATGGTTGGCTAGTCAGTTTTGGCTAGTTGCTAGCTAGTTAGTCAGATCTTAGTTAGTTTTAGTTTTATCTCTTAGCTTTTACTTTTCTTTGTAATGGAGAACTAGTCTCCTTGATTAATCTACTGGGATTGGTTTCCATTTACATTTGAGGTTCTGTAATTCCTGTTTTCACTTACTTTTCTCTTTTCAATACGATGCTATATGTTTCTGTTTTCTTAATTCAGGAATGTATAGTGTTGTGTTGATTTGTTTCGGTGATGTTATGTTCCTATATATAATCGCGTTTGCTTAATTCGCGTGTGTTCAATCATGTTCGCTTAGTTCATGAGTGCTTCACCCCGTTTGCTTAATTCGGGAATAGGGACATATATCTGTAGTAGTGGTTTCGCTTGTAAATTGTTGCTACAACCGGGAGGGGATTAGAATATGCTTAGGGCTTGGATTTATATGAACCGATGATAGTGGGAAACCAAGAACAGTAGGTTAATCGTTCTTTAGCTTATTTGGTAATTGCTTTTTATTGCGTTGTTTTTCTGTTCTGTTTTCTTTATTTAGTTTTCAATCTCAAAACCCCCCAAATCTGACTTTGTCTGACTTTTCTGTTAATAACGACAACGCCTAAGAGTCCTTGAGAGACGATACCCGAGTTGTCGCTTCCCTATCTACATTATTTTTTGTAAACGCTCGTTCTTTTTGACGCGTGGCGACAGCGCGACCAAAAATTGGCGCCGTTGCCGGGGACTCTTGTTGTTGTTATTAGCAAGAAAATTAAAAAAAAAAAATCTTTGCTGAATTGGTTTTGGTTATTTGTCTGGTTGTGAATTTTAGTACGCCCCATGGATAATTATATGCGAAATTATGTGCCTAATGTTTATTATGAGCAACCATGCATGTATTATTCTAATTTTAGTGAGCCACCACCATGCACATATTATCCTAATTTTACTGGAAGTTATGAGTCTAATAATGATTATGGCATGTTTGGAGTGAATAATCATTTTAGCCAACAAAGTGGAGGACAGAGCACCTTGGATGAGATTGCTTCTATGCAACAACAAATGACAGAATTCCAAGCAAGTATTCAACGGATGATAGAGGAGAACAATCAACGGATGGCAGAGCAAAATCTCGAATTCCAACGAATGATGGAGGCAAGTAATCTTGAATACCAGAGGAGAGAAGCTGAATCTCAGGAGTTATCCATTCTAATTGACCAAATAGTCGCCAACTTGGTTGCAATGCTAACTCCACAGCCCCTTGAAGAACATACAGAGTCACAAGTTATTCCTGACAATACTTCTGAGGATGATTTTGATGATGATGTTTCTATTGATGAACTGTGTGTTGAATCCCCTGATTCTAATACATGTGCTGATTGTTATTGTTCTGGCACTGCTTTGTGTATAGACTGTTATGCAGGTTTAATCTTTTCAGGAAACATAGGAAATGAGGATCAGGAGGATCAGGAGGACATCTGCTTCACCGTGCTTGAGGATGATGAAGAACCTTTGGAAGTAGATGATTCAATTAAATCAAATGCATGTGTTGAGAGTAATGGGGTGGATGAATTGAGTGCTGAATTTCCAGACATTCTAACTTTTACTGATTCATTTTATTGTGATATATGTACTGACTCTACTAACACTAACCTTTGTGTGGTGTGTGCTGAAATTTCTGCATGTATAGCAGGTGATAACTTTGTTAGTGCAGTGAATGAAGAACGTGCAGAAGTTGAAGCAGCACCAGTAACCCCAGCTAACTGTTTGCCACATCCCCCTGTGGAACCACCAGTGATGGAGTTCCAGCCTTTGGATTTGTCACTGTGGCCATTTCAAGAGGTTGAACCCCAATTTTATTGGGAGGACTTTATGGACAAAGTTGAGAAAGAGGTCATCTGTGACCCAAGAGGGAGTGAGAAGTCCACCGTACTCGGTGAGGTCATCATAATTGTCAAGTGCTCACTCCCACATCAAGGCTGCGAGTTAGGGAAGCATGGAATGAGCTTTCGTCCTTTGGCTACCACGTGGGCCTTATGTTACAAGCAATGGGATCCTGGTGGAACCGCCCTCTAATGAGTTTTTCTAAACCCTCTCTTTTTAATTTTCTTTTCCTTGCTTTATTTTTGTTTTGTTTTTAATAAAGCTCCTGAATAATTTGAGAAGCTCAGGAGTATTAGTGTGTCTTTTATTGGCAAGTTTATGGGATTTGATTAAATTTTTGCATAGATGGATTGCATGATAGTGTTGACTGTTTTCCCCCTAGGATTTGAAAAATTTTTGAAAAATGATCCCCATGTGATTGAAAACTGAACTTTGAGATTTTGTTATGATGGCATGATTTATGATAAGTTTGGGGTGATAGGAAGCACACACTAGGGATAGAATCTCTGTCAAACAATTTGCAAATAATGTCCAGGTGAAATTTTGAGCCTCCAACATGTTTTTGACTGTGAGAAATCATTTTTTAGATTGCACTTTCCTGAATTTGCTTGAATCTCTTTATGGTTTGCATGATTATGTGTTTGTTTCAAATGATTTAGGCATTTTCTTTGTAAATAACTACTTAGCCTGAAAATAACCAGTCCTAATGCATGTTCCTTAGTTAGCCCCTTTGAGCCTAATTAGCCTGTTAATTCTTGTTGACCTGATATTATAAGCTAAAATCTGGAAAACCATGTTAACCCGATCTTAGGATTAGGAGAGCATGGCATCTTAGTAAGAAATTTGGTTTTCAAGAAACTAAGTTTGGGGTGGCTACAAGGTGACATGTTTGGGATTGAGAAAAAAATACAATAAAAAGGTTAGAGCCAAAGGCTTGTAAAAAAAATACTAAAAAAAAAAAAGGCTGTAGTCACCCAAGGCAATTGGAAAGATGAATGAGAAAAGGAACTTGAGTGGAATTTCAAAGTGTAGATAATGTTCATGCTCTCTTAGTTCCTAGGGTCTTCAGCCTAGTTCCTTTGTATATCCTACCCTTAGCCAGGCCCCACTACAACCCATAAAAGACCTTTTGATGTTGCTTGCATGTTTTCTGTGGGAATCATTTGGAGATGAAAATCAAATTTATGGGAAGTGCTCTTAAAAGTGAAATTGAGTGCAATGTTGATAGCCTGACACAAACTGAGCGATTGAGTGAACACTAATTGCCCTTGTGAGGAAGGCAGTTGTTTGGAATTGGTGATCTCCCTCTTGTGTGTGACTTGGATCCCCTGCTTAGATTTCTGATTGTTTGAATGATGAAATTCTCAATTGCTTGGAATGAATGAATATGGGGATTGCTTTGTTTGTAAAAGGGGGAACATTGAAAAATATTTTGATAAATTGCTTGAAATCTGTGCAAAAGTTGATTGAATCTTTTGAGCTTGCCATGTCTTGAGTCTTTTTAAGTTTTTAAGTTTTAGTTTGCTTGGGGACAAGCAAAGTTTAAGTTTGGGGTATTTTGATGAGCCTCTGGTTGACTGGTTTTATAACTAATAAAGACCATGGCTTTGTGCTAATTTTATATCATTTTCACCCAAATTAGACTTGATTGTCTTTAAGTATTATTTTGAGTCTGTAAAGTATTTTTAGGTTAATTTAGTTGATTTAGAGTTAAATAAAACACTTATTCTATTTTCTGTTTTCAGGTTAATAAAAGGAAATAATTCTGGAGCTTTCACCCCGCGAGAAGGATGTTCGCCCCGCGAACCAGAATGTGACTGTGCCAGAGAAATTGCAACCATTCTGTCTCGCCCCGCGAACACTTGACTCGCCTCGCGAGTAATCCAACCTTGGAAGACCAGAAGCCAGCACGGTTTATGCATGTGAAAGGTCACGGGCGTTACAGTTTGGAATCTGAAGAGTCTCGCCTCGCGAATGATATGCTCGCCTCACGAGAAGACCAAAAGTTGCAGACTGTTTGCATTATTCGCCTCGTGAATGTGTGCTCGCCTCGCGAGTCCGCGTAGTGCAGAAGTTGTATATAAGTCAGTTTTAGACAGAACTGAATGGTTGGCTAGTCAGTTTTGGCTAGTTGCTAGCTAGTTAGTCAGATCTTAGTTAGTTTTAGTTTTATCTCTTAGCTTTTACTTTTCTTTGTAATGGAGAACTAGTCTCCTTGATTAATCTACTGGGATTGGTTTCCATTTACATTTGAGGTTCTGTAATTCCTGTTTTCACTTACTTTTCTCTTTTCAATACAATGCTATATGTTTCTGTTTGCTTAATTCAGGAATGTATAGTGTTGTGTTGATTTGTTTCGGTGATGTTATGTTCCTATATATAATCGCGTTTGCTTAATTCGCGTGTGTTCAATCATGTTCGCTTAGTTCATGAGTGCTTCACCCCGTTTGCTTAATTCGGGAATAGGGACATATATTTGTAGTAGTGGTTTCGCTTGTAAATTGTTGCTACAACCGGAAGGGGATTAGAATCTGCTTAGGGCTTGGATTTATATGAACCGATGATAGTGGGAAACCAAGAACAGTAGGTTAATCGTTCTTTAGCTTATTTGGTAATTGCTTTTTATTGCGTTGTTTTTCTGTTCTGTTTTCTTTATTTAGTTTTCAATCTCAAAACCCCCCAAATCTGACTTTGTCTGACTTTTCTGTTAATAACGACAACGCCTAAGAGTCCTTGAGAGACGATACCCGAGTTGTCGCTTCCCTATCTACATTATTTTTTGTAAACGCTCGTTTTTTTTGGCGCGTGGCGACAGCGCGACCAACTAAAATCTACGCGTCCAAGACTAGTGCATCGATCTGGATTTCGTGATTTGCACACCTTTTGACTTGGAGTCGGTTATTTTGGAATGATGTATTAAACTTGAAAGTTTAAATTGGTGATTTAGTTGTGAGACTTTTAGCTCCGACACCTAAAGATTGATCACAAAGAAAACGACGAGAACAAAACGTTTTACATGCATTACAGGGCAGACGTGCCTTTGCATAGGACTTGAATGCTTGATGGCAAGTATTCATGCAGTTTGCGTCACTGTGCCTTGATGGATATACGACCAAGTAGACCATGTGCTATATGTAGTCACCACTTTGCCTTGAGTTGGACTGTGGAATGGTCAATAGAACTTTGCCATATCGGGCATTGATTCTGCCTTAATTGGCAACTAGAGCCTGATCAGCTCATTTATTTGTTGGTTGGAGCTCCGGAGATTAGGTCTCAAAGTTAGTTGTGGAATATTGAAGTGTCGTGGGGTTTAAAACGGGTACGACTGTCGAGTATGAAACCCTTTGATAAATATATTGTTTATCTTTGAATATTCATGTTAAATGGTAATTGAGAGTCGTGCATGTGGTTATCGTATTTAAATCCATATATTGGTATCTCACCCTTGCATGTATTGGTTTTTCTGGTTTTACTGTTGTACCTTGGTACACGCGTACAGAAGATGCAGGGGAGGTTTCCAATTTCGCTCGGGGATATTATTCCCAATCCTGGAAGATGTATAATGTCAGGTATAATGGTAAGAACCATAGGGGTCTTACCCATGAATATCTTTTAGAGCGACCAGCTTAGGTTTGAGATGATGTTGATTAATGTTAGTATGTACGTTTATGGCTCGGAGAGCCTTTATTTTTGGATGGAATGTAAATGGCTCGGAGAGCCCTTCTTTTGGATGAAAAATGTAAAATCTTTCATTTTGGTTAGGTATTTGTTTATGTAAATAGTTTCAGAAAAATACCGTCTTTATGTTTTCTTGTATGACTGGAATTTCTGGGATGAAAATGGGAATATTTCAACATTTCAACAGGTGTTTTTTATCTTGGGATGTTGCAATTACAGAGGAGACTCTGTCAAAAATTTTGTAAAAATATTCAAGCTTTTTATTTAAGTACATTTCGAAAATAAATAGGTTTGCCAGGCTAGGTTTGTTAGTTTGTGCGCCAGTCACGGCTTAGGTTTTGGGTCGTATAACAAATGGTCCATATATGACCAAAATTTGTACCAGGATAGGTGAAAATGTGATGTTACTATTTCAAAACAGGTTTAAATTTTACCGTAACCGCATTTAACAAACTTTATACTCGTTTTCTGGTGCTTATATATTTATATAAATTAATTTTCGAAAGCAACCAGCGAAATTCCCTTTTAAATTCATTTCCACACGTGTTTACAAAGTAATGCCCAAGGGGGTGTTACATTCATAGCATTTTAGTTATTTATTGATACTTATGATTTTAAATTACGGTTGTCATCATGGTCATATTACATTTGTTGCAATTATAGATAACTAATCGCAAGAAAATATTGTCAATCCGACTATAATTACTAAGGCTATTTTTGAGAAGATGGATTGAAGTGATCAGTAATGAAGTGAAGCGATTGAAAAACAATAACTCATTATTTGAGAGTTTATTAAGTAACGAATGAGAAGGTTTAGGATGGTGACCCAAACCACTCCATCTCACCTAAACCCTCAATTTGTATACCCACCAAATTGAGGGGCTTGAGATTCCCTCATTAAACCTTCTAAATAATGGAATGATATATTTTTATCTCTCTGCTCCACTCCATCACTAACCATTTGTAGGATATAAAATCTACCAGTTGTACTCCCATTAATATTAATTTCATTGGTTGAAAAAAATAATCTATGGTTCCATACAACACATTGTGACTACCTCACTTCAGTAATAACTTACTTATTATATTTTTCATCAAAACTTTAATTCTTACTTGGAGGGTTGTATTCTAATGATTAGTAGCTTTCATTTTCTTAATTAGGTGGCGGGATAAGTCCAAATTTAAGGAACTCAAAAATCCCTTCTGTAACACCCCGATTTTTCACGGCTTTCTAATATCGGTAATAAATATATAAACATATATTTTTATCCGAGACTTAGAAAATGATTTTGGATAGACCAAGGTCATTTCCATGTTATACTTATTTTCATAGGGTTTCAGTTAAGTTTTTGGTTGAAAATTCAGACGGGAACCGATCTGCCTTTTTCTGTGTTTTCACTGACAGTAAAAGTTTACTACTCAGAAAGCCTAATTTTAATTTGTGAACGAGATGAAAAATGTTTTTATCTTATTTGCTACGATATTGGAAGTTTTGAAAAATTTAGCGTAAAATTTAAAATATTATATTTACAGCGGGTGAAAACGTCGATATATCTCTAGGAAAAACTTGCGTCAGATGAACCATGGAGTCAGCAACGGGGCTGAGGTGACAGATTTAACTGATGTGACAGACATTTATGACGATCCTATCTGCGTCATAATGGTCATAATGGCGCATTTATGACAAAGGAATATTTTGCATGGAAATGACGATTTTACCCTTGGCTCTTCATGAAATTTTCAAGCCATGCCATTGTAAATTTGGACCAAATTGCCCCTAAACCCACGGCTCCCCCTCTTTAGCAACACACTTTGGCAAATTTCTTCATTTCTTCATGTCATCTCCTTCCTCCAAACTTAATGTTTTCTTAAGAACACATAAGAACAACCATAGGTGTTCATACTCGCCAGATTTTGCATAGCGATTATGACCATTTTCTATATGAATCTCGAAAACTTTCTACATGAAAGTTGTTCATATTTATCTCTTATTTCCAACGACATAAAGATCATCAAAAACGGACAAGTATAGTGAGAGATATCTCCAGATTACCGAAGCTGCCCTAAATCTTCACCATCTTCATCTTTCTCTCTAAGCTTAACACTTAGAACACCAAGGTGATTTTGTGAAGAACATCATCCAAATCATCATTTTCTTTGATCATCAAGAGGTAGTCTCTCTTAATCTTGCTATTCTAAGCTTTTCTCTTCACAAGATTCTTGAGTTTATGCCTTTCATCATCATTTTCTTCATATAATTCAAAGTTCTTGAAGCTTTCTTCAAAAATTCATAACTAATTGTATAAAAATCATTTTGACATGAAACCAATTGCTATAATCTCATAATCATCTCTATTTTCATCATCTAGAAGCATGTGATCATGAGAAATTTCTTACCTATTTTTCTAAGCTAGGCCGAACCTATGTCAAATAGGTGTTCTTGGATTTTGTTTCAACTTTAAGCCATGATTCATGATTTAATCTCTTGATATCATGATAACTATTGTATACAAGTGATTTGAAAACAAAAAAAAAAATCAAACCCTAGCTTATTTATTCCAAAAGGGGTGAGAGCCTAAATTTTGTTGTTGGATGAATTTTGATTCAAAAGTTGTCTTGTGACACTTAAATCCAACTCTAAGTTACCTATGTTTGTTGAATCCAAGAGTTGATAAAATTTCAAAATCCCTAGCTTTTTATTTTGGGAAAAACCGAAACCCTAGTCTTGGAACTAGATGAGTTTCATTCAAAGTTCTTGGTTCATGATCATTGATCAAGTCTCCATCATGTTTAAGGATCATAAATCCATAAGTTAGAAAATTTTTAACATCCTTAGTCTAATGATCTTGAGTAGGCCGAACCATTACCATATGGTTTAGAAAGTTTTTTGTTTGATTTTCATTAATTTTGTGGCGATTTGTTGTGAAGGATAAATCGTTGTTGATTATCCTGAGTGTACAAAGGAAACATAGATCAAATCGGGAAATCGTTCGTGAAACAAATACTTGAATCTTCAAGAGGTAAGGGGACTATGACTGAGGAGTATAAGATAATCACATGCTTATTGTTGGAGTCATTTGTTAATTTTATGTAGAAAATATTTTATGATCTTGCATTGTTTACTGTTGACTGCTGGATTGATTAGATATTTATCTGAGTAATTGAATTGATGTGATATGTGGATTTACATGATGATAATTATTTGGTTATATTATAATCGTGCTGCATGTCATAGATGGATATATGTCATGTTATTCGGTGGTTGAATTTTTTCTGTTGTTGAGTGTTGGACTGAGAAACCTGACATTGGTCACTGTTAAAAAAATTATTTTGAGGATAAAAAACTTAATAAGCTTGGATAATTAATTAGAGGGATTAATTTGAGAAATTTTGGGGAAAATGAAAAAAATTAATATTTTAATAATATTTTGTGGAAACTCTGTAAATAAGCGACAATAATGGCGAAACCGTGAAATTTTTTCACAGGCTCTAATTTTTGTAAAATAAATTCAATTTTATTATAAAATGTTATTTAAAGTGATTAAGTTTCGAAAATAATGTTTTATAGCAGTCAGAACAATTACTTCTGACAGAAAAGTGATTTTAGTTATAAAAAGAATTTTATTAAAATAATTTTGGGAAAAGATTAAATATCTAATTATTTTATCATTATAAAATTATTTATTGATTACTTTTAAAAGTTGACTTTTATTGAGAATTAATTTCAGAAATAAAATAATCAGAAATGAAAGGAATTTATCAATGATTTCCAGGTGTTATCAACGTTTTAACAGAAAAAGGATTTATGTAAAAGTATTTTTATTCAGCAAAATTATTCCGTTAAACTTGGATAAGTTTTCGGAGCTTTTGTTTTGTATTTGTTTTTCACTGAGCGAAATGTTTTACAAGTAGATAAATGAACCTAGGAACCGAAACGTCGGGGTTCTAGTGTTCTGTGGACACGTAGATCAGGGATCTGTGTCATTGGACTGAGTGTCCTGCAATGATTTTGTGGACTGTGTGTCCTAAGTTGATTTGGAAATTGTGAGTTCCATATCCTCGAGCCTAAGACTGGTGCATCGGTTTAAGGGCCTCGTGATTGAGCACTCGGATTGTGTGTCCGATGTTGAGTTTAAAACATTTGGGCTGTGTGTCCTGCGTTTGTTTAAGGGGAAAGTCTTAATAAGAAATGAAGCATGGTCGTTAGCTTTGTGCTTCGACAAGGAAAGATTTTTACGACAAAGAAAACAAAACAAGAATAAAAGTTTTTCTCATGCATTTTTGGCAGACGTGCCATGTGTTATTATCATTGTGTTCCGTGTGGACCAATGAGTTACCATGTGTATGACTACAATAATAGTTGGATAGTTGTCACAAGGGGCCGTATGACTAAGCTACAATAGCTGTTTGAGTGGCTATCATACGAGGTCGGATAATACTTGTGCATAGCTGCAATAGCTGTTTGAGTGGTTATTGCACAAGTGACTCTGTACATAACTGCAATAGCTGTTTGAGTGGTATGTATCTGTGTACAACTGCAATAGTTGTTTGAGTGGTTGTCACAGAGGGGTCATGTGAACAATTGCAATGGTTGTTTGAGCAATGGTCACATGAGGTTGAGGTGGATTATCCGACAATGTAAACTGTGTACAACTGCAATAGTTGTTTGAGTGGTTGTCACAGAGGAGTCATGTGAACAGTTGCAATAGCTGTTTGAGAAATGATGACATGAGGTTGAGATGAAGTGTTTTTGAGCCTGATCAGCTCATTTGAAAGAAGTTGGGATCTCCGGAGATTAGGTATCAAAATAGAGCCTGGATATTGAAGTGTCATACATTTTTATAAAATGACGATGACGGTCGGGTATGAAACCCTTTGAATTAAATTATCCTACTGTTTTGAATAATTTTTTTATGATGTGAATATATGGTATATGCTATTTGTGTGTCGTGCTTGGGGTCGTCTTATCAAAACTCATATATTGGAAACTCACCCTTACAAATATATTAGGTTTATTCTAGACTAAGGTAGTACTTTGGTACACTAGTACGGATGAAGCGAAGGAATTCACTGAGTCGTTCGAGGACTTAACTCCTATATGCTTGAAGAAGTATTCGTTAGTGGGAATGTCAAGAGGGTATTTCCAATAACTGTCTTGTAGAGTGACCAGCTATAGGCCTTTTGGTGTCTTATAAAGTAGTGGTACTTGGTTAGTCTGGATGTTGGGCTATTGAGAGTCATTCTTTTGAGTCGTAATTCCAGATTACCGCTACTGTACAATTACGTCTTTATTTTCTTATGTTATGACTTCGGGAGATGACCTGTTATGTGAAGGTCTAAGTGTAAATCTCTTATGATACCTATATATGTTATATAGTTGTATACTATGTTAATGGTGTTGGATTGTATATACAGTAAAAGAAAAAAAAAATCACCAATTTTGAAAGGGGTAAGTAAATAGAAATTTATATTTTCCGAAAGCAACCAGCAACACTTTAGTGAGTGTATTTCCGCAACAAGTTACTTAAATGTGATACCCTGAAAAGGGGATGTCACATTAGTGGTATCAGAGCTGGTCGAGTCTTTCGGGAAACCTTGGGAAATAGGTCTGTTAGGTTTTTGTTGTGTGATCTCTGGTTGGATCTTGTTTGAATTGTTTCCTTGTCGAAACAATGTGTGTTAACACACAAGAAGGTGTATTTTGATGGATTTTGATTTTGTTCTAGTTAAGACGTTGTGAGAAACCATGGATAGTAGATGGTGCATTGATTGAATTACTTCTTAGAAGTAATGTGTTTTAAACACGTAAGGATATGTTTCAGTTTTTGGTTGCCATTTAACTGATTGCGTCGTGTAGGTCAGTTATGGAACCAGAAGGTGGATGTGGACGCGGCTGTGGTAGAAGCCGTAGAGGTGGTCGTGTTAACGGTCGTGGTAACCTCGAATAGAACTATGAGGAAGCCGGAGACATGGACTATGCTGCACAAGCAATGGTAGATGTTGCCACTGCTATTGCACAACAAGCTGCTACAATGGTTGCCCAGAATTTACAGGAACAACTTCGAGCTGAACAGGCTGCCGAGGGCATAGTTCTTATTGCTTTTAGACGCCAGAATCCTCCACAATTTCATGGAGATGTGGATCCTACAAAAGCTGATTTGCGGATTCAGGAAATAGAGAAAATATTTGAGTTGATTCATAGTCCAGAAGGAGTGAAGGTGCCTTATGCTACTTATCTGTTGTTTGGAGATGCTGAGTATTGGTGGAAGGGCACTAAGCAACTGCTGGAAGCAGAAAATCAGGAGATTACTTGAGAGATATTTCGGAACTTGTTTCTGAACAAGTATTTTCCTCAGAGTGCTCGAGCTGAAAAAGAGCAAGAATTTTTGCGTCTGCAGCAGGAGGATATGTCTGTTGGGGAATACGCGGCAAAATTTGAGTTACTTGACAAGTATTTTCGCTTCTTCCAAAATAACCCGGATGAAGACTGGAAGTGTGAAAGGTTTGAAGGAGGACTATGATTTGAAATCAAGGAGTCGGTACTGCCACTGGAAATCAAGAATTTCCAAGCTTTAGTTGAGAAATGTAGAAGAGTAGAACTAATGAGGAAAGGGAGAGATAATGGAGGGAATGTTGGAGGACCCTCTCGAATCAAGAACCAGTTTCAAAATCAGAGTCAGGAGGAGAAGCAAATCCATAGAAAACCTTATTTCCGACCACCAAGAAATGAACAGAACCAACAACTATATCGTCTAGTTGTTTCTGCATCAGGTAGTAGAGGTCAAAGGAACCAAAGCCAAGGCCAAGGCAGGAGATGTTTCAAATGTGGAGATTCAAATCACATGGCAGATAACTGCCCTTTTAAAGAAAGGAAATGTTTCAATTGTGATCAAATAGGACACTTATCAAAGGATTGTAATGCACCAAGGCGTGGATTAGTTGCCAATGAAACAAGAACCAATAAACCAATGGCTAAGGGGAGAGTTTATACCATGAGTGGTGTCGAAGCTTCAAATTCTAACGATCTCATATAAGGTAGTTTTGACATCGCTGGTAATCCTTTAACTGAACTTTTAAATTCAGGTGCGATGTAACTTTTTTTCGATAGATTGTGTGGAACTTTTGAGTTGTCTATTTATTCCTTATCACATGATGTGATCGTTTCAAAACCCCTTGCTGAACCAAATTTTGTAGAATTTTATATGTGGGAACTAACCTATTTTGTTCAGGATAGACACTTTCATGATAAAAGAAGTTTCTTGATGAGACTTAGTCGATTCACTTTTACTTTTGGTGGAAGTGACCCAGTCTGAATTTTTGTCGGACTGATGTTCTTTTAAATCGTTATGTAGTAAAGTTCTTGTGAAAGAAGGAACTTTATTAGAGTCATGTTTGTAAACATGTATTAGCTATGCATTTTTACACTCACGAACCTATTGAAGAATCTTTTTACATATTGAACACTTGTATCTTTCAGATTGGTCAAATTATTCTTTGCGCTTTCTTGTGAAAGCGAAATCAAGAAATTTCTTGTCTTGAAGATCTCTTTTCAGATTATTGTGAGCAGATTGACGAAGTCGACACCTTTTTACCTGCTTAGGTCCATTGTGTAGTGGAAGAACTAACAGAGGTATGTATCAGTGGACCGATCCAACTTGATATTGAATCTTCCAACATCGTTCTGAATGAAGTCCGAAAAACTTACTTCAAGTGTTGGGCAAAGTTTTCATCGAGCGTTAAGAGCCTAGTTGAAGTTAATGTTCAGCCTACCATCATGAATTCGATGGATAAGTAAGAAAGGAATTGATCCTTAGAAGGTTAGCTAAGAGTAAGTGTAATACCTAAGCACGACAAGAGGTGAGTGGATTTTTATTGAGGTGTAGATGTGATTAGTAATCTGAGAATTTTCAGAAGTAATATCAGTAAGTAAGATGATTTCGGTAGATTTTATTATGATCGAGGTAAAGTTTGCAAAAGGAACTCTAGGATAATGATAAAATGATCATCGCTAAGATTTAATTGTATGATTGGAAGAAATTACAGAAAGGTGTCTATGGTAGTTTTACCTAAGTTGAATGTGAGCGGAAAAGAGAAGTTCTTGAGTAAAACTAAGTTGTTAGAAAAGTTCAAAAGCTAAGAATTAGATAATTCTATTCTATATAATCTCTTTTGGTTTAATTGCATTAAGATATGAAATGAAATTATTTTGAGGATGAGATGTGTGAGGTAATATCAAATTGGAGTGGTGAATCATAATCAAGAGGAACTAAGACTATGATTAAATATTTTAAGTAAGGAGTTGATGTGCGGTGCTGTGAAGACATTGTTGGTCTTAGTGATAATATTCAGAGTTAGATTGTTGGAATAAGGTTTCTGGTGGAATCATGTTAAAAAGAGAAGTAATTAAGTTTTGATTTTGTTTTTCGAGTGTGATAGACTTTGATGAAATTTTGAGGATAGTAAGGATAAGTAGAAATGACATAATAATGAATTGTGTTCGGGAATATGGAATAAGAAGAGTGAAGCGATGTGAAGGTCAATGTAAAATCTTAAGGTTAAGATGATGTTACAAAATCCTGTTTAGTTTCGAGTCACTAAATTTCGAGGACGAATTTTTTTTATAGTGGGGTAGTAATGTAACACCCCGATTTTTCACGGCTTTCTAATATCGGTAATAAATATATAAACATATATTTTTATCCGAGACTTAGAAAATGATTTTGGATAGACCAAGGTCATTTCCATGTTATACTTATTTTCATAGGGTTTCAGGGAAGTTTTTGGTTGAAAATTCAGACGGAAACCGGTCTGTCGTTTTGTGTTTTCACTGACAGTAAAAGTTTACTGCTCAGAAAATCTAATTTTAATTTGTGAACGAGATGAAAAATGTTTTTATCGTATTTGCTACGATACTGGAAGTTTTGAAAAATTTAGCATAAAATTAAAATATTATATTTGTTGCGGGCGAAAACGTCGAGATATCTCAAGGAAAAACCTGTGCCAGATGAACCAGGGAGTCAGCAACGAGGCTGAGGTGACGGATTTGACTGATATGACAGGCATTTATGACGATCCTATCCGCGTCATAATGGTCATAATGGCGCATTTATGTCAAAGGAATATTTTGCATGGAAATGACGATTTTACCCTTGGCTCTTCATGAATTTTTCAAGTCATGCCATTGTAAATTTGGACCAAATTGCCCCTAAACCCACGGCTCCCCCTCTTTAGCAACACACTTTGGCAAATTTATTCATTTCTTCATGTCATCTCCTTCCTCCAAACTTAATGTTTTCTTAAGAACACATAAGAACAATCATAGGTGTTCATACTCGCCAGATTTGCATAGCAATTCTGACCATTTTCTATTCTGAATCTCGAAAACTTTCTACAAGAAAGTTGTCAATCTTTCTCTCTTCTTTCCAACGACATAAAGATCATAAAAAACGGACAAGTATAGTGAGAGATATGTCCAGATTACCGAAACTGCTCTAAATCTTCATCATCTTCATCTTTCTCTCTAAGCTTCTCAAGAACACTTAGAACACCAACGTGATTTTGTGAAGAACATCATCCAAATCATCATTTTCTTTGATAATCAAGAGGTAGTCTCTCTTAATCTTGCTATTCTAAGCTTTTCTCTTCACAAGATTCTTGAGTTTATGCCTTTGATCATCATGTTCTTCATATAATTCAAAGTTCTTGAAGCTTTCAACAAAAATTCATAACTAATTGTAGAAAAATCCTTTTGACATGAAACCAATTGATATAATCTCATAATCATCTCTATTTTCATCATCTAGAAGCATGTGATCATGAGAAATTTCTTCCCTATTTTTCTAAGCTAGGCCGAACCTATGTCAAATAGGTGTTCTTGGATTTTGTTTCAACTTTAAGCCATGATTCATGATTTAATCTCTTGATATCATGATAACTATTGTATACAAGTGATTTGAAAACAAAAAAAAAATCAAACCCTAGCTTATTTATTCCAAAATGGCCGAGACCCTAAATTTTGTTGTTGGATGAATTTTGATTCAAAAGTTGTCTTGTGACACTTAAATCCAACTCTAAGTTACCTATGTTTGTTGAATCCAAGAGTTGGTAAAATTTCAAAATCCCTAGCTTTTTATTTTGGGAAAAACCGAAACCCTAGTCTTGGAACTAGATGAGTTTCATTCAAAGTTCTTGGTTCATGATCATTGATTAAGTCTCCATCATGTTTAAGGATCATAAATCCATAAGTTAGAAAATTTTTAACATCGATCCTTAGTCTAATGATCTTGAGTAGGCCGAACCATTACCATATGGTTTAGAAAGTTTTTTGTTTGATTTTCATTAATTTTGTGATGATTTGTTGTGAAGGATAAATCGTTGTTGATTATCCTGAGTGTACGAAGAAAACATAGATCAAATCGGGAAATCATTCGTGAAACAAATACTGAAATCTTCAAGAGGTAAGGGGAGTATGCCTGAGGAGTTTAAGATAATCACATGTTTATTGTTGGAGTCATTTGTTAATTTTCTGTAGAAAATATTTTATGATCTTCATTGTTTACTGTTGATTGCTGGATTGATTAGATATTTATCTGAGTAATTGAATTGATGTGATATGTGGATTTACATGATGACACTACTACAGAAAAGGGCTTCAGTAGAGCTTTTTTTTTGCCTTTAGTAGCGTTTCAAAGCGCTATCTATTCACCCGCTACTGAAGGTGGGAGAGATTCAATAGCGCTTAAAAAAACGCTACTAAAAGTAGGAATAGGTAGCGCTTCCTTGAGAAAGCGCTGTCTAAAGTTGGTAATAAGACAATATATTACATACTTTAGATAGCGCTTTCTCAAGAAAGCGCTATCTATTTGTCACTTTAGGCAGCGTTTTTTCAAGAAAGCGCTACTGAAAGTAGGAATAGGTAGTGCTTCTTTGAGAAAGCGCTGTCTAAAGTTTGTAATAAGACAATCTATTACATACTTTAGACAGCGCTTTCTCAAGGAAGCGCTGTCTATTTGTCACTTTAGGCAGCGTTTTTTCAAGAAAGCGCTACTGAAAGTAGGAATAGGCAGCGCTTCCTTGAGAAAGCGCTGTCTAAAGTTGGTAATAAGACAATCTATTACATACTTTAGATAGCGCTTTCTCAAGGAAGAGATGTCTATTTGTCACTTTAGACAACGTTTTTTCAAGAAAGCGTTACCTATCCCCCCTTTTTTTTTTCATTATTCACTGTTTTTCTACATTTCCCACCTGCACAACCATCCCTCATCAATTCACAGTAACACTGCATTTAGGTACATCACACACATACACATATATAATGTACAAAGCTTACATACAATATTGGTAAGCATATATATATATATATATATATATATATATATATATATATATATATATATATATATAAACCAAACCAATTAAATATCAAAATCATGCATATATAACCAATTAATTAAGTAATATACTTTAACACAATTCACAATAACAAATTGAATGAACCCCACCAAAAAAAAAGCAAGAGCTCTCTTTTTTCTATATTCTGCAGCTCTACAATACAATGGCCAAGTCCAAGAATAATGCTAAGAAGCTCTAATGCTAAGAAGCTCTGGTCTTTGTCACCTCTCATTGTTTACAATCTCATCATACTCAGGACTAAGACCGGGTAGACAACCAGTCCTCACCCAAACATCCTTTTCCATTCGTAGATGAAGTGCAAGGTAGGGTCCCTTGCTTTTGAGCTCTTCAGACTCTTAAAACTTTGGTCCTTTCCACCCTTTCTCCTACGCTCCACAGGATTGTAGTTCCTAAGAAAAAGGTAAAGATTTGATTAAATATACTGTATGAATATTAGAAACAAAAATGCATGGCATAATTGCATCTGTCTGATATCAATATCACAACCATAAAAAAAAGGAAAAAAAAAGTATCAATGTATGATTGTCTCTTCTAATCGCCAATACTACACAATAAATCCAAAATCATAACAACACTACACCTGAACAATGCAATCAACAATTAGCCTCCTTTTGGATTCACTTTGACTATTGCGCATAAGAACAACAAATGGTTTGAGAATATCATTTTGGAAAGTGAAATTTGCCAATTCAGCACGCTCCAAATATGCTTGCTTTATAAGTTAAAAAGAGAAAAAAGTGTGCTTGCTTTATAAGTTAAAAAGAGAAAAAAGAAAAAAAAAGTGTCTAACATTAAAATGGATCTTCAATCTTTTCTTTGAATTTCCAATTGAAGCAAAAGCACATCCAGGATTACTAATATTAAAATAATCCTGAGCATGAGCACAAAGCATTTATGCAATGCCTTGGGCAGTAGCCTCAATAAAGGCGCTTCTATTTGATAAAAAAAACATATTATCTATTTAAAACATGCATAAGAATCTATCTACGCTACTTTACAAAATAAGTAAAATAAAGAAATAAAAAAAAAGCATAACTGATAAAAAATAAAAAGAGAGGCTGAAGAATCTATCTGGGCTACTTTACAATTTTTGAATCTAAATGAAATTAGCAATGACATTTATCAATGAACTATGAGAGAGGCTGAAGTCCAGATTCCACCATTCCTATATATCAATTATCAACTCTATCAACTATCAACTATCCCCTCATTGAATTTTCATCAAGTGTTTGTAAGGGCAATATTTAGGCTAGCAGAACAGTATTGAACTATAATAGTATTGCACCATTCCATTTATCCAAGTTCATAGAAGTAGTATAAAGTGAAGTAGTTTCAAACACTTGCTGTCAACAAAAACCATAATAGTTCATTACCATATAATGAAATTGGTTTGTCAATCTCTATAATCAACTGGAATATGTTCAAAGCATGTTCGGGAGCACAAATAATTATAAGCACATTTGATTTAAGATATAAAAAACAATTTTTATGGTTCCATTTTTTTTATTTAATTAGGACAAAGAAAAACAGATAAAAATAAAAGGTGAGGAGAAAGAGGAATCAGCCCAGTATTGAGCTTGATCCTTTTTAGATGTCACCTGACATAGGAAAATACCAAGTTAAGTAATAACAACTCAGACAATTAAAAAAGAAAGAAAAATCTAGAAATACCTCTTGAAGAAAATCTGCAACTCCCTTGCGTGGTGGAAGTTTGAAACCTAAGGATTCAAATAACTCTAGCACATTTTCTCTGGGGCCTTGGTATGCCACATGCCCATCTGACAGAAGCACAATATCATCAAAGAGCTCAAATGTCTCTGGTGCAGGCTGAAGAAGAGCCACCAGTACAGTAGCCTCCATCTGATGAGTAAAATTTCTTATGCATTTCACTATCTGGAATGTGGTGGAGCTATCAAGTCCAATTGATATGTAATCCATAAATAGAGCTTTTCTTGGTCCAACAATCATTTCTCCTGCTCAAACAATAGAGGGTTTCAATTTGGATCTTCTTTGTATGTAACACTCAAGAGGTAAGGCTACCACAAGAGCTTAATATCAAAGAAAGTTGTAACTGATTATAAGAAATTATAGATGCTAGCAACACTCATTAGTTAATCCATCAATAGAAAAGGAACCTATTAGGTGATTTAATGAATTTCACATGCAATTTATCCAATAATGCATAGATGATTAAAAAAAAGTGTTAAAAAGAGTGTATTGCTAACATTTTTCTAATTCAGTTCCTTAAGAGGGGAGAGAGATCACCTGTTGTAACTCTCTTTTTTTGGCCACCTGACACCCCCCTTACCATTTCATTGCCTACTTGTGTATCTGAACATACATCAAGACCAAGAACTTGCAAAACATAATCTGTCATCACACTGTGCCTTTTGCCACCAACAGTTGATGCCTGTGGAGTAATTAAAAAAAACAATAATTCAAACACAACATTAGAAGTTAGAACCGGCCTGAAGTGAATCTATATGCATTATTTTATGACATTTATTAAGATGAAACAACCTTCATAAATGCGTCAATTTCAGCACTTGGCAGTATGTTTCTTTCCTTCTCTAACTTTTCTAGATTTTTAACATACCCTGTTTATGAAATCAATCAAGGAAATGAAGTAATTAGAATGTGAACTGAAAAGATAAAAAAAAATTATATAAATAAACATTTCACATAAGAAAGCTAATATATATATACCTGCATCATTTGAACCTTGACATCTATTTACAAAATCAAAAGTTTCTCTGACTGTCAGTTCAGCAATGTGATTACCAGTTTGGCCAATATATGCAGAAGCCCTTTGAACAACAAACTCGTCTTGCTCATTGCCATTGTAGGTTATACTACCACTTTTCTGCAAAGGTATTGCAGAAACAAAGTTTGTAATGAAATTCTAAGATGAGAACGGAATTTTGAATATTCTTGTTATTATGCTGACATAACCTTACAATCTTGATTAATTAATGGCCCCAAACTTAAACATATCTTCTTGAGGGGAGCTAAGGTTGTTGATAACCAATTGAGAGTCCATTTCAAAAATCACTCGCTGAAGTTGAATAGTATCTGCCCACTTTAAGGAGACCCAAAGCTTTTCCCTCTTTAACAGTCATCCTAGGGGTCATCCAATTAGTTTTGGCAGCTACAAACTCACCTTCTTATGAATGGTCCATGCATCCATCTCATGCCGGGTTAGAAAAATTCAGTTATTTAATGATCAAATTAATTTGTTTTTAGGAAGCACCTATTTCACGAGAGATTCACAGCTGAAACACGAATGTAATGCATTAACAAGTGGTGAAAATTGTATATGTCTAAGCACACATTGGAAATTGCTTTGTGAAACTTCAAACACATGTTGGGGACATAGAAGCTATATTCTATGTGTTTGGTATCACGTTGTAATTGATGTGACATATAGCTTCAATTGGAAGCACGTTGGGGCCAAAATCAATAAGAATCCAAATACATAGAGTAGTTTTTCTTAAGTGGTTTTTTTCCAACCAAAAACCCACCCGAACCATTTTAGAGTACATGCTCCCTTTTAGACTTAAGCTCATGAGAAGAGTCTAACCCAAAATACTAATTCATTAGGCGGGAAAGCCTCATGACTTAAGTACCACATCGAGCATCATTGTCTACTCAATGTGGGATTCATAACACTCCCTCTATTCAAGTGTAGTGTGATGATCGATCATTTGCACAAAAAAACTTGCAGATGAACATTTTAAAGAATGGCTACATGTGTGTGTCTAACATATAAACATAGATTTCCCTAAAAAAAACATAGATAGAGAGATCTAGAGAGTCGTCTGAGATTTATTTACATTTGTACTGTTGTTTCCATTACCTGTACCTAGAACATGATTTGAAAGTTTTGTTTTTTCTTCCACATTGAGATTGCTTCCATCATATTTATTCAGGCATAACTGAAATTGGACATTCTTGGGGACATAATTTTCAAGGTTTATTTTCAACTTATATCGCGATCCACAAGCATTACACAACACTGGCTTCTCAGCTGGTCCGTTACGCCAAAGTGGAGTAACCGTTGAATTGAAACCATGTTATTATCGATGCCAATCCAAGAGGAAGAAGAAATGCATGAAACTTATAAATAACTTCTATTTGAATAAGTGCAACATAATTTTCAGTAAAAAAAAGGAAGAGTGTATACTTTTCCAAGATGTATATATATATATATATATATATGTATATATATGAGAATAAATTAACCAATTCATTCTTTTTAATGTTTTGGGTTGAGCATTTGAAAATTGAAATTTACCCTCTATTTCATAAATTGGATTAATGTAAAATAGCATTTTCCATGTACGTATCACATGCTTTTGCTAGCAAATACGATATATTTCCAGTAAAGAAAAAAGAAAAAAAGAATAGCGATATATTTTGTTTTCGATCTATTTCGAGGAGTTTCCCACAGCTAACCTGAGACGGGGACTAATCTCCCGTGTGTGTTTGTTCGGCACCTCTATGGGTGGCATCCCTCCCAGCAGAGGTTTTTGCCATACCCAAGGCTCGAACCCGAGACCTTGGTTAAGGGACGAGAGGTCTTTAACCACTCACGTCAACCTCAGCTGATTAAATAATAACCATATATGACTCACCAAATTATTTTTGGAAAATGATATCCATTATTAAATTTTATATTCGTTATGGCAATTATTAATTATATGATTCTCTTAGTTGATTTTTTATTTAAAAATTCTTTACATTTATGTTCATCTCATAAATCATTTATTCCCTTGTAATTTTTAAAATTAAAATTTCATTAAGTGCAATAATTCATTTGACCGAAATCAGAAATTTATTCTCTCCTAATAAATTTTATTCTATCCTTTTTCTTGATAAATGTAAATTTATAGTGTAAGGTTGTTTATTCAGTTCTAATTTTATAATATCTTTCTTTGTTAATAAAAAAAAGCTTAAGATATATATTAAGCCAATTCTGTTAATTGATTAAAAAAAATCAATGCTTTGAAACAAGATATCTATAATAAAATTAATCTAACTAATATTCGCAATAACCACAAGAAGAGAGGACATACAATTTATTCCGCAATGCAAACATGGTCCCTTCTTCACCATCGGTCAATGCATATTCTCAACTGGCGCTTGGAGCTAGTAAACTATCGAATTTTAGTTATTGGAGGACCATCTTCAAGACCTAAAAATGAAAGGAACAACTGAAACAACAATTCAAAAAAATTTAAAAAGAATGAGAACAGCAAGAATAATGGATGAAGAAATTAAGCAGAACTTTGGTTGATGTTTATAATCACACGGATACACGAATTTTCAAAATTCTCTTACCAAAGTATCTTTCGTGTGGAGATATCCTGGAAAACAAAAAAATATACCAAAGTATCTCTGTCGTCGAGAGTCGTCCTCACTTTACCAACTTACACAACTTCTCTAGCTCTTTCTGGGTCTATATATTCTCTTCCTTACACCGTGTATCAATGTGTGTATTCTAATTTTTATCCAACTAGAAAGTTACCCGTGCGATGCACGGGGGTTACACCAACGATGGACGACAATGTTTTTACCCACTAAACGCAAATTTTTGTTATAAATTCTGAACTTTCTAGCACAATTTATATTCTTCATTTGATATTATTATTATTTATATTGTTATTATCATCATCATCATTATCTGATAAACTAAATTCGTCACTCTAATTTATATATCATTTTTAAATAATTTTTAAATAATAACTTTTTTCATTAAGTTCCATTTTCACAATTTATTTGTTTATTATTATTTTAAATTGTTTATTTTTCTATCCAAGTTCATCTCGTATTATGCTATAAAGTAACTTTTTAACTATGTTTTATCATCTATTATTATTTTTTTAAAACTCAATGGTGTCTTATTTATTTAATTATTATTTTAAAATATTTTTTTATGTTTTATTGACTATTATTGTCATTGAATATAATCTTTTATTATTTTATTCTTGTAAAGAAACATTAAAGATATTAAGAGAAAATAAATTAATAAAAAATAAAAAAAATTATCAAAAAATGGCATGGATGAATAGTATGATGGACAGTGAATCAGACAGATTTTTAATTTAAAGTAAAATAAGTATATAGGATGCATTGATGAATGCTTCTGAATGTAGCTTTGTATACAATATATATATATATATATATATATATATATATATATATATATATATATATATATATGGATGATTATCATTTGACACGTGTACTATACAATACAACTTATTGAGTTTTATATAAACTATAGATTACTATGTGTCTATTTATGCTTTCAAAAATTGAAAATTTCAAAATGCTACCATATGTGGAGGTTTTTGTTTCCACTCGAAGAAAAGCTTGGATATGCCTTGAAAATGTATAGTTTTAATATTATTTATTTTAATCTCTTTGGTCCCTCTCATGTTATGAGAGAGAAAGGGACAAAAAAAAATTATTTTTTTACTATTGGTTGTTATTTTGAATTAATATTTTAAAGTATGATAAATTTCACTCTAAAATAACAATATAAATTGATTAGCAAGATTAGAGAAAATCCCTGATTTATTGAATTGAAAAATTCAACTGATAAGAATGTAGAATATAATACATTAAATATGTTAATAAAAAAGTACTCATGGGTGCAGCTCAGTTGGCAAGCAGCGTTGAGTTGGTCGAGGAAGGTCTTAGGATCGATTCCCATCGAATGCATCCTTGGGGAGGGGGCTAGACCTTAAGCTGCTATTGGACCCCGAGCAGAGATTAGTCCCATAATGGGACCAAAGGACCTAAGCCGTGGGGACACTTACCCAATTGTATGTCAGCTTGTGGTGGCCTTATTCAAAATCACTCAGGCAACTCTTTAGCTGGTTTCCATTGCAATTTGGGAAATGCCACTTCTGTGCTAGCAGAGCTTTGGGGTTTATTCAATGGCCTCAAACTTGCTCGTATCCTTCTTTTGCCTTGGATTATTGTTGAGTTGGATTCGGAAGTTGAGATCAACATGATTAGAATGAGAAGGTCTTTATTCCTATACTTCAAACCTCTCCTTGATGAAGTTTTAGCTATGCTTGAGGATAATAGTTGGAATTGCTCAGTCCAGCATACCTATCGAGAAGGAAATAGAAGCGTTGATTGTCTGCCAACCTGGGCCACTCTGGTCCCCTTTCTTACACTTGGTTAGAAGTTGCTCCTGCTCAATTAAGCTTATGTGTAGAAGAGAATGCTAGGGGAGTTTGTTTCCCTCATTTTGTTTGTTAGTTCTGTGTCTTGCTTTCTCTTTTATCAAGAAAAAGAAAATAAATCTTTTCATTAAAAAAATATTGCAAATTCTACAATACGGGTATATTTTTTTATTATTACAAAAGTAACCTCATATCATTTCATTAAAGATAAAGTTTGAAATATACGTTGGTAAAAACTCAAAGACATATGGACTAGGTCAAGAAGTAGCCGCCCTAGCTAGGGTAAAGGTAATTGTATTCTCCCGTCTCCTAACAAACTTCCCGACAAAATTTGGTTTCAAAGCTAAAATAACCTTACAATCTTGATTAATTAATGGCCCCAAACTTAAACAGATCTTCTTTCGGGGTGCTAATGTTGTTGATAACCAATTGAGAGTCCATTTCAAAAATCACTCGCTGAAGCTAAAGAGTATCTGCCCACTTTAAGGAGAACCAAAGCTTCTCCCTCTTTAACAATCATCCTAGGGGTCATCCAATTAGTTTTGGCAGCTACAAACTCATCTTCTTATGAATGGTCCATGCATCCATCTCATGCCGGGTTAGAAAATTTCAGTTATTTAATGATCAAATTAATTTGTTTTTAGGAAGCACCTGTTTAACGAGAGATTCACAACTGAAACACGAATGTAATGCATTAACAAGTGGTGGAAATTGTATATGTCTAAGCACATGTTGGAAATTGCTTTGTGAAACTTCAAACATATGTTGGGGACATAGAAGCTAAATTCTATGTGTTTGGTATCACGTTGTAATTGACATGACATATAGCTTCAATTGGAAGCACGTTGTGCCAAAATCAATAAGAAACCAAATACATAGAGTAGTTGTAACACCCTGTATTTTACTGTTTTAAATAACAGTAAATACATATAAATATGTTTATAAGTTTATTAGAGTTTTATAAAGTTATTCTAAGTGAACGGAGGATAGTATTTAATCCTACTTGACCGTAGGAAACTACGATTAAAATTTAGGTTGGAAATTCAGAGAAACCCTATGCAGGAATTCCATTGACAGTATAATAATGCTACTCAAAAGACCTAATTTTAATTCGTGAATGAGAGACTTAAGTTTAGTATTTTATTTTCTACAACTTTGTATTTTTAGAATTTTTTCAGAAAAAAAAAATTTTATGTATTACGAACGGAAAACGTAATCGGGTAGACGACCGAAAGGAGATTAGAGTTTCTAAGAGTAGTAAGAGGATTTATCTTAGGATTTTGAGATGATTCAAGGGGATGAATCATATTTTTAAGTTTAGAAGGTTTTTCAGGATTAAATAGAAAATTTCGAAATTTACGGTTAAGTCCCTGAACTTTCTGTAAATTACCATTTTGTCCCTAAATTAGTTTTTTTCGTTTTTTCAAGTGGATTGGGCTAGAATCCTTGTTTCTAATCCTAAATGGTCGTGGCTTATAAGCCCAAATTTTTCTAGTTCATAGTTGAGTCCATAAAGCCCATTTAAGTTTTCTTATCTTAGGTTTTAAAGGCCTAAATCTTCAAGTGGGTCCCACAACCAATAAGAAAATGAAATCAAGCCCAAATGTTTCAAGCCCATGCGTAAGCCCATGTGAATTGTGGCTGCCCATTTTTGTTGGAATTGTCAAGTTGGTTCTAGAATTTTCCATAAGTTCCTACTTATCCTAGATTTGTCTACAAGTTTCTTGATTCTTCCTAATACATTGAATTATCTTACTTTCTTAACTTGTCTTTCACTCATAAAAATCAGCCAAGCAAGTCAAAGATAAGATGGCATTTAATGTGATTAAACTCATCATCATGACATTCTATTGTCTATTTGCAAACTAGTCCTTCAACTATTGGAATCTTTGCAATTTGGTCCTTGGAACTTAATTGCACTTTGATCCTTTTAACATGACAACTCATCTTCATCTAGATTCTTCTTGAGATGTCGCCACTCACACTATAAATACCCTCCTCTCACTTTTCATTTAGTTCTTTGGTTATTTGTCTTCTATAAACTCTAAAGTTCTAAGTTCTTAGTTCTAAGTTTCAAAGCAAGTTCTTGGATTTTCTTCATCATTGATTCTCAAGAGGTAAATCCTAATCTTTGTTTTAAATCATGCCTATGTTCTTTAGATAGTTTCTTGATTCAAGACTTATATCATGGTGGTTCATCATTTTCAAGTTTCAAACCCTAGAACTTTGAAAAATCATAATAAATCCTAGGAAAATCTAATGATGATGAAACTACTTTCTATCTTCTAGATATCATGTCTACTATCTAAATCCAAGAGCATGAAGTAATCAAAAATCTCTTTCTTGAAAAACTAGCCTTGGCCGAATCTATCACCTTAGGGTTGGTAGAGTTTTGTTCATGTGTTTTCATGTATGATCATGTATTCTATATGGCATGTATGACTACACACTCTAATCCATGTTAGTTTCTTAAAATGACTATTTTACTCAAAAATATTCATGTTGGCCGAATCCTAAGTGGGTGAGTTTTGTTGAGTTTTGTTCATGATGTTCATAAATGATCTTAGAAATCAAGTGTTTAGTAAGTATGCTTTATAAATCCAAGATGATTTGTTAAACTAAGAACCCTAGCTTCATGAACCTATTGAGGCCGAATCTATGTATAAAAGAGTTAGGAAGTTTTGAGTATTGAAACTTAGTTGTTAGTTGATAATCTATGATTTAGGTTAATTAAGGATCATTACTCCATAACTTAATCATGATTAGAAGTTTTAGTTATTCAAAAAAAAACCCTAGAGGCCGTGACTATGTATTAGGGTTTAGAATGTTTTAGTTTCTTGATTTGTAACTCTTTGGTTATAATAATTGAAGGTTAGTTGAGTACAAGTTTACAAGGTAACGGAAATTCTGAAGGAGTTTGTAAGTTGAACAAGGAGTCTTCAAGAGGTAAGGGGGGAGTACTGAGAAGGATTCTATTCAATGGCTATATGCTATCCAATTGTTGTTTGTAATTAATTGTTTGTTAGTATTTATGTTGTTTATTGTTGCGTTATTTGTATCTGTGTGGTTTATTTTGCGTTAATTGTCTATTTGCAATTATATTATGAACTGTGATGCATGATCTGCCTGGGAAATATCTGTGATATAATTGTTGTTTGATGTGTGAGAAGCCTGACAGTGGTCAGTGCATAATTAAGAAAGTCGGATAAAAGCTTTGAGAAACTGTATCGAATTATATTCAAGGTTTTAGTGGCAAATTATTGGTATATGATATCAAAGAGAATTTCTTTTGAGAAGAATAAAGAGTGTTGAAAAATATTATTATTTTAATAAGTTATTTTTGGAAAAGTGAATTATGAGTCACAATGAGTTCGACACGGTGAAAATATTTTGGTACTGTTAAATTTTACGTAAGAAAACCCAGAATATTACAGAATATTCTTTTATTAAATTAATTGATGAAAACAAGTTTAGGGTGATTTTAGAAAATTAATTAAGTGGAAAAAGTTAAGTTTTTGGCTTAAAAGTCTTAAAAACAAAATTTGACGGCAATTCTAGAAAATCTAGACGGCAAGTATTTTTGAAACGGTAGTGCCTATTTTGAGAAAGTTAAACCTCAAGTGACTCATTGGTTTGTGAAAATTAAGTTTTATTTGTTAAGAATTTTTATAATGAATTTCTACCATTAGAAAAGAATTTCTAAAAAAAATCGAAAGTTGATGTAACAATGTTGAAAATACAGTTGGACTTAGTAACCGAGACGTCGGGGTACTAATGTTCTATGATTGTGATGGACTCAGTCATTTGGACTTGGAGTGCCTATATGGTATACAAGAGGTATACTGTGATGAATTGTATACATGAGGTATACTGTGATAAAACAATGAAGATGTTTTCTAGAAGCACGAACCTAGTACTGGTGCACCGGTCGAGAAGTGTCGTGATTGAGCACTCGGACAATAAGGTCCTGTGTTGTAATGAAAGTTTTAAAAAGTGTTTTAAAACTATGTGAGTCGTAAGCCATGTTGAGCTTCGGCAAGAGAAAGATTGAGCACAAAGAAAAGAACAAAACAAAAGTGTTTTGCATGCATGTGGCAGACGTGCCTGAGATTTGTGGTTAAATGCATTAATTACCGGCGGCTGAGGTAATTACGATATGCATATCTCATTGTGCCTTGGAGGACATTGGGATCCCCATCTTACTTGCTAATGGTATAATGCCACTGGTTGTGGACGTTAGCAATGTGTTTGGCCTTGTGAGTGCCTGGCTGTGTATGCCTTTGTTGTTTTCAAGATGGGAAGAGGTCGCGGACCTGTTGGCAGTTAGCCAAGTTAGCCAGTGTGGCTATGGAGTCTGATCAACTCATATGATGTTGGGATATCTCATGAGATTAGGATGAAAATTAGATGATGAATAGAAGTGTCATGCATAATTTTATGGATGATGTTTGGGGTGTTGAACCCACTGATAAACTATTAGTTTATAATTAATTGTATGTGATAAATGTTGATGTGGTATTTGATGGCTAGAGTGTGGTTATTGAGTAAGATCCAAGTATTGGTTTCTCACTCTTACAACATATTCAGATGAATCCAGACGTACCACTGGTGCAGTCGAGGGTTCGTACACTCACTTTTGATCGGGCACAGTATGGTGGTGCCTGGGATATAAATATTGGGGCACTTAGCGCCACCTACCATGGCCCTAGTACAGAAATTATTGGAACGTTAGAAGATGGACCCAATCAGAGGACGCATGTAGTAGAAACAATCGAGATATCGTTACCAACGGTTTGGCTATATCTTCAATATCTGGAGGAGCATGGAATGATGGATCCTTTACCTCAACCTCAACCTCTTCAGATATTAGGAAATGGAGAACCTCCAGTTGAAGGAGAGCAAGTAGAAGGTGAAGAAGATCCAGAGGAATACCTAGAGGATGATCCGGAGTTTCAACCTCCTGCAGTGGATGATGGAGATTCTTCAGATGAAGCAATGGAAGCGGAGGCATCATCAGACTCGTCAGCTGTAGGTGGGATTGATCCTTATGGTCTTCCCAATGGGTTTCATTAGCTTGACCAGCTTAGGTATAGTTTCCGGGGGTAGTGAGTCTTGATAGTTTTATTTTGGCTTCTTAGAGTCCTTAGTTTTGAGATGGTTTTGAACCAGTTGCTGTTGATCTGTATATATCTTTATCTTCTTTGTTTAGTTTGATGGAGAATGGTCTATGCTTCTAAAGGCTTTTTGATATCTCCTAGTATAGGAGTTGTATATGTAAACGATGAAGCATATGTATATATATGGATGTACATATATGTGGTTTATGTTTATAATAGTTGTATGTTGTATGTAAAGAAAAAAAAATTAAGCACTATTTTTATATAAGGTTAGTCACCTTAAATTATATTTTCCGAAAGTAACCAGCGTTATATAATTATAATTTATATTTGGGTATTAATGGGATGACCCTAGAGTAGGGTGTCGCATTTTGTGGTATCAGAGCTGGTCGAGTCTTTCGGGAATGTCGGGAAATAGGTCTGTTATGTCTATGTTGTGTGATCTCTGACTTAGATTTGTTTGAATTACTTATTAGAAGTAATGTGTGATAACGAGTGAGTTTGCGTTTCAGTTTCTGGTTTTGGTCTAACTGATTGTGATTTGTAGGTCAGTTATGGAACCAGTGGTAGAACCAGAATCTGGGCGTGGACGTGGTCGTGTACGAGGCCGTAGAGGGGGTCGTGTAGGAGGTCGTGGTAATATGAATGAGGAGTATGAAGAAGGAGTAGACTATGCGGCTCAAGCAATGGAGAACATGGCAGCGGCAATTGCAAATCAGACTGCAGCGATGAATGTTCAGAATCTGCAAGCTGCGGAAGGCAAGGCTTTGATTGCGTTTCGAAGTCAAAATCCTTCACAGTTTGGTCTGGATGCAAATCCTGAGAAGGCTGATCTTTGGATCCAGGAGTTGGAGAAGATCTTCGAGTTAGTTGCTACGCCGACAGATGTTCGGGTCACTTATGCTGTTTTCCTCTTGGTGGGAGATGCGAGAATATTGGTGGAAAGGTGCTAGGCTACTTGTTGGAGGCCGAGCATCAAGACATTACTTGGGAGGTTTTTCGAATTGCGTTTATGGACAAATATTTTCCAGAGAGTATAAGGATCGAGAGGGAACGACAATTTCTGGGGTTATATCAGAGAGATTTATCGGTGGAGGAGTATGCGGCGAAGTTTGAGTCATTGGCCAAATACTTCCGTTTCTTTCAAGCTCAACCGAGTGAAAGCTGGAAGTGTGAACGATTCGAAGCGGGATTGTGATTTGAGATTAAGGAGTCCGTTTTACCTTTACAACTTCGTAATTTCCAAGCACTAGTGGAAATGAGTCGAAAGATCGAACAGATGAAGAAAGGAAAGGATACTAGAGGAAGTGCTGGTGGATCTTCTAAATTCAAGAATCGGGAATCGAGTTGGAGAGGAAAACAAAATCAGAGGAAGCCTTATTTTCGTTCGCAAGTGAATAATCGAGAATCGACAACGAACCGTTTCAATTTTGTTGCATCAGGAGGTGGAGGTCAAAGAAATCAGAATCAAGGTCAAATTAGGATATGTTATAACTGTGGAGATTCCAGTCACATGTCAAATTTTTGTCCTAGAAATGAAGTGAAATGTTTCAATTGTGATCGAATGGGACATATGGCAAAGTATTGTACGATGCCAAAGCGGGAGTCGACTGTCAATCACGCTGGAACAAATAAACCGACGGCTAAGGGAAGAGTTTATACGATGAGTGGAGCTGAGGCTTCAATCTGACGATCTCATACAAGGTAAGTGTGATATAAACGGTAATCTTTTAACTGTACTATTTGATTCAGGAGCAACGCATTCTTTTATCTCGATGGATTGTGTGAAACTGTTGAAATTGCCTGTTTCTTCTTTGTTGTGTGATCTTGTTGTTTCAACTCCTACTTCTAAGCCAGTTGTGGTTACTTCTGTTTGTTTAAATTGTCCTATCATTATTCAGTATAAACTATTCCATGATAACCTGATCTGTTTGCCTTTAATACAGTTAGATGTAATTC
Source organism: Sophora flavescens (assembly GCA_030762895.1). NCBI lineage: Eukaryota > Viridiplantae > Streptophyta > Magnoliopsida > Fabales > Fabaceae > Sophora > Sophora flavescens. The sequence continues at coordinate 74,762,895 of CM061062.1, forward strand.
TAGGCATGGATTGGTTGTCTTCTAATCATATCTTGATAGACTGTGCTCGTAAAACCTTAGTTTTTCCTACGGATGAGATTTCTGGATTGTTAACTGCTAATCAAGTAAAAGCTTCTTTGAAGGAGGGAGCACAAGGATACATGCTATTATATTCCTTAGACATTAAGAGTGAGTTAGACTTGCAGTGTATACCAGTTGTCAACGATTTTCTGGAAGTTTTTCCGAAGATGTACCGGATTACCACCGTTCGGGAGATTGAGTTTGCGATTGATCCGGTTCCGGCACCTTTGGACCAATATCTATAGCACCATATCGAATGTCGACATCAGAGTAGAGGAATTAAAAGAACAATTGGTGGAACTGATGCGGAAGGAATTTATTAGACCTAGTGTATCGCCTTGGGGAGCTCCAGTGTTATTAGTGAAGAAGAAGGATGGAACTTCTCGTTTATGCGTAGATTTTCGGCAGCTGAATAAGGTGACGATTAAGAATAAGTATCCACTTCCAAGGATAGATGATTTAATGGATCAGTTACGCGGAGCAGCTGTTTTCTCAAAGATAGATTTACGTTCGGGTTATCATCAAATTCGTGTGAAGGAGGAGGACGTTTGTAAAACTGCGTTTAGGACACGTTATGGTCATTACGAGTATCTTGTGATGCCATTCGGAGTTACGAATGCTCCAGCGATATTCATGGATTACATGAATAGAATTTTTCGTCCTTACTTAGATCAGTTTGTCGTTGTTTTTATCGACGATATTCTAATCTATTCTCCAAGTAAAGAAAAACATGCTGAACATCTCAGTGTGGTTCTCCAAATTTTAAAGGAGAAACAACTTTACGTGAAACCTGAGAAGTGTGAATTTTGGTTAGACCAAGTTCAATTCTTAGGACATATAGTCTCGAGTGAGGGAATTGCTGTAGATCCGTCAAAAGTTGAGACTGTTTTGCAATGGGAAAGGCCTAAGACGGTAACAGAAATTCGTAGTTTTGTGGGTTTAGCGGGATACTATAGAAGATTCATTGAGGGATTTTCTAAAATAGTAGGTCCTCTTACCCAATTGACTCGAAAGGATCAAGCGTTTGTATGGACTGAAGCATGTGAAGAAAGTTTTCAAGAGTTAAAGCGAAGGTTGACTACTTCACCAGTATTGATACTACCTGATCCTTATGAACTTTTTGAGGTGTATTGTGATGCTTCATATCAAGGGTTAGGATGTGTATTGATGCAAAAAGCGAATGTTGTGGCAGATGCTTTGAGTAGGAAATCAATGCATATATCGGCAATGATGGTTAAAGAACAACAGTTGTTGGAACAATTCCGAGATATGCAATTGACAATTGAGAAGTTTTCGGAAAAATTATGTTTGGGTATGATTACTGTTTCAAATGAATTGATGAAACAAATTAAAGAGAAACAAGAAAGTGATCAGTACCTACAAGGAGAAAGAGAATTAGTGCGGCAAGGAGCTGTGTCAGAATTTAAAGAAGGAAATGATGGAATTTTAAGGTTTGGTGAAAAGATTTGTGTACCAAATAATGTTGAAATGAGGAAGTTGATTCTGGAAGAAGCTCATAGGAGTAAGTTGAGTTTGCATCCCGGAGCTACTAAGATGTATCAGGATCTAAAGAAATTGTATTGGTGGCATGGTATGAAGAAAGATGTAATGGAATTTGTAGCTGCGTGTTTAACTTGTCAGAAGGTTAAAGTAGAACAACAAAGACCAGCGGGAATGCTACAATCTTTGGATATTCCAGAATGGAAATGGGATGGTATTGCAATGGATTTTGTGTCAGGTTTACCAAAGACTCGGAAAGGGTATGACTCTATATGGGTAATAGTTGATAGGTTGACAAAGGTAGCTCACTTTTTACCAGTTAATGTGAGATACTCATTGGAGAGATTAACTCAGTTGTACATTGATGAAATTGTCAGGTTACATGGAGTGCCTTTGAGTATTGTTTCAGATCGTGATCCAAGATTTACATCAAGATTTTGGAAAAGTCTACAAGAGTCGTTGGGAACGAAACTTAGGTTGAGTTCTGCGTATCATCCTCAAACGGATGGACAATCAGAGAGGACTATTCAATCTCTTGAAGATTTATTGAGAGCTTGTGTATTGGAAAATACTGGAAGCTGGGATGAATATCTATCGTTGATAGAATTCACTTATAATAATAGTTTTCATTCTAGCATAGGTATGGTACCCTATGAAGCGTTGTATGGTCGACGGTGCAGAACGCCTTTATGTTGGTACCAGGATGGTGCGAGTTTTATGGTTGGACCAGATATAGTGCAACAAACGACAGAAAAGGTGAAAATGATTCAAGAGAAAATGCGAACAACTCAGAGTCGACAGAAAAGTTATGCTGACAAGAGACGATGACCTCTTGAGTTTGAGGAAGGTGAGCATGTGTTTTTGAGAGTCACACCAACGACTGGGGTTGGTAGGGTAATTAAATCCAGGAAACTCACTCCTAAATTCATTGGACCATATCAAATTCTTCATCGGATAGGTCCTGTAGCTTATAAAATTTCTTTACCACCGTTTCTATCCAATCTTCATGATGTCTTTCATGTCTCACAATTAAGAAAGTATATTCCTGATCCATCTCACGTAATTGAACCTGATCTAGTACAACTAAAAGAAAACATGTCTTATGAGACTTTACCTGTGAGAATTGCGGATAAGAAGATTAAGCAGCTCAGAGGTAAACAAATCTCATTGGTTAAAGTTATTTGGGATGACGTAACTGGAGAAGCAACATGGGAAGTAGAAGACAAAATGAAGTTACAGTATCCTGAATTATTTACAGGTACGTAATTTCGAGGACGAAATTTTTTTTAGTGGGGTAGTAATGTAACACCCTGTATTTTACTGTTTTAAATAACAGTAAATACATATAAATATGTTTATAAGTTTATTAGAGTTTTATAAAGTTATTCTAAGTGAACGGAGGATAGTATTTAATCCTACTTGACCGTAGGAAACTACGATTAAAATTTAGGTTGGAAATTCAGGCGAAACCCGGTCTGCGAATTCCATTGACAGTATAATAATGCTGCTCAAAAGACCTAATTTTAATTCGTGAACGAGAGACTTAAGTTTAGTATTTTATTTTCTACAACTTTGTATTTTTAGAATTTTTTCAGAAAAAAATAAAATAATTTACGTATTACGAACGGAAAACGTAATCGGGTAGACGACGGAAAGGAGATTAGAGTTTCTAAGAGTAGTAAGAGGATTTATCTTAGGATTTTGAGATGATTCAAGGGGATGAATCATATTTTTAAGTTTAGAAGGTTTTTCAGGATTAAATAGAAAATTTCGAAATTTACGGTTAAGTCCCTGAACTTTCTGTAAATTACCATTTTGTCCCTAAATTAGTTTTTTTCGTTTTTTCAAGTGGATTGGGCTAGAATCCTTGTTTCTAATCCTAAATGGTCGTGGCTTATAAGCCCAAATTTTTCTAGTTCATAGTTGAGTCCATAAAGCCCATTTAAGTTTTCTTATCTTAGGTTTTAAAGGCCTAAATCTTCAAGTGGGTCCCACAACCAATAAGAAAATGAAATCAAGCCCAAATGTTTCAAGCCCATGCGTAAGCCCATGTGAATTGTGGCTGCCCATTTTTGTTGGAATTGTCAAGTTGGTTCTAGAATTTTCCATAAGTTCCTACTTATCCTAGATTTGTCTACAAGTTTCTTGATTCTTCCTAATACATTGAATTATCTTACTTTCTTAACTTGTCTTTCACTCATAAAAATCAGCCAAGCAAGTCAAAGATAAGATGGCATTTAATGTGATTAAACTCATCATCATGACATTCTATTGTCTATTTGCAAACTAGTCCTTCAACTATTGGAATCTTTGCAATTTGGTCATTGGAACTTAATTGCACTTTGATCCTTTTAACATGACAACTCATCTTCATCTAGATTCTTCTTGAGATGTCGCCACTCACACTATAAATACCCTCCTCTCACTTATCATTTAGTTCTTTGGTTATTTGTCTTCTATAAACTCTAAAGTTCTAAGTTCTTAGTTCTAAGTTTCAAAGCAAGTTCTTGGATTTTCTTCATCATTGATTCTCAAGAGGTAATCCTAATCTTTGTTTTAAATCATGCCTATGTTCTTTAGATAGTTTCTTGATTCAAGACTTATATCATGGTGGTTCATCATTTTCAAGTTTCAAACCCTAGAACTTTGAAAAATCATAATAAATCCTAGGAAAATCTAATGATGATGAAACTACTTTCTATCTTCTAGATATCATGTCTACTATCTAAATCCAAGAGCATGAAGTAATCAAAAATCTCTTTCTTGAAAAACTAGCCTTGGCCGAATCTATCACCTTAGGGTTGGTAGAGTTTTGTTCATGTGTTTTCATGTATGATCATGTATTCTATATGGCATGTATGAATACACACTCTAATCCATGTTAGTTTCTTAAAATGACTATTTTACTCAAAAATATTCATGTTGGCCGAACCCTAAGTGGGTGAGTTTTGTTGAGTTTTGTTCATGATTTTCATAAAAAATCAAGTGTTTAGTAAGTATGCTTTATAAATCCAAGATGATTTGTTAAACTAAGAACCCTAGCTTCATGAACCTATTGAGGCCGAATCTATGTATAAAAGAGTTAGGAAGTTTTGAGTATTGAAACTTAGTTGTTAGTTGATAATCTATGATTTAGGTTAATTAAGGATCATTACTCCATAACTTAATCATGATTAGAAGTTTTAGTTATTCAAAAAAAAACCCTAGAGGCCGTGACTATGTATTAGGGTTTAGAATGTTTTAGTTTCTTGATTTGTAACTCTTTGGTTATAATAATTGAAGGTTAGTTGAGTACAAGTTTACAAGGTAACGGAAATTCTGAAGGAGTTTGTAAGTTGAACAAGGAGTCTTCAAGAGGTAAGGGGGGAGTACTGAGAAGGATTCTATTCAATGGCTATATGCTATCCAATTGTTGTTTGTAATTAATTGTTTGTTAGTATTTATGTTGTTTATTGTTGCGTTATTTGTATTCTGTGTGGTTTATTTTGCGTTAATTGTCTATTTGCAATTATATTATGAACTGTGATGCATGATCTGCCTGGGAAATATCTGTGATATAATTGTTGTTTGATGTGTGAGAAGCTTGACAGGTGGTCGATGCATAATTAAGAAAGTCGGATAAAAGCTTTGAGAAACTCGATCGAATTATATTCAAGGTTTTAGTGGCAAATTATTGGTATATGATATCAAAGAGAATTTCTTTTGAGAAGAATAAAGAGTGTTGAAAAATATTATTATTTTAATAAGTTATTTTTGGAAAAGTGAATTATGAGTCACAATGAGTTCGACACGGTGAAAATATTTTGGTATTTGTTAAATTTTACGTAAGAAAACCCAGAATATTACAGAATATTCTTTTATTAAATTAATTGATGAAAACAAGTTTAGGGTGATTTTAGAAAATTAATTAAGTGGAAAAAGTTAAGTTTTTGGCTTAAAAGTCTTAAAAACAAAATTTGACGGCAAATCTAGAAAATCTAGACGGCAAGTATTTTTGAAACGGCAAAGGCCTATTTTGAGAAAGTTAAACCTCAAGTGACTCATTGGTTTGTGAAAATTAAGTTTTATTTGTTAAGAATTTTTATAATGAATTTCTACCATTAGAAAAGAATTTCTAAAAAAAATCGAAAGTTGATGTAACAATGTTGAAAATACAGTTGGACTTAGTAACCGAGACGTCGGGGTACTAATGTTCTATGATTGTGATGGACTCAGTCATTTGGACTTGGAGTGCCTATATGGTATACAAGAGGTATACTGTGATGAATTGTATACATGAGGTATACTGTGATAAAACATTGAAGATGTTTTCTAGAAGCACGAACCTAATACTGGTGCACCAGTCGAGAGGTGTCGTGATTGAGCACTCGGACAGTAAGGTCCTGTGTTGTAATGAAAGTTTTAAAAAGTGTTTTAAAACTATGTGAGTCGTAAGCCATGTTGAGCTTCGGCAAGAGAAAGATTGAGCACAAAGAAAAGAACAAAACAAAAGTGTTTTGCATGCATGTGGCAGACGTGCCTGAGATTTGTGGTTAAATGCATTAATTACCGAGGCGGAGGTAATTACGATATGCATATCTCATTGTGCCTTGGAGGACATTGGGATCCCCATCTTACTTGCTAATGGTATAATGCCACCGGTTGTGGACGTTAGCAATGTGTTTGGCCTTGTGAGTGCCTGGCTGTGTATGCCTTTGTTGTTTTCAAGATGGGAAGAGGTCGCGGACCTATTGGCGATTAGCCAAGTTAGCCAAAGGTGGCTATGGAGTCCGATCAACTCATATGATGTTGGGATATCTCATGAGATTAGGATGAAAATTAGATGATGAATAGAAGTGTCATGCATAATTTTATGGATGATGTTTGGGGTGTTGAACCCACTGATAAACTGTTAGTTTATAATTAATTGTATGTGATAAATGTTGATGTGGTATTTGATGGCTAGAGTGTGGTTATTGAGTAAGATCCAAGTATTGGTTTCTCACTCTTACAACATATTCGAGATGAATCCAGGCGTACCACCCGGTGCGGTCGAGGGTTCGTACACTCACTTTTGATCGGGCACGATGGGTGGTGCCTGGGATATAAATATTGGGGCACTTAGCACCACCTACCATGGCCCTAGTACAGAAATTATTGGAACGTTAGAAGATGGACCCAATCAGAGGACGCATGTAGTAGAAACAATCGAGATATCGTTACCAACGGTTTGGCTATATCTTCAATATCTGGAGGAGCATGGAATGATGGATCCTTTACCTCAACCTCAACCTCTTCAGATATTAGGAAATGGAGAACCTCCAGTTGAAGGAGAGCTAGTAGAAGGTGAAGAAGATCCAGAGGAATACCTAGAGGATGATCCGGAGTTTCAACCTCCTGTAGTGGATGATGGAGATTCTTCAGATGAAGCAATGGAAGCGGAGGCATCATCAGACTCGTCAGCTGTAGGTGGGATTGATCCTTATGGTCTTCCCAATGGGTTTCATTAGCTTGACCAGCTTAGGTATAGTTTCCGGGGGTAGTGAGTCTTGATAGTTTTATTTTGGCTTCTTATAGTCCTTAGTTTTGAGATGGTTTTGAACCAGTTGCTGTTGATCTGTATATATCTTTATCTTCTTTGTTTAGTTTAATGGAGAATGGTCTATGCTTCTAAAGGCTTTTTGATATCTCCTAGTATAGGAGTTGTATATGTAAACGATGAAGCATATGTATATATATGGATGTACATATATGTGGTTTATGTTTATAATAGTTGTATGTTGTATGTAAAGAAAAAAAAATTAAGCACTATTTTTATATAAGGTTAGTCACCTTAAATTATATTTTCCGAAAGTAACCAGCGTTATATAATTATAATTTATATTTGGGTATTAATGGGATGACCCTAGAGTAGGGTGTCGCAGTAGTTCTTCTTAAGTGTTTTTTTTTCAACCAAAAACCCACCCGAACCATTTTACAGTACATGCTCCCTTTTAGACTTAAGCCCATGAGAAGAGTCTAACCCAAAATACTAATTCATTAGGCGGGAGAGCCTCATGACTTAAGTACCACATCGAGCATCATTGTCTACTCAATGTGGGATTCATAACACCCCCTCTATTCAAGTGTAGTGTGATGATCGATCATTTGCTCAAAAAAACTTGCAGATGAATATTTTAAAGAAACCCAAAAAATAAAATGAAACAAAACTAAATAAACCGTTTTAATAATCCCAAGTCTTACACACAGGCTCAAATTCCGTCTATAGTTAAGTGCACATTTCATAAACAAAAACCTTAAATCAAGCCAAACCTGTATTAGATCATTTGCATGGTTAATACTTAACTATATTGAAGATCATACTAATGATCCCTGATATGGCTTAAGAAAAATGCCTCCAAGACCTATCTCATTTACGGGTATGAAGTTGTTCACGTTATCCAGCAACAAAACTTCTTCTGAGAATGACTCATTGGATTGCCCTTGACATCTCAACAAACTGAGAAGCTGCTTGTGAAACTTTTCCATTGGTGTCATTCGCTTGTATACCACCACAGACCGTTTCTTTGAAGGGATTTTAGAGTTCCTTAAATTTGGACTTATCCCGCCACCTAATTAAGAAAATGAAAGCTACTAATCATTAGAATACAACTCTCCAAGTAAGAATTAAAGTTTTGATGAAAAATATAATAAGTAAGTTATTACTGAAGTGAGGTAGTCACAATATGTTGTATGGAACCATAGATTTTTTTTTCAACCAATGAAATTAATATTAATGGGAGTACAACTGGTAGATTTTATATCCTACAAATGGTTAGTAATGGAGTGGAGCAGAGAGATAAAAGTATATCATTCCATTATTTAGAAGGTTTAATGAGGGAATCTCAAGCCCCTCAATTTGGAGGGTGTACAAATTGAGGGTTTAGGTGAGATGGAGTGGTTTGGGTCACCATCCTAAACCATCTCACTCGTTACTTAATAAACTCTTAAACAACGAGTTATTGTTTTTCAACCGCTTCACTTCATTACTGATCACTTCAATCCATCTTCTCAAAAATAGCCTTAGTAATTATAGTCGGATTGACAATATTTTCTTGCGATTAGTTATCTATAATTGGAAAAAATGTAATATGACCATGATGACAACCGTAATTTAAAATAACATGTATCAATAAATAACTGAAATGCTATGAAAATGGCTACGTGTGTGTGTGTCTAACATATAAACATAGATTTCCCTAAAAAAACATAGATAGAGAGATCTAGAGAGGTCGTCTGAGATTTTACTTACCATTTGTACTGTTGTTTCCATTACTTGTACCTAGAACATGATTTGAAAGTTTTGGTTTTTCTTCAACATTGAGATTGCTTCCATCATATTTATTCAGGCATAACTGAAATTGGGCATTCTTGGGGAAATAGTTTTCAAGGTTTCCTTTCAACTTATATCGCGATCCACAAGCATTACACACCACTGGCTTCTCAGCTGGTCCATTACGCCAAAGTGGAGTAACTATTGAATTGAAACCATGTTATTATCGATGCCAATGCAAAAGGAAGAAGAAATGCGTGAAACTTATAAATAACTTCTATTTGAATAAGTGCAACATAATTTTCAATAAAAAAAGGAAGCGTGTATACTTTTCCAAGATATATATATATATATATATATATATATATGAGAATAAATTAACCAATTCATTCTTTTTAATGTTTTGGGTTGAGCATTTGAAAATTGAAATTTACCCTCTATTTCGAAAATTGGATTAATGTAAAATAGCATTTTCCATGTACGTATCACATGCTTTTTTCTAGCAAATACGATATATTTCCAGGAAAGAAAAAAGAAAAAAAGAATAGCGATATATTTTTTTTCGATCTATTTTGAGGAGTTTCCTACCGCCAACCTGAGACGGGGACTAATCTCCAGCTGTGGTTTTTACCATACCCAAGGCTCGAACCCGAGACCTTGATTAAGGGACGAGAGGTCTTTAACCACTCACGACAACCTCAGCTGATTAAATAATAACGATATATGACTCACCATATTATTTTTGGAAAAGGATATCCATTACTAAGTTTTATATTCGTTATGGTAATTATTAATTATATGATTCTCTTAGTTGATTTTTTATTTCAAATTTTTTTACATTTATGTTCATCTCATAAATCATTTATTCCCTTGTAATTTTTAAAATTAAAATTTTATTAAGAGCAATAATTCATTTGAGCGTAATCAGAAATTTATTCTCTCCTAATAAATTTTATTCTATCCTTTTTCTTGATAAATGTAAATTTATAGTGTAAGGTTGTTTATTCAGTTCTAATTTTTTAATATCTCTTTTTGTTAATAAAAAAAGCTTCAGATACATATTAAGCCAATTCAGTTAATTGATTAAAAAAAATCAATGCTTTGAAACAAGATATCTATAATAAAATTAATCTAACTAATATTCGCAATAACCACAAGTAGAGAGGACATACAATTTATTCCGCAATGCAAACATGGTCCCTTCTTCACCATCGGTCAATGCCTATTCTCAACTGGCGCTTGGCACTAGTAAACTATCGAATTTTAGTTATTGGAGGACCATCTTCAAGACCTAAAAATGAAAGGAACAACTGAAACAACATTTCAAAAAAATTTAAAAAGAATGACAACAGCAAGAATAATGGATGAAGAAATTAAGCAGAACTTTGGTCGATGTTTATAATCACATGGATACATGAATTTTCAAAATTTTCTTACCATAATATCTTTCGTGCGGAGATATCCTGGAAAATAAAAAAATATACCGAAGTATCTCTGTCGTCGAGAGTCGTCCTCACTTTACCAACTTACACGGCCTCTATCTCTCTTTCTGTGTCTATATATTCTCTTCCTTACCCCATGTATCAATGTGTGTATTCTAATTTTTATCCAACTAGAAAGTACCATATTATTTTTGGAAAAGGTCATCCATTATTAAATTTTATATTCGTTATGGCAATTATTAATTATATGATTCTCTTAGTTGATTTTTTATTTCAAAATTCTTTACATTTATGTTCATCTCATAAATCATTTATTCCCTTGTAATTTTTAAAATTAAAATTTCATTAAGTGCAATAATTCATGTGACCGAAATCAGAAATTTTTTCTCTCCTAATAAATTTTATTCTATCCTTTTTCTTGATAAATGTAAATTTATAGTGTAAGGTTGTTTATTCAGTTCTAATTTTATAATATCTTTCTTTGTTAATAAAAAAAGCTTAAGATATATATTAAGCCAATTCTGTTAATTGATTAAAGAAAATCAATGCTTTGAAACAAGATTTCTATAATAAAATTAATATAACTAATATTCGCAATAACCACAAGAAGAGAGGACATACAATTTATTCCGCAATGCAAACATGGTCCCTTCTTCACCATCGGGCAATGCCTATTCTCAACTGGCGCTTGGCGCTAGTAAACTATCGAATTTTAGTTATTGGAGGACCATCTTCAAGACCTAAAAATAAAAGGAACAACTGAAACAACAATTCAAAAAAATTCAAAAAGAATGAGAACAGCAAGAATGATGGATGAAGAAATTAAGTAGAACTTTGGACGATGTTTATAATCACACGGATACACGAATTTTCAAAATTTTCTTACCAAAGTATCTTTCGTGCGGAGATATCCTGGAAAACAAAAAAATATACCAAAGTATCTCTGTCGTCGAGAGTTGTCCTCACTTTACCAACTTACACAACTTCTCTCGCTCTTTCTGTGTCTATATATTCTCTTCCTTACCCCGTGTATCAATGCGTGTATTCTAATTTTTATCCAACTAGAAAGTTACCCGTGCGATGCACGGGGGTTACACCAACGATTGACGACAATGTTTTTACCCACTAAACGCAAATTTTTGTTATAAATTCTGAACTTTCTAGCACAATTTATATTCTTCATTTGATATTATTATTATTTATATTGTTATCATCATCATCATCATTATCTGATAAACTTCGTCACTCTAATTTATATATCATTTTTAAATAATAACTTTTTTCATTAAGTTCCGTTTTCACAATTTATTTGTTTATTATTATTTTTAATTGTTTATTTTTCTATCCAAGTTCATCTCGTATTATGCTATAAAGTAACTTTTTAACTATGTTTTATCCTCTATTATTATTTTTTTATAACTCAATGGTGTCTTATTTATTTAATTATTATTTTAAAATATTTTTATATGTTTTATTGACTATTATTGTCATTGAATATAATCTTTTATTATTTTATTCTTGTAAAGAAACATTAAAGATATTAAGAGAAAATAAATTAATAAAAAATAAAAAAAAATTATCAACAAACGGGATGGATGAATAGTATGATGGACAGTGAATCAGACAGATTTTTAATTTAAAGTAAAATAAGTATAGAGGATGCATTGATGAATGCTTCTGAATGTAGCTTTGTATACAATATATATATATATATATATATGGATGATTATCATATGACACGTGTACTATACAGTACAACTTATTGAGTTTTATATAAACTATAGATTACTATGTGTCTATGCTTTCAAAAATTGAAAATATCAAAATGCTACCATATGTGAAGGTTTTTGTTTCCCCTCAAAGAAAAGCTTGGATATGCCTTGCAAATGTATAGTTTTAATATTATTTATTTTAATCTCTTTGGTCCCTCTCATGTTATGAGAGAGAAAGGGACGAAAAAAAATTATTTTTTTACTATTGGTTGTTATTTTGAATTAATATTTTAAAGTATTATAAATTTCACTCTAAAATAAGAACATAAATTGATTAGCAAGATTAGAGCAAATCCCTGATTTATTGAATTGAAAAATTCAACTGATAAGAATGTAGAATATAATACATTAAATATGTTAATAAAAAAGTACCCATGGGTGCAGCTCAGTTGGCAAGCAGGGCTGAGTTGGTCAGGGAAGGTCTCAGGATCTATTCCCATCGAATGCATCCTTGGGGAGGGGGCTGGACCTTAAGCTGCTATTGGACCCCGAGCAGAGATTAGTCTCATAACGGGTCCAAAGGACCTATGCCGTGGGGACACTTACCCAATTGTACGTCAGCTTGTGGTGGCCTTATTTGAAATCACCCAGGCAACTCTTTAGCTGGTTTCCATTGCAATTTGGGAAATACCACTTCTGTGCTAGCAGCGCTTTGGGGTTTATTCAATGGCCTCAAACTTGCTCGTAGCCTTCTTTTGCCTTGGATTATTGTTGAGTTGGATTCGGAAGTTGAGATCAGCAAGATTAGAATGAGAAGGTCTTTATCCATGTACTTCAAACCTGTCCATGATGAAGTTTCAGCTATGCTTGAGGATAATAGTTGGAATTGCTCAGTCCAGCATACTTATCGAGAAGGAAATAGAAGCGTTGATTGTCTTGCCAACCTAGGCCACTCTGGTCCCCTTTCTTGCACTTGGTTAGAAGTTGCTCCTGCTCAGTTAAGCTTATGTGTAGAAGAGGATGCTAGGGGAGTTTGTTTCCCCTGTTTTGTTAGTTAGTTCTGTTTCTTGCTTTCTCTTTTATCAAGAAAAAGAAAATAGATCTTTTCATTAAAAAATATAGCAAATTCTACAATATGAGTATCTTTTTTTTTTTTTTACAAAAGCAACCTGATATCATTTCATTAAAGATAAAGTTTGAAATACACGTTGGTAAAAACTCAAAGACATATGGACTAGGTCAAGAAGTAGCCACCCTAGCTAGGGTAAAAGCAATTGTATTCGCCCGTCTCCTAACAAACTTCCCGACAAAATTTGGTTTCAAAGCTAAAATAACCTTATAATCTTGATTAATTAATGGCCCCAAACTTAAATAGATCTTCTTTCGGGGAGCTAATGTTGTTGATAACCAATTGAGAGTCCATTTCAAAAATCACTCGCTGAAGCTAAAGAGTATCTGGCCACTTTAAGGAGAACCAAAGCTTCTCCCTCTTTAACAGTCATCCTAGGGGTCATCCAATTAGTTTTGGCAGCTACAAACTCACCTTCTTATGAATGGTCCATTCATCCATCTCATGTCGGGTTAGAAAATTTCAGTTATTTAATGTCAAATTAATTTGTTTTTAGGAAGCACCTGTTTAACGAGAGATTCACAGCTGAAACACGAATGTAATGCATTAACAAGTGGTGGAAATTGTATATGTCTAAGCACATGTTGGAAATTGCTTTGTGAAACTTCAAACACATGTTGGGGACATAGAAGCTATATTCTATGTGTTTGGTATCACGTTGTAATTGACGTGACATATAGCTTCAATTGGAAGCACGTTGTGCCAAAATCAATAAGAATCCAAAAACATTGAGTAGTTCTTCTTAACTGGTTTTTTTTCAACCAAAAACCCACCCGAACCATTTTACAGTACATGCTCCCTTTTAGACTTAAGCCCATGAGAAGAGTCTAACCCAAAATACTAATTCATTGGGCGGGAGAGCCTCATGACATAAGTACCACATCGAGCATCATTGTCTACTCAATGTGGGATTCATAACACTCCCTCTATTCAAGTGTAGTGTGATGATCGATCATTTGCACAAAAAAACTTGCAGATGAATATTTTAAAGAAACCCAAAAAATAAAATGAAATAAAAATAAATAAACCGTTTTAATAATCCCAAGTCTTACACAAAGGCTCAAATTCAGTCTATAGTTAAGTGCACATTTCAGAAACAAAAACCATAAATCAAGCCAAACCTGTATTAGATCATTTGCATGGTTAATACTTAACTATATTGAAGATCATACTAATGATCCCTGATCTGGATTAAGAAAAATGCCTCCAAGACCTATCTCATTTACGGGTATGAAGTTGTTCACGTTATCCAGCAACAAAACCTCTTCTGAGAATGACTCATTGGATTGCCCTTGACATCTCAACAAATTGAGAAGCTGCTTGTGAAACTTTTCCATTGGTGTCATTCGCTTGTATACCTCCACAGGCCGTTTCTTTGAAGGGATTTTAGAGTTCCTTAAATTTGGACTTATCCCGCCACCTAATTAAGAAAATGAAAGCTACTAATCATTAGAATACAACTCTCCAAGTAAGAATTAAAGTTTTGATGAAAAATATAATAAGTAAGTTATTACTGAAGTGAGGTAGTCACAATATGTTGTATGGAACCATAGATTTTTTTTTCAACCAATGAAATTAATATTAATGGGAGTACAACTGGTAGATTTTATATCCTACAAATGGTTAGTAATGGAATGGAGCAGAGAGATAAAAGTATATCATTCCATTATTTAGAAGGTTTAATGAGGGAATCTCAAGCCCCTCAATTTGGAGGGTGTACAAATTGAGGGTTTAGGTGAGATGCAGTGGTTTGGGTCACCATCCTAAACCATCTCACTCGTTACTTAATAAACTCTCAAACAATGAGTTATTGTTTTTCAACCACTTCACTTCATTACTGATCACTTCAATCCATCTTCTCAAAAATAGGCTTAGTACATTATAGTCGGATTGACAATATTTTCTTGCGATTAGTTATCTATAATTGGAAAAAATGTAATATGACCATCATGACAACCGTAATTTAAAATCACAAGTATCAATAAATAACTGAAATGCTATGAAAATGGCTACGTGTGTGTGTCTAACATATAAACATAGATTTCCCTGGAAAAAAAACATAGATAGAGAGATCTAGAGAGGTCGTCTGAGATTTTACTTACCATTTGTACTGTTGTTTCCATTACCTGTACCTAGAACATGATTTGAAAGTTTTGGTTTTTCTTCCACATTGAGATTGCTTCCATCATTTTTATTCCGGCATAACTGAAATTGGGCATTCTTGGGGAAATAATTTTCAAAGTTTCCTTTCAACTTATATCGTGATCCACAAGCATTACACAACATTGGCTTCTCAGCTGGTCCGTTACGCCAAAGTGGAGTAACTGTTGAATTGAAACCATGTTATTATCGATGCCAATGCAAAAGCAGAAGAAATGCGTGAAACTTATAAATAACTTCTATTTGAATAAGTGCAACATAATTTTCAATAAAAAAAAGGAAGCGTGTATAGTTTTCCTATATATATATATATATACATATATATATATATATATATATATATATATATATATGAGAATAAATTAACCAATTCATTCTTTTTGATGTTTTGGGTTGAGCATTTGAAAATTGAAATTTACCCTCTATTTCGTAAATTGGATTAATGTAAAATAGAATTTTCCATGTACGTATCACATGCTTTTTGCTAGCAAATATGATATATTTCCAGGAAAGAAAAAAGAAAAAAAGAATAGCGATATATTTTGTTTTCCGATCTATTTCGAGGAGTTTCCCACCGCCAACCTGAGACGGGGACTAATCTCTCGCGTGTGTTTGTTCGGTACCTCTATGGGAGGCATCCCTCCCAGCTGTGGTTTTTGTCATACCCAAGGCTCGAACCCGAGACCTTGGTTAAGGGACGAGAGGTCTTTAACCACTCACGCCAACGTCAGCGGATTAAATAATAACGATATATGACTCACCATATTATTTTTGGAAAAGGATATCCATTACTAAGTTTTATATTCGTTATGGCAATTATTAATTATATGATTCTCTTAGTCGATTTTTTATTTCAAAATTCTTTACATTTATGTTCATCTCATAAATCATTTATTCCCTTGTAATTTTTAAAATTAAAATTTTATTAAGTGCAATAATTCATTTAAGTGAAATCAGAAATTTAGTCTCTCCTAATAAATTTTATTCTATCCTTTTTCTTGATAAATGTAAATTTATAGTGTAAGGTTGTTTATTCAGTTCTAATTTTATAATATCTTTCTTTGTTAATAAAAAAAAGCTTAAGATATATATTAAGCCAATTCTGTTAATTGATTAAAAAAAATCAATGCTTTGAAACAAGATATCTATAATAAAATTAATCTAACTAATATTCGCAATAACCACAAGAACAGAGGACATACAATTTATTCCGCAATGCAAACATGGTCCCTTCTTCACCATCGGTCAATGCCTATTCTCAACTGGCGCTTGGCGCTAGTAAACTATCGAATTTTAGTTATTGGAGGACCGTCTTCAAGACCTAAAAATGAAAGGAACAACTGAAACAACAATTCAAAAAAATTAAAAAAGAATCACAACAGCAAGAATAATGGATGAAGGAATTAAGAAAAACTTTGGTCGATGTTTATAATCACACGCATACAGGAATTTTCAAAATTTTCTTACCATAGTATCTTTGATGCGGAGATATCCTGGAAAACAAAAAAATATACCAAAGTATCTCTGTCGTCGAGAGTCGTCCTCGCTTTACCAACTTACACAACTTCTCTCGCTCTTTCTGGGTCTATATATTCTCTTCCTTACCCCGTGTATCAATGCGTGTATTCTAATTTTTATCCAACTAGAAAGTTACCCGTGCGATGCACCGGGGTTACACCAACGATTGACGACAATGTTTTTACCCACTAAACGCAAATTTTTGTTATAAATTCTGAACTTTCTAGCACAATTTATATTCTTCATTTGATATTATTATTATTTATATTGTTATTATCATCATCATCATTATCTGATAAACTAAATTCGTCACTCTAATTTATATATCATTTTTAAATAATTTTTAAATAATAACTTTTTTCATTAAGTTCCATTTTCACAATTTATTTGTTTTTATTATTTTAAATTGTTTATTTTTCTATCCAAGTTCATCTCGTATTATGCTATAAAGTAACTTTTTAACTATGTTTTATCATCTATTATTATTTTTTTATAACTCAATGGTGTCTTATTTATTTAATTATTATTTTAAAATATTTTTTATGTTTTATTGACTATTATTGTCATTGAATATAATCTTTTATTATTTTATTCAGGAGCTGCCTCATTTGGACATTCCTGCTTTCCCTGCAGTGGACACTCTTATTTGGCAGCACTCAACCTCGGGTGGTTTATCTTTCAAAGAAGCTTTCCATTTCTTAGACATTAGGCATTCCATTTGTGACTGGTCTAAACTGATTTGGAATAGGGCAATTCCTCCCTCTAAGTCTTTTGTCATCTGGAGGCTTATTCATAATAAGTTGCCTACTGAAGATCAGCTTCAAAAGAGGGGCTGCTGCACTGTTTCAGTCTGCAGTCTTTGCTTGTCTGCAGCAGAAAGTGCAAACCACCTCTTCTTAGCTTGTCCTTTTGCAAAGCAAATTTGGCATTGGATTGGATCAGTCTTTGATGTGCAGGTGGACACTTCTTCGGTATTCTCTATTCTCTCCCTTTGCCATAAGCAGTGGAGCCTGCAAATGAAAGACACTATAACTGCAGCTATTGTTAATTCCTTTTGGATCATTTGGTTCTCAAGAAATAAACTGAAGTTTGATGATAGAACAATCACAGTGAGAGCAGCTACTAGCATGCTCAAAGCCTCCATTTCTTTGTCTGGTAATGTTTCTGCAAATAAAATGTCCTCTTCTGCTGAGGAATTGAGAATCTTTGAGCTGCTGAGGATCAAAGGCCATCCGAGAGCCTCTCCTAAAATTCTCCATGTTGTTTGGACCCCTCCTCTCCCAGGCTGGATTAAAGTAAATACAGATGGGGCCTCTAAAGGCTCTTCGGGTCAAGCTGGTGGTGGTGCAATCTTTAGAGACAGTAGTGGAGCTACTCTTGGCTGTTTTGCTGAATTCTATGGGACTCAGGACTCTTTCTCTGCTGAACTGCTTGCTGCCATGACAGCAATTCAGATTGCTGTTGAGAGGGGCTGGTCCAGATTATGGCTGGAATGTGACTCTTCTCTTGTGGTTCTTGCTTACTCGAACCCAGACATAGCTCCTTGGAAAATTAGAACTAAATGGAGAAACTGTATTGCTTTGGCCTCAAAATTTACTTTCTTGATCTCTCATGTTTTTAGAGAAGCTAATCACTGTGCTGATAAGCTAGCCAATTTTGGAGTCAGTTCTAAATGCTTCACTTGGTGGAGCCTGATTCCCAGTTTTATTAGGCATGATTTCTTCTGTAATAGGTGGGGTATGCCTAATTTTAGATTCTTGTAATCCCCCCTCTTCTCATGGGTAAGGTCCTATGTCCCCCCATGTTTTCTTGTATTTCTTTCTTTTGTTTTAATAATACTTTGGGGTGCTGCAGATGATTGGTAGTGGTTTTGGTGCCAACATAGTTGGGATGATTTCCACTGCGGTGACGCTTCTGCACTCCTTTTTGCTTAAAAAAAAAACAAAAAAAAACATTAAAGATATTAAGAGAAAATAAATTAATAAAAAATAAAAAAATTAACAACAAATGGGATGGATGAATAGTATGATGGACAGTGAATCAGACAGATTTTAATTTAAAGTAAAATAAGTATAGAGGATGCATTGATGAATGCTTCTGAATGTAGCTTTGTATACTATATATATATATATATATCTGTGTGGATGATTATCATTTGACACGTGTACTATACAGTACAACTTATTGAGTTTTATATAAACTATAGATTACTATGTGTCTATTTATGCTTTCAAAAATTGAAAATTTCAAAATGCTACCATATGTGGAGGTTTTTGTTTCCCCTCGAAGAAAAGCTTGGATATGCCTTGCAAATGTATAGTTTTAATATTCTTTATTTTAATCTCTTTGGTCCCTCTCATGTTATGAGAGAGAAAGGGATGAAAAAAAAATTATTTTTTTACTATTGGTTGTTATTTTGAATTAATATTTTAAAGTATTATAAATTTCACTCTAAAATAACAACATAAATTGATTAGCAAGATTAGAGCAAATCCCTGATTTATTGAATTGAAAAATTCAACTGATAAGAATGTAGAATATAATACATTAAATATGTTAATAAAAAAGTACCCATGGGTACAGCTCAGTTGGCAAGCAGTGCTGAGGTGGTCGGGGAAGGTCTCAGGATCGATTCCCACAGAATGCATCCTTGGGGAGGGGGTTGAACCTTAAGCTGCTATTGGACCCCGAGCAGAGATTAGTCCCATAACGGGTCCAAAGGACCTAAGCCGTGGGGACACTTACCCAATTGTACGTCAGCTTGTGGTGGCCTTATTCGAAATCACCCAGGCAACTCTTTAGCTGGTTTCCATTGCAATTTGGGAAATCCCACTTCTGTGCTAGCAGATCTTTGGGGTTTATTCAATGGCCTCAAACTTGCTCGTAGCCTTCTTTTGCCTTGGATTAGAATGAGAAGGTCTTTATCCCTGTACTTCAAACCTGTCCATGATGAAGTTTCAGCTATGCTTGAGGATAATAGTTGGAATTTCTCAGTCCAGCATACCTATCGAGAAGGAAATAGAAGCGTTGATTGTCTTGCCATCCTAGGTCACTCTGGTCCCCTTTCTTGCACTTGGTTAGAAGTTGCTCCTTCTCAATTAAGCTTATGTGTAGAAAAGGATGCTAGGGGAGTTTGTTTCCCCCGTTTTGTTAGTTAGTTCTGTTTCTTGCTTTCTCTTTTATCAAGAAAAAGAAAATAGATCTTTTCATTAAAAAAATATAGCAAATTCTACAATATGAGTATCTTTTTTTTTTTTACAAAAGCAACCGCATATCATTTCATTAAAGATAAAGTTTGAAATACACGTTGGTAAAAACTCAAAGACATATGGACTAGGTCAAGAAGTAGCCATCCTAGCTAGGGTAAAGGCAATTGTATTCGCCCGTCTCCTAATAAATTTCCCGACAAAATTTGGTTTCAAAGCTAAAATAACCTTACAATCTTGATTAATTAATGGCCCCAAACTTAAACAGATCTTCTTTCGGGGAGCGAATGTTGTTGATAACCAATTGAGAGTCCATTTCAAAAATCACTCGCTGAAGCTAAAGAGTATCTGCCCACTTTAAGGAGACCCAAAGCTTCTCCCTCTTTAACAGTCATCCTAGGGGTCATCCAATTAGTTTTGGCAGCTACAAACTCACCTTCTTATGAATGGTCATGCATCCATCTCATGCCAGGTTAGAAAATTTCAGTTATTTAATGATCAAAGTAAATTTTTTTAGGAAGCACCTGTTTCAGGAGAGATTCACAGCTGAAACACGAATGTAATGCATTAACAAGTGGTGGAAATTGTATATGTCTAAGCACATGTTGGAAATTGCTTTGTGAAACTTCAAACACATGTTGGGGACATAGAAGCTATATTCTATGTGTTTGGTATCACGTTGTAATTGACGTGACATATAGCTTCAATGGGAAGCACGTTGGGGCCAAAATCAACAAGAATCCAAATATATAGAGTAGTTCTTCTTAACTGCTTTTTTTTTAACCAAAAACCCACCCGAACCATTTTACAGTACATGCTCCCTTTTAGACTTAAGCCCATGAGAAGAGTCTAACCCAAAATACTAATTCATTAGGCGGGAGAGCCTCATGACATAAGTACCACATCGAGCATCATTGTCTACTCAATGTGGGATTCATAACACTCCCTCTATTCAAGTGTAGTGTGATGATCGATCATTTGCACAAAAAAACTTGCAGATGAATTTTTTAAAGAAACCCAAAAACTAAAATGAAATAAAAATAAATAAACCGTTTTAATAATCCCAAGTCTTACACAAAGGCACAAATTCAGTCTATAGTTATGTGCACATTTCAGAAACAAAAACCTTAAATCAAGCAAAACCTGTATTAGATCATTTGCATGGTTAATACTTAACTATATTGAAGATCATACTAATGATCCCTGATCTGGCTTAATAAGAAAGCCTCCAAGACCTATATCATTTACGTGTATGAAGTTGTTCACGTTATCCAACAACAAAACCTCTTCTGAGAATGACTCATTGGATTGCCCTTGACATCTAAACCAACTGAGAAGCTGCTTGTGAAACTTTTCCGTTGGTGTCATTCGCTTGTATACCACCACTGACCGTTTCTTTGAAGGGATTTTAGAGTTCCTTAAATTTGGACTTATCCCGCCACCTAATTAAGAAAATGAAAGCTACTAATCATTAGAATACAACTCTCCAAGTAAGAATTAAAGTTTTGATGAAAAATATAATAAGTAAGTTATTACTGAAGTGAGGTAGTCACAATATGTTGTATGGAACCATAGATTTTTTTTTCAACCAATGAAATTAATATTAATGGGATTACAACTGGTAGATTTTATATCCTACAAATGGTTAGTAATGGAGTGGAGCAGAGAGATAAAAGTATATCATTCCATTATTTAGAAGGTTTAATGAGGGAATCTCAAGCCCCTCAATTTGGAGGGTGTACAAATTGAGGGTTTAGGTGAGATGGGGTGGTTTGGGTCACCATCCTAAACCATCTCATGACTCGTTACTTAATAAACTCTCAAAAAATGAGTTATTGTTTTTCAACCGCTTCACTTCATTACTGATCACTTCAATCCATCTTCTCAAAAATAGCCTTAGTAATTATAATCGGATTGACAATATTTTCTTGCGATTAGTTATCTATAATTGCAACAAATGTAATATGACCATGATGACAACCGTAATTTAAAATCATAAGTATCAATAAATAACTGAAATGCTATGAAAATGGCTACGTGTGTGTGTCTAACATATAAACATAGATTTCCCTAAAAAAAACATAGATAGAGAGATCTAGAGAGGTCGTCTGAGATTTACTTACCATCTGTACTTTTGTTTCCATTACCTGTACCTAGAACATGATTTGAAAGTTTTGGTTTTTCTTCCACATTGAGATTGCTTCCATCATATTTATTCAGGAATAACTGAAATTGGGCATTCTTGGGGAAATAGTTTTCAAGGTTTCCTTTTAACTTATATCGCGATCCACAAGCATTACACAACACTGGCTTCTCAGCTGGTCCGTTACGCCAAAGTGGAGTAACTGTTGAATTGAAACCATGTTATTATCGATGTCAATGCAAGAGGAAGCATAAATGTGTGAAACTTATAAATAACTTATATTTGAATAAGTGCAACATAATTTTTCAGTAAAAAAAAGGAAGCGTGTATACTTTTCCAATATATATATATATATATATATATATATATATATATGAGAATAAATTAACCAATTCATTCTTTTTAATGTTTTGGGTTGAGCATTTGAAAATTGAAATTTACCCTCTATTTCGTAAATTGGATTAATGTAAAATAGCATTTTCCATGTAGGTACCACATGCTTTTTGCTAGCAAATACGATATATTTTCAGGAAATAAAAAAGAAAAAAAGAATAGCGATATATTTTGTTTTCCGATCTATTTCGAGGAGTTTCCCACCGCCAACCTGAGACGGGGACTAATCTCCCGCGTGTGTTTGTTCGGTACCTCTATGGAAGGCATCCCTCCCAGCTGTGGTTTTTGTCATACCCAAGGCTCGAACCCGAGACCTTGGTTAAGGGACGAGAGGTCTTTAACCACTCACGCCAACCTCAGCGGATTAAATAATAATGATATATGACTCGCCATATTATTTTTGGAAAAGGATATCCATTACTAAGTTTTATATTCGTTATGGCAATTATTAATTATATTATTCTCTTAGTTGATTTTTTATTTCAAAATTCTTTACATTTATGTTCATCTCATAAATCACTTATCCCCTTGTAATTTTTAAAATTAAAATTTTATTAAGTGCAATAATTCATTTGAGCGAAATCAGAAATTTATTCTTTCCTAATAAATTTTAGTCTATCATTTTTCTTGATAAATGTAAATTTATAGTGTAAGGTTGTTTATTCAGTTCTAATTTTTTAATATCTTTTTTTTTTTAATAAAAAAAGCTTCATATATATATTAAGCCAATTCAGTTAATTGATTAAAAAAAATCAATGCTTTGAAACAAGATATCTATAATAAATGGTAATTTCAGATAAAATCAAAGGTTGCATCATGTTAGGATAATTAGAGTTTCGGTAATTCTAAGTGTTTATTTATTTGTCTAAGAATAAAACCAAAAATATTTTGTTATTATTCTCACTCCATGTGACTTCCTAAGGATTCCTTGTTCGACTTCCATGGCTGCTGCACACAAGCCAATCTGCCCCTGGGGCTTCCTTTCTTCCTCTCCCTCCTCTCCTTCTAGGCAACCTGCCTCGTCTCACCCACAAACGTTTGCGTAAGCCTTGAGCAAATCACTTGATGTCTCTATCTCACAACTTCCACAACCTTGCATCAAAGGAGATACCGTGACTATCAAGATTTCAGAGGATCACAAAGGTATTGATGCTTGCAAGCTGAACCTCCATAGCCGTCTCCTCTTATCCAAAGGAGACAAACCTCTGAAATTCTCAGATTTGCGGGACAAGCTTTCTTCTTTATGGAATATCTCTGGTCAATGGCGTATGATCTCTCTAGGAAAAGGCTATTTTGAATTTGGGTTCTCTACTCAAGAAGATCTGCAAACTGTTTGGTCAGTAGGTACTTGGAATCTAAAACCTAGTTTGTTAAGGCTCTCTCAATGGACGCCTAACTTTAATCCCAGGAAACATAAACAAACACATTCTCAGTGTTGGATAAAACTCTTTGATCTCCCACAAGAGTACTGACGGTCAAGGATCTTATTTGAAATCACTTCTGGCATTGGTACTCCGATCTCAATTGATGATATGACTCGTAGAAGGATGTATGGCCACTACGCTAGAATTCTGGTTGATCTAGATCTCTCAAAAGAATTGACATATGAAATTATGGTTGAGCGGGAAAAATTTGCCTTCGTCGTGAATGTGGAATATGAAAAACTGCCCCTTTACTATAACCTCTGTCAAAGCATTGGGCACTCCTCATCCTCCTGTGGCAAGACAGGTGACTTTCAAACCTCCAAAAGAACCTCTAACCCTCCCGTTAGGAAGGGTCCTTCAACTGTCCCTAAAGTTTATCTTCCAAAGAAGGTTGCCCCGCCTTCGGCAGATAACCAGAATACGGATCGCAATGAAACTGTTGTTACCATTGATAACCCCCAAGGCCCGGCTATTGTTGATGCTGTCATAAATAATAGTGTGGTGGACAAAAGCAAGGCGGTCGCTGTTGTTGAAAAAGCAATTGTGGACGGCCTTATTTTGAGGAAGGACACATCTTAATTTTTATCTAATGCGGTTCCTTATGTATTGGAACAGATTTCTGATCCAGATTTGTGTGTTAACACCGGCCATAATGAGCATTTAAATGCTCAGGAAACTTTGTTGCAGGAACCTGTGATGGTAGTTGGTAATGGCTCTTCTGACTCAGATTTAGCCAGCGTTTTAAACATCGAGGAAGCACTGTATAATGTTTTCTCCAATCTCAACTCTCCGTCCAATCTGATTCCCCAAGACTCTGGGGCCTCCCCCGCTGTGAATAGTGATGAGCAGTCTTGGTTTACAAACTCAGCCCTCGGATCAGGTAATGCCTCCATGCATACTACTGTGCATTGCAACACCAATAACAACCCAGTTGTGGTGAAGGATATGAACATTGTTGTTGGCAAACTGTGGAGCACTAGTGTGGTTGACGAAGGGGAAGAGGAAGAGGATGCTGAGGAGTTTCCTCCCTCTGTTGATCCCAAGGCAACTAAGTATTTGCAGGAAACTAATGTGGGTACTTTTTCTGTGGTTATGTCAAAATCCCAAAAGAAAAAGCTGCGAAAGAAACAACTTCAGATTCAGAAAGCGCAGGCAGGTAATACCCGTGCTCGGGGTGGTCCATGTAACTTCGCCTAATGATTATCCTCTATTGGAATGTTAGAGGAATTGCTAATCTTAAAACAAGATTGGTTCTGAAAAACCTTTGCTCTTTGCATAAGCCGGATATGGTCTTCATTGCTGAACCTTGGATCTCTGAAAGTCAGCTTCCTGCTTGCTTTTTGAAAGAGATAGGTATGAATTTTTTCATTGCTAACGATAGAGCTAATAATCTGCCTAATTTGTGGTGCCTTTGCTCCAATTCTATTTGCCCCACTATTATTTCCAATTTAGATCAGCAAATCACTTGCTCTTTGAGCGTTGATGGTGAACACATGTTTGTTACTGCTGTGTATGCCTCCACCAATTATCTCAAGCGCAGACAGCTTTGGTCTGATCTTTGAGTTGCAGCTTATTCACAATGTTCCTTGGAGTTATGTTGGAGATTTTAATTGTGTTCTTGGCTATCACGAGCATAGAGGTCGTGGCCTCCCATCTAAGCTTTCTTGTGAGGACTTCCGGTCTTGGACAGACTCTTCGGACCTGGTTCATATTGACACTAAAGGTTCGGCCTTCACTTGGTCCAATGGAAGAGTTGGCAGCCATTACACTGAGAGAAGGTTGGATAGATCCTTCTGTAACAATGCCTTGCTTGATATATGGAGTAGTGTCTCCTGCTGCACTCTACCAAGAGCCAAGTCTGATCACTTTCCTCTTCTTCTAGCTATGACCAAAGATGTGAGACGGCATGGCTCTATGTTTAAATTTCATAAAATGTAGTCTAGCCACCCAGGTTGTAAAAAATTAATTGCTGACTCTTGGCAGGATCCTATAGCTGGCTGTCCTATGTTCGTCCTATCTCAAAAATTGAAGAATCTGAAATAGAAGCTTAAGGATTGGAACAAGTCTACTTTTGGTAATGTTCATGATAATGTTAGCGTTGCTTTGTCTAATCTAGATCAAATTCAGCTTCGGATAAATAATGTTGGCAGTTCTGTTGATCTTTTGGAAGAGGAGAAGGAGGCCTAGTTATTACTTCAGTCTGCCCTCGGTTATGAAGAACAATTCTGGAAGGAAAAGGCCAGAGTTAAGTGGTATCTCAAGGGGGATAGGAACACAGCTTTTTTCCACCGAATGGCAAAAATCAAAGGTGTTACTAGTAAGATATATATGCTTCACCATGCAGATCAGCTCCTCAATAACCCGGCTGACATAGAAAGTCATGTTCTTGACTTCTATCAAACTCTCTTTGCCAGTGAACAGTTGTCAGGCCAATAACCTTATTGACAAAGTTATCCCTTCTATTGTTACTAAGCAGGACAATGATTTATTAACTGCTTTGCCTACCATGGAGGAAGTCAAAAATGTCGTGTTCTCAATGAATGCTAGAGGGGCTCCCGGGCCAGATGGTTTTGGAGGTCACTTTTTTCAGGCTTATTGGGACGTCCTTCATCTTGATGTGTATCAATGTTGTTCTCCAATTTTTTAAGGATGGTTGGATCCTCCCCAATTACAACTCCAGTATCATCACTCTTATTCCTAAAGTCCCTCACGCTGCCAAAATTGAACAATACAGGTCAATTGCTCTGGCCAATTTTAAGTTCAAGAATATTACTAAAATCTTAGTAGACAGGTTAGCAACGATAGCTCCTAAAATTATTTCTGACAACCAAAGAGGATTTATCAAGGGAAGACAAATCTCTGACTGCATTGGTGTCGCTTCTGAGTGCATAAACCAGCTGGACAGACGATCTTTTGGGGGTCAAATAGCTATGAAGATTGATATGAAGAAAGCTTTTGATACTCTTGAGTGGAGCTTTATCTTAAATGTCCTCAATTCTTTTGGTTTTAATAGGAAGTTCTGCTCCTGGATTGAAACTATTCTGATGTCAGCCAAGTTGTCTATATCTGTTAATGGTAATGCAATTGGTTTCTTCAACTATTTGAGGGGTGTCCGTCAAGGAGACCCATTATCTCCCCTCTTATTCTGCCTTGCTAAAGAAGTTCTTAGTAGAGGTATCAATCTGCTGGTAGAAGAAGGAAAATTGCAATTGATGGCGGGTCCTAGAAACTTCAAAATGCCTAGTCACATCCTCTATGCAGATGACATTCTAGTCTTTTGCAGAGCATCCAAATCTACTCTAATGAATCTGCTGTCTTTATTTAAATATTATGAGCAGATCTCTGGGCAGGTGATTAGTATTAAAAAATCCAAGTTCCATACTGGTAAAATTTTGGGTGCTCGGAAAACTTCTCTCTCAAATATCCTCGGTTTCCATCATGGATCTCTCCCCTTTAATTATTTAGGCGTACCTCTTTTCAAAGGGAAACCCAAGAGGATCCATCTGCTACCCATTGCGGACAAAATTAAAGCTAGGCTCGCTTCTTGGAAAGGATCTCTACTCTCTATTATGGGGAGAGTGCAATTGGTTCGATCTGTTGCTCTTGGGATGCTGGTCTACAGCTTTCATATTTATGCTTGGCATGTTAACTTACTAAATTCTGTTGATAAGTGGCTAAGGAACTTTGTGTGGAGCGGAGACGTTAGCATAAGGAAATCTGTCACTGTCTCTTGGAACATGGTGTGCAAACCTCTTCGCGAGGGTGGTCTTGGCATCAGATCAATTAAATCTATCAACAAATCTGGTCTTCTTAAGCTTGGTTGGGAATTCGCTTCTTCACACAATCATTGGGCTGTCTTACTTAGAGCCAGACTTGTAACAGCCCGTTTTTAGTTACGCTGTTTAACCGGTTAAAATATAATTACACATATGATTAATTATTTTATTTGGATGTTTATGTTAATCTTGTTATGTGGTTTAATTTGAGTAATTAAATTACTCTCTTCAAATTATTTTATTGGGTGCGTTAGCACTGACTTATTTCAGTGAATGCACGCTTACTAGACAATAAGTTACATTATTGTCACTATTACTACTAGTACAAAAAAAAAATTTTAAATAATATGTTTAAGAGAAAAGCATTTTCATATTTTCATTCAATTTAATTTTAGAGTTGAAAATAAACTGGTTTGACCTTAATCGGAGATTAAATTTTGGACCGAGTATTTTCTTAGTTGATCAGTTCAACTATTAATCTTTACTCTGATTTGAATTTCAAAATTATATCTTTATCAATCTTTATTTTTTAGATTCAAAAACTAAAAACATATTTATTTTAGGCTTAATATTTATCACTCATTATTTACCCACTAGTACAAAAATAAGAAATTCTCTCTCCTATTTCTACCCGTAACCCCTCCCCTCACGTGCTCTTTCTCTGCTCCTTTTTCCTTCTTTTTCTCTTTTTCTCTTTCTTTCTTTTACTCCTTTCTCTCTTTCCTTCTTTTTCTTCTTTCTTCTTCTTTCTCTTTTCTTTCTCTGCTGCTGCTGCTTTCTCTTCACCTTGACCTTCAAAGTTCTCCTTCTTCCTTCACCCTTGGACCAGATCGCGACCACCACCTCTGCATCGCTGCCGGAACCGCAAAACCACCACGTCCAGTTCGCTTGTTCAGATCGCGTCCTCCACCATGTCGTCGCCACCATCACGAACCCACTCGACCGCCACTCAGTCACGACGCCGCCACCGCAGAGCGTCGTTCGACCGCCGCTCAACGTGGAGAACAAGGCCACGTGACTCAGCGCACCTCCTAGTCCCTTGCGTCGCTTTTCTCCACCACGAACGTTCCGCTGCTGTCCATGCAGCTGTCTCCACCGCCTCCACCGCGGGGAGTGTTCCACCGCCACTACCACCTCGCCGGAGCCGCCGTGACGCCGCCACCACAACACCACCTTCAAGTTCTTTCTCTTCCTTGGGTAAGTGGTTTTCTCACTTCTTTTGCTCAGATTCAAAACCCCAAATTGATTTTGAAACCCTAACCCTAGGTTTTGATTTTAATTCTCAAAATCTGAAATTAATTGGTGTTTTCTGAAATTGGGAGCATGATTAAGTGTCTCCCTAAATCAATTTTGTCAATCTCTTGTTAAACTGATTTTTCTCAATTTTCATCTTAAGCCTAAAAACCTCAAATCTGTTTTAATTTTAAATGATTGATGTTTTTGGGAAATTCAATATATTATTGAGTTATATTTATATTGTGATTGTTGAGAAATTAATTTAGTATTTTATCTGGTTGTTTCAATGCTTGGATCGTCTCTCTGGGATGTTTTTCATGTTCTAGCTTGCTTTGGAGAAGTATGAATTCCCTTTTTGGGAACTCATTGGAGCTGATTGCATGGCTGTGAAGTTCCAGAAAAACCTCCGAACGCATTAAAAGGTGGGGGAAAGAATCAACCAATCGTCGGAATCGATAAGTAGTAGATTATGTAGTAATTATGTAGGGCGACCTAAACCCTACTAGAAGTCGAATAATCGACAAGACCAGAATCGCTTTAAATTGCTTTTATAAAACCTCCATGGTGATTCAGGGATTGTAGGTTGATCGATATTAGGTTGATCTTTATATTGTTGATGGTTGATTTGATTTTATTACCCTTATTGAATTGATTTTGTGCTATGTTGGTAATATGAGAATATTTTGATTGCTATTGTGTTATGCATGATCTGCCTGGTTATTATTATTATGCTTAGTGGATTTTAAGCTAAGATATATATGTTGTCTAATAGGTGATTGTTTTGGGCGTGAGGATCATGATGATTTTTAGAGGTGCCTAACCTACATGAAATATGTTAAAGAGGTGTTGTGACATAGAGCATGTGTGTGGTCTTGATGAGAGGTTAAGGCACTAGGTTATGACCATAGGAGCCTGCGAGGTTCACAAATTGTGTTGTTTCTATAACCGTATGTGAGACACATACAAGACCCGAAGTCCTTGTGGGACCGTCCAATGTGTAAACTAAACTTGTGCAGCTACGAGTGTCATGCTTTGCATGAGCACCTCTGTGAGTGGATGAGGTGTGCACCGAGATCATCGTGCAGCTGTAGTGTCACGCTTTGCGTGAGCGTTCTTACCATGGTGAAGGTGTGCACCGGGATAATCGTGCAGCTATAGTGTCATTGCTTTGCATGAGCACCCACGGTCCGGGGTGTGCACCGGGTTTATTGTGCAGCTATAGTGTCATTGCTTTGCATGAGCATTCTCACCATGACTAAGGATGTGCACCGGGAATGGGACGTGTCGCTTGGACGATTGACAAACTTTATTATGCAGCTACGAGTGTCATGCTTTGCATGAGCACCTCTGAGTGGATGAGGTGTGCACCGGGTTCATCGTGCAGCTGTAGTGTCATGCTTGGCGTGAGCGTTCTTACCATGGTGAAGGTGTGCACCGGGATAATCGTGCAGCTATAGTGTCATTTCTTTGCATGAGCACCCACGGTCCGGGGTGTGCACCGGGTTTATTGTGCAGCTATAGTGTCATTGCTTTGCATGAGCATTATCACCATGACCAAGGATGTGCACCGGGAATGGGACGTGTCGCTTGGTCTATTGACCGATAACCATAACTATGATGAGGAAACCATAGCCATGTTCAGTATTGAGTTTTAGTTGTAGGAGTGAGGGTAGGATGAATATAAGAATTTTATGAAAGATGGATGACTTGACTGATGTTGTGTCTGTGATAATTACTGTATAGTTTACTATGACTCTTTTTCGTTTTTGATGATAGAACTGTTTCTTATCCCCTGCATCTCTCTGCATGTTGTATTTGTTTATTATGAAATCGTACTAGAAGACCTGGTGGACAAACTTAATGATGAGGGATTGGACGGGATTCCCTATGAGCCGGATGCCAGAGCTCGAGTCTTGACCCATGGTGATTAGGGTCCAGGTAGTATATGGCCAGTGCGTCTTGTGAGACATTTTAAATGTTTTCAGTGGTTTAGTATTTTTGTCTAAGTCTATGCCTGTGAGGGCTCCTACCGAGAGGATACCCTCAACAGTGTTTTGGTAATGTAATAGATAAAGTTGGGGTATTTATATATTGTAATCTTGTGAATATTTTATGTTATTAATGAAAACTGTTTATGTGCATGAAAACCAATTTGGGATTACTGTATCTATTTCTCTCCTAAGTCTTTGTCACGACTGGAGTTTGTGTATTTATTCTTCCGCTCCTGGCAGTTGATGTAAGACCAGAGACCATTTATGGTTGGATTAAGTTTTGAAGTTATAAAACTGTCTATCAGGTGTTTTTCCGACGTCATACAAATCTCCGATTTTTAAAGGGGACATTTTCGAAAATGATTTGTGAAAATCTCTAACGCTAAACGCGCGCTTAAGGAACTAATAACTGATGTTTTAAACTAAATGTCACAAAGGGGCACAGCGGGGTGTCTCATTTGGTGTCAGAGCAGTTTGATTCTGATCGGACTGCTAAAAGTTAGGGTGTTGTTACTGGTCGTGTCTAGTTGAGTCCACATCGGATATTGAGCTTAGAAATTGGGTAGAAAGTTCGTAGCTTCGTCTTTTTTAAGTTCCTAAGTAGAGTAGGGAATTGAAATGATTAATATTCTTACTCATGATAAACACGATATTTTTGGGATAAGTTACTTGGGTAAGTTGTTGTATAAAAGAGAGTATCATGGTTGATTGTGACTTGAAAGTTAGAAAGTAAGATTTGAAATAAGTGTTAGACAATTAGTTTATTGGAAGAATTAATTCTTGTTCATAAGGTATAGTGAACAATTAGTGGTAGGAAGAAATTGTTATTACGGGAATTTATTTTAAGTACTAGATATATTTGGATAATGTGGGTAGTTGTTGAAGATGATAAAGAGACAACAAAATTAGTTTGGGTCTTAATTAGTATAGGATTGAATTAGTTGAAGCCTTGTAGCCTTTTATGGTTGAGATGATGGTTATAGTTGTGGATTTGATTGGAAATCTAAGCTTATAAGTTGGATACTTGGTCCCGAATCTAGTGTTTAACGATGAGAAAGGAATTAGACTCAAGTTTATGAAACTAATACTTGGATGTGAATATAAACTTATTTTCTAATGATGTTTATGATGATGATAAGTTTGTTTAAAGAAAATGAGGTTTAAGCATATGGTGTTTATAAGAGGTGTTGATTTGAGTGTGGCTTGTACATGATTAGTATTTAAGTCTTTATGTTGAGAATAAAATTAGTTTCTAATCACTTTGATGTTATTGGAGTTTATTAAGATAAAGTGTAAACCTTAGCTTGTGATGGGATTATTCTTTAAAGTGATATTTGATTTATGAGAATAGTATTAACTCGTACTTGGTTTGAGACACAAGGTTATAAGGTAAATTTAGGGGGATTTGAGATGATTTGGAAACATAATGAAGAAGTTTGGGTATATAGAAATGATATACATGGTTAAATCGAAGTTATTTGGAAATGTTGTGCGGACACATGACAATTAGTAGTAGTTCAAACTAAGAGAGGATGTTAAGTTAAGATTTTGATATAAAGAAGCACGGTAGATATGGAAATAGTGTGCTAGTATTTAGGTACATTACTAGGATATGATATCTGCAGAAGATTATTATTAATGATGAAGGTGATTCTAAGGGAAGGATATGTAGGTAAGTGCTAGTATGTATCAAGTTCATATCTAAGGATTTAATTTGTGAGTGGGGACTTGTTATTATTAAAGGAGGACTAAGAGCGGAATGACGATACTTTAGATGAGTAATATTATGGTGATCTCGGATTTGAGAAGGGATGTTGTACCTAGGCATGGTATTCTTGTTAAAATGATGAGTTTGAGCTTCTAGTAAAATCTTAATTGTTATGGAATATATTTGGTTTGGTTTAATATGGCAGTTAATGTAGTTAATGGCTTAGAGTCATGTTTTATATTTCAAATAAGATGTAAGCCTTCACATTTCTTTTTGTAAAGTTTTGGTGTGCGATAATTGAATAGAGAATTGTAGTTATAAGATTTGATGATCAATAGTTGAATTATAATGATAGTTTTGTTGCTTATATTTTGAGATATTGAAGTTAAGATGTGGATTAAGGAGATATATATATATATATATATATATATATATATATATATATATATATATATATATATATATATATATATATATATTTATGTTAACTTTTGGTCACTAAGTTAGTGTTTGGACAGAAAGGTAGATTCTTAAACTAAGGGACTTACTTATGTGACTTTGTCATTGTTGATCATGCCTTGAGGATTGGAATAAAGACTTGATCAGGCAATACGTAGGATAAATTCAGATTTACCTTGAGTGCGATAATTCTAAATTGGTTTTGTTAAGACTTATGGTGAATTAGAGACATTGAAAACTATGGGACATGCAGTGGTAGGAATTTTGTTGAGGTACCGTTATGAATGGTAAGATTAAGAGTAATATCAGCAAGTATGACAAATTACTATAGATCGAAGGATCAAATTTTGATCGAGGCAGATATATCATTAAAGGAATTTAGAGTAGTGATCAACGATTATGGTTAATGTTGACTTAGTGAGTCCGAGGATTAACGGAAAAATATGTAGGGTAGTTTCCTTAAGCTGAACGAAAATAGTAAAGAGGAGTTCTTGAGTGAAACTAAGTTGTTAGAAAAGTTTAAGAATTATGATTGTGGATAATTCAAACTGAAGTGATTCATTTTTGGTTGAAGTTGCATGGAGGAATGTAATCGTATTCTTTAAGATTGAAATGAATGACTATGATATAATTTGGATTGGTGGAATATGTTCAAAGGAAACTAAGACAACAATTGTATACTTTGAGTTGAAGGTTGATGTATGATGGGGTAAAGTTAGTGTTGAACTTGATGTTCGTTGTGAGGATAAGGTGTTGAAGGAGTTTTGCTAGCAGACAAATTTTGAGGCAAGAAGTGATTAAGATTTGATTGTGTCTTCGAGTGTAATAAGCTAAGGTGAAATATCGAAGGTAGTGGGGATAACGCGGTAGTGAAAAGTCTCGAGGATAAATAAAATGATATAAGAATAAATTTTGTTACGAGGTTACCACTGTCACTGAAGGGAAAGACAGCAATGAGAAATACGATGTAGGGTCTTTAGATTAAGACACGTGTGCAGGTTTTTACCCCGTTTTGAGTCATGAAATTCCGAGGACGGAATTTTTTTCTAAGAGGGGTAGTAATGTAACAGCCCGTTTTTAGTTACGCTGTTTAACCGGTTATAATATAATTACACATATGATTAATTATTTTATTTGGATGTTTATGTTAATCTTGTTATGTGGTTTAATTTGAGTAATTAAATTACTCTCTTCAAATTATTTTATTGGGTGCGTTAGCACTGACTTATTTCAGTGAATGCACGCTTACTAGACAATAAGTTACATTATTGTCACTATTACTACTAGTACAAAAAAAAATATTTTAAATAATATGTTTAAGAGAAAAGAATTTTCATATTTTCATTCAATTTAATTTTAGAGTTGAAAATAAACTGGTTTGACCTTAATTGGAGATTAAATTTTGGACCGAGTATTTTCTTAGTTGATCAGTTCAACTATTAATCTTTACTCTAATTTGAATTTCGAAATTATATCTTTATCAATCTTTATTTTTTAGATTCAAAAACTAAAAACATGTTTATTTTAGGCTTAATATTTATCACTCATTATTTACCCACTAGTACAAAAATAAGAAATTCTCTCTCCTATTTCTACCCGTAACCCCTCCCCTCACGTGCTCTTTCTCTGCTCCTTTTTCCTTCTTTTTCTCTTTTTCTCTTTCTTTCTTTTTCTCCTTTCTCTCTTTCCTTCTTTTTCTTCTTTCTTCTTCTTTCTCTTTTCTTTCTCTGCTGCTGCTGCTTTCTCTTCACCTTGACCTTCAAAGTTCTCCTTCTTCCTTCACCCTTGGACCAGATCGCGACCACCACCTCTGCATCGCTGCCGGAACCGCACAACCACCACGTCCAGTTCGCTTGTTCAGATCGCGTCCTCCACCATGTCGTCGCCACCATCACGAACCCACTCGACCGCCACTCAGTCACGACGCCGCCACCGCAGAGCGCCGTTCGACCGTCGCTCAACGTGGAGAACAAGGCCACGTGACTCAGCGCACCTCCTGGTCCCTTGCGTCGCTGTTCTCCACCACGAATGTTCCGCTGCTATCTATGCAGCTGTCTCCACCGCCTCCGCCGCGGGGAGTGTTCCACCGCCACTACCACCTCGCAGGAGCCGCCGTGACGCCGCCACCATAACACCACCTTCAAGTTCTTTCTCTTCCTTGGGTAAGTGGTTTTCTCACTTCCTTTGCTCAGATTCAAAACCCCCAAATTGATTTTGAAACCCTAACCCTAGGTTTTGATTTTAATTCTCAAAATCTGAAATTAATTGGTGTTTTCTGAAATTGGGAGCATGATTAAGTGTCTCCCTAAATCAATTTTGTCAATCTCTTGTTAAACTGATTTTTCTCAATTTTCATCTTAAGCCTAAAACCTCAAATCTGTTTTAATTTTAAATGATTGATGTTTTTGGGAAATTCAATATATTATTGAGTTATATTTATATTGTGATTGTTGAGAAATTAATTTAGTATTTTGTCTGGTTGTTTCAATGCTTGGATCGTCTCTCTGGGATGTTTTTCATGTTCTAGCTTGCTTTGGAGAAGTATGAATTCCCTTTTTGGGAACTCATTGGAGCTGATTGCATGGCTGTGAAGTTCCAGAAAAACCTCTGAACGCATTAAAGGTGGGGGAAAGAATCAACCTATCGTCGGAATCGATAAGTAGTAGATTATGTAGTAATTATGTAGGGCGACCTAAACCCTACTAGAAGTCGAATAATCGACAAGACCAGAATCGCTTTAAATTGCTTTTATAAAACCTCCATGGTGATTCAGGGATTGTAGGTTGATCGATATTAGGTTTATCTTTATATTGTTGATGGTTGATTTGATTTTATTACCCTTATTGAATTGATTTTGTGCTATGTTGGTAATATGAGAATATTTTGACTGCTATTGTGTTATGCATGATCTGCCTGGTTATTATTATTATGCTTAGTGGATTTTAAGCTAAGATATATATGTTGTCTAATAGATGATTGTTTTGGGCGTGAGGATCATGATGATTTTTAGAGGTGCCTAACCTACATGAAATATGTTAAAGAGGTGTTGTGACATAGAGCATGTGTGTGGTCTTGATGAGAGGTTAAGGCACTAGGTTATGACCATAGGAGCCTGCGAGGTTCACAAATTGTGTTGTTTCTATAACCGTATGTGAGACACATACAAGACCCGAAGTCCTTGTGGGACCGTCCAATGTGTAAACTAAACTTGTGCAGCTACGAGTGTCATGCTTTGCATGAGCACCTCTGTGAGTGTATGAGGTGTGCACCGGGATCATCGTGCAGATGTAGTGTCACGCTTTGCGTGAGCGTTCTTACCATGGTGAAGGTGTGCACCGGGATAATCATGCATCTATAATGTCATTGCTTTGCATGAGCACCCACGGTCCGGGGTGTACACCGGGTTTATTGTGCAGCTATAGTGTCATTGCTTTGCATGAGCATTCTCACCATGACTAAGGATGTGCACCGGGAATGGGACGTGTCGCTTGGACGATTGACAAACTTTATTATGCAGCTACGAGTGTCATGCTTTGCATGAGCACCTCTATGAGTGGATGAGGTGTGCACCGGGATCATCGTGCAGCTGTAGTGTCACGCTTTGCGTGAGCATTCTTACCATGGTGAAGGTGTGCACCGGGTTTATTGTGCAGCTATAGTGTCATTGCTTTGCATGAGCATTCTCACCATGACCAAGGATGTGCACCGGGAATGGGACGTGTCGCTTGGACTATTGACTGATAACCATAACTATGATGAGGAAACCAAAGCCATGTTCAGTATCGAGTTTTAGTTGTAGGAGTGAGGGTAGGATGAATATAAGAATTTTATGAAAGATGGATGACTTGACTGATGTTGTGTCTGTGATAATTACTGTATAGTTTACTATGACTCTTTTTCGTTTTTGATGATAGAACTGTTTCTTATCCCCTGCATCTCTCTGCATGTTGTATTTGTTTATTATGAAATCGTACTAGAAGACCTGGTGGACAAACTTAATGATGAGGGATTGGACGGGATTCCCTATGAGCCGGATGCCAGAGCTCGAGTCTTGACCCCTGGTGATTAGGGCCCAGGTAGTATATGGCCAGTGCGTCTTGTGAGATGTTTTAGATGTTTTCAGTGGTTTAGTATTTTTGTCTAAGTCTATGCCTGTGAGGGCTCCTACCGAGAGGATACCCTCAACAGTGTTTTGGTAATGTAATAGATAAAGTTGGGGTATTTATATATTGTAATCTTGCGAATATTTTATGTTATTAATGAAAACTGTTTATGTGCATGAAAACCAATTTGGGATTACTGTATCTATTTCTCTCCTAAGTCTTTATCACGACTGGAGTTTGTGTATTTATTCTTCCGCTCCTGGCAGTTGATGTAAGACCAGAGACCATTTATGGTTGGATTAAGTTTTGAAGTTATAAAACTGTCTATCAGGTGTTTTTCCGACGTCATACAAATCTCCGATTTTTAAAGGGCGCATTTCGAAAATGATTTGTGAAAATCTCTAACGCTAAACGCGCGCTTAAGGAACTAATAACCGAGGTTTTAAACTAAATGTCACAAAGGGGCACAGCGGGGTGTCTCAAGACTCATTAGGAATGGCAAACCAATCACTCACCACATATCCTCCTCCATTTGGCCTGGCATCAAAGGCTGTTTACCTGATATTATGGAGAATGTCTCTTGGAATCTTGGCAATGGCTTGAGCATCAACTTTTGGAATGATAAATGGCTATCCACAACTGTTTTAGATCTTCTGAACGCTGAGGCTAATCTGAGGTATGATTTGTCCACCCTCTCAGCCAAGGTTGCAGACTTCATCATTGGAGGCAATTGGTGCATTCCTAATGCTCTTCTAACTCATTGCCCTGGCCTCAAAGCTGAAATTGATAAGATTACCATCCCTATGTTTCCTTGTGTGGACCAAATGGTTTGGTCTAATTCTACATCTGGATCTCTTAGCTTCAAGGAGGCCTACTCCTTCTACTCTCCTTCGGGTCCTGTGGTGCCATGGACTGAGATTATCTGGAGTCGCAATGTTCCTCCTTCCAAGTCTTTCATCCTATGGCGTATTATTAACAACAAGATGCCCACGGATGACAACTTACAATGCAGGGGCTGTACCATGGTCTCTATGTGCGGTCTCTGGTAATACCTATGAGGACACTCAGCACCTTTTCCTGGATTGTAGTTTTGCAAGGACAATTTGGCACTGGTTCATGAGTCGTCTAAACCTTTTCATTGACTGCTCTACCTTTACTTCTGTGATTGCTGTCTTCTCCGGTGGCTGGTCTAGTCAAGCTAATGTTATTCTCATCGCTGGTATTCTTAACATTTTGTATACTGTTTGGCATTGCAGGAATGAACTTCGGTTCAATAATAAGCTGGTCTCCATCAACTCAGCAATTGCTTTGATCTCCTCCAATGTGGCCCTGGCCGGTATGCTCGGTACTGGTACTATGTCTAATTCCATTATGGATTTCACCATTGTCAAGGCCTTTAATGTCCAATGTCGACCGCCTGCTGTAGGAATAATTAGAGAAATTTGTTGGCAGCCTCCCATCACTAACATGGTGAAATGCAACACTGACGGTAGGGGTGTCAAAATGATCCATTTGTCCACCATCCATCCAGTTCATCCATGAAAAAATCCATCCAATCCATCCATTTATAAAAAAATAATATAAATGGATTGGATGGATTGGATTATTTTTTTAGTGGATGGTTTATGATCCATCCAATATTTTTTAAAATCCATTGGACCAACAATAAAAAATGTAATGGATCAACTTTTATCCATTCCAAAACCAATTTATTTTTTTCATATTATTTTTCACCAAATAAAAAAAAACCTCCATTTGTAAACAAAAAAAAAACACTCCATCTGATTTTCTCTTCCGTTCTCTATTATTTTTTCTTCACTATTTTTTATTTTATTTATCTGCTTTTTTTGGTTATATTAAGTATTAACTAATTAATTATTATCACGTACGTTTTCTTTTTTCGTTGCCTTGGATGGATCATATGGATTTTATTTAATGGATCATTGATGGATTTGATTTTTTTTTAATGAATTTTTAATGGATTATAATAGATTAATGGATTGTTTTTAATCCATCCATTAAGATCCAAATAAAAATTTATTCGATCCATCCATTTGCCACCCTTACTAGGCACTATTTATAAATAATATCCCAGCTAGTTGCATCACGTCCAGTTGTTGGTTCTAATCTCTATTGGCATGTCTTTAGCTAGAAAAATAACAGGCAGAGACTTATCAATTCTAAGTAAAACTGTAAAAGCATGCCTGGTTCAAAAAAAAACATGTAAAAGCATGCCTTTATAATGTAACTGGTAGTGGTCGATTTGTTTTATCGAAAAGAACTTGAATAGTGGAAGTGTTTTTTTTTTTTGGTAGAGTAATTGTGGAAGTGTTTAATATAACAAAAAGACGATAAGTTGTGAGCAATAAATTTATTTCGTTTTCAGTAAAATAAATTTGGATTAAATTATAAATAAATTATATTTTTTTATTTATAATTTTATTTTTAATTAAGGTTAATTTAGCCCAATAGCCCGGCTAGACCAGACGGGACCGGACGGCCCGATTTACCAGCTCTACCTCTACCTCCAGCAATTCTTATACATGCTTTTGGAAAGAGAGGGTAGAGATGAAAGAGAGAGAGAGAGATAGAGGGTAGAGATAGGAAAGAGAGAGAGATAGAGGAGAGAGAGGAGAGAGAAAGGGATAGAGGGGAGAGGATGTTTTAAAACTAATAAAATTTTTTAATTGTAAAAAAAAAATTATTCTTAAAATAATTTTTATGGATGGATTGGATATCCATCCATAAAAAAAGTTGTTAATGGATGGATTGGATGGATTTTATTAAATGGATCATGGATGGATTGGATTTTTTTTAATGAAATTTTAATGGATCATAATGGATTAATGGATCGTTTTCAATCCATCCATTACAATCCGCATAAAAATTTATCCAATCCATCCATTTGCCACCCCTAACTGACGGTAGTGCTCTTGGTTGTCCTAGATCAGCTGCTTGCGGTGGTTTATTCCGTGATATCCTCTCTGACTTTATTGGTGGTTTTTCTATTAACCTTGGCTCTCAATATTCTCTTCATGCAGAATTGCATGGTGCCATGATGGCCATTGAGATTGCTTTCAAGAAAGGCTGGCATAATCTCTGGTTGGAAAGCGATTCTAAACTTGTTGTGGCTGCTTTTACGAACCACAATCTCGTCCCCTGGAACCTTAGAAATAGATGGATCAACTGTGTCTTGCTCACTAAGCAAATGCATTTTGCAGTCTCTCATATCTATAGAGAAGGAAACCACTGTGCTGACAAGTTGGCTTCTTTTGGTTTAGGTATTACAGATTTTGTTTGGTGGGATGCCCTTCCTTATTTTATCAGGGAGGACTTTTTCAGAAACAAATATGGTCTACCTAATTTTAGGTTTCATTAACTCGTCTTGGGTTTGGTTTATGCCCGCCCCCCCCCCCCAAGTCTCTTTTGTACACTTTTCTTTCTTTTCAATAAATTGGGCACTCTTTTTCCTTCTGCTGTTTTTTCCCTAAGGAGGGTTTTGCACCTTAAGGTTTTAATGAGGCCCCTTTTGTCTTAAAAAAAAACCACAAGAAGAGAGGACATACAATTTATTCCGCAATACAAACATGGTCCCTTCTTCACCATCGGTCAATGCCTATTCTCAACTGGCGCTTGGCGCTAGTAAACTATCGAATTTTAGTTATTTGAGGACCATCTTCAAGACCTAAAAATGAAAGGAACAACTGAAACAACAATTCAAAAAAATTAAAAAAGAATGAGAATAGCAAGAATAATGGATGAAGAAATTAAGCAGAACTTTGGTCGATGTTTATAATCACACGGATACATGAATTTTCAAAATTTTCTTACCAAAGTATCTTTTGTTCGGAGGTATCCTGGAAAACAAAAAAATATACCAAAGTATCTTTGTCGTCGAGAGTCGTCCTCACTTTACCAACTTACACAACTTTTCTCGCTCTTTCTATGTCTATATATTCTCTTCCTTACCCCGTGTATCAATGCGTGTATGCTAATTTTTATCCAACTAGAAAGTTACCCGTGTGATGCATGGGGGTTACACCAATGATTGACGATAATGTTTTTACCCACTCAATGCAAATTTTTATTATAAATTCTGAACTTTCTAGCACAATTTATCTTCTTTATTTGATATTATTATTATTTATCTTGTTATTATTATCATCATCATTATCTGATAAACTAAATTCGTCACTCTAATTTATATATCATTTTTAAATAATTTTTAAATAATAACTTTTTTTCATTAAGTTCCATTTTCACAATTTATTTGTTTATTATTATTTTAAATTGTGTATTTTTCTATCCAAGTTCATCTCGTATTATGCTATAAAGTAACTTTTTAACTATGTTTTATCATCTATTATTTTTTTTATAACTCAATGGTGTCTTATTTATTTAATTATTATTTTAAAATATTTTTTATGTTTTATTGACTATTATTGTCATTGAATATAATCTTATATTATTTTATTCTTGTAAAGAAACATTAAAGATGTTAAGAGAAAATAAATTAATAAAAAATAAAAAGATTATCAACAAATGGGATGGATGAATAGTATGATGGCCAGTGAATCAGATAGATTTTTAATTTAAAGTAAAATAAGTATAGAGGATGCATTGATGAATGCTTCTGAATGCAGCTTAATTTGTATACAAAATATATATATATATATATATATATATATATATATATATATATATATATGAATGATTATCACACGTGTACTATACAGTACAACTTATTGAGTTTTATATAAACTATAGATTACTATGTGTCTATTTATGCTTTCAAAAATTGAAAATTTCAAAATGCTACCTTATGTGGAGGTTTTTGTTTCCCCTCGAAGAAAAGTTTGGATATGCCTTGCAAATGTATAGTTTTAATATTATTTATTTTTGTAATACCCGCAAAAAAAAAAAAGGCTTATTTAATTATGAAAATGGCTTATTTAATTATAAGTAATGTAAAAATATTATAATTATGGGAAAACACTAAATTTGTTTGTCATGTTGTAAATAATTTAAATTAAGAATATTAGGAGTTTATAAATAATAAATAACTTATGCATTTTGAATAATTTAAGGATTTTATCCTTTTGCCCTCCAGCATCAAGTAAGAGCACATGTTAGGGACTTGTCTTTTTAGTGAGTATATAAGCTTAGTGTGAGGGTTTTGATAGCCGTCAAGAACCCTATTTGTGTTTGTGGTCACTCTTGAGAAAAGGAGGATAGGCACGGCGATCCAATGGTGAAGGAGCACCTTCTTAACGTGATTTCTACTGTTTGGGTGTGGAGAATTCGTCTCTAACGTATGTTTAGTATCCAAACGCATCAAACCAGGTGAGGGATTGTGATTTTTTTGGGGTTAATTTTTGTGGATATTTTTTAGGGATATGAAATGGGTTGATGACGCTTGAAATAAGGATGTTTGTGAGTTGTTTTGGGTGAATCCCTTTCATGAAAATCGTTTGTAAATGTTTAGCTTGATTATTCTTTGACTAATATGTTAATGGTGAGTTATCATATCTGTTTGGTTGAACCCTAAAAATTGGGGGTGAGGAAACTCCATTGTTGGAGCTTGACGTTTGGTGTTTTCTTAGGGAATCTCGGTTTTTGTCTGAAATTCTGACAGACATGCGAAAAAAATTATAACTAGAGTTTTAGATATCAGATTAATATGAAATTGGTCTCATTGGAAAGATAACATCTAGATATACATAGTATATAAATTTCGTGATTTTTGGAAACCTGGGCTATTCTCAGTTACATTTTTAAAACAGGGTTAAGGCTGTCCCGAAGGTACCCTGACAGCCTGCGCTCAGAAAATCATATCTTGGTTA
The DNA here is from genome assembly GCA_030762895.1 of Sophora flavescens. Classification (NCBI taxonomy): domain Eukaryota; kingdom Viridiplantae; phylum Streptophyta; class Magnoliopsida; order Fabales; family Fabaceae; genus Sophora; species Sophora flavescens. Next base: position 74,805,989 of record CM061062.1, read on the forward strand.
ATAAAATTCGGATTGAGATTAAACTTGTTGCATTTGAAAACTGAAGTGTAGGAGTATGTTGTGGTTAAGTTTCGTGATTTTATGAGATCTGAGGAGGTCTTAGTTTAATTTTTAAAACAGAGTATTGTATGTCTTGGATGTACTCAAACAGATTTTACTTCAAATTTTATATATGAAGTTGTAGAGTATCTTTTTATGTGAAACTAGTGTCATTTGAAAGTAGACATGTAAGTATTGTTGTGGTTAAAATTTCAGAATTTATGGACCTCTATAGTATTCCTAGTTTTCATTTAAAGTTGGCCTAGGCTTGCTGGAAACATTATCATCAGTCATGTATTGGTGGATTTATGACTATGCTTTGATGTGTATCTCAGTGTGGTTGCCTTTTGAATGTTGATTCCCTCCATGGTTGAATTTTAGTGAGGGATTTTATTCAATGGATTTTTATCTATGTTGTGAGTATATATTATATTAGATTTTATTAATGTACATCTTGGAAAGTATCAATAAAGTGATGAAAGTGTGTGAATGAAATGATTGTGTTGTTGTCACCATGGCTATGATATGGAATAGAATAGTTGTGAATATGTTAAATCATGTGTTTGATTATATGGCACGTGAATAAAGAAATTAGTGGTGATATGCTAAATGTGACTATGTGTATGTTCATGGTGTAACTTTTGAAATGAACTTATCAAGTGATGATAGTATGTGAATGAAACGACTACAATGTTGCCTATATGTAATTATGATTGTGAATATTATGGACTTCATTGAATACCACTGAGATGGTTATTCAAGATTTATTATGAAGCATAGTGAGCGTACGTTATGATAAGGTATGATTTATTGTACTTGGTGCTTTGGTATGATGCTTAGACATTGGACAAGACTTGGTGTATTCGACCGGTCAACGGATTCGACCGATATATAAATGTGACCGTCGGAGCGTGGGGCCTCTAGTGAAAAACCCCGGAGTTCGGAGGGTGTTGTGTAGTGACCGAGGTCACTTGCCGGTTAGCGGACTCGACCGGGAAATAAATGCGACCGTCGGAGTGGGAGACTATAGTGAACAACTCCAAGGGGATACACAAGCATCTTGACCAATGGCAAATTGACTTCATAGCAAGTGAAGATTTGCTATGTAAGCTTATAAACAATGTGAAGAACTCAATGAGATATTTATGGAGATGCTTATATATATTGTACTATTTTGCTATTATGTTTTGTTTATCCCTCACTGATTTCTGGGACTCACCCCCACCCTTTTTGGTTTTAGCTTCAGGTATTCCACGAGTGGAGCCATCTCAGGGAGCCCATGCACTTGTGTAGTGCGGGCAGCTGTTGCTGTTTCAGTTTCTTGTGTCTTGGTTTATTATCATATGAGAATCTTTTGTTGTTTGGAGTTTTAAACTTCATTCTAGTTGTAAGCCCATTTTGGCTTTGGTTTTTTTTTTTTTAAAACTATTGATGTTGACTCGGGGCCACCCTTGGCTTACTTTTGGTATAATATTTTACTCTGATCATTACTTATGATATTCAATATATCTTGTTCTGATGTGACTTATACGTGCTTGAAAGGCCTTGGGAATGGGGCAATGAAGTTCTATTCTGGCCGGTCAGGGAGGCCTAAGTCGGGTCCTGACAATTTTAATCTCTTTGGTCCCTCTCATGTTATGAGAGAGAAAGAGACGAAAAAAAATTAATTTTTTACTATTGGTTGTTATTTTGAATTAATATTTTAAATTATTATAAATTTCACTCTAAAATAACAACATAAATTGATTAGCAAGATTAGAGCAAATCCCTGATTTATTGAAATGAAAAATTCAATTGATAAGAATGTAGAATATAATACATTAAATATGTTAATAAAAAAGTACCCAATGGGTGCAGCTCAGTTGGCAAGCAGCACTGAGTTGGTCGGGGAAGGTCTCAGGATCGATTCCCATCGAATGCATCCTTGGGGAGGGGGCTGGACCTTAAGCTGCTATTGGACCCCGAGCAAAGATTAGTCCCATAACGGGTCCAAAGGACCTAAGCCGTGGGGACACTTACCCAATTGTACGTCAGCTTGTGGTGGCCTTATTCGAAATCACTCAGGCAACTCTTTAGCTGGTTTCCATTGCAATTTAGGAAATGCCACTTCTGTGCTAGCAGAGCTTTGAGGTTTATTCAATGGCCTCAAACTTGCTCGTAGACTTCTTTTGCCTTGGATTATTGTTGAGTTGGATTCGGAAGTTGAGATCAGCATGATTAGAATGAGAATGTCTTTATCCCTGTACTTCAAACCTCTCCTTGATGAAGTTTCGGCTATACTTGAGGATAATAGTTGGAATTGCTCAGTCCAGCATACCTATCGAGAAGGAAATAGAAGCGTTGATTGTCTTGCCAACCTGGGCCACTCTGGTCCCCTTTCTTGCACTTGGTTAGAAGTTGCTCCTGCTCAATTAAGCTTATGTGTAGAAGAGGATGCTATGGGAGTTTGTTTCCCCCGTTTTGTTAGTTAGTTCTGTTTCTTGCTTTCTCTTTTATCAAGAAAAAGAAAATAGGTCTTTTCATTAAAAAAATATTGCAAATTCTACAATATGAGTATCTGTTTTGTTTTTTTTTTTTACAAAAGCAACCTCATATCATTTCATTAAAGATAAAGTTTGAAATACACGTTGGTAAAAACTCAAAGACATATGGACTAGGTCAAGAAGTAGCCGCCCTAGCTAGCGTAAGGGCAATTGCATTCGCCCGTCTCCTAACAAACTTCCCCACAAAATTTGGTTTCAAAGCTAAAATAACCTTACAATCTTGATTAATTAATGGCCCCAAACTTAAACAGATCTTCTTTCGAGGAGCTAATGTTGTTCATAACCAATTGAGAGTCCATTTCAAAATTCTTATGAATGGTCCATGCATCCATCTCATGCCGGGTTAGAAAATTTCAGTTATTTAATGATCAAATTAATTTGTTTTTAGGAATCACCTGTTTCACGAGAGATTCACAGCTGAAACACGAATGTAATGCATTAACAAGTGGTGGAAATTGTATATGTCTAAGCACATGTTGGAAATTGCTTTGTGAAACTTCAAACACATGTTGGGGACATAGAAGCTATACTCCATGTGTTTGGTATCATGTTGTAATTGACGTGACATATAGCTTCAATTGGAAGCACGTTGGGGCCAAAATCAATAAGAATCCAAATACATAGAGTAGTTCTTCTTAAGTGCTTTTTTATCAACCAAAAACCCACCCGAACCATTTTAGAGTACATGCTCCCTTTTAGACTTAAGCCCATGAGAAGAGTCTAACCCAAAATACTAATTCATTAGGCGGGAGAGCCTCATGACTTAAGTACCACATCGAGCATCATTGTCTACTCAATGTGGGATTCATAACATTCCCTCTATTCAAGTGTACTAGTGTGATGATCGATCATTTGCACAAAAAAACATGCAGATGAATATTTTAAAGAAACCCAAAAAATAAAATGAAAAAAAAATAAATAAACCGTTTTAATAATCCCAAGTCCTACACAAAGGCTCAAATTCAGTCTATAGTTATGTGCACATTTCAGAAACAAAAACCATAAATCAAGCCAAACCTGTATTAGATCATTTGCATGGTTAATACTTAACTATATTGAAGATCATACTAATGATCCCTGATCTGGCTTAAGAAGAATGCCTCCAAGACCTATCTCATTTACGGGTATGAAGTTGTTCATGTTATCCAGCAACAAAACCTCTTCTGAGAATGACTCATTGGATTGCCCTTGACATCTCAACAAACTGAGAAGCTGCTTGCGAAACTTTTACATTGGTGTCATTCGCTTGTATACAACCACTGACCGTTTCTTTGAAGGTGTGACACCCCCTTTTCAGGGTATCACATTTAAGTAACTTGTTGCGGAAATACACTGAATAAAATGTTGCTGGTTGCTTTCGGAAAATATAATTTTCTATTTACTTACCCCTTTCAAAATTGGTGATAAATCTCTTTTTTGTTTTCTTTTACTCTATATACAATCCAACACCATTAACATAATATACAACTATATAACATATATAGGTATCATAAGAGATTTACACTTAGACCTTCACATAACAGGTCATCTCCCGAAGTCATAACATAAGAAAATAAAGACGTAATTGTATTGTAGCGGTAATCTGGAATTATGACTCAAAAGAATGACTCTCAATAGCCCAACATCCAGACTAACCAGGTACCACTACTTTATAAGACACCAAAAGGCCTATAGCTGGTCTCTCTACAAGATAGTTATTGGAAATACCCTCGTGACATTCCCACTAACGAATACTTCTTCAAGCATATAGGAGTTAAGTCCTCGAACGACTCAGTGAATTCCTTCGCTTCATCCGTACTAGTGTACCAAAGTACTACCTTAGTCTAGAATAAACCTGATATATTTGTAAGGGTGAGTTTCCAATATATGAGTTTTGATAAGACGACCCCAAGCACGACACACAAATAGCATATACCATATATTCACATCATACAAAAATTATTCAAAACAGTAGGATAATTTAATTCAAAGGGTTTCATACTCGACAGTCATCGTCATTTTATAAAAATGCATGACACTTCAATATCCAGGCTCTATTTTGATACCTAATCTCCGGAGATCCCAACTTCTTTCAAATGAGCTGATCAGGATCAAAAACACTTCATCTCAACCTCATGTCACCATTGCTCAAACAACCATTGCAACTGTTCACATGACTCCTCTGTGACAACCACTCAAACAACTATTGCAGTTGTACACAGTTTACATTGTTGGATAATCCACCTCAACCTCATGTGACCATTGCTCAAACAGCTATTGCAATTGTTCACACGACCCCTCTGTGACAACCACTCAAATAGTTATTGCAGTTGTACAAAGATTCATAACCACTCAAACAGCTATTGCAGTTATGTACAGAGTCACTTGTGCAATAACCACTTAAACAGCTATTGCAGCTATGCACAAGTATTATCCGACCTCGTATGATAGCCACTCAAACAGCTATTGTAGCTTAGTCATATGGCCCCTTGTGACAACTATCCAACTATTGTTGTAGTCATACACATGGTAACTCATTGGTCCACACGGAACACAATGATCATAACACATGGCACGTCTGCCAAAAAATGCATGAGAAAAACTTTTATTCTCGTTTTGTTTTCTTTGTCGTGAAAATCTTTCCTTGTCGAAACACAAAGCTAACGACCATGCTTAATTTCTTATTAAGACTTTCCCCTTAAACAAACACAGGACACACAGTCCGAGTGCTCAATCACGAGGTCCCTTAAACCGATGCGCCAGTCTTAGGCTCACGGATATGGAACTCACAATTTCCACATCAACTGGACACACAGCCCACAAAATCATTGCAGGACACTCGGTCCAATGACACAGATCCCTGATCTACGTGTCCATAGAACACTAGAACCCCGACGTCTCGGTTCCTAGGTTCATTTATCTGCTTGTAAAACATTTTGCTCAGTGAAAAACAAATACAAAACAAAAGCTCTGAAAACTTATCCAAGTTTAACGGAATAATTTTGCTGAATAAAAATACTTTTACAGAAATCCTTTTTCTGTTAAAACGTTGATAAAACCTGAAAATCATTGATAAATTCCTTTCATTTCTGATTATTTTATGTCTGAAATTAATTCTCAATAAAAGTCAACTTTTAAAAGTAATCAATAAATAATTTTATAATGATAAAATAATTAGATATTTAATCTTTTCCCAAATTTTTTTTAATAAAATTCTTTTTATAACTTAAATCATTTTTCTGTCAAAAGTAATTGTTCTGACTGCTATAAAACATTATTTTCGAAACTTAATCACTTTAAATAACATTTTATAATAAAATTGAATTTATTTTACAAAAATTAGAGCCTGTGAAAAAATTTCACGGTTTCGCCCTTACCGTCGCTTATTTACACAGTTTCCACAAAATATTATTAAAATAATAATTTTTTTCATTTTTCTCAAAATTTCCCAAATTAATCCCTCTGATTAATTATCCAAGCTTATTAAGTTTTTTATCCTCAAATTAATTTTTTTAACACTGACCAATGTCAGGTTTCTCGGTCCAACACTCAACAGCAGAAAAATTTCAATCACCGAATTTTGTCGGGAAGTTTGTTAGGAGACGGGCGAATGCAATTGCCCTTACGCTAGCTAGGGCAGCTACTTCTTGATCTAGTCCATATGTCTTTGAGTTTTTACCAACGTGTATTTCAAACTTTATCTTTAATGAAATGATATGAGGTTGCTTTTGTAAAAAAAAAAGATACTCATATTGTAGAATTTGCAATATTTTTTTATTGAAAAGATCTATTTTCTTTTTCTTGATAAAAGATAAAGCAAGAAACAAAACTAACAAAACGGGGGAAACAAACTCCCCTAGCATCCTCTTCTACACATAAGCTTAATTGAGCAGGAGCAACTTCTAACCAAGTGCAAGAAAGGGGACCAGAGTGGCCCAGGTTGGCAAGACAATCAACTCTTCTATTTCCTTCTCGATAGGTATGCTGGACTGAGCAATTCCAACTATTATCCTCAAGCATAGCTCAAACTTCATCAAGGAGAGGTTTGAAGTACAGGGATAAAGAAGGCAAAAGAAGGCTACGAGCAAGTTTGAGGCCATTGAATAAACCCCAAAGCTCCGCTAGCACAGAAGTGGCATTTCCCAAATTGCAATGGAAACCATCTAAAGAGTTGCCTGAGTGATTTTGAATAAGGCCACCACAAGCTGAAGTACAATTGGGTAAGTGTCCCCACGGCTTAGGTCCTTTGGACCCGTTATGGGACTAATCTCTGCTCGGGATCCAATAGCAGCTTAAGGTCCAGCCCCCTCCCCAAGGATGCATTCGATGGGAATCGATCCTGAGACCTTCCGCGACCAACTCAGCGCTGCTTGCCAACTGAGCTGCACCCATTGGGTACTTTTTTTATTAACATATTTAATGTATTATATTCTACATTCTTATCAATTGAATTTTTCAATTCAATAAATCAGGGATTTGCTCTAATCTTACTAATCAATTTATGTTGTTATTTTAGAGTGTAATTTATAATACTTTAAAATATTAATCCAAAATAACAACCAATAGTAAAAAAAAAAATTTTTTTGTCTCTTTCTCTCTCATAACATGAGAGGGACCAAGAGATTAAAATAAATAATATTAAAACTATATATTTGCAAGGCATATCCAAGCATTTCTTCGAGGACAAACAAAAACCTCCACATAAGGTAGCATTTTGAAAATTTCAAATTTTGAAAGCATAAATAGACACATTGTAATCTATAGTTTATATAAAACTCAATCAGTTGTACTGTATAGTACACGTGTCAAATGATAATTGTAACAGCCCAAAGTACATTGAGATACTACTAGATATAAAACATAAGACACACAGAAATTAGCTTTTCGCTAAACTTCTCATTCATTTTAAAAAAAGTCATACTTAGAGACTAAATAATGACAATATGACACTTAACTCCGATCCGGCAACGTCTCCAATAACATAACAACTTACATTGGAACAACTGCCAAGTATTTCCGGGGATACTTCACAGTTAGGAGGGACAAACCTGAAACAAAAGGGTGAGGGGGTGAGATATGAAATCTCAGTGAATTCCCTGCAAACAGTGGACTCAGTCCCACACATATACATATATTAGTAAACTTATACATATCATCAAGTATAAACATCATTGCTGCCCCCCACGCACCAAGGAACTTAAGAGGGACTAGCTTTGAGTTCAATCCTGGCATTATCATGACGTTCATAATATTTGCGAACCACTCATTTGGACATCCCATTTTAATTTGTTATAGAAAAACATTGTTGTTCCCCACACACCGAGTTACTTATGAGGAACTAACACTTTGTTGCTCCCCGTGCAACGAAGTACTTAAGAGGAACTAACACTTCGCTACTCCCTGCGCACCGAGGTACTTAAGAGGAAATATCTCTTGGAGATAAGGCAGATCATATGTCTATGATCACAAGCGGCGTCCCACTTGCTCTGCACTTACTTGCTTGCCTTTCCTAACCGGAATGACTTCTATACTTGCCTTTCAATCTGAAAGAACTTCAGTGCTTGACATCTGAAATGTCATTGATAACCATTCTAATTCGAAAATCATGAACAGAATTAGCATGGTTACTACCTTTGGATGCCAAATGGTGTTTCACAATCATTTCATCATAAGATTGAATAACTTAACTCACATATCAATTTATAGCTTAAAAACAAATGACCTAAAGTAAAACTTATAAACCATTCACATGAACAATATATAATCTCTCAATCAATTATTCAACAAGGGATAATGCATCAACAACATAAGCAGAATTTCAGCAGTTTTCAGTTAACTTCTATGATTTTATTAAAATATGAAACGAAGTCGGATTTGGAAAAAAGACCCCTATATGGAAAGATAAACAAGTCTAGTTTATGAATAAAATTTTACTCTTGGAGAACAGCCTTCCAAAAATTACAGTTTCGATAGGTAAGCCTCTGCACTTAGAAAACAGGACAGCTGCAATACCCTAACTTGTAACAGGTTTTTCTCCATCAATACTCAATGAAAAACAGCAAAATCAGTGTCTAAAGTGTAGTATTTATAGTCTAATTTATAAACAAATAAGAATCATACCAAATAGAGCATTATAGAAATAGTTACAAATAAAATATTACACATATGTCTACACGGGTTTGTCAGATCAGCAGCTTCTTTTAGGACTTTTAACAAACAGAATACATGCATGTAAATTGAATATTCTACATCACAATTTTGCATTCATTTAAAACTATATAATCAACATGCAAATTCTGAAATCAAATTTAAAATTCCTAAGCTTGGATTTATGGTTACCAAGCACTAACTAAGGAAACTCACTTGGCCAAGTAGTGGATTTGGGGTTGTTTGTGTGAATCTCCCTTTTTGGTTGAACCCTAATTTTCTCTCCTTCTTCTTCTCTTCCATTTCTTCCTCTTGGTTCTGCAAGCTTGCTCTAGGATCTCCAACCCCCATCTTCTTCTCATGGCTATATCCCTTGATCTCTCTTCTCCATTCTTCTTTCTTCTTCTTCCTCTCCCTTCTCTTTCTTTCTCTTTTCCTTTCTTTTTCTGCTATCTGACGCTCTCCCCCTTCTTTTATCCCCTTCTCTTCTTTTATTTATTTATTTATTAGTTTTATCTTTTATTTAATAAAAGTTAAAACTCAAGTCACTATCTACACCTCTTCAACTACTAAATGCACCCCTACCTTAATTCTAAACATTTCTTCCTTAACAAATCTAAAACATTTATTATTAGCTACCCTTAGAACACTTCTCCCTTAAAGATAGGCTCCTTCTATTTATTGGGTAATAATATTTAGCCAAAGAAGAAAATTTTGGTTGTTACATTAATCATCGATATAGATATATATATATATATATATATATATATATATATATATATATATATATATATATATATATATATATATATATATATTGTATACAAAGCTGCATTCAGAAGAATTCATCAATGCATCCTCTATACTTATTTTACTTTAAATTAAAAATCTCTCTGATTCACTATCCATCATACTATTCATCCATCCCATTTGTTGATAATTTTTTTTATTAATTTATTTTCTCTTAATATCTTTAATGTTTCTTTACAAGAATAAAATAATAAAAGATTATATTCAATGACAATAATAGTCAATAAAAAATAAAAAAATATATTTTAAAATAATAATTAAATTAATAAGACACCATTGAGTTATAAAAAAATAATAATAGATGATAAAACATAGTTAGTGAGGGGATGCTCTGCTAGGGTTTCCGTTCTGAAAATTTGCATGCTTCTCCATGGCTTCTGATCCAATTGTGCCGTGGAGTTTTCTGGATGTTCATTCCCCCTCTCATTTGCCTGCGCAACCTCCACCCAAGAAATCCTTTGCGCAATAAGTTTCTAACTCTTTTGATCTCCCTTTGATCCATGCCCCTAAACCTAAGCCAGTCTTCAAGGGCAATGAACTTGCGGTTAAGATCTCTGAAACCGAGTACCAGGCTGGGGTTCTGGATTGCCAACGCACCCTTCATGGCAAACTCATCCTCTCCAAGGGTGATTCACCCGTGAAACTGAGTGACTTGCGGTCCAAGTTAGTTAAGATTTGGAACCCTAATGGCCCTTGGTCTTTGGTTTCCTTAGGAAAAGGTTTTTATGAGTTCAATTTTTCCTCGTTGGATGACCTTAGTAGGATCCGTTCTCCTGGTTACTGGAATGTCAGCCCCGATATCCTTCGTATCTCCTCATGGACACCAGACTTCAACCCTAGCAGAATTCGCCAAACCCATGCACAATGCTGGGTTCGCATTCATGGCCTTTCTAGGGAGTACTGGAGACCAAAAATCTTGTTTGAGATCGGAAGTGGAATCGGTGTACCAATTGCTCTTGATGAAGCAACAATGAAGAGAACATTTGGTCACTTTGCAAGAATCCTCTTAGAGATTGATCTAACCACTAATCTGTGTGATAAGATCCTGGTTGAGAGAGAAGGCTTTGCTTTTTTTGTGTTTTTAGAGTATGAAAAGTTGCCTGATTTCTGCTCTAGTTGTAAAATTATTGGCCACTCCATATCCAACTGTAGAAGGAGTCAGCCAGCGGGCGACAACAGCATTGTCGGAGGGGAGGTTCCTAAGGCTTCCAGGAGGAGGATCCTGCAATATGCCCCCAAACACAAAACTCCTTTTGAGTTGGTTCAAAAGGTTCCTATCACTATCCAAGACCATCCTAACAGTGCTGATGAGGGTAGTGAGTAGGCTTTAGTCTTTGAGCAGCCGCTTGAATTGCCTGTCAACAATGTGTTGAGAATAACTCCCTAGTAGAGCAGTGCAGACTGGATAAAGGCAAAGCAATAATTGTTGACGATTCACCTCCTCAAGGGGTAAAAGAAAATTTCCTCAATGCTGCGTGCCCCTCCACCCTGATCTCTGTTGAAACAGTTTATAATCCCAGGGACTTCATGGGAATTAATAATGTTCCTGCAAATGATCCAGCAACCCTTAATTCTGTTGGCCCTCTCTTAGGATTTACCAATGAACTTGGAAATGCTGACACTGATATGTAGATGGTGGTGCCTAGCTCACCTGCCGTGGATGGGGTTATGCATGGAACCTTGGTGGGGTTGTCCCTAGTTCAGATTGTCTCAGCTGTGGCACACCCTCCTCAATTACTCTCTACTACTTCTGGTAGTCCTTCTCTGGTTCAAAATGGTCCCTCTGTTACTGACTCCTTGCCTACAGCTACCAATGTAGTTTCCGCTAATGCTGTGATAAACCAGACTGTGGTCAAGGATCTGTAAATCATTGGCTCCTTTTGGAGTCAGGAAGATGATAATGAATCAGTGGATGAGGACAGCCATCTTTATTCTCCTGCCTCAACTGCTGCTGACCCAAGCAAATACTTGGCCACTTCCTCTGAAGTCCCTAAGGCTGACTTTACTCCAGTAGTGTCCAAGTCAAAAAAGAAAAAACTTCGACAGAAAGTTGCCAAGGCTGCTCATCTTGATAGAGTTAATGCCCTTAAGAGGGGTGGTCCACACCAATTTGCTTAATGAAAGCTCTTTATTGGAACTGTAGAGGGTTTGGAAACCATAATACTAGGTTGGTGCTCAAGAATCTGTGTCTGTCCAACAAACCTGATTTTGTTTTCCTGTCTGAGCCATGGATTGATATATCTGATGTCCCTACTGCATTCTGGAGGCAGCTTGGCCTCAAAGTTTTCTTTCTTAATGATAGAGGGCCTCTCCTTCCCAACCTCTGGGGTCTGTGTAATAGCCAGTGGAACCCTAGTATTATATCTATTTCTAGTCAGCAATGTACTTTTTCTCGCTTCAGGAGGAGGCGCCCCTTTTTTCATATCTTCAGTTTATGCAAGCACTTCCTATATTTCTAGAAGGTCCCTCTGGAATGATTTGATTAATCTCCAACTATCCTCCTCTGGCCCCTGTTGTATGTTTGGTGATTTCAACTCAGTTCTGGGGTTTCATGAGGTCAAAAGCTCCTCCTTGCCTCTGAAAGCTGCCTGTGAGGATTTTAAGAACTTCACAGACATTGGGAATCTAATTCATTTGGCCACTAGAGGGGCTTGTTTCACATGGAGCAATGGTAGAAGGGGTTCCTCCCTTACTGAGAAGAGGTTGGACAGAAGCATCTGTAATGATGCCTGGCTGGATCTCTGGCACACTTCCTCCTGCTGCACATTGGTTAGAAGTCAATCAGATCACTTCCCCCTTCTGCTTAGCTGTTCAAAATCAGTGGAAACTTTCCCCTCTTCCTTTAAGTTCCACAAAATGTGGATTGAGCACCCAGACTGCAAAAGACTTGTGGAGGAAGTGTGGAATAGGCCTGCTTTTGGTTGTCCAATGCAAGTGCTCTCCAGCAAATTGAAAGCTCTGAAGTTAGAGTTGAAAAGCTAGAACAAGACAGTTTTTGGCAATATCACTGTTAAGCTCTGGAAGCTCTGGAAGCTGTTGAGAATAACCAGCATCAAATCAATCTTCATGGAGCTTCTGATGATCTGATGGAGCAGGAAGTGCTGGCACAATCTGAGTTGCAGCATTCTCTGCACCTTGAGGAGGAATTTTGGAGAGAAAAATCTCGGGTCAAGTGGCATTGCCAGGGGGATAGAAACACTGCTTTTTTGCACAGGATCACTAAGATAAGGCATGCTGCCAAGTCAATGTCCTTGCTCAAAAAAGGCACTGAGGTCCTCAACACTCAGGAGACCATTGCACATCATGTTCTATCCTATTTCTCAGAGTTGTATGCAGCCCCTAATGACTTCCAACCCTCTGACCTTATCAGAAAAGTGGTGCATGTCTTAGTTTGAGGAAGACAACTGTTTTATGACAAGGATTCCATCTGAGGATGAAGTTAGGCAGGCTGTATTTGGCATGAACAGTGAGGGTGCTCCTGGACCTGATGGTTTTGGTGGCTGCTTTTACCATGCTTGCTGGGACATCATTGGCAAAGATGTGTATCAATCAGTAACCCAATTCTTTGCTCAGAATTGGTTGCTTCCAAACTTGAATTCTAACATTGTTGTGCTTATTCCTAAAGTCCAGCATGCTGATAAAATAGAAGAATATAGACCTATTGCTCTAGCAAACTTTCAATTCAAGACTATTACCAAGGTGTTAGCTGAGAGACTTTCTGTTTTAGCTCCGAAAATTGTCTCCCCTCAGCAAAGGGGATTCATTAAGGGCAGGAATATAAAGGACTACGTATGCATTGCCTCTGAAAATATGAACCTCCTGGATCACAAGGCTTTTGGTGGCAATTTGGCTCTCAAATTGGACATTAAAAAGTCTTTTGACACTCTAGATTGGGGCTTCCTCATCTCTGTTTTGGAGGCCTTTGGTTTTAATAATACCTTCTGTAGTTGGATCAGCACCATCCTCCATTCTGCCAGGCTCTCATTTCTGGTCAATGGCAAATCGGAAGGCTACTTTGCTTGCAAGAGGGGAGTTAGGCAGGGGGATCCCCTATCCCCCTTGCTGTTTTGCCTTGCAGAAGATGTTCTTAGTAGAGGAATTTCTTTCCTTGTGGAATCTGGTTTGCTGCACACTATCTCAGGGCCAAAAAATCTGAAGTCTCCCAGCCATGTGTTGTATGCAGATGATGTGTTTTTTTTCTATAATGGGAACAAGAGGGGGCTTAAAGCTTTAAGGAAGTTATTGGCTGAGTATGGCCTTGCTTCTGGTCAGCATATAAGCCTTGAAAAGAGCAAGTTTTACTCTGGCTGCATCTCTCCAGCTAAGTCTGCTAGGATTGCTAACATCCTTGGTTTCTCAGCAGGTTCATTCCCTTTTGATTACTTGGGAGTCCCAATCTTTAAGGGAAGGCCAAAAAGATCTCATTTGCAGCCTATAGCAGATAGGATCCTGTCTAAGCTGGCTTGCTGGAAGGGTAACTTGCTGTCTCTAATGGGTAGGGTTGAGCTGGTGAAATCTGTCATTCAGAGCATGTTCCTCTACAGTTTCCATATTTACCTGTGGCCTGCTACCCTTCTTAAGGTTTTGGAAAGGAAGATCAGAAACTTCATCTGGTCGGGTGACCAGAATGTCAAGAAAATCTGCACTGTGGCCTGGCATAAGGTCTGCCTGCCCTTTATGGAAGGTGGCCTTGGTATCAAGTCCCTCAAGGCTTTCAATCATGCTGCACTCCTCAAGCTAACTTTTGATTAGCTAGCATCAGATAAGGATTGGGCAAGCTTCCTGAGAAATAGATTTCTCCATCGAAAACAGACTGGATCCTACATAAAATCTTCAATCTGGCCAGGCATAAGGTGCAATCTGCATTCTGTTTACTCTAATTCACTTTGGCAAATTGGAGATGGCAGAACAACTAACTTCTGGACAGATAGATGGCTATCTCAACCCCTAGTTGACTTAATGCAACTGCCCTCCTCCCTGCATAGGTACCTTAAAGCTACAGTGGCCGATTTCATTCTTGGTAATTGCTGGCTAATCCCTTCTTCTCTACTTGAGAAGTTGCCTGCTCTAGGTCAGGAGCTTTCCCAGATACCTATCCCCAGGTTCCCTGCATCAGATCACCTCATTTGGCAGCATTCCTCCTCTGGGGAGATGTCTCTTAAGGATGCCTTGTCCTTCATTCAAGCTGTACGAGCTCCTTGTCCTTGGTCCAGGCTGATTTGGTGTAATGTTGTTCCTCCCTCTAAGTCCTTTGTTGTGTGGAGACTGATTAACAACAAGCTGCCCACGGATGATCAGCTTCAAATGAGAGGATGCACCATTGTCTCAATTTACAGTTTGTGTTTTGCAGATGCAGAATCTCAAGATCATTTGTTCTTCCAATGCCCCTATGCAAAACAGCTTTGGGAATGGTTCATCAAAATTACTGGAGTGCAACTAGATTTCTCCTCTATCCAGTCTGGTCTTGCCATCTGCAACAGGCCCTGGGGGCTTCAGTTCAAAGATGTGTTGCTGGCTGCCATAACCGACATCATCTGGTTCATTTGGTTTGTTAGAAACAAATTGAAATTTGATGATAGAAAAGTCTCAGTCCAAGCTGCTATTTGCATGGTTAAGGCTTCTATAGCCCTGTCAGGTAATTTAAAAAAACACTCTATGCAATATGATGCTGAGGAAGCCAGAATTCTCATGCAGCTTGGCATCTCCATTCACCCGAAAAGGGCTCCTGTCATAACAAAAGTGGACTGGATTCCCCCTTGCTGTGGTTGGATCAAGGTCAATACTGATGGGGCAGCTAAGGGGTTCCCCGGTCATGCTGGTGGAGGAGCGATCTTTAGGGACAAAAGTGGTGTTGTTTTAGGTTGTTTTGCTGAGTATTATGGTATCACTGACTCTTTCTCTGCATGCTGCTATGACTGCTATTCAAACAACTCAGTCTAAGGGTTGGACAAATCTCTGGTTGGAGTGTGGCTCTGCAATGGTGGTTCATGCTTTCTCCCACCCAGAGGCAGTTCCTTGGAAGCTCAGGGTTCTTTGGAAAAATTGTTTGGTCCTGACTACTAGTTTCAATTTTAGAATTACTCATATTTTTAGAGAAGCTAACCATTGTGCTAACAAGCTGGCTAACTTTGGTGTGTCTTCTAAATGTTTTACCTGGTGGAATTTGATTCCTAGTTTTATTAGGTATGACTTCTTCTGTAATAGGTGGCGTCTGCCCAACTATAGGTTCAAATAATTCTTTTGTTTCCTCGCATGGGTTTTGGTTTGGTCCCCCCATGCTCTTGTACTCATTCTTTTTTCCTTTCTTTTAATAATATTTTGGCGTGCTGCAGATGATTGGTAGTGGTTTTGGTGCCAACATAGTTGGGATGACTGCCACTACAGTGATGCTTTGCATGCCATTTTGATTAAAAAAAAGAAAGATAAAACATAGTTAAAAAGTTACTTTATAGCCTAATACGAGATGAACTTGGATAGAAAAATACACAATTTAAAATAATAATAAACAAATAAATTGTGAAAATGGAACTTAATGAAAAAAGTTATTATTTAAAAATTATTTAAAAATGATATATAAATTAGAGTGACGAATTTAGTTTATCAGGTAATGATGATGATGACAATAACAATATAAATAATAATAATAATATCAAATAAAGAATATAATTTGTGCTAGAAAGTTCAGAATTTATAATAAAAATTTGCGTTGAGTGGGTAAAAACATTGTCGTCACTCGTTGGTGTAACCCCCGTGCATCGCACGGGTAACTTTCTAGTTGGATAAAAATTAGAATACACGCATTGAAACACGGGGTAAGGAAGAGAATATATAGACACAAAAAGAGCGAGAGAAGTTGTGTAAGTTAGTAAAGTAAGGACAACTCTCGACGACAGAGATACTTTGGTATTTTTTTTTTGTTTTCCAGGATATCTCCGTACGAAAGATACTTTGGTAAGAAAATTTTGAAAATTCATGTATCCGTGTTATTATAAACATCGACCAAAGTTCTGCTTAATTTCTTCATCCATTATTCTTGCTGTTCTCATTCTTTTTTAATATTTTTGAAATGTTGTTTCCGTTGTTCCTTTCATTTTTAGGTCTTGAAGATGGTCCTCCAATAACTAAGATTCGATAGTTTACTAGCGCCAAGCGCCAGTTGAGAATAGGCATTGACCGATGGTGAAGAAGGGACCATGTTTGCATTGCGGAATAAATTGTATGTCCTCTCTTCTTGTGGTTATTGCGAATATTAGTTAGATTAATTTTATTATAGATATCTTGTTTCAAAGCATTGATTTTTTTTAATCAATTAACTGAATTGGCTTAATATATATCTGAAGCTTTTTTTTATTAACAAAAAAAGATATTAAAAAATTAGAACTGAATAAACAACCTTACACTATAAATTTACATTTATCAAGAAAAAGGATAGAATAAAATTTATTAGGAGAGAATAAATTTCTGATTTTGCTCAAATGAATTATTGCACTTAATAAAATTTTAATTTTAAAAATTACAAGGGAATAAATGATTTATGAGATGAACATAAATGTAAAGAATTTTGAAATAAAAAATCAACTAAGAGAATCATATAATTAATAATTGCCATAACGAATATAAAATTTAGTAATGGATATCCTTTTCCAAAAATAATATGGTGAGTCATATATCATTATTATTTAATCTGCTGAGGTTGGCGTGAGTGGTTAAAGACCTCTCGTCTATTAATCCAATTACTGGGAATATATCGTATTTGCAAGCAAAAGCATGTGATACGTACATGGAAAATGCTATTTTACTTTAATCCAATTTACGAAATAGAGGGTGATCAGCCGCTGGCTCATCTAGTTTTATGGCTAGTATGACCGTGGTTTCGTGCTAATTATATATCGTTTTCGCCCAAATTAGACTTGATTGTCTTTAAGCAGCATTTTGAGTCTCTAGAGTATTTTTAAGTTAATTTAGTTGATTTAGAGTCGAATAAAGTACTTACTGTTAATCCTTGTTTTCAGGTAATGAAAAGAAGCAGTTCTGGAGTTTTTCGCCCCGCGAGAGTGCATTTGCCCCGCGAACCTGAAGCGTGACTGTTCCAGAAAATGCAATCATCTCTGTCTCGCCCCGCGAATACTTGACTCGCCTCGCGAGTAATCCAACCCTAAAAGACCAGAAGCCACCACGGCTTACCCATGTTGAAGGTCACGACTGTGACAGTTTGGAATTTGAAGAGTCTCGCCCAGCGAATGATAAGCTCGCCCCGCGAGAGAGCCAAACACTGAAGACTGTTCATATTATTCTCCTCGCGAAGGTATGCTCGCCTCGCGAGCTAGCGGAATCCAGAATCAATATTTAAATCTGTTTTAGAACAGAGTCGAGGATCTTAGTTTATCTTTTCTTTTCTTTTCTTTTCATAGTTGCGTCTGCAACAGTAGGTTTAGCATTTTGTTTTCCCTTTTGTAATGGAGAACTAGTCTCCTTGGATTAATCTACTGTGATTGGGTTCCACCACACTTGAGGTTCTGTAATTCCTGTTTTATTTGCTTTTCCCTTTTCAATACTATGCTATATATTTCTGTTTGTTTAATTCAGGAGTGTATAGTGTTGTGTTGATTTATTTCGGTGATGTTATGTTCCTATATTGAATCGCGTTTGTTTAATTCGCGTGTGTTCGTTCATGTTCGTTTAGTTCATGAGGGCTTAACCCCGTTTGTTTAATTCGGGAATAGGAACATATATCTCGTAGTAGCGATTTCGTTTGTTAATTGTTGCTACAACCGAAAGGGGATTAGAATCTCTGCTTAGGGCTTGGAATTTACAAGAACCG
This sequence comes from Sophora flavescens, assembly GCA_030762895.1. Classification (NCBI taxonomy): domain Eukaryota; kingdom Viridiplantae; phylum Streptophyta; class Magnoliopsida; order Fabales; family Fabaceae; genus Sophora; species Sophora flavescens. The sequence continues at coordinate 74,824,328 of CM061062.1, forward strand.
ATGATAATTGGGAAATCGAGAACAGTAGATTAATCATTTTTAGCTTATTTGATAATCATTTAACTGCTTTGTTTTTATTGCTCTATTTCTGTTTTGTTTCTTTATTTTATTTCATATCCAAAACCCCCCAAAATCTGACTTTTCTGTTAACAACAACCCGAGAGTCCTTGTGAGACGATATCCGAGTTGTCGCTCCCTGAACTACATTTTTACAAACCGCTCGCTTTTTGGCGCGTGCGCGACAGCGCGTCCAAAAATTGGTGCCGTTGTCGGGGACTCTTGTTGTTATTGACAGAAATAAAATTTTAAAAAAAAATCTCTTTGCTGAATTAGTTTTGGCTGCTTTGTCTGGTTGTGAATCTTAGTGCTTCCCATGGATAATTATATGCAAGATTTTATGCCTAATGTTGATTATGAACCATGCATATATTATCCTAACTTTGATAGGCCACCACCATGCATGTATTATCCTGATTTTAGTAAACCACCACCATGCATAAATTATCCTAATTTTGCTGGAAGTTATGAGTTTAGCAGTGGTTTTGACATGATTGGAGTGAATGAGGAGCAACCTTTCTATCATAGCCAACATAGTGGAGGACAGGGCATCTTGGATGAGATAGCATCTTTGTTGAATCAAACGACATGCGAGCTACAATATCAGCCTAACCTCACAATATGCCAACTCAGTCTGGAAGAAATGATACAACAAATGGCCGAGAACACTCAACGGATGGCAGAGCAAACTCAACAGATGGCAGAGCAAAATCAACGGATGGCAGAACAAAATCTTGAATCCCAACAGAGGATAGAAGTTGATTTTCAGAAGATGGCCATTAAAATGGATCAAAGCCAACAGAGGATAGAAGCTAATTTTCAGAAGTTGGCCATTCAAATTGATCACATTGTCTCCACCTCGGCTGCACTGCAAACTCCACATTCCCTTGAAGAACATACAGATTCACAAGTAGTTATTCTTGACAATACCTCTGAGGATAATTTTGATAATATTGTCAAGAATACTTCTGTTGATGAACTGTGTGTTGAATCTCCAGATATTCATACCTTTCCTGATTCTATCTATTATACTTCATGTGCTGATTGTACTGACACTGCTTCCTGTGTAGCATGTTTTGAAAGCTCATTCTTTTCAGGGTGTGAGGAGCATGAGACATATGAGGTTGAGGGTCCTGTTCGGCCAGGAAACATAGAAAATGAGGATCAGGAGGATATCTGCTTCACCATGCTTGAGGATAATGAAGAACCTTTGGAATTAGATGCATGTGTTGAAAGTGATGTGGTGGATGAACTGTGTGCTGAATTTCCAGACATTCTAGCCTTTACTGATTAAGTTTGTTGTACTATATGCACTGACTGTACTAACACTAACCTTTGTGTGGTGTGTGCTGAGATTTCTGCAGGTTTAGCAGGTGATGGGTTTGTTAGCACAGTGAATGAAGAACGTGCAGAAGATGAAGCAGCACCGGAGACCCCAGCTACCTATTTGCCACCTCCCACTGTGGAACCACCAGTGATGGAGTTCAATACTCTGGATTTTGCACCCTTGAATTTTACACCATGGCCAGTCCAAGAGGTTGAACCCCGATTTTATTGGGAGGACTTTATTGAGAAAGAGGTCAATCTTGACCTAAGAGGGAGTGAGAAGTTCGCCGCACTTGGCGAGGTCACCATAACTGTCAAGCACTCACCTCCATATCAAGGCTGCAAGTTAGGGGACCATGGAACAAGCTTCCGCCCCTTGTCTATCATTTGGGTTTTATGCTGCATGCCATGAGATCCGGGAGGATCATATCGTACTTTGAGCATTCCGTGGCCGCTGTATCACAGGCAGTGGGATCCTGGTGGAACCGCCCCAATGAGTTTTCTTAAACCCTTTCTCTTTAGTTTACTTTCATTTTCTTGTTAGTTTTTGCTTTGCTTTGTTTTTGTTTTTGTTTTTCTTTTAGCTCCTGAATAATGTGAGAAGATCAGGAGTATTTATGTGTTGAGTCTTGTGTCGACTAGCTTGCTGGGTTTGATTGAATTTTGCATAGATGGATTGCATGTTATGTGTTGACCATTGATGATTTCCCCCTAAGTTTTGATTTTTTTTTTTAAATTTGATCCCCATTTGAAAAATTGAAAACTAAACTTTGAGATATTTTGTTGTGATGGCATGATTTATGATAAGTTTGGGGTGAAGAGGTGCACACACTAGGGATAGAATCTCGGTCAAACAATTTGCAAAAATGTCCAGGTGAGGATTTGAGCCTCCAGCATGTTTTTAACTGTGAGAATCACTTTTGAGTTGCACTTTCCCGAATTTGCTTGAATCTCTTTATGGTTTGCATGTCTATGTGTTTGCTTCAAATGATTTAGGCATTTTCTTTGTAAATAACCACTTGGCCTAAAATAACCATTCCTAATGCATGTTTCCTAGTTAGCCCCATTGAGCCTGATTAGCCTGTTAATTCTTGATGACCTGATGTTATGAGCCTAAAATCTGGAAAAACCATGTTAACCCGATCTTAGGATTAGGAGAGCATGGAATCTAAGCAAGAGAAGGTTTGCAAGAAACTAAGTTGGGGTGGCTACAAGGTGTGATGTGTTGTTTGGGATTGAGAAAAAGAAAAAAATATAATAAAAAGGTTGGAGCCAAAGGCAAAAAGAAAAGAAAATGTAAAAAAAAAAAGTATTAGAAGAAAAGGCTGTAGTCACCCAAGGCAAAAAGGAAAAAAATGGAAAAAGGAACTTGAGTGGAAATTCAATGTGTAAAAAGTTTCATGCTCTCTTAGTTCCTAGGGACGTCAGCCCAGTACCTTTGTATATCCTACCCTTAGCCAGGCCCCATTACAACCTTAAAAGACCTTTTGATGTTGCATGCATGTTCTCTGTGGGAATCATTTGGAGATGAAAATCAAATTTATGGGAAGTGCTCTTGAAGGGTGAATTGAGTGAAATGTTGTTAGCCTAGACAAACTGAGCGATTGAGTGAAACACTAAATGCCCTTGTGAGGAAGGCGATTGTTTGAATTTGGTGATCTCCCTTTTGTGTGTAACTTGGATCCCTTGCTTAGATTAATGATTGGTTGAATGATAGTGTGATTTTACATGATATTTTCTGTACACTTTTGCATGCATATTTCATAGAGATTAGGCATTATTTAGTTGATTTAGTTAGATTTTCCCTTGGAACGGGTGAAGTGGTTTCTTGGTGTTGTTTTGCAGGAATTAATGTAAAAATGATCAAAATCAGCCATGATGGAGCCTGGATGAAACAGAGCTTGAAAAGTGAAGAATATAAGCCAAACAGAGCCTATCACGGCCTGGCCGTGATGACCATCCAGGCCTGGCCGTGATGACCATCACGGCCGTGATCAAGCAGAGCAGAAGGCAAAAGTCAGAGGCTGTCACGTCCTAGCCGTGACAGACATCACGGCCGTGACAGACTGGAAATTTAAGTTTCGCTTCGCGAACATCAGCTCGCCCCGCGAGTGAGCGAAAACCAGACCACTGTTATAAGTTGTTTAAGGCAGAATTGGAAGGGACTTTTGGAGGCTTGGAGGCTACGAGTTTTGGAAACCCTAAAGGCTCTTTGGAAGCAGAGGCAGCTGCAGAGGATTGCCCCCATGGAATCCCTTCTCTCCTTCATCCTTCTTTCTTTGGTTGTATCTATGACCATGAGTAGCTAAACCTCCATTGTTGGGGTTAGGGTAGCTATTTCTGAATTCTCATGTATTTGATTTAATCTTGCAATATAGTTTCTGCTTTGTTATTGAGTGGTTGATTTCTGTACTTAATGCTTGTTGTGGCTAGCACCCCCATGACTCGATTTGTGTTTTAATATGCAATTGGAAAATTCGTGTTGAAACCGGAATTGAGATTAATCACCTAGTAAGCCTTGTATCTAGGAATGGAACTGGGTTTATTAGCAATCGCATGATCCCTAATATTAATGCAACCTCATTAATCTAGGCCACCTAAGGAATTAGGGTCTATTAGTGGATTTAGGCTCTTGTCATCCGAGGAATCGGGACTTGAGTAATTTAGTGGATTGATTGTCATAACTGAAGTAGAAACTGTTTGTGAGTTGTTTCATTGCATGAGGATGAAGTTCAGTGAACCTAACCCCAGCTACTTTTATCATATTTGAAAACCTTCTTTTATTGCTTTCCAAGTATTAGAGAAAATTACAAAAAGAGTTTGTCTTTCTTATTTTGTTAATTTTAACTTTTGTTAGCATAGAACTCTCTTCAATCCAAGAATCGCTTAGATAGTAATTGAATCGGTACGTGCTAGTACTTGTGCAGTCCCCGTGGATACGATAACCGATCTTACCACCGTATTACTTGCACGACTGGGTATACTTGCCCAAACTCGTCAACAAGTTTTTGACGCCGTTGCCGGGGACTGTATTTCAATATTAGCATATCCATTTTGGTTACTAATTTGAGCACAAAATTTTTCTGTTTTAAAATTTTTCTTTTCTGTTATAAACTGTGTGCTGTCATATTTTTTTATTTTTTTTTTTATTTTTTGGTGTGTTTGCTGTTGTGTGCTAACCTTTGCTACTAACAATCTTGTTTGCTAGACTGTTTGTGTATGCGAGGTACTATTCCAGCTGACCAACTCCTATACGATCCAGAAATTGAAAGAACAGCTAGGAAGAATAGGAAGCAAGCAAGACAGTAGAATTTGTTAAGACAACAAGGATAAGAACAAGAGACTTCCACCTCTCAGGTTACTCAAGAAGAACTCAAGATGGCAGGGAATGGTGAAGATACTCCACCACCATGGAGGACACTTGGTGATTATGCCAATACAAATTTCAACCGGCATGTCACTAGTATAGTGAGACCTCCGGTGAACTCCAACAATTTTGAACTCAAGCCAAATTTCATCAACATGGTTTCACAAAATCAGTTTGCTGGGTTGGAGAAGGAAGATCCTAACAGTCATATTTCCACTTTCCTGGAGTTGTGCGATACAGTGAAGATAAATGGTGCCTCTGATGATGCAATTCGTCTGAGATTGTTCCCTTTTTCTTTAAGAGATAGAGCCAAGTCTTGGCTCCAATCACAACCAAGGGGGAGTTTCACTACATGGGACAACTTAGAAGCAAAGTTTCTGGCAAGGTTCTTGCCCACATCAAGATTTGTAAAGGCAAGGGGTGACATCATGAGCTTTGCTCAACAAGAAGGTGAGACTCTGCATGACGCCTGGGAAATGTTTAAGGAATTGCTTAGGAGATGCCCAAATCATGGTTTTGATGATCTTACTCAGATGCAAACATTCTATAATGGATTGAGGCCATCAACCAAGTACATATTGGATGCCTCAGCTGGAGGTTCAATGAATACAAAGACAGCAGAGGAAGCCCTGACTTTGATAGAAGCAATGGCCTCTAATGATTACTTGATGCATCATGATCGGGGTCCCACACAAAGAAGGGGAGTGTTGGAGTTAGATTCACAAACCGCATTGTTGGCTCAGAACAAGATCATGACACATCAATTGGAGTCTCTTACCAAGCAACTAGCTCAACTCCCACAACAACTCCAAACTGTTCAAGGGACGACCATGCCACACCAACAGGTACTGAGATGTGATTTTTGTGGAGGTGATCATGAGAATGGAAGATGTGAGGCACCACCTAGTTCCCATGAAGAAGCCAATTATATGGGGAACTATGGGCGACAAGGCAACAACCAAGGGTGGAGGAATCAACCAAATTTTGGTTGGAATCAAGATGCCGGGAAAACAAGCAAGCCTCCTCCTACACAACCGCTTCAAGATCGGGTTTCTATTTTGGAAAACACTCTTAATCAGTTCATGCAGATGTCCATGTCGAACCAGAAGAATACCGATGCTTCTATAAAGAATTTGGAGGTTCAAGTTGGCCAAATTGCAAAGCACCTAGCCGAGCAAACTAGCAGCGGTTTTTCTGGTAACACTCAAACTAATCCGAAGGAGCATTGCAATGCTATTGTTTTGAGGAGTGGAAAAAGTCTTGAGAATGTGGGCGGTGAACCTTTGGTGAAGAATCAGAAATTTGATGGAAAAACAGAATTGAGTGCTGAGGAAAAAGAAGAACAAGGTAAAGATGTTATAGTTGAGGAAGAAGAAAAGGTCAATGAACAAGACAAGAGGGAGAAGCTAGTAGATGAGAATTCTATTTTGAGGAGAACTAAGAGTCAGATTTTGAAGGATGGAAACAAACCTCAAGTGATCCCCTATTATGTGAAGTTGCCCTATCCTCACTTGAGCAAGAAAAAAGAGAAAGACGAACAGTTTGCCAAGTTCCTTGACATTTTCAAGAGGCTACAGATCAACATACCCTTTGTTTGCAATCGGAACAGATGCCCAATTATGCAAAATTCATGAAGGAACTGCTCACGAAGAAAAGAAAGATTAAAGAAGGCGAAACTGTTGCCTTAACTGAGGAGTGCAGTGCGATACTGCAAAGGAAGCTACCTCCGAAGCTGAAAGATCCTGGTAGTTTTATAATCCCTTGCACTATTGGGAATGTGGCTATCAAAAAAGTCTTATGTGACTTGGGAGCGAGTATCAATTTGATGCCGCTTTCCATGTTGAAAAAGCTTAGAGGAGGAGAGGTGAAACCAACCAGGATGATATTGCAACTAGCTGACAAATCAGTCAAGCATCCTTATGGTATCTTGGAAGATGTTCTGGTAAAGGTGGACGAGTTTATCTTCCCAGCAGGCTTTGTGGTTTTAGATATGGAGGAGGATGCTGAAGTTCCGCTCATACTGGGGAGACCTTTTCTGGAAACTGGTCGGGCTTTGATAGATGTAGAAAAAGGCCAGTTGAAATTCAGAGTACAAGAAGAAGAAGTAACTTTCAATGTATTGGAAGCTATGCATCGCAAGAGCGATGAAGAGGAGTGTTTTCCGCATGGACATGGTGGATACAGTAGATAAGGAAGTCATTGCACATCAACACCACCCCTCTACTCCAGAGAAGAAGGAAAAGCACAACACGAAAGCAACTCTGAAGCTCTGCAAGACAAATGATGTAACAATTGGTGAGGAAGTTGGCTCTGCTCATGTTGTGAAAACAGAACCTCCGCCGGGAAGGAGTAAGAAAAAGGGCAAGAGGCCCAGAGTGAAAGGGGCAAAAGGGAAGCACAAAGGTTGGCCCTATAAGCAAAATCAGCTCTTTACAGGAGTTCCATGGAAGAAAAGTGCTCTTGAACTTATATGCCCAGCAGACCCCGGTTAATTGAAAGAAGCCCGTCAAGCTAGTGACGTTAAAGAAGCGCTTATTGGGAGGCAACCCAAGTTTCTTAACTCTTCTCTTTAGTTGTTTTCATTTCTTAATAATTTTGTTTTTGGGTTAACCTCTTGAATAATTTGAGAAGCTCAAGAGGAAAAATAATAAATTGAGAATTGTCAAGTGTTTGCAGGGTAATAAGGAAGGAGGGAAGAGCAAGAAGATAAGAAAAAGCAAGGTTAACACTCGATACCGCCTCGGTAAGCCGTTCCATTTTTTTTTCCTTTCCTTTCTCCATCTTGATTGTTTACATTGGGGACAATGTAAATTCTTAAGCTTGGGGTAGGGGTATTTTATTTTTGCATCTGTTCATATTGCATTCATATAGTTTTGCATGATAGCTTTGCATGTTCACATTATTAGATTGCCCTTTGCCTGAACTTTGCATCCAATTGTGAGAACTAAGTGCCCAATAATTTGTGATAGTGAATTGTGGAATCCAATTTGTTATTCTTGTGATATGGTTGCAAATGAAAATGTTCGAGATAATCTTGGATAGTTGATAATTAGCATATGGTTCTGAAGATTCGTGTTTTTCATTGATTCTGAACAAAAATGTGAGATTTTGAACCATAAAGGGGTACTCACAAAATTTTACCCCATTCTTTATGTTAGAGTGGTTATTCCTCTTGGTTTGCTTTCTCTAGAACTTGACTTGAAACCATTTTGAAGCTTAAAAATTTTTGAAAACATTTTTGAAAATGATTGAGGCAATAGGTATTTTTCCGGCCTTCTGAGCTTTGAATGATTGAATGCTACCCCTTAGTTGCCCAGTTTTGAGCCTAAAAAAAATGCTTTTCTTGGTACCCTGAAATATGTGGATAAATAAGCTTGATAAGGGACCTTCTAAAGTATTACAAAAGGGTAAAAAGGTAGTTGGAAAAGTATGGGAAAGAATAAGAATAATGTTTCTCTTGAGTTGAAAAATCTCCCCTTCTCCAAATAAAAGAAAAATAAAAAAAAAAGAAAAATAAATTAGAGAAGGGGATGACAAAAAGAAAAGTGAGAAATAAAAAGAAAAAGAAAGAAAAGAAAGGTGGAAAGTGAACTGAAACCCAAAAGGTATTTTAGAAGGTCATGCTTTGCAAATGTTAATTTGTTGTGAAGCCTTTTGAAATGTCCTTTATTTGATTTTCCCACCTAACGATTAATCCCATGGCCACGTTACAACCAAGTAAAAGACCTCTTGATTCTTAATTGTTTTCATTAATAAAGTGGAGATTTGGTTGATAGTCAAGCCTATGGTAGATGTCATTCCTTGAGGAAAATGGAGCGAAATGTCTTATCCCCTAAACACTTGAGTGAGGGAGAAAAGATAGCCAAGCAAATGAACAAGCTTGGGGTGAGCTTCAAGTGAGAAAGAGTGCCCAAATCAGTGAGAACATGAGTCTAAGGAACCTAAGCCTCTAATTGGACTTGAATTGATTGTCTCTTGCTGAATTATTTGAATTGCCTATTACTTGGATCATTGACTTGAGTTCTTAGTTCACTATCCATGTTCTGTTCATTCTTCTGGCCTTAGTGATTGCTTGAGGACAAGCAATTGAATAAGCTTGGGGTGATTTGATAGTGTGATTTTACATGATATTTTTTGTACACTTTTGCATGCATATTTCATAGAGATTAGGCATTATTTAGTTGATTTAGTTAGATTTTCCCTTGGAACGGGTGAAGCGGTTTCTTTGGTGTTGTTTTGCAGGAATTAATGTAAAAATGATCAAAATCAGCCATGATGGAGCCTGGATGAAACAGAGCTTGAAAAGTGAAGAATATAAGCCAAACAGAGCCTATCACGGCCTGGCCGTGATGACCATCACGGTCGTGATCAAGCAGAGCAGAAGGCAAAAGTCAGAGGCTGTTACGTCCTAGCCGTGACAGACATCACGGCCGTGACAGACTGGAAATTTAAGTTTCGCGTCGCGAACATCAGCTCGCCCGGCGAGTGCGCGAAAACCAGACCACTGTTATAAGTTGTTTAAGGCAGAATTGGAAGGGACTTTTGGAGGCTTGGAGGCTACGAGTTTTGGAAACCCTAAAGGCTCTTTGGAAGCAGAGGCAGCTGCAGAGGATTGCCCCCATGGAATCCCTTCTCTCCTTCATCCATCTTTCTTTGGTTGTATCTATGACCATGAATAGCTAAACCTCCATTGTTGGGGTTAGGGTAGCTATTTCTGAATTCTCATGTATTTGATTTAATCTTGCAATATAGTTTCTGCTTTGTTATTGAGTGGTTGATTTCTATACTTAATGCTTGTTGTGGCTAGCACCCCCATGACTCGATTTGTGTTTTAATATGCAATTGGAAAATTCGTGTTGAAACCGGAATTGAGATTAATCACCTAGTAAGCCTTGTATCTAGGAATGGAACTGGGTTTATTAGCAATCGCATGATCCCTAATATTAATGCAAACTCATTAATCTAGGCCACCTAAGGAATTAGGGTCTATTAGTGGATTTAGGCTCTTGTCATCCGAGGAATCGGGACTTGAGTAATTTAGTGGATTGATTGTCATAACTGAAGTAGAAACTGTCTGTGAGTTGTTTCATTGCATGAGGATGAAGTTTAGTGAACCTAACCCCAGCTACTTTTATCATATTTGAAAACCTTCTTTTATTGCTTTCCAAGTATTAGAGAAAATTACAAAAAGAGTTTGTCTTTCTTATTTTGTTAATTTTAACTTTTGTTAGCATAGAACTCTCTTCAATCCAAGAATCGCTTAGATAGTAATTGAATTGGTATGTGCTAGTACTTGTGCAGTCCCCGTGGATACGATAACCGGTCTTACCACCGTATTACTTGCACGACTGGGTATACTTGCCCAAACTCGTCAACATTGAATGATGAAATTCTCAATTGTTTAGAGTGAATGAATGTGGGGATTGCTTTGTTTGAAAGGGGGAACATTGAAGAAAATTATTTTGATGAATTGCTTGAAATTTGTGCAAAGTTGATTGAACCTTTAAGCTTGCCATGTCTTGAGTCTTTTTGAGTTTTTGAGTTTTAGTTTGCTTGGGGACAAGCAAAGTTTAAGTTTGGGGTATTTTGATCAGCCGTTGGCTCATCTAGTTTTATGGCTAGTATGATCGTGGTTTCGTGCTAATTATATATCGTATTCGCCCAAATTAGACTTGATTGTCTTTAAGCAGCATTTTGAGTCTCTAGAGTATTTTAAAGTTAATTTAGTTGATTTAGAGTCGAATAAAGTACTTATTGTTAATCCTTGTTTTCAGGTAATGAAAAGAAGCAGTTCTGGAGTTTTTCGCCCCGCGAGAGTGCATTCGCCCCGTGAACCTGAAGCGTGACTGTTCCAGAAAATGCAATCATCTATGTCTCGCCCCGCGAATACTTGACTCGCCCCGCGAGTAATCCAACCCTGGAAGACCAGAAGCCACCACGGCTTACCCATGTTGAAGGTCACGGCTGTGACAGTTTGGAATTTGAAGAGTCTCGCCCCGCGAATGATAAGCTCGCCTCGCGAGAGAGCCAAACATTGAAGACTGTTCATATTATTCGCCTCGCGAAGGTATGCTCGCCTCGCGAGCTAGCGGAATCCAGAATCAATATTTAAATCTGTTTTAGAACAGAGTCGAGGATCTTAGTTTATCTTTTCTTTTCTTTTCTTTTCATAGTTGCGTCTGCAACAGTAGGTTTAGCATTTTGTTTTCCCTTTTGTAATGGAGAACTAGTCTCCTTGGATTAATCTACTGTGATTGGGTTCCACCACACTTGAGGTTCTGTAATTCCTGTTTTATTTGCTTTTCCCTTTTCAATACTATGCTATATATTTCTGTTTGTTTAATTCAGGAGTGTATAGTGTTGTGTTGATTTATTTCGGTGATGTTATGTTCCTATATTGAATCGCGTTTGTTTAATTCGCGTGTGTTCGTTCATGTTCGTTTAGTTCATGAGGGCTTAACCCCGTTTGTTTAAATCGGGAATAGGAACATATCTCGTAGTAGCGATTTCGTTTGTTAATTGTTGCTACAACCGAAAGGGGATTAGAATCTGCTTAGGGCTTGGAATTTACATGAACCGATGATAGTGGGGAAATCGAGAACAGTAGATTAATCATCTTTAGCTTATTTGATAATCATTTAACTGCTTTGTTTTTATTGCTCTATTTCTGTTTTGTTTCTTTATTTTATTTCATATCAAAAACCCCCCAAAATCTGACTTTTCTGTTAACAACAACCCGAGAGTCCTTGTGAGACGATATCCGAGTTGTCGCTCCCTGAACTACATTTTTACAAACCGCTCGCTTTTTGGCGCATGCGCGACAACGCGTCCAGAGGGTAAATTTCAATTTTCAAATGCTCAACCCAAAACAATAAAAAGAATGAAATGGTTAATTTATATTCTCATATATATATATATATATATATATATATATATATATATATATATATATATATATATTTATTGGAAAAGTATACAGGCTTCCTTTTTTTTACTGAAATTTATGTTGCACTTATTCAAATAGAAGTTATTTATAAGTTTCACACATTTCTTCTTCCTCTTGCATTGGCATCGATAATAACATGGTTTCAATTCAACAGTTACTCCACTTTGGCGTAACGGACCAGCTGAGAAGCCAGTGTTGTGTAATGCTTGTGGATCGCGATATAAGTTGAAAGGAAACCTTGAAAACTATTTCCCCAAGAATGCCCAATTTCAGTTATGCCTGAATAAATATGATGGAAGCAATCTCAATGTGGAAGAAAAACCAAAACTTTCAAATCAAGTTCTTGGTCCAGGTAATGGAAACAACAGTACAAATGGTAAGTAAATCTCATACGACCTCTCTAGATCTCTCTATCTATGTTTTTTTTAGGGAAATCTATGTTTATATGTTAGACACACACACGTAGCCATTTTCATAGCATTTCAGTTATTTATTGATACTTATGATTTTAAATTACGGTTATCATCATGGTCAAATTACATTTTTTGCAATTATATATAACTAATCGCAAGAAAATATTGTCAATCCGACTATAATTACGCTATTTTTGAGAAGATGGATTGAAGTGATCAGTAATGAAGTGAAGCGGTTGAAAAACAATAACTCATTGTTTGAGAGTTTATTAAGTAACGAGTGAGATGGTTTAGGATGGTGACCCAAACCACTCCATCTCACCTAAACCCTCAATTTTTATACCCTCCAAATTGAGGGGCTTGAGATTCCCTCATTAAACATTCTAAATAATGGAATGATATACTTTTATCTCTCTGCTCCACTCCATTACTAACCATTTGTAGGATATAAAATCTACCAATTGTACTCCCATTAATATTAATTTCATTGGTTGAAAAAAAATCTATGGTTCCATACAACATATTGCGACTACCTCACTTCAGTAATAACTTACTTATTCTATTTTTCATCAAAACTTTAATTCTTACTGGAATTGTATTCTAATGATTAGTAGCTTTCATTTTCTTAATTAGGTGGCGGGATAAGTCCAAATTTAAGGAACTCTAAAATCCCTTCAAAGAAACGGTTAGTGGTGGTATACAAGCGAATGACACCAATGGAAAAGTTTCACAAGCAGCTTCTCAGTTTGTTGAGATGTCAAGGGCAATCCAATGAGTCATTCTCAGAAGAGGTTTTGTTTCTGGATAACGTGAACAACTTCATACCCGTAAATGAGATAGGTCTTGGAGTCATTCTTCTTAGCCAGATCAGGGATCATTAGTATGATCTTCAATATAGTTAAGTATTAACCATGCAAATGATCTAATACAGGTTTGGCGTGATTTAAGGTTTTTGTTTCTGAAATGTGCACTTAACTATAGACTGAATTTGAGCCTTTGTGTAAGACTTGGGATTATTAAAACGGTTTATTTATTTTTATTTCATTTTATTTTTTGGGTTTCTTTAAAATATTCATCTGCAAGTTTTTTTGTGCAAATGATCGATCATCACACTACACTTGAACAGAGGGAGTGTTATGAATCCCACATTAAGTAGACAATGATGCTCGATGTGGTACTTAAGTCTTGAGGCTCTCCCGCTTAATGAATTAGTATTTTGGGTTAGACTCTTCTCATGGGCTTAAGTCTAAAAGGGAGCATGTACTCTTAAAATGGTTCGGGTGGGTTTTTGGTTGAAAAAAAAACACTTAAGAAGAACTACTCTATGTATTTGGATTCTTATTGATTTTGGCCCCAACGTGCTTCCAATTGAAGCTATATGTCACGTCAATTACAACGTGATACCAAACACATAGAATATAGCTTCTATGTCCCCAACATGTGTTTGAAGTTTCACAAAGCAATTTCCAACATGTTCTTAGACATATACAATTTCCACCACTTGTTAATGCATTACATTCGTGTTTCAGCTGTGAATCTCTCGTTAAACAGGTGCTTCCTAAAAACAAATTAATTTGATCATTAAATAACTGAAATTTTCTAATCCGGCATGAGATGGATGCATGGACCATTCATAAGAAGGTGAGTTTGTAGCTGCCAAAACTAATTGGATGACCCCTAGGATGACTGTTAAAGAGGGAGAAGCTTTGGGTCTCCTTAAAGTGGGCAGATACTCTTTAGCTTCAGCGAGTGATTTTTGAATTGGACTCTCAATTGGTTATTAACAACATTAGCTCCCCGAAAGAAGATCTATTTAAGTTTGGGGCCATTAATTAATCAAGATTGTAAGGTTATTTTAGCTTTGAAACCAAATTTTGTCGGGAAGTTTGTTAGGATACGGGCGAATGCAATTGCCTTTACCCTAGCTAGGGCAGCTACTTCTTGACCTAGTCCATATGTCTTTGAGTTTTTACCAACGTGTATTTAAAACTTTATCTTTAATGAAATGATATGAGGTTACTTTTGTAATAAAAAAAAAGATACTCGTATTGTAGAATTTGCAATATTTTTTTAATGAAAAGATCTATTTTCTTTTTCTTGATAAAAGAGAAAGCAAGAAACATAACTAACTAACAAAATGGGGGAAACAAACTCCCCTAGCATCCTCTTCTACACATAAGCTTTATTGAGCAGGAGCAACTCTTAACCAAGTGCAAGAAATGGGGACCAAAGTGGCCAAAGTTGGCAAGACAATCAACGCTTCTATTTCCCTCTCTATAGGTATGCTGGGATGAACAATTCTAACTATTATCCTCAACCATAGCTGAAACTTCATCAAGGAGAGGTTTGAAGTACAGGGATAAAAACCTTCTCATTCTAATCATGCTGATCACAACTTCCAAATCCAACTCAACAATAATCCAAGGCAAAAGAAGGCTACGAGCAAGTTTGAGGCCATTGAATAAACCCCAAAGCTCTGCTAGCACAGAAGTGGCATTTCCCAAATTGCAATGGAAACCCGCTAAAAAGTTGCCCAAGTGATTTCGAATAAGGCCACCACAAGCTGACGTACAATTGGGTAAGTGTCCCCACAGCTTAGGTCCTTTGGACCTGTTATGGGACTAATCTCTGCTCGGGGTCCAATAGCAGCTTAAGGTCCAGCCCCCTCCCCAAGGATGCATTTGATGGGAATCGATCCTAAGACCTTCCCCGACCAACTCAGCGCTGCTTTCCAACTGAGCTGCACCCATTGGGTACTTTTTATTAACATATTTAATGTATTATAGTCTACATTCTTATCAATTGAATTTTTCAATTCAATAAATCAAGGATTTGCTCTAATCTTGCTAATCAATTTATGTTTTTATTTTTAAATTTATAATACTTTAAAATATTAATTCAAAATAACAACCAATAGTAAAAAATTAATTTTTTTTTGTCTCTTTCTCTCTCATGGCGCCGTATGATCCATGTAGCCGACCCCACCTAGTGGGATAAGGCTTGGTTGTTGTTGCTGTCTCTTTCTCTCTCATAACATGAGAGGGACCAAAGAGATTAAAATAAATAATATTAAAACTATACATTTGCAAGGCATATCCAAGCTTTTCTTCGAGGGGAAACAAAAACCTCCACATAATGTAGCATTTTGAAATTTTCAATTTTTGAAAGCATAAATAGACACATAGTAATCTATAGTTTATATAAAACTCAATAAGTTGTACTGTATAGTACACGTGTCAAATGATAATCATCCATATATATATATATATATATATATATATATATATATATATATATATATATATATATATATATATACACTATGTTGTATACAAAGCTGCATTCATCAATGCATCCTATATACTTATTTTACTTTAAATTAAAAATCTGTCTGATTCACTATCCATCATACTATTCATCCATGCCATTTGTTGATTTTTTTTTATTAATTTATTTTCTCTTAATATCTTTAATGTTTCTTTATAAGAATAAAATAATAAAAGATTATATTCAATGACAATAATAGTCAATAAAACTTAAAAAAATATTTTAAAATAATAATTAAATAAATAAGACACCATTGAGTTATAAAAAAAATAATAGATGATAAAACATAGTTAAAAAGTTACTTCATAGCATAATACGAGATGAACTTGGATAGAAAAACACACAATTTAAAATAATAATAAACAAATAAATTGTGAAAATGGAACTTAATGAAAAAAGTTATTATTTAAAAATTATTTTAAAATGATGTATAAATTAGAGTGATGAATTTAGTTTATCAGATAATGATGATGATGATAATAACAATGTAAATAATAATAATATCAAATAAAGAATATAAATTGTGCCAGAAAGTTCAGAATTTATAATTAAAATTTGCATTGAGTGGGTAAAAACATTGTCGTCACTCGTTGGTGTAACCCCCGTGCATCGCACGGGTAACTTTCTAGTTGGATAAAAATTAGAATACACGCATTGATACACGGGGCAAGGAAGAGAATATATAGACACAAAAAGAGCGAGAGAAGTTGTGTATGTTGGTAAAGTGAGGACGACTCTCGACGACAGAGATACTTTGGTATATTTTTTTGTTTTCCAGGATATCTCCGCACTAAAGATTCTTTGGTAAGAAAATTTTGAAAATTCATGTATCCGTGTTATTATAAACATCGATAATAACATGGTTTCAATTCAACAGTTACTCCACTTTGGCGTAACGGACCAGCTGAGAAGCCAGTGTTGTGTAATGCTTGTGGATCGCGATATAAGTTGAAAGGAAACCTTGAAAACTATTTCCCCAAGAATGCCCAATTTCAGTTATGCCTGAATAAATATGATGGAAGCAATCTCAATGTGGAAGAAAAACCAAAACTTTCAAATCATGTTCTAGGTACAGGTAATGGAAACAACAGTACAAATGGTAAGTAAATCTCAAACACTAGTGCAGTAAGTGCTTTTTACGTCAGTTAAAATTGATTTTTTACGTCAGAATACTGACTGACGTAAATACAGCTGACGTTAATAGTTAATATTTTAACGTCAGTTGAGAACTGACGTTAAATATAAAACTATTAACGTTAGTTCTTTAACAAAACTTACGTTAATTTTGTAAAAATTAACGTCAGTTTTTTAAACAACTGACGTTAAACATAAAACTATGAACGTCAGTTCTTTAAGACAACGGACGTTGATTTTGTTAAAACTAACGTCAGTTGTTATAAAGAACTGATGTTAAACAACTGACGTTAATAGTGTACTGTATATTTTATAAAATACTATTAACGTCAGTTGTTTGATACAACTGACGTTAATAGGGTTTTTTTTTAAATTCTGTTTTAAAATATCACTCCCTTCAGCTATCCCTGCATTCAGTCCCAGTAACACAGAATATCACACACATTACAGAATTGCAAAGGAAAATTGAACAATGGGGGGACTTAAAACCAAAAACCATGTATATATATAAATAAATTTTAGTTCCAATGTCTAAAAAACAAAACTATCTAAGGATATATATATATATATACATGTTATTAATTAGTTTCTAAAGTCTAACAAAAAAACTATTCATCTAAGTAGTGCGGAGGTATGTTGTCACTTCCTTTTTCAGCCGCATACTCGAAGAAGAATTCAGCGAAGCGCATCCTCAAGTCTCTTAACTCATCTTCTTCAATAGGCGATTGGTCGATAAATGCCTAGACACGTTCAAATAATAACAATAACATCAATACAAGTCATCTTCAAAACTATAATATATAATTTAACAAGTTGTTTAAATATTACCTTCTTCCATCCATCCGTAATAGATGCGGAGACTATGTTCAGCATATGAAGCATCACATAATAGCCGCACGACCACCCATCAATTTGAAATCGAGACTACCAACAAAATTAATTTCAACATCAGTTGAATATACATATAAATTAGTAATTATAATATTAATTATTTGATAAATAAACTACCAAACCTTGAGGATGTTCCATACAAGATTTGCTTTAGCCTTAGAAGTCCTACTTCTCTCGTTGGCGCAACTTATGCTACTCGCCTTCAGCGCGCTATCATAAACAAATAATCATGTCGATCAATTAACAAACTCATATATCATGTGTGTAATAAACTAAAAACAACTGATATTAAAACTGAAATTAAATTTAAGATTAGTTACTTACTTATTTACAGCTTCCACCACCTTCGGTGGCGGATCTTGGTGGAGAGAGCAGAAGAATATGACAGTATGCCTAGACGGGTGAAGTACGAACAACTGCCAATGGCGTTCCATACAGTAGGGAGCCAGATATAATTCTTTCGGATTGTCTCCCAACAAGTTCCCTAAGTATTTACTCAATGCATCGCCATCAAAGAAATCGGGCAGAAGGATTGACGGATCTAAGAAACCGTAAACTGATGCAACGCCCTTATCAAGCTGAAGACGATGGAGATACCTAAGATATGAAAAGGTGTGGATGTTAATTATATAATATATATATTGAAATTAAAATAAATTATTAAATGTAAAAATACCAAAAATAAATAAGTTATAAAATTAAAATTAACTTACGTGCACCAGAGACTGATGACATTGCTGTTCATCCAGACGTTATTTCTGCAGGCGTTCCCGAGATCATCACCACAGAAGGAAAATATCCTCCGTTGATCTGGGCGTGCCACCCATCCATCGTGATCCAATGGACATTCAAAAATCTCAAACGCATAATCCTCACCAAGTGAGAACAAACGAGTGATAGGTGACAGCGACACCGACGTCGACTTGGTCTTCAGTTTAGGAAAAATAAAATAGATAAGTTTTTGATAATTAAAAAAAACACAAGTAATTATTTGACTAATTTGGACATTAATAATGAATAAATACCTTTGCTAACATTTCGAGCTCACGTCGTTTGGAGTCCAACTCAAGCTCACGCCTTTTCATTTCCAACTCATGCTCATGGCGCTGGACTTCCAAATCCCGCTCCCTAGCTGCCAACTCATCGTCCTCCACATGTGCCCTACTAAAACTCTCTTTTGTGCTCACATGTGAAGGGTTGGTAAGCCCTGCGGTGTCCTGGGATGTACCGACGGTGGAAAGCTCTCTGGCAAGCGCCTGCTTGAATTCTGGGTTGGATATTAAGCCTTGCATCAGATGTGTTGTAATATCTGGGTTGGACATGAAGTGCTGAGTAATGTCAGCCAAAATTGATGCTTCATTGACCACCCGCTTTCGTGAAGCAGACTTGCCATAATATTGTTTGATGGTCACGTTCCCAGGAACACCGAGAACCCGACCAGGATGCTCTTTCTTGCCTAGAGCAGTCATCAAGACGTCCTGCCGTCCAGAAGGGACGAATGCGCCCTGGGAGGATTTTGCTTTAAGATCCATCTACAATGAAAAAAAATGAAAAAGCGTGCAAGTGAAAAGTGTTACAAAAATCTATACAAATATCAATTGAAATCAAGTTAATTATTTACTTACAATCTTATCTGCCACTTCGCGAGTGGCATCAACTTTAAAAGATCCCGTCTTTGTCATGCGGCCGGCTAACCAAACATCCTCGCAGTCGATGTCCGACGGAGGACTTGATGGTGTGCCCTCAGGCACCTCTCCTCTTTCAATCCTAGCAGAGTGCTCTTCCTGCTTCGCCCTCAGCCTATCCGCCATCATCTGCTCGATCTGAGTCTGGTACCCACCCTGAGACATGGTGAGGCGGTGGAAGTTCTTCGCCTGATTCTGCCGACCCTTATTTGCCTTAGCCTATTCAAACAAAAACACATAATTAAATACAGTTAAATGATCTATAATAAGCATACAAAATTAACTTAATCAACCAACCTGAAATTCTCCATCCTGTCGACTCCTGGCAAACATATCCCAAGTATCCTGATCAATCCAGGGATAATCCGAGAACATTTTATCAAGCTGCTTCTTCCCAGATACATAGTACCTGGTAAGATCATGCTTGAACCCATTCCAACGCTTTGATGCCATTTTCATACATTTATGACGATGATCCTCGTCAATTGGCACAGTCCAAGCTACCTACACATTAGATACATATATAATAACTGGATGGATTATAACTTGGATAATTATCTAATAATGTAAATCAAACGAATGTAAAGGTAAAATACCGTGATAGCCTCCCAAATCTGATCCTTAACGCTACGTGGAACGTCATTCCGATGGTTGTGAGTTGATGCTTACGTGCTGCTTCGCTTGTAGAAACACCCACTTATTAAATTCTTTAGCACGGGGTCCCTGGGCATTTAGATTAGCATCGAAGGACACCTCAAGCTTCTGTCCGCTCTGCCTGTCCTTCTCTAGTTTCTTCAACGAGGTGGCTCCTCTACCCCGTTTCCTATGAGCCTGTGATGTCTGTATGGACAAAAAAATGATAAAATAGAGGGTTGTAACATTATAAACTTACATTAAAAAGAAGGACTAAAGATAGTATATAACATGTAAACTTACACTAGAATCAGGCGTAGGCGTGATCGGGTCCTGCGAAACCCCAACAGTGTCCTCCCGTGCATGTGGGCTATCCGACTGATCCATATGTATGCCTGTTCAGAAACAATATATATGTATTAACATAGGTTATAACTCAAAATAAATACAGAAGTATAAATAAAAATAACTAGATAGGCCCTGTAGATATACAAAACATCTATATATCCAATATAAGGACAATACGGGAGATTGAAAACAATAGTTTTTGAAGATTGCCAAGCACTGGTCACGGCCTGGCCGTGATGTCCATCACGGCCGTAACGTGCCAACTGAACCAGACCCTCATAGGCAGAACTGATCACGGCCTAGCCGTGATGAGCATCACGGACGTGACAGATCAACCAGCAGAGCAACATGCACTCAAAACCAAAAATAGAGACATTCCAAACAACTCAAACTCACGGTTTAAAGTTACAATTACTGAGACTACAGTTTCAACATACACTCAAAACCAAAAATAGAGACATTCCAAACAACTCAAACTCACAGTTTTAAGTTTCAACTACTGAGACTACAGTTTCAAACCAGCAGAGCAACATGCATGCACTCAAAACCAAAAATAAAAAAATGTGCCCTAATTAAAGACTCACCAGAAATAGGCGCTCGCGTGGTGGTGGTGGGGAAGCTCGAGTGGTGGCAACGTTCGATGTGGTTACTGAGAGCAGAGGGACAAGGAGAGTTAGTGCGCGGGAAGGGGAAAGAGAGATGTCAAGTTATTGCAAAGAATGAGCGGGAAAGACAGAGTTAGGGGTTAAGAGTGTACCTCACGGTGGTGGCGAAGAAGCCCTCGCGGTGGTTGCGGTGGAGATGAGCTCGCGATTAGGGCAGAGTGAGAGCGAGAGTGAGGGTTGAGAGTGAGGGTTGAGCGTGATGAAAAGAGAAAAGACACGTACGTACAGAGAAGTGGAGAAGGCGCGCGGGGGTAAACGTTATAATTAAAATAAAACAACATTTTACGTCAGTTTTTAGTAAAACCTGACGTTGAAGATCATATATTTAACGTCAGTTGTCTTAAGAAACTGACGTTAAAAACTCTCACACTTATTACGCCGCTTTGTTAGTAAAAACTGACGTTAAAGGTCATATATTTAACGTCAGTTGTATTAAGAAACTGACGTTAAAAACACTCACAACTTCTTACGTCAGTTGTATTACACAACGGACGTTAAAAGTTTATTAGTTTCTGCAAAAACATTCATTCCTTTGACTACTGTGCTACTTACCCATTCACCTTTGTACCTAATCCTCTTAATGAGCATTAAGTTTATAGATAAGTTTTCAAGAAAATCAGAATAGCTTAGTAGCTTCATCCACTGCTCCTATAAATAGCTTCCTTCCATCCTTTTAATTAATTTTCTGCTTCACAATATGGCTCTGTCGTGGAGATTAACTTCATCACTCTTTCTTCCTATTCCTAGACTCAAAGGTCTTTGTCTTAATGGTCAAACAACTTCTAAGTTTGAGTAAATCACATTACATGGATATTAAGGTTGGGTGAATCACGTAATGTGATTCTCTCACTTTATTTCATCCCCGTCATCCCTTTCACTTTGCTTTGGAAGCAAGTGATTGTGGATTCAAGATGATGCATCAAGGAATTCCACGGAAGAAGAAAGATGCAAAGATCCGTTTCACTTTGCTTTCGCTGCTAGTGACTGAGGATTTACTTTGCATCATGGAATTCAAGTGAGGGAGGTGATGATGCATCCATTGGAGTTTCTGTTGACAGGACTGAGAAGAAAATGATGTTGATGCAGAAACTTTTTTATATTTTATGGCTATGTTGCAGAAATTTTTTATCTTTTAATCATGTAATTTTAACTTATGAATCGCTTCAATGACATACGATTTGATTATACATATAACTTGTTTTATGTTAAGTGTTTATTTATTTTAATTTGCACAAGAATTTGTTTACTAATTCAAGCTAATTAATAAAAATTAAAAATAAACTTGTATAAAAAAAGGTTTAGAAATAAACTGCAGTACTATATGGAGTGATCTGCGTTAAGTGTAACACCCTGTTTTTCGTATGCTTTTTATCAGTAAATACATGCTTTAATGTGTCTATTTTTGATAAAATCCGGATGATGATTTTATTTAAAATAAAATCATTTTCTTGTGTTGTTTTACTGTATGAAGTCACAGTAAAATTTTCGGTCGAAAATTCAGATGAAAACCGGTCTGCGTTTTCTCTGCCAGTACAAGTTTACTGAGCTAGAAACAAAATTTTAATTCGTGAACGAGACAGTTAGTGTTTTTATGATGTTTTGTGTGGGTTTTGTAAATTTTCGAATTTTGTTGTCCGGGAATAAAATATAATATTTTATCCGGATGAAACCTTCAGAAAATACGATCGGATGTGCAACCGGTTACGTATTTAAGCAGTTAAAGGAACCCTAAAGGAGGAGAAAAGGCTTGATGGGAAGTCTCATTAAATGCTTATGACACACCTAAGAAAAAAGTAAATCCTTACTTATTCCAAAATCTTACTTTCATCTTTCTCTCTCCAATCACATCACATCACATTAACTCTTAAACCTCTCTACAAGCAACCACCTTCTTTCTTCTTCTTTCTTCTCTCCTTCCTCTCCAAAACCGTGCCCCCTCCCCATTTCCTCTATAAATATCACTCATCAACTTCACTTCATCACTTTCCTTTCTCCTACTCCATTAAAACCCTTAAGTTTTCACCTTTTTCTTAACTTCAAGCTTCCAAAGCTCTAGTTTTTCTTCTTCTTTTCACTAAGTGTTCTTCATCAAAGTTGTTCCTCTTGCTTAGGTTAATACTCTCATGTATTCTTTTCTTTAAAAACTTCATCTTTTTCTAAAGTTTCTTCTTTATGTCATATATAAGCTTTTATCTTCAAAAATCTCTCAAAAATGGTAGAAAACTCCTTTTGAGTTGAAACCAATTTCTATGGTCTTTTATTTACTTGTAGTTTAACATACTAAAAGGTTGTGTAAAACAAAGTTCCCTAACCTCTTCTTTCTAATGAGGCCGAACCATGCATGTGGTTTAGAGGGATCTTGTTTCAACTTTTACAAATATGAGTTTGTATTTAAAGATTTGTTTTCCCAAAATGATCATGGACCAAGGCTCCTTTATGTTAAAGGTTGCTATGTCTAAAGTGATTGGAAAGTTTAAATATTTGTTTTCCCAAAATGATCATGGACCAAGGCTCCTTTATGTTAAAAGATGCTATGTCTAAAGTGATTGGAAAGTTTAAAGATTTTTACTCTACTTTTATGTCATTTACTTTCATGCCATTTATATTTATGTCATTTACATTATGTCATTTACTTTTATGTCATTTATATTTATGTCATTTACTTTATGTCATTTACTTTATGTCATTTACATTATGTCATTTACTTTTATGTTATTATATTTATGCCATTTACTTTATGTCATTTACATTATGTCATTTACTTTATGTCATTTATGTTTATGTCATTTATGATTCATTTACTTATGTCATTATACTTTAATTATTTATAAGCCTATGTTGTTCTTACTTTATGTGCTTATGAGCTTTGTTATTTAAAATACTATGTTGCTTTCAAGATGATCATGGACTTGAGCTCCATAAGTTATTGGATGCTAAAAGGTCTAAGAGATTGGAAGAATTTAAAGATTTTTATCATAAAAACCCAAGGATGGCCGAATCTTAAAGGTTATGGACCTAGGGTGTTTCGTTTTTCATTTTCCAAAGTGATCATGGTTTTGAGCTCCTTACTATTAATGGATGCTAAACCAAAGAGATTGGAAAATTTAAATGTTCCTAGCCTATTTTATTGGTCAAGGCCGAATCTCCATCAAGGTGTAACTTGGTGGGATTTTTGTTCAACTTTGTTTTAAGTAATCATGTTTTAAACTCTTAGCACTTGAGGATCATAAATACCTAAGTTGCATGTGCTTTGGAAACTTCTAGCCCTAAGTTCTCGATTGAGTTCTAATCCTTGAACCTTGTGTCTTGAAACCTAGACTTGCATCCTAACCAACCTCGAAGAACGTTCGTGAAACTGTTTATTTTCTCGCATTCTCTTACCTTCTTGAGGTAAGAGGGGATTTCCTAAAGATATTCAATAACTGTATGCATGTGTGTATGTGTTTAATTGGATATTTGCATGATGATTGAGCTTACTTGATTATCTAATGTACTTGGATTGTTATGCTATTATCTGATGTTGAACTGTACTTGTTCTAAATGTTATAATGCATATATGTGATGAATTGCTTTCAACTGTGATATTAGCATTGAACTGATAATATGTACTGCTGTTGATTGAAAGTTTGCTAAGCCAGACTTGTGTCTGTGCTCAACCATTATAAGGATTAAAAACCTTAATAAGCTTTGAAGATGAAGGGATTGGTGTTCTTTTCCAAAAGCTCTTTAAACTTAAAGTACTTGTTTTAAATGTTGAAATGGTTTTGGTGAACTATTGTTATACAAGAGAAAAATCCTTTTCGAACTATGTGCCTTCAAGTGAAAACTTTCAAGATTATTTGGCAATATCCTATTGTGGGAAATATTTCAAAGATAAAAGAATTTCAAAGATTCTTTATAAAAGATTTTCAAAGAAAAGGGTTTTCCTAAATATTTTGGAAACTTTCCGATAACCTGGATAGGTCATCGAGGATTCGGTTTTGAATTTGTTTTTCACTGAACGAAAAATAAGTACTTATGAAAGAGAATCTAGTACGCGAGACGTCGCCTCTAGTATTCAGTTATGCACACGTGATCTTGGAGCAGTGTTAATTTCGGGACTACGAGTCCTGGTTATGAGTGTTATTTCGGGACTACGAGTCCTGGTTATGATGTTATGGATTGAGAGTCCAATTCTCGAAATCGAGGACAGTGCGTTCTGATTTCGTTGTTGTGGACTGTGTGTGTCCTAATCACGTTGTTGTGGACTGCGTATCCTAACCACGTTGTGTTGAACATTGTTAAAAGTGAATATTGTTTTCTACGACCACAAGCCTAGGACTAGTGCATCGGTCTCGGGCGTTGTGATTGAGCATTCGGACCGTGTGTCCTATGCTTCTAAGTTTTCAAGTGATGGGGAAATGATGATTAAGTCGTTAGCTTTGAGCTGTGACAGCGAAAAAGAATGAACACAAAGAAAACCTTTTAAATAAAATATTTTCTCATGTGCATTTCCCCAGGCAGACGTGCCTTTCTTACATATCAGATACAAGGTGGTATCTGGGAGTCTGTCCATGTAAACCGAGTGAAGAGGCACATGTGACGTTGCTCGTCCTGAGACCTTATGCATGAGGGTAAAGAGGTAACTGCCTGGTGGGCTAGAGATTGACCAACTCTAATACTTCTCTAGGGAAAACGGTGTTGAGATCTCATGAGATTAAGTTAGAGCCTGATATTGAAGTGCCATGCATATTTTCAAAAGATTGACTGTGCGGGTTTGATGCCCTATGATATAACACTGTTATATTGTGTATATGCATGATTTAACTGCTTATATGATTCTGTGATGTATGTATCATGTATATGGTTGTTGTGGGATATATCTTATGATGGTATCTCACTCTTACAATTATATCAGGTATCTTCGGGTTTTGCTGTAGTACCTTGGTACTCTAGTGTCGATGTTGCAGAGGAGTCTTTCTAAGTCAATTGAAGACCTAGTGTTAGTGGTTGGGAAAGTATTCTGATTGGGGGTCTCTCCAATTAATATTTGATAGAATGACCAGCTTAGGGGTATGAGTTGGGTTGTATATCTGAAGGGGTCCATGAATGTAGTGTTATATACATTCATCTGAAGTTTAAACTTTTCTTTCGAAAATGGAAACTTATAGAAATGTTGTATGTCATGGTAATTTTGTTATGAACGTGACCTTATGCTTTAAATGTATGTGTAATGGATTTCAGAGTTGTCCCTAGAGAAGAAAATCTTATACCCCGGTTTTTCTGACTTAAGAGAAAACAAATTTTCCGAAAGCAACCAGCAAATTATCTTTTAATTTAAATTCCGCATGTGTTACGTAAGTAATGCCCTGAGGGAGGGCGTTACATTAAGAGGGACAACAGGGACATGACAACCAATGAAATGAGTTTCATAATTATTTACGTCAGTTATTTATAGAACTGACGCAAATAGTGATTTAATATTTACAAACTGCCACCACCTCATTTTTAACATCAACTTAATTTATGACTGCCAAGTTCCCATATATTAATTACATTATTTCCAATATTCATTCTGCACGTTTATAATATATAGGATTATTTACGTCAGCTATTTATTTAACTGAAGTAAAAATCAAACTTTTAACGTCAGTTTTTTAAAAAACTGACGTTAACAATAAATATTTTTTATTTTAAAAACACTTTTAACGTCAGTTTTTTTAAACAGTTGATGTTAAAAGTGTATAGATATCTGCAAAAACATTCATTCCTTTGACTACTGTGCTACTTACCCATGCACCTTGTAACTCAGTCCTCTTAATGAGCATTAAGTTTATAGATAAGTTTTCAAGAAAATCAGAATAGCTAGCTTAGTAACTTCATCCACTGCTCCTATAAATAGCTTCCTTCCATCCTTTTAATTTTCTGCTTCACAATATGGCTCTGCCGTGGAGATTAACTTCATCACTCTTTCTTCCTATTCCTTGACTCAAAGGTCTTTGTCTTAATGGTCAAACAACTTCTGAGTTTGAGTAAATTACATTACATGGGTGATAAGTTTGAGTAAACTACATTATGTGAGTTGCTCACCTTATCACCTTCCGGAGGATCAGCTGCTGGAGGGCTAATCAGGTGCTCGGGGGTCACAGTTCCAAAACCTCAGCTTTGGCAGCAAGTGACCGTCTTGGAAGTCTCTGGAACCACTGCCTTTGCTTGAAACAGATCTAGTGCACCTGTTTTTGCC
The DNA here is from genome assembly GCA_030762895.1 of Sophora flavescens. NCBI lineage: Eukaryota > Viridiplantae > Streptophyta > Magnoliopsida > Fabales > Fabaceae > Sophora > Sophora flavescens. The sequence continues at coordinate 74,851,343 of CM061062.1, forward strand.
TCTCTCTTGAGCTCTCTCATGCCCCCCAGTTTTCTGAGGTCTTCGGAGTATAGTTTTCCCTTTGGCATATTTCATAAAACTCTCTGATGGGATGTAGCTTTAATGTTTAGGATTTTAAACCCTTTCAATGTAACTTTTTATAGGATTTTAAACCCTTTCAATGTAACTTTTTATAGGATTTTAAACCCTTTCAATCTTCTGTATCAGTCTGTATTACACTTCATGAATGAGATCCGGTTTGGGTTATTGATTCAACTTATAGTTTTCAAAACAGAAACACAAAACATCAAAGCAATTCATGTGAAACTGAAACTTTGAGGAAGGCAATGCGGAAGGGATCGTATACTAGATAAAAAAATTATTAAAATAACCTTTAACGCCTGGTTGATGTAAGGATCGACGTTAAAAGTGAAGTGACTTACTTTTAACGTCGGTTCTTTATAGAACTGACGTTAAAATGTTCACTGTTAACGTCAGTTTTTTATTGAACTGACGTTAAAAGTGAGTCACTTCACTTTTAACGTCAGTCATTAAAACAACTAACGTTAAAATTGAATTAATGAAGTCTGATATTTACAAAACTGCCACCGCCTCCTTTTTAACGTCTAGCTTTTGGTTAACTGACGTAAACCTTTACCGTCTAATGTATATTTTCCACTAGTGAGATGACCTCTCTAGATCTCTCTATCTATGTTTTTTTTAGGGAAATCTATGTTTCTATGTTAGACACACACGTAGCCATTTTCATAGCATTTCAGTTATTTATTGATACTTATTATTTTAAATTGCGGTTGTCATCATGGTCATATTACATTTGTTACAATTATAGATAATTAATCGCAAGAAAATATTGTCAATCTGACTATAATTACTATGGCTATTTTTGAGAAGATGGATTGAAGTGGTCAGTAATGAAGTGAAGCGGTTGTAAAACAATAACTCATTGTTTGAGAGTTTATTAAGTAACTAGTGAGATGGTTTATGATGGTGACCCAAACCACTCCATCTCACCTAAACCCTCAATTTGTATACCCTCCAAATTGAGGGGCTTGAGATTCCCTCATTAAACCTTCTAAATAATGGAATGATATAATTTTATCTCTCTGCTCCACTCCATTACTAACCATTTGTAGGATATAAAATATGTCAATTGTACTCCCATTAATATTAATTTCATTGGTTGAAACAAAAAATCTATGGTTCCATACAACATGTTGTGACTACCTCACATCAGTAATAACTTACTTATTATATTTTTCATCAAAACTTTAATTCTTACTTGGAGAGTTGTATTCTAATGATTAATAGCTTTCATTTTCTTAATTAGGTGGCGGGATAAGTCCAAATTTAAGGAACTCTAAAATCCCTTCAAAGAAACGGTCAGTGGTGGTATACAAGTGAATGACACCAATGGAAAAGTTTCACAAGCAGCTTCTCAGTTTGTTGAGATGTCAAGGGAAATCCAATGAGTCATTCTCAGAAGAGGTTTTGTTGCTGGATAACGTGAACAACTTCATACCCGTAAATGAGATAGGTCTTGGAGGTATTCTTCTTAAGCCAGATCAGGGATCATTTGTATGATCTTCAATATAGTTAAGTATTAATCATGCAAATGATCTAATACAGGTTTGGCTTGATTTGAGGTTTTTGTTTCTGAAATGTGCACATAACTATTGACTAAATTTGATCCTTTGTGTAAGACTTGGGATTATTAAAACGGTTTATTTATTTTTATTTCATTTTATTTTTGGGTTTCTTTAAAATATTCATCTGCATGTTTTTGTGTGCAAATGATCGATCATCACACTACACTTGAATAGAGGGAGTGTTATGAATCCCACATTGAGTAGACAATGATGCTCGATGTGGTGCTTAAGTCATGAGGCTCTCCCGCCTAATGAATTAGTCCTTTGGGTTAGACTCTTCTCATGGGCTTAAGTCTAAAAGGGAGCATGTACTCTAAAATGGTTCGGGTGGGTTTTTGGTTGAAAAAAAAGTACTTAAGAAGAACTACTCTATATATTTGGATTCTTATAAATTTTGGCCCCAAGGTGCTTCCAATTGAAGCTATATGTGACGTCAATTACAACGTGATATCCCCAACATGTGTTTAAAGTTTCACAAAGCAATTTCCAACATGTGCTTAGACATATATAATTTTTGGACTTTGGTCGATATTCTTCCAAACAAAGTTGTGAAATTAACTCTTGGATCGATAATGATAATTGAGTAAAGCCCCTAAAGTGTTTAGACATGTATATTTTAATATATATGTCACTACATTTATATTTTTTTTTCTCAACATCATATTGATTCTAATCATTTGATTACTAATTGTTCATAGGAGAGTGTCAACTGTCAAGTACTAGGATTATTGAGAACTTCTTACAATTTGATTATAAAAAATTTATATAAAAGCTGTGCAAGTGAGTTCATGGAGCTATGCAATACAGATCTTGATTTTACTTGTGCAAGAATGAAACCTTTTTACGGAAAGAAAATGGCAATGTATTTCATAACAAATTGCGTGAGAAATTAGGTTTGAAACACTTAACCTCACGAGGAAACACACAAAGAAGGAAAATTCATGAGAAATATATTCGACATCATATAGATTCAAATCATTTGATTACTAATTGTTCATAGGAGAGTAGGCACAGAGACAAGAGAGAATATTCCACTCTCTAATTCTCACACAAAGAAACTCAAATTTTCATAAACTTTAAGATGACAATACAAGGAATGCTTGGCCCTATTTATAGCAATCTAGAGGCCTTAAATACAACTATAAGTAAGCTAGAAATACTGAAATATAATGGGAATGCAAGAAATAAAAATGTCAAAAATAGTGGCTAGGTGGTTGAAGGTTGAGAGTAATGACTATGGTTGATGCAGGGGGGGGGGTATAGATCATAGGGGGCCTTCTGGAGCATGCATTTGTATCAAGAGTGCCAAAAGTACTAGGATTATTGAGAATTTCTAACAAAAGTTGGTTTGATTATAAAAATAGAATAGGAATTGCCATATCATTAAAATATTTTTTGCATTAAATTCTTGTTATTTAAACAGTAAGTTTTTAATGCACCATATTCGTATTTCAACTGAGTATCTCTTGTGTCGTGAGATAGATGTTTCTAAAAATCAAAATCATCTATAAATAATCAGCAATGCTATGTGATGCGAACCACATTTCGTAAAAGGTGTAATGAAGGAAAATTAACCAATCAGGAGTGAGATAGCAATAAGGAGGAGAGAGTGTGTCAATCTTCAGATGCAAAACGCAAAGTAATTTTCTCTTTTCGCACGTCGTTTCACGAACTGAAGTTCGTACTATCTAGCACTCTTCTTAAATAATTAACTGGAACTTCTAACAATGGATGGGCTGGATGCACTATACATGCGAGGAGTAGTTACATGGATGTAAATTAAAGTAGTGCTGTGGATATTGCATTAAATTATTATTTATCAGAAAATTATTTTAACATCCGAATTCGACATCCGTAGCAAACACCATATACCTTTGAAAATCATTGTTCCTTGGATTGAGTGAAAGAATTGAGAGAAAGTATAAAATGAAATGTAAAGAGTACATTTATACGATGTTGATTTGATTTCAGTAGCTCTGCTAGGGTTTGTATGAGATTTTAGGGTCCGTTGTTGCACCATGGCAATCGCCTCAGATTGCCCATGGTTCTTTCTCTTCCCTGACTCAGTCTCCCATCTTCCTGACCCACCTCCATCTCCTCGTCCCCTTGATGCTACCGAAGACAAAGCGCAGCCACAACCTCCTAACTTGAGGCAGGAGAAAACGTTTGCCCAGGCACTTCAAAACTCATGTGATATCCCTGTCAGTCAGTTGCCTAAACCAAGCTTATTAGGGGATGCTTTATCTATTAAGATATCCGAAGAAGAATACCAGGCGGGCGTAGCGGACTGCAAGAACGTCCTCCATGGTCGCCTGACTCTCTCAAAAGGTGATTCTCCTATTAGGGTTGATGACTTGTGTAAGAAGTTATCAAAGCTTTGGAATCTGGCTGGTCCTTGGAACATGGTGTCTCTTGGTAGAGGCTTCTATGAATTCAGCTTTGGTTCATTGGATGATCTGCGTAGTCTTAGATCCATAGGATCTTGGAATTTGAATCCAGGAGTTCTGAGAGTCAATGCATGGACTCTTGATTTTAATCCGAAAACAATCAAGCAGAAGAATTTCCATGGTTGGGTTCGTTTCCATGGCTTGTCGAGAGAATATTGGCGTCGCAAAATTCTCTTTGAAATCGGTGGAGCTATTAGGGTCCCAATTGCACTTGATGAAGCTACAAAAAAGAGAACCTTTGGCATGCACGCGTGTTGATTGATCTTGATCTCTCGGGAACTCTCAGAGATAAAATAATGGTGGAAAGAGAAGACTTTGCCTTCCCTGTTGAGGTTGAATATGAGTGGCTCCCCCAGTTTTGCTCTAATTGCCTTTCCATTGGTCACTCTTTGGAGGGCTGTCGTCTTAATCCTGATAGGGCTCATGTTAAAGCTCCTGCCAGAAATCAGAAGCAGACCACACTAAAATATATTCCTAAGCAGGTTGAAAATGTGGAAGATGTGAATGTTGTAAAGGCATTGGACAACGGGAAGGCAATTATCATTGAGGACCCCCCCCCCATGCTACCTGTGTTGGCCAAGGTAGCAAGTCTGGTAATCCTGGCCAATAGGCTGTAATGGATCAACCAGGGGCTAATGAGTTATATGGGCCCCCAAACAATACTGAGGCTCAGCAGCTTCAAAAGGAGCAGAATGATCGATCCTTTGAGTTCAATAGAGTGCTGGATTTACAGACTGTTGCTCATGCCCAATTCTCTACTTTGGATAACCAGATTTCCCCATAAGAGAATTCAATTAGGCAGGAATACACTCCTCCTCAGGGCAATGTAGCTTTGAGTCATGTTTCAGATAGAATTATTGCTTCTGCTTCTGTAGATGTCAGCAGTGATTTTGCCACCAATGCTCACAAATCTGGTAATGTGCTTGCTACACCGATTAACTGCATGCCTCCTCAGGTAGAGAAAGATATCAGAATAATCTCCAAGTTTTGGAGTGATGAGACTGATGATGCTTAAGAAGAGACCTCAAATGAGGACTTTACTGTGGTACTGTCCAAGTCTCAAAAGAAGCATTTGAAAAAGAAAACAAAGGAAGCTGCCAAGGCTAAGCATGTTATGGCTCGATCAAGGGCTGGTCCTAACAATTTTGCATAATGAAGCTCCTTTATTGGAATGCTAGAGGTATTGGTAACCTTGATACAAGGTTAGTCTTAAAAAAGCTTTGCCTTTTGAATAAACCTGATTTTCTGTTCATATCCGAGCCTTGGATTGTTCATGATACTGTGCCTGCTGGCTTTTGGGATAGCTTAAATCTTAAGATCTTTGCTGTCAATGATAGAAATGGTTTAGTGCCAAACCTTTGGTGCTTATGTTCTGATTTTTACACTCCTAATATCATTGCCAACTCCAATCAGTTTATTGCTTTCTCCATAAAGAAGGATGGTCAGGAAATCTTTGTCTCTGCTGTTTATGTAGCAACCAGTGTTGTGGTCAGAAGACAGCTCTGGTTGGACCTATCTAATTTGCAACAATTGCATCCGGGACCTTGGTGTCACATTGGAGACTTTAATGCAAACCTTGGCTCTCATGAGCATAGAGGTTCCAGACTTCCCTCTAGATCTTCCTGTGAGGACATTAGGAACTGGACTGATTCTTCTAATCTGCATCATGTGCAGACCCGTGGTGCTCAATACACATGGGCCAATGGTAGGAGAGGTAGCTCCTTTTCTGAAAGAAGATTGGATAGATCTATTTGTAATGATCTCTGGCTTGATTTCTGGACGAGTGTTTCCTGTTGTACTCTAACAAGTAGTAAGTCAGACCACTTTCCTATCTTATTATCTTTGGATAAAGATGACAGAAGGCATGGCCCTTCTTTTAATTTCTTGAAAATGTGGACTTCACATCCAGATTGCATCAAAGTAGTTACTGAGGTTTGGAAGGAAGAAATTTATGGATGTCCTATGTTTGTCTTGTCACAAAAGCTGAGGTTACTCAGGTAATGTTCACTCAAATGTTAAAAACGCATTGGCTAGGGTGGATGGCATACAAAATCAAATGAATCAGCTTGGCTACTCTGACAGTCTCCAAGCTCGGGAAAAAGAAGGGCAAATCCAACTCCAAAATGCTCTTTGTTGTGAGGAGCAGTTCTGGATGGAGAAGGCCAGAATGAACTGGCACGCTTTTGGTGATAGAAACACTGAGTTCTTTCACAAAACAACCAAGATCAGGCATGTTACAAAACAAATTTATGTTCTGATGCATGGGGATCAGATTCTGCATCAACCTGTAGCAATAGATGAGCATATTCTGAATCACTTTAAAGTTGTTTTCGCATCAGAAAATTTGTGCCAAAATAATGATCTGGTTGACAAGGTAATTCCTAAGCTTGTTTCTAGTGAGGATAATGCCATGCTTACCATACTGTCATCCATGGAAGAGGTTAATAATGCAGCGTTTTCAATGAATGCTAATGGTGCTCCAGGTCCAGATGGTTTTGGGGGTTATTTCTTCCAGTACTTATGGGATATTATTTCTCATGATGTGTTCCATTCAGTGCTTCAATTCTTTAAAGATGGTTGGATCCTTCCAAACCTAAATTCAAATGTGGTGGCTTTGATCCCTGAAGTTCAAGGTGCTGATAGAGTGGACCAATATAGGCCTATTGCGCTAGCTAATTTCCAGTTCAAGATCATTACCAAGGTAATGACTGATAGACTGGCAATAGTAGCCCCAAAAATCATCTCAAGCAACCAAAGAGGTTTCATCAAAGGTAGGCAGATTGTGGATTGTGTGTGTTCTGCATCTGAGGCTGTTAACTTGCTTCATAAAAGATCATTTGGTGGTCAATTGGCTATAAAGATTGACATTCGAAAGGCTTTTGATAATATAGACTTGGGCTTTTTGCTGAAAGTACTTGATGCTTTTGGTTTTGATCAGGCATTTTGCAAGTGGGTGAGTGTTATTTTGAACTCTGCAAGGATCTCCATAGTTGTTAATGGGAGGGCAGCTGGCTTCTTCAGTTGCAAAAGGGGAGTCAGGCAAGGAGACCCTTTGTCTCCTCTCCTCTTTTGCCTCACTGAAGATAGAGGCATCTCCATGCTTGTGAATGAGGGTCACCTCCAGTTGATGACTGGTCCTAGAGGTCATATGATGCCTAGTCATATTCTTTATGCTGATGATGTGTTGATCTTCTGCAAAGCCACTAAAAGAAGTCTGCAGAGTTTGGTTTCTCTTTTTAGGGCCTATGAGCAAGCTTCTGGTCAAGTGGTCAGTCCTGAAAAATTCAAATTTTATGCTGGATCCCTCTCTGCTGCAAGGAAAAACACCATTTCAAATCTGCTTGGCTTCTCTTCTGGCTTCCTTCCTTTCAACTATCTTGGGGTCCCTTTATTCCAAGGGAATCCTAGGAAAATTCATCTCCAGCCAATTGCTGACAAAATCAAGAGTAAAGTAGCCTCTTGGAAAGGTTGTTTACTCTCTATTATGGGCAGGGTTCAGTTAGTAGCTTCCATCATACAAAGTATGTTGATTTATAGCTTTACTGTTTACTCTTGGCCAGTTTGCTTATTAAAAACTATTAACAAATGGATTAGAAGTTTCGTCTGGGATGGTAACATTAATGCCAAGAAGGTTGTTACTGTTTCTTGGAGTAAGGTTTGTGCTCTAATTCAGGAAGGAGGGTTGGGCCTAAGATCCATCAGAGCTATTAACAATGCAGCTATACTAAAACTTAGCTGGGAGTTGGTTTCTTCTCAAAATCAATGGCGTAGCATCCTTCAAGTCAGAGTTATCAGAAATGGCACATGTATAAGTCATCATATCAGCTCTTCCATTTGGCTTGGCATCAAGAACTGGTTTCCAACTGTCATGCAGAATTTATCTTGGCAAACTGGAAATGGAACCAGTATTAACTTCTGGACTGATCCATGGCTTTCCATGCCAATAGTTACCATGGCTAATATTCCTGCTGAAGCTCACTCATTGTTGTATTCAAAGGTCAGTGACTTTATCAAGGATGGTAAATGGTGTATTATTCCTACTGTGCTGTTGCAGAAGTTTCCTGTTCTCTTTGCTGAAGTGGAGAAGGTATCAATCCCAGTCCAGAATTGTGAGGATACAATTAGGTGGAACTCTGATTCTGGTAGTTTATCTCTCAAGGAGGCTTTCCTTTTTCAGAACCCTTTAGGTCATCCTCTTCCTTGGTGTAAATCCATTTGGTCTCCCAGCATTCCCCCTTCGAAATCCTTTCTTTTGTGGAGAATTCTTCATGGCCGAATGCCTACTGATGAAAACTTAAGGTCCAAAGGTTGCACTGTTGTGTCAATATGCCATCTGTGCTATGCCACGGAGGAGACTACTGACCACTTATTCTTCAGGTGTAATTTTGCTACAGCTTTGTGGAATTGGTTGAGAAGCATCCTTTCATGCTCATTGGACTCCTCCTCCTTGTTATCTATTCTAGACTTGTGTAACAAGCATTGGAGTTCACAGACCAAGGATCTGGTGCTCGCTGGGATTACATACATTATTTGGGTCATTTGGCATTGTAGAAACAGATTAAGGTTTGACAATACCGCAATCTCATTCCCTGCTGCTGTTAATCTTGTTATTGCCAATTGTTCTATGTCGGGCAGACTTAGTAAGGGCTCAGTTTCACCCTCCTCTACTGAGATCAGGATTTTGAATTAGTTTTCAGTGGATGCTAACTTATGCAAGGCTCCTTCCATCAGATTGGTGCTTTGGCACACTCCTTTATTTAACTGGGTGAAGTGTAATACAGATGGGGCTGCCATGGGATGTCCTGGTCTAGCATCTTGTGGTGGCATCTTCAGGAATAAATATGCGGATGTTCTTGGTTGTTTTTCTGCCCACATTGGTGTCTCTACTACCCTCCAGGCTGAACTGATTGGTGCCATGCTTGCAATTGAGCTGGCTAATGATAAAGGTTGGAACCATCTCTGGCTAGAATGTGATTCTCAATCAGTCATCTCGGCCTTCAAGAACATCAACATTGTCCCTTGGCGTCTTAAAAATAGATGGTCCAATTGTTTGTCTATATCTAGGAGTATGATTTTTGCTTATTCTCATATCTATCATGAGGGCAATTGTTGTGCTGATAAACTTGCCTCACATGGTCTGTCTATTCAGGGATTTTTTTGGTGGGACTCTTATCCTCCCTTCATTGGGGAAGACCTTTTTTGTAATAGAAATGGTCTTCCTAATTTTAGATTTAGTTGATCGCTTCATGGGTAAGGTTTATGTCCCCCCATGCTTCTCTGTTTCCTTGGTTTTTTTTATTAATAAATCGGGGGTGCTGCAGATGATTGGTAGTGGTTGAGGTGCCAACCTAGTTGGGATGTCCTCCACTATTGTGATGCCTATGCATGCCTTTTTGCCTTTAAAAAAAAGTTGTATAAATAACATTGCTCATTATTTATAGATTAATGTTAGTGAAATAAACGCAAATACGGGTTAGGGTACCTTTTGTTACAAAAGGTACTTTTTTTATAGATTAACCTTGCACGGTATTTTGGTTACATTGGTTCTACCCTTTTGTTCTTTTCTTGTATACGGGTTAGGGTACCCCTTGTACCATTTTATCAATATATTTTTGCTTATAAAAATAGTGCAAATACGTAAATTTATTATTAAGGCTAAAATATTATTTTGGTCCCTTAAGTTAGTTTTTAGATTCATTTATCCCTCAACTTTAAAAAGATTTATTTTGGTCCCTAATGTTTGAAAAGTTATACATTTTGTTTCCTTTTGTCATATTCATCCGTGACGATGTTAACAGTGTCCTATGTTGAGGGACCAACATGAATCTACTTAAAACTTTGAGTGACCGAATGAATTTACTTAAATATAAAAGGACCACATCACATATTGTTAACTGTCACGTAAGACACCGTTAACGTCATTATAGACGGATGTGAGAGAAGGTATAATGTCTTGCTTATATGTTGAAAAAGTTTTCCCCAAAGTATGAATAGATATCAAAGAATCTGCATGTCTACACCACAATTTAGACACCACTTGTTAATGCATTACATTCGTGTTTCAGCTGTGAATCTCTCGTGAAACGGGTGCATCCGAAAAAACAAATTAATTTGATCATTAAATAACTGAAATTTTCTAACTCGGCATGAGTTGGATGCATGGACCATTCATAAGAAGGTGAGTTTGTCGCTGCCGAAACTAATTGGATGACCCCTAGGATGACTGTTAAAGAGGGAGAAGCTTTGGGTCTCCTTAAAGTGGGCAGATACTCTTCAATTTCAGTGAGTGATTTTTGAAATGGACTCTCAATTGGCTATCAACAACATTAGCTCCCCGAAAGAAGATCTGTTTAAGTTTGGGGCCATTAATTAATCAAGATTGTAAGGTTATTTTAGCTTTGAAACCAAATTTTGTTGGGAAGTTGGTTAGGAAACGAGCGAATGCAATTGCCCTTACGCTAGCTAGGGCGGCTACTTCTTGACCTAGTCCATATGTCTTAGAGTTTTTACCAACGTGTATTTCAAACTTTATCTTTAATGAAATGATATGAGGTTGCTTTTGTAAAAAAAAAAGAAAAAAGATACGCATATTGTAGAATTTGAAATATTTTTTAAATGAAAATATCTTTTTTTTCTTGATAAAAGAGAAAGCAAGAAACATAACTAAATAACTAAACGAGGGAAACAAACTCCCCTAGCATCCTCTTCTACACATAAGCTTAATTGAGCAGGAGCCTCTCCTAACCAAGTGCAAGAAAAGGGGACCAAAGTGGCCAAAGTTGGCAAGACAATCAACGCTTCTATTTCCCTCTCGATATGTATGCTGGACTGAGCAATTATAACTATTATCCTCAAGCATAGCTGAAACTTCATTAAGGAGAGGTTTGAAGTATAGGGATAAAGACCTTCTCATTCTAATCATGCTGATCACAACTTCCGAATCCAACTCAACAATAATCCAAGGCAAAAGAAGGCTACGAGCAAGTTTGAGACCATGGAATAAACCCCAAAGCTCTGCTAGCACAGAAGTGGCATTTCCCAAATTGCAATGGAAACCCGCTAAAAAGTTGCCTAAGTGATTTCGAATAAGGCCACCACAAGCTGACGTACAATTGGGTAAGTGTCCCCATGGCTTAGATCCTTTGGACCCGTTATGGGACTAATCTTTGCTTGGGATCCAATAGCAGCTTAAGTCCCAGCCCCCTCCCCAAGGATGCATTCGATGGGAATCGATCCTGAGACATTCCCCGACCAACTCAGCGCTGCTTGCCAACTGAGCTGCACCCATTGGGTACTTTTTTATTAACATATTTAACGTATTATATTATACATTCTTATCAATTGAATTTTTCAATTCAATAAATCAGGGGTTTGCTCTCATCTTGCTAATCAATTTATGTTGTTATTTTAGAGTGAAATTTATAATACTTTAAAATATTAATTCAAAATAACAACCAATAGTAAAAATTTAAATTTGTTTTCGTCTCTTTCTCTCTCATAACATGAGAGGGACCAACGAGATTAAAATAAATAATATTACAACTATACATTTGCAAGGCATATCCAAGCTTTTCTTCGAGGGGAAACAAAAACCTCCACATAATGTAGCATTTTTAAATTTGCAATACTTATTTTACTTTTAATTAAAAATATGTCTGATTCACTGTCCATCATACTATTCATCCATCCCATTTGTTGATAATTTTTTTATTTTTTATTAGATTATTTTCTCTTAATATCTTTAATGTTTCTTTACAAGAATAAAATAATAAAAGATTATATTCAATGACAATAATAGTCAATAAAACTTAAAAAAATATTTTAAAATAATAATTAAATAAATAAGACACCATTGAGTTATAAAAAAATAATAATAGATGATAAAACATAGTTAAAAAGTTACTTTATAGCATAATACGAGATGAACTTGGATAGAAAAATACACAATTTAAAATAATAATAAACAAATAAATTGTGAAAATGGAACTTAATGAAAAAAGTTATTATTTAAAAATTATTTTAAAATGATATATAAATTTGAGTGACGAATTTAGTTTATCAGATAATGATATATTAAGGAAAGGGGTATATATAGGGAAAGAGGGAGAGTCCCACGATCAAAGGGGAGTGAGGGAGAGCTTGTTGAGTGTAACACCCCGAGTTTTTCTGTTTTCTAATATTAGAAATTTATATAATTAGGTTTATATTTTTATCTGAGACTTAGAAAATTATTTTAATTATTCCAAAACCATAGTTACACTATACTTGATGGTAGAGAGTTACGATTAAAATTTAGGTTGGGAAGTCAGGCGAAACCCGACCCGCGAATTCCATTGACAATATAATTATACTGCTCAAAAGACCTAATTTTAATTCGTGAACAAAAGACTTAATATTTTTATTTTATTTCCTACAATTGTGTATTTTTAGAATTATTTCTTAAAAAATGAAATAATATACGTTTTACGGGCAAAATACGTAATCGGGCGAACGACATAGTGGATTTCAGAGTTTCCAAGAGCAGATAAAGAGGTTATCTTAGAATTTTGAGATGATTCATGGGGATGAGTCACACTTTTGAGTCTAGAAGATTCTACAAGGTTAAAGTGGCAATTTAAGGATTTTGCACTTAAATCCTTGAACTTTCTTTTAATTGCACTTTGGGCCCTAAGTTAGTTTCTATGTTTTTCCAAGTGAATTAGGCCAGAATCTTTGCTCCAAACCCATTAGAGGACCGTGGCCTTGAGGCCCAAATTCTTTGTCCATGGATTAAATTTCATGAAGCCAATTGATATCATATAAGTTTTCTAGATTATGTTTATGCCTTAAGCATTTTGGTGGGCCAAAACAATTGAATCCAAGCCCAAAACTCCATGGCCCATGCGCAAGCCCAAAGGGGAGTAGTGGCTGCCCTTAACTTGGATGAGCCAAGATCATTCTTGTACATTCCACAACATTCTCCAATATTCTCAAAAGTTCTAAACTATTCTCAAAAGTTCCAAAGTATTCTAGCTTTTTCCTAAGAACATAGTAGCAAGTTGATGAAGAAGCTTCAAGATAACTCACATGATGAGTCACAATGTGAACACATTAAGTGTTGCACATGGTCATCATTACAAACTATTGGGAATTTGCAAAATAGTCCCTATACTTTTGGAATTTTGCAAAATGGTCCCTAGGAGTTAATTGCACCTAAGTCCTTGAAGAAGCCACCTCCTTTCCACTTAGTCCATCAAAAGTGGCGCAGACCACACTCTTTAAAGGCATACTTTCACTTCATTATTTGCCTATTGCACACTTTACACAAAAAACACCCAAAAGTTCTAAGTTCATACCATCATTTTGTGAAGCAAGTCCTTGGATCTTCACTTGTTTTTGATCTTCAAGAGGTGAATCCTATTCTACTTTCCTAATAATGTCTATGTTCTTCAATAAGTTTCAAGATTCAAAGTCTATTTCATCTATGTTCATCACTTTTAGGTTTCTAGATATAGAACTTTGAAAATTCATAACAAATTCTAGAAAAATCTCATGATGTTGAAACCACTTCCTATATTCTTATAATCATGTATATTGTCTGTATCTAAGAGTATGTGATGATAAAAAAATTTCTTCCCTTGAAACCCATCTTGGCCGAATCCTAGAGGAAAGGATGGATGGAGTTTTTGTTCTTGCTTTTGATGTATGATCATGTCTTTCATCATACATACTTGTATACTTGTTGAATCCTAGTTGGTTCATTAAACTAAAAACCCTAGCCTCATGGACATGTCTTGGCCGAATCTACCATTTAGAGGATTAGGATGGTTTTGATTCTTAACTTTGTTGTTTAGCCTTAATCCATTTCATTAAGTATTCTAGAATCATTAATCCATGACTTAAACAACTTTGGAGTTTGTTTAGTCCTTAAACACTATGAGGCCGTGACCAACATAGGAGGATTTTGATGTTTTGTGATTGTTTATTTATGTGGTTGTCTGGTTGTATTGTTGAAGGTTAAGTATAAAGCGGTGTACGTGAGTTTCCGGCTTCCGACGATTTAAATTCAACTTGTTGTGAATCTTCGAAAGGTAAGAGGGGTTACCTAACGGGTTATTCGGATGGCCATATGTCCATGTTTGTGGTCTGTATATATTTGTTTATGTGGTTGTAGTGTTTCTGGTTTATTTTAGTTGGCTATGTGTTTCTAGCTGTTTATCGGTGTTTCGATTATTTATCTGCTTTTAATTTATTTAATTATCCACGGATATATATATTATATTGCTATGATGTATGAATTGTCTGGTAATATAGTTCTGATGATGATGTTGGATGTTGTTTGTGAAGCCTGACAGTGGTCAGTGCACAACCGATTAATCAGATAAAAGCTTTAATAAGCTGTATAAATTATATTCAATGTTTTATGGGAAATGTTGGAATTTAATGTTTAGGGAAATATTATTTGGGGAAAATAGCAAGTATTTGAGAAATATTATTATTTTAATGATTTATTAATGAAAAAGTGAACTATGTGTCACAGAGAGTGCGCAACCGTGAAAATATTTTACTATTGCTAATTTTTACGTAAGAAATTCCGTAATATTATAAAAAGTTATTTTGTGAAATTAATATTCAAAAATACCTTACTTATTATATAAGAAAATTATTTTAGAAGAAAGGTCAAAGTTTGACTTAAAAACGTTTTCTTTGAAAATGCTAAACGACGACAAGTTTCGAAATTATTTACGGTGGGAGTTTAAAAACAACAGTATTTATTTTGAGAAGAGATTTAATCTCAATTGATTTATGTTTTTAGAGTTGAAGTTTTAGTAAAAGAGTTCTTGACGATTTGACGTTATTTCGGGAAAAATGAGTTTCCAAAGGAAAATAGATTTTTATGATTTAACGTTTTATAAACGAATTTCAAGAAGAAAGGATTTTATGTAAATGAGTTTACACAATGAACACATGCTCGCCTTCCTCAAACTCAAAAAGTCGTCGTCTTTTGTCAGCGTAACTTTTCTGTCGACTTTGGGCCATCCACATTTTCTCCTGGATCATCTTCACCTTCTCGGTCGTTTTTTGTACGATCTCTGGTCCTAACAGTAGACTCTCACCATCCTGGTACCAACACAAAGGTGTTCGGCATCATCGACCATACAAAGCCTCATAGGGTGCCATCCCTAAACTTGAATGAAAACTGTTGTTGTATGTGAATTCTATCAATGGTAGGAACTCGTCCCAGCTCCTCATGTCTTCCATCACGCACGCTCTTAGTAAATCTTCGAGTGATTGGATTGTCCTCTCTGACTGTCCGTTAGTTTGTGGATGATACGCAGAACTTAATTTGAGTTTTGTTCCCAACGAGTTTTGTAGTCCCTTCCAAAATTCTGATGTAAACCTTGGATCACGATCCGAAATGATACTCGAGGGTATACCTTGCAACCTGACAATCTCATCGATGTACAACTGAGTCAACCTTTTCATCGGGTACTTCATGTTGATAGGTAAAAAGTGAGCTGACTTGGTTAGTCGATCCACAATTACCCATATAGCCTCATGTCCATTCTGAGTCCTTGGTAAGATGGTCACAAAGTCCATTGAAATACCATCCCACTTCCATTCTGGGATGTCCAATGATTTTAACATTCCTGCTGGCGTCTGGTGTTCAATCTTATCCTTTTGACATATCAGACAAGAAGCAACGTATTCCATTACGACCCTTTTCATTCCATACCACTAGTATAACTTCTTGATATCTTGATACATCTTTGTGGCTCCTGGGTGTAAACTCAGCTTACTCCTGTGAGCCTCCTCTAAAATCAACTTCCTAAGCTCGGAGTCAACTGGTATATAGATTCTTTCACCGAATCTCAAAATTCCATCCATTCCTTCTTTGAATTCTGACAGTGTTCCTTGTCACACTAAGTCCCTTTCTTCCTGCAGATACTGATCACTCCCTTGTTTTTCTTTTATTTGATCCATCAATTCGTTCGAAATGGTGATCCTATTCAGACACAGCCTTCCCGGAAATGTCTTAACTGATAAACTTAGATCCTGGAATTGTTCCAACAATCCCTGCTCTTTAATCATCATTACTGACGCGTGTATTGACTTCCTGCTTAGTGCATCTACCACCACATTCGCCTTTCCAGGGTGATACTGTAGTTGAAAGTCATAGTCCTTCAAAACTCCAACCAACGCCTCTGATGCATGTTCAACTCCTTCTGGTTGAAGAGGTACTTCAAACTCTTGTGGTCACTGAAAACATTAAAAGTAGCTCCATACAAATAATGCCTCCAGATTTTCAGGGCAAAGATTAACGCTGCTAACTTCAAGTCATGCGTCGGGTAATTCCTTTCGTGAATCTTCAACTTCCTTGAAGCATATGCTACGACCTTTCGGTTCTGCATCAGCACACAACCCAACCCCTGATGTGAAGAGTCACAATAAACCTCAAAAGGTTCCTTAGAATCAGGTAGGATCAACAAGGGTGAGGTTGTCAACCTTCTCTTAAGCTCTTGGAAACTTCCTTCACAAGCCTCCGTCCAGACAAATGCTTGGTCTTTCCGAGTTAACTAGGTAAGGGGTCCCACTATCTTGGAAAATCCCTCAATGAATCTCCTATAGTAGCCCTCTAAACCCACAAAGCTACGGATTTCAGTTGCCGTTGTTGTCCTTTTCCATTCTAAAACAGCCTCGAATTTTGACGGATCCACTGTGATTCCTTCGCATGATATTACATGACCTAAGAGTTGCACTTGGTCCAACCAGAATTCTCACTTTTCTGGCTTTGCATAGAGTTGCTTCTCTTCCAAGGTCTGAAGAACAATGCTGAAATGTTCAGCATGCTTTTCCTTGTTTGGAGAATAGATCAGAATATCATCAATGAAGACGACAACAAATTGATCTAAGTAAGGACAAAAAAATCCTATTCATGTAATACATGAATATGGCAAGAGCATTCGTCACTCCAAACGGCATCACTCGGTACTCATAATGCCCGTAGCATGTTCGAAATGATGTCTTTGAGACATCCTCTGCTTTCACACGAATCTGATGGTAGCCCGACCGTAAATCTATTTTTGAGAATACGGTCGTGCCACGCAACTGGTCCATGAGATCATCAATCCTTGGGAGCGGATATCTATTCTTGATTGTAACCTTGTTCAACTGCCGAAAATCTACACAGAGTCGAGAAGTCCCATCCTTCTTCTTTACTAACAGAACTAGAGCTCCCCACGACGATACACTGGGTCGAATGAATTCCTTTTTCATCAAATCTTCAAGTTGTCCATTCAGGGTTTCTAACTTCGATGGTGACATACGATACGGTGCCATGGATATAGGTCCAGTGCCTGGAACCAGATCAATCGCAAACTCGATATCTCGAACAGGTGGTAGACCAGGTACATCCTCAGGAAAAACTTCCGGAAACTCAGTGACGACAGGTACGGACTCTAGGTCTAACTCACTCTTAACATCTGAGGAAAACAACATCATGTAACCTTGAGCTCCCTCTTTCAAAGAAGCTCTTACCTGACTATCAGATCTTAATCCAGAAATATCATCCCTAAAGACTAAGGTTCTTTGAGCACAGTCTATCATGATATGGTTGGAAGATAACCAATCCATGCCTAAAATTATGTCTAGTTGTATTAAAGGCAAACAAATTAAGTCTACAAGAAAGTGCCTATCCTGAATAATGATAGGACAATTTAAGCAAACAGAATTAACAGTTACTGACTCAGCAGTTGGGGTAGAAACAATCAAGTTATATGGTAAGGAAGAAATAGGCAAGTCTAGAAGTTTCACACGATCCATCGAGATAAAAGAATGAGTTGAACCTGAATTGAAAGTACATTTAAAATATTACCGGCTAAATCGCACTTACCCTACACCAGATTGGTGGAATTCGATGCTTCAGCTCCACTCATCGTATACACTCTCCCTTTAGCAGTCGGTTTGCTTGCTTTGGCATGATTGACAGTTGGTTCTCTTTTCGATGCCCTGCAGTCCCTGGCTATGTGCCCCATACGACCGCAGTTGAAGCACTTTATCTCTTTCTTTGGGCACGTATTAGCTAGATGACTGGGATCCCCACACGGGTAACACTTCCTCTCTTGGCCCTGATTATTGTTTCTCTGGCCTCCACTTCCCGTTCCCGAAGTACCGGAACGATGTTGTTGTTGTTTCTGGTTGTTACTGGGTGATTGGTAATATGGCTTCCTCTGGTTCTGCTTCCAATTTTGGTTCTGTCCTTGATATTGACTCTTGGGACGAACGGGTCCTCCGAAATTTCCCCTGCTATCTCGCCCCTTGTGCATCAGTTCTACCTTTCGGCATTTCTCTACCAGTGCTTGGAAATTCCTGATTTCCAAGGGCATCACAGATTCCTTGATCTCGAAGCTCAGACCGGCTTCAAACATTTCATACTTCCACTCCTCATCGGGGTTGTTTTGGAAAAAGCAGAAGTATTTGGCAAGGGTGTAACACCCTGTTTTACCTATGCTGTCTGTAGCAGTAAATACATATTTAAATGTGTTTATTTTATATTAAACCCAGAGGATGATTTTAATGAAACTAAAATCATTTTCTTGTGTTGTTATATCATATGAAGTTATGGTAAAAATTTCGGTTGAAAATTTAGACGGAAGCCGGTCTGGGTTCTCACTGCCACTACAAGTTTACTGAGCAAGAGACCAAATTTTAATTTGTGAATGAGACGGTTAGTGTTTTTATGATGTTTTGTGTGGGTTTGGAGTTTTTTTGAAAAATCTTATTCGGGGCCAAAATCTTAGGGATTTCCCGGGCGAAATCGTCGAGAAATACAATCGGGGAAGTCATCTGATACGCAATGGAGCAGAGTATCATGAGGATGAAGTGATATGGAGTGACTTGATGTGAAGGCTATGACACACCTAAGAAAAAGTGAATCTTGACTTTATTTCAAAAACTTACTTTTTCATCTTTCTCTCTCCAATCACATCACATCACCTTAACTCCTTATCCTCTCTACAAGCAACCCACCTTCTTTCTTATTCTTTCTTCTCTTCTTTCTTCGTCTTTCCCCTCAAAACCGTGACCCCCACCCTCATACTCTATAAATACCCTTCATTTCCACCATTCATCACTTTCCTCCATTTTCTCGCATTTTCACTTTACTACCTTTCTTCTTCTTCTTCTTTCTTACAAAGTTTACATTTTTATCAAGCTTTTTACTTTAAGTTATTCATCAAAGTTCTTCATATTGTTGAGGTTAATGACCCTATGTTGTTTATTTTTCAAGTTATTGTCTTTATGTTCAAAGTTTTGCTTTAAGTTTCCTTTAAGCTTTCAAACTTCTAAAATCACTTAAAAATGGTAGAAAACTCCTTTTGAGTTGAAACCACTTTCTATATTCTTGTATTTACTCATAACATCACATACTAAAAGGTTGTGTAAAACAAAGTTTCCTAACCTCTTTTTTCTAAGGAGGCCGAAACCATGTATATGGTTTAGATTGATCTTGTTTCAAATTTTACAAGTATGAGTTTGTATTTGAGTTTCATTTCCAAGATGATCATGGACCAAGGCTCCTTTATGTTAAAGGATGCTATGTCTAAGTGATTGGAAAGTTTAAAGATTTGTTTTCCAAAATGATCATGGACCAAGGCTCCTTTATGTTAAAGGATGCTATGTCTAAGTGATTGGAAGGTTTAAAGATTTGTTTTCCAAAATGATCATGGACCAAGGCTCCTTTATGTTAAAGGATTCTATGTCTAAGTGATTGGAAAGTTTAAAGATTTGTTTTCAAAAATGATCATGGACCAAGGCTCCTTTATGTTAAAGGATGCTATGTCTAAGTGATTGGAAAGTTTAAAGATTTTTACTCTATTTTTTATGTAAAGACCAAAACCAATGAGTTTTTAGGCTATGTTGTTTAAGTTTTAATTTCCAAAATGATCATGGATTAAGACTCCTTGATATAGGAGGATGCTAGGTCCAAGAGATTGAAAAGTTTGAAGATTTCTAACCCCTATTTCTTGTTAAGGCGGAACCAAGAGTTCATGGTCTAAGACATTTGATTTTTCCATTTTCCGAAATGATCATGGTTTCAAGCTCCTTACTATGTATGGATGCTAACCTAAAGAGATTGGAAAGTTTAGAAATTTCTAGCCTATTTATCTATGCTTGGCCGAAACCCTAAGTCAAGTACTTAGTGGGATTTTTAATTCAACTTTGTTAAAAGATCATTGTTTATGAACTCCTAACACTTAAGGATCATAAATCCATGAGTTTTATAATTTTCGGGAATCTCTAACCCTAAGAACTAGTCTTGGCCGAACCTATACCTTGTGGTTTAGTGTTCTTGTTTGATTTTAACTTGTGATTTTGTGTTCATAACCTTAGACTTTCATCGCGGAGGAAACAAGGACGTTCGTGGTTTACCTCTCCAAGCATCTAATCTCCTTACCTTCACGGAAAGTAAGAGGGGATTGCCTAGGGATATTCAATGACTATATGCATGTGTGTATGTGTTTACTTGAGTGGTTTGAATATTATTGTGATATTGAGCCAATACTTGAATAACTTGTTTACTTGAACTATTGTGGTTATTACTTGAAATTGAACTACTTTAAAGTGTTACGAATTATATATATGTGATGAATTGTCATTAACTGTGATATTATTGTTGAGAATATATTACCATTGATTGAAGTTTGAGAAACCACACTTGAGTCTGTGCACAATGATTATAAAGGATTAAAAGCCTTAATAAGCCTTGAATAGAACTTTGAAAGTATTGGTTTCATTTATAAAAGTTCCTTGTTTAAAACGCTTACTTCAAGAAAATGAGACTCTTATTTTGAAAAGAAATGTTGAAGTGTTTTTAAAACGATAGAAACTACCCTTTTTATGATCCAAAGTTGGTACGAGAGAAAACCTTTTTCGAACTATGTGTTTTATGAAGGAAAAACCCTTTGAAAATATTTGACTTTATTTCATCAAGGAATTTCAAATACAAACGAATTTCCTAAATGTTTTAGAAAAGATTTTGCAAAGGAAAAGGATTTTCTACTGAATGATTTGGAAACATTCCGGTTACTTGGATAAGTGACCGATGTTTTGTTTTGGATTTGATTTTCACAGAGCGAAAAGTAAACACATGTGAATTGAATCTAGTTTGCGAGACGTCGCTTCTAGTATTCTGTAATATGCACATTGATCCTTGATCCGTGCCACGTTGTTGTGGACTGTGTGTCCTAATCACGTTGTTGTGGACTTTGTGTCCTAATCACGTTGTTGTGGACCGTGTGTCCTAACCACGTTGTGATGAACGTTGTTAAAGGTGAATGTTGTTTTCTACGACCACAAGCCTAGGACTGGTGCATCGGTCTAAGGTGTTGTGATTGAGCACTCAGACTGCATGTCCCGTGTTGATGTTGATAATTTCAAAATGGTGAAATTTATGAATAGTCGCTAGCCTTTGAGCTTCGACAACAAATAATAACGAACACAAAGAAAACATCGAGAACTA
Organism: Sophora flavescens; assembly: GCA_030762895.1. Lineage (NCBI taxonomy): Eukaryota > Viridiplantae > Streptophyta > Magnoliopsida > Fabales > Fabaceae > Sophora > Sophora flavescens. The sequence continues at coordinate 74,872,936 of CM061062.1, forward strand.
AATGTTTTACATTTGCATTTATGGCAGACGTTCCCGACATGTTTTTAACGTGAGACCATAACAGGAAAGGTATCATGTGACGGTGTATTATCATTGTTCTTAAATTGGACAATGAGACGGTGTACGTGTATCGTTGTGCCTAAATGGACAATGAAACGGCATGCATAATCGTTGTGCCTAAATGGCCAATGAGACGGTGTATTATCGTTGTGCTTAGCTTGTCAATGAGACGGTGTATCGAGCCTGATCAACTCATTTGGAGGATGTTTGGATCTCCGGAGATTAAGTTAGAGCCTGATATTGAAGTGCCATGCATATTTTCAAAGATTGACTGTGCGGGTTTGAGACCCTTTGATATAACACTGTTATATTGTGTATATACATGATTTAACTGCTTATATAATTATGTGATGTATGTATCATGTATATGGTTGTTGTGGGGTATATCTTATGATGGTATCTCACTCTTACAGTTATATCAGGTCTCTTCGGGTTTTGATGTAGTACCTTGGTACTCCAGTACCGATGTTACAGAGGAGTCTTTCTAAGTCACTTGAAGACCTAGTGTTAGGGGTTGGGAAAGTATTCTGATTGGGGGTCTCTCCAATGAATATTTGATATAATGACCAGCTTAGGAGTCGGAGTTGGGTTGAATATCTAAAGAGGTCGGTAAATGTAGTGTTATGTACATCCATATGTAGTTTGAACTTTTCTTTCGAAAGTGGAAACTTAGAGAAATGTTGTATGTCATGGTAATTTTGTCACGAACGTGACTTTACGTTTTAAATGTATGTATGATGGATTTCAGAGTTATCCCTATAGAAGAAAATTTTATACCCCGGTTTTCTAACTTAAGAGAGAACAAATTTTCTGAAAGCAACCAGCAAATTATCTTTTAAATTACTTCCGCATGTGTTACATAGTAATACCCTAGGGGGGGGGGGGGTGTTACAAAGGGACTCAAACCTTGTCGCATATTCCCCACCGTCATGTCCCGTTGACTCAGCCTCAGGAATTAATGCTATTTCTCTGTCCGAACACTTTGGGGAAAATATTTGTCCATAAATTTGTTGCGAAATACTCCCCAGGTGATTTCCTGATGCTCAGCTACTAGCAGTTGTCTGGTGCCCTTCCACCAGTATTCAGCATCTCCAATCAGTTGGAATGTTGCATAAGGCACCTTTGCTTCCTTTGGGGTGTGCACCAGCTCAAAGATCTTTTCTAGCTCTTGGATCCAAAGATCGACTTTAGTCGGGTCTATGTCCCCGTCAAACTGTGATGGATTCTGGCACCGGAAGGCATTCAGATTCTTCCCCTCTGCAGCCTGTTCAGCTCTTTGCTGCTCCTGTTGATTTTGGGCAGCCGCGTTAGCAGTCTGGAAAGCTGTGGCAGCAGCAACGTCAGCCAAAGCTTGGACAGCGAAGTCCATCCAGCCATTGCCTCAGCCACGACCGCCACGACCGCACGCTCCTCCTGGTTCCATACTGACCTGTAAGACACAATCAGTGAGATGGTAACCAGAAAATAAAAGGTAACTCGTCGGATAACATACATTACTTCTTAGAAGTAATTCAAACAAGACTCGATCAGAGAATACACAACATCGACACAACAGACCTAAACCCAAACATTCCCAAAAGACTTGACTCGCTCTGATACCACTAATGTGACACCCTAAACCCGGCATCACATGGTTACCCAAATGCAGAAATAAAACTGATTACAATGCTGGTTACTTTCGGAAAGTATCATTTCCTTGATAGATAAGTACACTAAAAATAGTAGTTACTTTTTTTTTGAAGGATGAAACAAGATAAAGGTGATGAACACCCAGAACATGAATTGAAGACAACATATATATGTATTCATAACCTGTCCCAATGAGAGCCAAGTTCCAGTACATAAGTTAGGGCTTTATCAACGACCATTGCAACAGAATTGGACATCTAGAAGATACAACTTAAAAAAGAGTAAGTAAAGACACAGGGAAATAGGGTCTGGAACCACATCCAAAAAGGTAACTCTAAAAAAAAGTCAGATGATGGAAGACTATCCACAAAATGCTCCTAGCTAGTTACTGACACTGGCTGCAAGCAGGGTCTCCACAAATGCTCCCACGAGACTAGACATCAGGTAATGGATCCATGACGTCGCCGCCCTCATCTACGGAATCATCATCATCATGATCCATAACGTGATACTTCGGATCATCCTCCTCCATGAGCTCATAGAAGTCTCCATCAGGGTACTCCTCAGGATCCTCCTCAGTGTCCTCCTCAGGATCCTCCTCAATCGATGCAGTCGACTCTACGTCTAGAGGTGGTGGCTCATGTAGCAGTCCGTTAGCTCGCAGTGTGTGAAAGTAATACCAAGTTGGAGGCAGAGCTACCCTCCTAGTCTCCATGGTATGGCTCCTACGGATTGGGTCTCCGTCAACATTTAAATCGGTTGTGGTGATTGCTCCATGGTATGTGGCAGATGTCGCCCCTGGATGTATCAGTCATGCCCCGACATTCCCTGCGTCGTCGAAGACCTCAATCTTCGACATTGTCTGCACAAGTGGGATATTGGGGTCCATCTGAACTTGTACACATACGGCGATACCAAAAAGGAAGAGAGAATAACAAGTAGAAATGAAAGAGTGAGATACCGACAACGGATATATCGCACAACAACCATACACATGATACATACAACACCCTGGCATATTAACATTTTAAGCATTACTCATAGGTAAACAACAACTATTATTTCAGTGGGTCTCATACCTGAATCAATCAATTTTATAAAGATAATGCATGACACTTCAATCATCAGGCTCTAATCTTAATCTCATGAGATACCATCACTGTTTTATCATTAAGAAAGAAAGAGTTGATCAGGCTCATATGCCATGTTTGGCAAGTTGTCTCCGTTGCCTCATGCACCCAGATCAACATCATCACGAATCCCTTATAACGGCCATTCGGATGTATACCTCATCGAATACCACATCTTAAGCGGGTATTCGGTTAACTCAAGCACGTCTGCTAAGGGGAAATGCATATGAATAAAAGACTTTTCATTATCGAGACTTTTCTTTGTGTTCACTCTTTTCCATTGTCGAAGCCCAAAGCTAACGACTATTCACAATTTTCATTACTTGAAAATCAATAACACAAGACACGCAGTCCGAGTGCTCAATCACAACACCTTAGACCGATGCCACAGTCCAAGGTTGTAGTCGTAGAAACAATTATAATTTTATCCATATTTTATTTCAACATGATAAGGACTCATAGACCATAACAATGAAATTAGGACACAATGTCCTCAATTCCAAAATTAGGACTCCTAGCCCATAATATCACGATTAGGACCCTTGGTCCATAATTCTTGACACGGATTCCAGATCAAGTGCATAAACTGAATACAAGAGGCGACGTCTCACGAACTAGTATTCTCTTTCACATGTGCTTACTTTTCACTTATTGAAAATCAAAAACCAAAACAAAACCTCGGTCACTTATCCAAGTAACCGGAACATTTCTAAATCATTTAGGAGAAAATCTTTTCCTTTACAAAGTCTTTTATAAAACATTTGGAAATTCGTTTGCTTTTGAAATCCTTGATGGAGTAAAGTCAAATATTTTCAAACGGGTTTCTCCTTCATGAAACACATAGTTCGAAAAAGGTTTTCTCTCGTACAAACTTTGGATCATAAAAAGGTAGTTTCTATTGACTTAAAAACACTTCGACGTTTCTTTTCAAAACTAGAATCTCATTCTCTTGATGTAAGCGTTTTAAACAAGGAACTTTTATAAATGAAACCAATACTTTCAAAGTTCTATTCAAGGCTTATTAAGGCTTTTAATCCTTATAATCATTGTGCATAGACTCAAGTCCGACTTCTCAACTTCAATCAACAGTAATATACTCTCAACAATAATATCACAGTTAATGAAAGTTCATCACATATATACAACTCACAATACTTTAAGGCAAGTAATAATCAACTTCAAGTAATAATCACAATAGTTCAAATAAACAAGTCATTCAAGTGTTTTCTCCACATCATAATAATATTCAAATCACTCAAGAAAACACATACGCACATGCATATAGTCATTGAATATCCCTAGGCAATCCCCTCTTACTTTCTGTGAAGGTAAGAAGATTAGATGCTCGAAGAGGTATGTCACGAACGTCCTTGTTTCCTCTGCGATGAAAGTCTAAGGTTATGAACACAAAATCACAAGTTAAAATCAAACAAGAACACTAAATCACAAGGTATGGGTTTGGCCAAGACTAGTTCTTTGGGTTAGAGATTCCCGAAAATTATACAACTCATGGATTTATGATCCTTAAGTGTTAGGAGTTCATAAACAATGATCATTTAACAAAGTTGAATTAAAATCCCACTAAGTTATAAACATAGGGCATTCGGCCAAGGCTAGTAAAGTAGGTTAGAATTCATTAAACTTTCCAATCTCTTAGGTTTAGCATCCATATGTATTAAGGAGCTCAAAACCCATGGTCATTTTGGAAAAATAAGAACAAAGTATCCTAGGTCCATAACCTTCTAGGTTCGGCCTTCATAGGATCTATAGTCTATAAATCTTTAAACTTTCCAATCTCTTAGACTTAGCATCCTAATGTTAAGGAGCTCAAGTCCATGATCATTTTGGAAAACAATGGAAACTTAAACATTCCAATCTCTTAGACTTAGCATCCAAATATCTTATGGAGCTCAAGTCCATAATCATCTTGGAAAAAAATGGAAACTTAAACATTCCAATCTCTTAGACTTAGCATCCAAATATCTTATGGAGCTCAAGTCCATGATCATCTTGGAAAAATGAAAGTAATACTACTAGCTTTAATAACATAGAATAAACAAGTTAGAACTCCTTATACTTTCCAATCTCTTAGACTTAACATCCAAATACCTTATGGAGCTCAAGTCCATGATCATCTTGGAAAAATGAAAGTAATACATACTAGCTTTAATAACATAGAATAAATAAGTTAGAAATCCTTAAACTTTCCAATATCTTAGACTTAGCATCCAAATATCTTATGGAGCTTAAGTCCATGATCATTTTGGAAAAATAAAAACTCAAACATCCTAGCACCTAAACTCTAAGTTTCGGCCATCATAGGATGATGAGGAAAATATTCTTTGTTTAAAAATAACTCTTAGGTTTAGAATCACAAGGTATTAAGAGTTCTAAATCCATGATCAATACTTGCAAAGTTGAAACATAGTATCCTAGGCCTACTTATTGATATTTTTCGGCCATCATAGGAACAAACTATCAAAACTTCCAAGATTTATAGATTCAAGATCAAGGGATAGTTAGAAACTCAAACACATAATCATATTCCAAAAGTTGAAACAAAAACCTCCTAGTTCACAAATGCAAGCATTCGGCCTTTATTTAAAGAGATGGGTAGAGATTTTTGTTTTACACAACCTCTTAGTATGTGAAAATATAAGTTAATACAAGACTATATAAAGTGGTTTCAACTCAAAAGGAGTTTTCTACCATTATAGAGAGATTTTATAAGTTTAAAGCATATAAAGAACACATAAAGTAAACTAAGAAATAAAAGATGAAACTTTCAAAAAGATTCATATGAGAGCATTACCCTTAGCATAAGGAAGAAATTTAATGAAGAACTTAAGTAAAAAAGAAGAATAAAAACTAAAGCTTTAAGAGCTTGAAATTTTAGAAGAAAGAAGAAGATGAAGGTTTAATTGAGGTTAAAGGAGGAACATGATGAAGTGAAAATGAAATTGGTATATATAGGGAAGGGGGGAGAGTCCCACGACCAAAGGGGAGTGAGGGAGAGCTTGTTGAACAAGCTTGGTGGTTTAATGCTTGATTGGATGGAAGAAGAGAGAGAAATGACTTTTTGAATTAGAATAGTATGATAATTTGAAAAGTGTGATGATTACACTTTTAGAGTGTGTCATAGCCTCTTCCATCATGTCTCCTTACTTCTTTTATGGTCCCTAATCTGCTCCATTTCGTACCCGGTTGCATTTCTGATCGTAATTCTTATGACGTTTTCACCCGAATAAAATATTATATTTTATTTTTGAACGACAATTTTCAAAATAACCAAAGTTGAAGGAATCATAATAAAAACACTAATTGTCTCATTCACGGGTCAAAATTAGGTTTTCTGCACAGTAAACTTGTACCGGTAGTGAAAACGCAGACCGGCTTCCGTCTGAATTTTCAACCGAAATTTTTACCGTGACTTCATATTATATAACAACACAAGAAAATGGTTTTAGTTTAATTAACATCATCCTCTGATTTTAATCTAAAATAAATACATTTAAATATGTATTTACTGCTATAGAAAACATAGGAAAAACAAGGTGTTACAATACTACCCCTCTAAAAAGAATTTCGTCCTCGAAATTACGCACCTTGAAATAACTCAGGGTATTACAATTTCATCTTGTCCTCCGCTTCCCATGTAGCTTCTCCGGTTGTCTCGTTCCAGATGACTTTGACTAAAGGAATTTGTTTACCTATGAGATGCTTCATCATCTTATCCGCGATTCGTACCGACGAAGTCTCAAAAAGACAGGTTCTCTTTTAATTGTACTTTATCAGGTTTAATAACATGTGATGGATCAGGAATATACTTTCTCAAACATGATGGATGTTGGAAAGAAAAGGAGCTAAAGATATTTTGTACGCTACTGGACCTATGCAACGAAGAATTTGGTAGGGTCCAATGAATTTGGGAGTAAGCTTTCTGGATTTTATCACTCTGCCAATCCCAGTCGTTGGTGTGACTCTCAAGAACACATGCTCGCCTTCCTCAAACTCAAGAGGTCGTCGTCTCTGGTATACAAAGCTGTATTCGGAAGCATTCATCAATGCATCCTCTATACTTATTTTACTTTTAATTAAAAATATGTATGATTCACTGTCCATCATACTATTCATCCATCCCATTTGTTGAAAAAATATATATTTATTTTTAGATTATTTTCTCTTAATATCTTTAACGTTTCTTTACAAGAATAAAATAATAAAATATTATACTCAATGACAATAATAGTCAATAAAACTTTAAAAAAAATATTTTAAAATAATAATTAAATAAATAAGACACCATTGAGTTATAAAAAAATAATAATAGATGATAAAACATAGTAAAAAATTTACTTTATAGCATAATACGAGATGAACTTGGATAGAAAAATACACAATTTAAAATAATAATAATAAATAAATTGTGAAAATGGAACTTAATGGAAAAAGTTATTATTTAAAAATTATTTAAAAATGATATATAAATTAGAGTGACGAATTTAGTTTATCAGATAATGATGATGATAATAATAACAATATAAATAATAATAATAATAATAATAAAATCAAATAAAGAATACAAATTGTACTAGAAAGTTCAGAATTTATAACAAAATTTTGAGTTGAGTGGGCAAAAACATTGTCGTCAATCGTTGGTGTAACCCCCGTGCATCGCACGGGTAACTTTCTAGTTGGATAAAAATTAGCATACACGCATTGATACACATGGTAAGGAAGAGAATATAGAGAGATAGAGAAGGAGCAAGAGAAGTTGTGTAAGTTGGAAAAGTAGGGACGACTCTCGACGACAGAGATACTTTGGTTTTTTTTCCAGGATATCTCCGCACGAAAGATACTTTGGTAAGAAAATTTTGAAAATTCATGTATCCGTGTGATTATAAACGTCGACCAAAGTCCTGCTTAATTTCTTCATCCATTATTCTTGTTGTTCACATTCTTTTTAAATTTTTTGAATTGTTGTTTCAGATGTTCGTTTCACTTTTAGGTCTTGAAGATGGTCCTCCAATAACTAAAATTCGATAGTTTACTAGCGCCAAGCGCCAGTTGAGAATAGGCATTGACCGACGGTGAAGAAGGGACCATGTTTGCATTGCGGAATAAATTGTATGTCCTCTCTTCTTGTGGTTATTGGGAATATTAGTTCATTAATTTTATTATAGATATCTTGTTTCAAAGTGTAACACCCCGATTTTTGCTGCTTTGTAATATCGGTAATAAATATATAAACATATATTTTTATCCGAGACTTAGAAAATGATTTTGGATAAACCAAGGTCATTTCCATGTTATACTTATTTTCATAAGGTTACTGGGAAGTTTTTGGTTGAAAATTCAGACGGAAATCGGTCTGCCGTTTTCTGTGTTTTCACTGACAGTAAAAGTTTACTGCTCAGAAAACATAATTTTAACTCGTGAACGAGATGAAAAATGTTTTTATCGTATTTACTAAGATACTGGAAGTTTTTAAAAATTTAGCGTAAAAATTAAAATATTATATTTGCTGCGGGCGAATACGTCGAGATATCTCTAGGAAAAACCTGCGTCAGATGAACCAGGGAGTCAACAACGGGGCTGAGGTGATGAATTTGACTGATGTGACAGGCATTTATGACGATCTTATCCACGTCATAATGGCCATAATGGCGCATTTTTGACAAAGGAATATTTTGCCTAGAAATGACGATTTTACCCTTGGTTCTTCATGAATTTTTCAAGCCATGCCATTGTAAATTTGGACCAAATTACCCCCACCCACACGGCTTCCTCCTCCATTCCAAGCATTTGGACATCACTTTTCCTAGCCATAAATGAGCATTTATGTTAAGTGGATGAATCATTCAAATTTCATTAATGTCAACAAGTGAGTCATAGGCAAAGTCTTTTTCTCCCCATTCCCCCGAAACTATCACGAAATTCTGACTCTTTTATGTTCTGAATCTCGGAAAACTTTCTACATGAAAGTTGTTCACCTTTCTCTCTTCTTTCCAACGACATAAAGATCATCAAAAACGGACAAGTATATTGAGAGATATGTCCAAATTACCGAAACTGCTCTAAACCTTCATCATCTTCATCTTTCTCTCTAAACTTCTCAAGAACACTTAGAACATCAAGGTGATTTTTTGAAGAAAACCATCCAAATCATCATGGTGAGGTATGGTGATAATTTACTCTATTTATCATGACGACAAAAAAAAAATATATACCTAGATATTTTAAACGTTAACCTAACCTACGTCTGGTTAAATGTAACCGAGGTTAACTAACCATGATTTGCAACTCAAAATATCTTCTCCCTAACATGTGGTGTAGGAGGCAGTCACATCACTCCAAATTTTATGACCACATGTTTTATTAACCATAATTATAAATAAACCCTAGTTAAGTTATCATTAACTATGGTTAAGTTATTATATTATTTTCTAACTTAACCTTGATCAAATAAACTCAACCATGGTTCTTTTATCTCATTAAACCACATATTTTCTCCTCACACCCACCTCTAGGCCGCACCCATCTTCCACACTTGAACCATTTTCACTCACTTTCCTACTTCATCATTTTGTTCTCAAAAACTTCTTGTTCTTTATTTTCTCACAACTTCTTCACTTGTTCTTCATTTGTTCTTCACTTATTCATCATTTATCTCTAACTTAGAAACATAATCTTATGATTCTTCTTTCATGAAACTTGTTCCTTAGATCAATTGCCATCACTAAATCCATTTTGTTCTTGAATCCATGAACTTTCAAGTTCATCTTCTCTATCCTCAAAATTCGGCCCATACCCATACATAACCATCCAAACCTTGTTTTGATCTTCTAAGATCATATTCTCACTTATCTAGATGATCTAAACAATTTCTATTTCACATCTCAAGTCATTTCCCCACAAAACACAAAGAACTCCTTAGTGTTCTTGCTAAGATCATCTTTGTTCTTCAAGTTCTTGAATAAATCTTTTTATTCCAAGGTGAGGAATCTCTCTCTAATCTTCGTATCTTCGTTAATCATCCATAAAATTCCATTTTGATCAATTATTTCATGAAATGCAATTCTTAGATCTATAACTTTAAAGATTTCTAGAAAATTGTAGAAAAGTCCATTTGACATGAAACCAATTTTTATGAACTCACTATGACCTCTATGTTCATGATCTAAGAACATGAATCAAGAGAAAATTTCTTTCCTATTCTTCCATAGTGGACCGAATCTAGGTCTTAGAGGGACTAGATGAATTTGTTTCAATTCCTATGATTGATACTTGTTTTCATCTCTCTAGTACCTATGATTGTTGAATCCAAGAGTTGATAAAATTTCAAAATCCCTAGATTTTTATTTTGTGAAAAACCGAAACCCTAGTCTTGGAACTAGATGAGTTTCATTCAAAGTTCTTGGTTCATGATCATTGATTAAGTCTCCATCATGTTTAAGGATCATAAATCCATAAGTTAGAAAACTTTTAACATCCTTAGCCTAATAATCTTGAGTAGGCCGAACCATTACCATATGGTTTAGAAATTTTTTTGTTTGATTTACATTAATTTTGTGAAGATTTGTTATGAAGGATAAATCGTTGTTGATTATCCTGAGTGTACGAAGGAAACAGAGATCAAATCGGGAAATCGTTCGGGAAACTATTACTCGAATCTTCAAGAGGTAAGGGGAGTATGCCTGAGGAGTTTAAGTTAATCACATGCTTATTGTTGGAGTTATTTATTTATTTTCGGTAGAAAATATTTTATTATCTTGCATTGTTTACTGTTCACTACTGGATTGATGTGATAATTATCTGAGTAACTGAATTGATGTGATGTGTGGATTTACATGATTGTAATTATTTGGTTATATTATAATTGTGATGCATGTCATAAATTGATATATGCCATGCCATTCTGTGATTGAAATTTATCTGTTGTTGAGTGTTGGACCAAGAAACCTGACATTGGTCTGTGTTAAAAAAATTAATTTAAGGATAAAAAACTTAATAAGCTTGGATAATTAATCAGAGGGATAAATTTGGGAGATTTTGAGAAAAATGAAAAAAATTATTATTTTAATAATATTTTGTGGAAACTGTGCAAATAAGCGACAGTAAGGGCGAAACCGTGAAATTTTTTCACAGGCTCTAATTTTTGTAAAATAAATTCAATTTTATTATAAAATGTTATTTAAAGTGATTAAGTTCCGAAAATAATATTTTATAGCATTCAGAATAATTACATCTGACAGAGAAATTATTTAAGTAATAAAACACAATTTTATGGATTTATTTTGAGAAAAATAATTATTTTATGAGTTGAATTAGTAAATACTTTGTGGAAGTTAAATTTTATTGAAAATTATTTTCAAAAATGAAATAATTAGAAATGAAAGGAATTTATCAATGATTTTTAGGTTTTATTAAACGTTTTAACAGAAAAGGATTTCTGTAAAAGTATTTTTATTTAGTGAAATTATTCCGTTAAACTTGGATAAGTTTTCGGAGCTTTTGTTTTGTATTTGTTTTTCACTGAGCGAAACGTTTTACAAGCAGATAAATAAACCTAGGAACCGAGACGTCGGGGTTCTAGTGTTCTATGGACACGTAGATCAAGGATCTGTGTCATTGTACGGAGTGTCCTGCAATGATTTTGTATTTGGACTGTGTGTCCTAAATCGATGTGGAAAGTGTGAGTTCCATATTCCCGAGTCTAAGACTGGTGCATCGGTTTGAGGGCCTTGTGATTGAGCACTCGGACTGTGTGTCATGTGTTGAGTTTAAAACATTTGGGCTGTGTGTCCCGTGTTTTGTTTAAAGGGGAAAGTCTTAATAATAAATTAAACATGGTCGTTAGCTTTGTGCTTCGACAAGGAAAGATTATTACGACAAAGAAAACAAAACAAGAATTAAATTTTTCTCATGCATAAATGGCAGTTGTGTCATGTGTTGTGATCATTGAGTCCGGAATGGATCAATGTATATGGCAGACGTGTCAGGAGATGTCATCATTGAGTCTGGAGTGGATCAATGTATCTGTTATGGACTATGTTCCATTTAAATATTGGGCCTCTGTATATGTGTGAGCCAATATATCTTTATAGGACCGTGTGTCCAAGTTTATGCGTAAACTATTGTAATTTGTGTGAAGAAATAGGTTATGGACAATGAACTCCATAATTCGCAGTGACCATTGTGCCTCTGTACATGTGTGAGACAATGAGTCAAACTTTTGAATAATAACCCTGGTGAAACTATGTGTGGCCAGTGTGTTATGTGATTTCTTGGGCATTGTTTTATTCGTTTTGACAATGCGCCATGTGCGGAGCTTGATCAGCTCGAAACGAAACAGAAAGTTGTGAGATCTCCGGAGATTAGGTATTAAAATAGAGCCTGAATATTGAAGTATCGTGCATTTTTATAAAATGACGATGACTGCCGGGTATGAAACCCTTTGAATTAAATTATTCTGCTGTTTCGAAATAATTTATTATGCTGTGAATATATGGTAATTGTTATTTGAGTGTCGTGCATGGTGTTGTCTTATCAAAACTCGTATATTGGAAACTCACCCTTACAAATATATCAGGTTTATTTTAGACTAAGGTAGTACTTCGGTACACTAGTATGGATGAAGCGAAGGAATTCACTGAGTCGTTTGAGGACTGAACTTCTAGATGCTTGGAGAAGTATGCGTTAGTGGGAATGTGACGAGGGTAATAATTCAGGACCTACATCAAGTACGTACTAGACTTTGACCGTGGAGATATCTTTACCACCTCTCCGATTTCTTACCGGTCTTCTTGTAGATTAGGAACTTATATGTTCTGATACTTCCATAGTTCCGGGAGTAGGGGTATCTTCACCGGATATTTCGATAGGTTGGGAGAACTATGGTGGTCTTCCCAACAGTGATTACTAGTATTGACCAGCTATAGGACTTTTGGTGTCTTATAAAGTAGTGGTACTTGGTTAGTCTGGATGTTTGGCTATTGAGAGTCATTCTTTTGAGTTGTAATTCCAGATTACCTCTACGGTACAATTACGTCTTTATTTTCTTATGTTATGATTTTGGAAATGACCTATTATGTAAAGATCTAAATATAAAACTCTTATGATACCTATTTATATAATATTAATGGTGTTGGATTGTATATGGAGTAAAAGAAAAAGAAAAAAATTTCATCACTAATTCTAAAAGGGATAAGTAACTAGAAAATTATATTTTCCGAAAGCAACCAGCAACATTTTTTTGAGAGTAATTTCCGCAACAAGTTACATAAATGTGATACCCTGAAAATGAGGTGTTGCACAAAGCATTGATTTTTTTTAATCAATTAACTGAATTGGCTTAATATATATATGAAGCTTTTTTTTATTAACAAAAAAAGATATTAAAAAATTAGAACTGAATAAACAACCTTATACTATAAATTTACATTTAGCAAGAAAAAGGATAGAATAAAATTTATTAGGAGAGAATTAATTTCTGAATTCGCTCAAATGAATTATTGCACTTAATAAAATTTTAATTTTAAAAATTACAAGGGAATAAATGATTTATGAGATGAATATAAATGAAAATAATTTTGAAATATAAAATCAACAAAGAGAATCATATAATTAATAATTGCCATAACGAATATAAAATTTATTAATGGATATCCTTATCCAAAAAATAATATGGTGTGTCATATAGCGCTATTCTTTGACCAGTTGAGGTTGGCGTGAGTGGTTAAAGGCCTCTCGTCCCAGAACCAAGGTCTCGGGTTCGAGCCCTGGGTATGGAAAAAACCTCAGCTGGGAGGGATGCCACCCATAGAGGTTCTGAACAAACTCACGCGGGACAATAGTCCCCATCTCAAGTTGGCGATGGGATACTCCTCGAAGTAGATCGAAAAAAATATTTATCGCTATTATTTTTTTATTTTCTTTTTTACTCGAAATATATCGCTATTTGCTAGCAAAAGCATGTGATACGTACATGGAAAATGCTATTTTACATTTATCCGATTTACGAAATAGAAGGTAAATTTCAATTTTCAAATGCTCAATCCAAAACATTAAAAAGAATGAATTGGTTAATTTATTCTCATATATATATATATATATATATATATATATATATATATAAGTATATATATATATCTATTTTTATTTTTTGAAAAATTATGTTGCACAAATTCAAATAGAAGTTATTTATAAGTTTCACGCATTTCTTCTTCCTCTTGCATTAGCATCTATAATAACATGGTTTCAATTCAACAGTTACTCCACTTTGGCGTAACGGACCAGCTGAGAAGCCAGTGTTGTGTAACGCTTGTGGATCGCGATATAAGTTGAAAGGAAACCTTGAAAACTATTTCCCAGAGAATGCCAAATTTCAGCTATGTCTGAATAAATATGATGGAAGCAATCTCGATGTGGAAGAAAAACCAAAACTTTCAAATCATGTTCTAGGTACAGGTAATGGAAACAACAGTACAAATGGTAAGTTAATCTCAGACGACCACTCTAGATCTCTCTATCTATGTTTATATTTTTTTTTAGGGAAATATATGTTTATATGTTAGACACACACACGTAGCCATTTTCAGAGCATTTCAGTTTTTCATTGATACTTATGATTTTAAATTACGGTTGTTATCATGGTCATATTACATTTATTGTAATTATAGATAATTAATCGTGTTCCTACCGAGATCCGACTTGCTGTAGAACATCAAACAAAGAGTGAACAATGGGGGTTGTTTTAGATTATGGCTTGACAGAATATTGTATTCCGGTCCTACGTATCCCAATGGGAATCAAAGTCAGACGTAGTTCTAGGTTCAACCCTTGGCCATACGGTGATCTCGATCCCTTAATCTTGTATCTCATGAATACCAGCGAGCAATGACTCTTCAATAGTCTCTTGGTCGAGCTAGTTTCTCTAATACGCTTAAGGGAGAGTCACCGGGGTTAGTGAAAAGTGAGTCTCTCTCTTGGGTTCTCCTCTTTTTATAATAGGATCCCCAATCTTTAAGAGATCTGGATTTATCTCCTTTTATCTCTTAAATCTTCTTTGAGATGTGATTTCCTTGATTTAAGGGATATTATCTCTTTTAATCGGATAAGGTTATTTGAGATAATATTAGGATTATTAAGGGTGATATCAATATCTTATCTTTAATCTAGGGATATCATCTCTTCTAACCGGATAAGGTTATTTAAGATAATATCAGGATTAATAAAGATAACATCGATATTTTATTCTTCCCGCCTTGGTTGGATCGGGTATCCAAGCTCGGTGGCCGGGTTTTACTCATCGGCCAGTACACAAGCCCCCCAAGCTTCGAGCTCAACGGAGCGTAGAAGTTTTCATGACAGGAGCCGAGCTTGTCTTTAAAATTATCCGAGTTCAGGATTTATTGAGTGAGACTTCTCCCCTTTTTGCCACAGTTCAATGGCCAATCTTCATATATTGGCTAACATTCGAGTTTAGCGGCTTTGGAAAGTGGGCCTAACAATTCTTTCTTTTGATTTCCTGGTGGCCGAGCTTGATACCTCGGCCTTACGAGGCTAGAAACTTGGTCTCTTTAGCCTTTCAAGTTGGCAAGGTAAGTGACCGAGCTTCACACTTCGGTCTATATACATCTTTTACTTCGATGAACACCTCGCGCGACCGAGCTTCACGTTTCAAGTTGCCGAGCTTTATATTTCGGTCAATTCTTAAGTTCAGTGGGCTCGGTGGGTGAGTCTAGTAATCATTTCCCTTTGATCGTTTGGGTTTGGTGATCTAGCTTTATTTCTCGTCCAATATTTTAGTTTGGTAGGCTCGGTGGCCGAGTTTAACATCTCAACCAGTAAATAAGCTCCCCAAGCTTTGAGCTCAGAAGAGCACGAAAGCTTTATGAAAGAAGTCGAGCTTGTCCTTAGTGTCGATAAAGTACAGGATTTACATAGATTCTCTTACTTCGACTAATAAAGCTTGGTGACCGAGTTTCACATCTCGGGCAGTACCCGAGTTTAGTGGTCAAGCTTCACATCTCGGTAAGTAACATGTTCTGAACAGAAGATACTTCAATCTTACCTTTGTTAAGACAAGTTTATAAGCTGGTAGCTGAGATTCAACTTATCAATGATTCATGCTCGAGCCGATCTTTTGGAAAGTCAAGCTCAAACTCGGTCATTAGGAATTTACCTCCGGCTTGTATTTCAGCAGAAATTTTTGATGCTCTCAAGATGCTTATCTTGAGAGTTTGAACTTGACTCACCTTTTTTCCGAATGTAGCTCGGTCTTCGAAGATTTTGAGAGCTCTTAACATTTTCTTCGAGTAGCTCTTAACCCTTTCATCTGGTGGATTTTGAAATAACCACTAACTTGAAACTTGACCTTGAATGTCATTATTTTTACCGATCTTGAAGGTGTGTCTCAGAATAAACTTTCCTAGTATCTTTTCCAATTTGTATGAGAAAATTGTTTTCATACAAGTTCTTCATAATAACAATCGAGCTGTAGGCTAAGAGATATCATTTCTATGTAATTTTCGAGAATATCCGTCCTTTATCCTCATAAGCCCCCCAAGCTCCGAGCTTGAAACAAGCGAAAGAGCTTAAATGTCAACCCGCATATCTTAACACGCTTTTTGGTGCCGAGGACTTTGGACTATGATTCGCGGGAGCATTGCTCGAAAATCTGTTTTTTTGTAGAACCAAGTCTTTCTTGGGTTATCGGCTTACTTGGCCGAGTACTGCTCGGATTTTCGTGCGGAGCCAAGTGTTACTTGGGATTTCGGCTTATTTGGTCGAACATTACCAGGGTTTCCTTCAAATCTTGGGTCTCTAACATGCATGATCTGCTGTGGACATTATCTTGGTGAGAAGGTGTTGTGGTCGGCCTAGGATTTTTAGTGCGAGGGAAGAAGCATTGCTCAACCTCGACTTTTTTTAGTGCGTAGTGCAAGGGAGCATAGCTCGGCCTCGGCTTTTTGGTGGAAGGAGTAATGCTTCGCCTAGGCTTTTTGGGCTTCTGCCCTTTGTTCTTGGCTAGACAATTTTAGCTCGGGCCCTTTAGTGGATTCTCAAGTTATTAAGCCAGCATATGCTCGGCTTTTACTAGAATAGGGCCCTGAAACGAGCATGAAAGCCGCGGCTGCTTATGCTCTCCGAGTCTCCTCCATTACCCGTGTTTCGAGCTACGAGCTTTCTAATAAAGAAAAGCATGAAGTCGGAAGCTTCCCGAACTTTGCGCATTGGGGATTAGCTTGAAAAAGTCGTGGCAAAGTGTGAAGAGCAAGCTCGGCTAATTGGGCAATTAAAAACTCGATATGTCGAGCTTGAGAAGACCAACTCCTCTCCTCAATCCGAGCTCTCTGAAATGAAAGGATTGACTTTCAAAGGGCTGCCAAGCCTTTACAGCTTTCCCTTGACAATCTTCAGCAGTTTCTTGCTACTAAGAAAAAAAGGCTAATTGAAAGCTTCAGTTCGAGTTGAAGGAAGCTAAAGCCCAGATTATAAGGGAACGCGTTTTTGGGTTCTCGCGTGCTAGAAAACAAATCTAGCGTTTTCTTCCTGATTCTGATTTATCAAGAGCCGGTGTGGACAAGGATTTTAATAAAGATGGCATAATGGTTCCTTTGTTCGAGCTTGATGATGAGGAAGAGGAGAATAATGAAGAGCAGGTTGGGGGAGAGGAGGAGAATATAGGAACTGAAGTGGTCATGCTCGAGCCATCCTCGGTTGCTCTTTCGCAAGCTGAAGACACTATTGGTTCCAAGCTTGATGAGGTTTTTGCTTATGGGAATGCACATGAGTAAATCAGCAATTTTTTAAGATATTTTGTAATCTTGGCTATGCCCTATGTACTTTTGCTTTATGAATGATAAAGACTTCATACTTATGGTATTTAACCCAGCATTTGGATTTACTCGGTTAACTTTCCTAAGTTTTTACTCGCCTTTGGTGCTTGGCATTTTAATTTGGCCTCGTGAGCTTTTTGAGCTCGGCCCTATCGTAGTTAACTGTTTCATGTTTTTCTTGCTTACCTTTTTAGGTTCGGTTTTTCAATTTTAGCTTGGTCGGCCACTTCGATCAGGCCTTTCGACTTTAGCTTGGTCGATTTTAGCCCGAGCAAACATTTTAGGTTCCTTGTTTACCTTTTTAGGCCCAGCGTTTCGACTTTAGCTCGGTCGATTTTAGCGCGATCAACCTAAGTAGGGCTTTCTCCTTTTTAGGTTCGGCATTTCGGTTTCAGCTCTGTAAACCTCTTTAGGTATTAGTTACACCTTTTTAGGCCAGGCATTTCGACTTTGGGCTCGATCGATTTTCAGCTCAGTCAACCGTTTTAGGCTTTCGCCATTTTAGGTTCGGCATTTCGACTTTAGCTCGGTCGATTTTAGCTCGATCACTTTTTTAGGCTTTTGCCTCTTTAGGTTCGGTGTTTCGACGACAGCTCGGTCATCTTTTCAGGGATTTATCCTTTTTAGTTTTCGCATTTCGGTTTCAGCTCTGTCAACCTCTTTAGGTATTAGTTTCACCTTTTTTGGGCCGGCATTTCGACTTTGAGCTCGGTCGATTTTTAGCTCGGTCACTTTTTTAGGCTTTTGCCTCTTTAGGTTCGGCGTTTCGATGATAGCTCGGTCGATTTTAGCCCGGTCACCTTTTTAGGCTCTTGCCTCTTTAGGTTTGGCGTTTCGACGACAGCTCGGTTGATTTTATCTAGGTCACCTTTTTAGGCTATTGCCTCTTTAGGTCCGTCGTTTCAACGACAGCTCGGTCGATTTTCAGCTCGGTCACCTTTTTAGGCTTTTGCCTCTTTAGGTTCGGCGTTTCGACGACAGCTCGGTCGATTTTATCTAGGTCACCTTTTAAGGTTCTTGCCTCTTTAGATTCGGCGTTTCGACGATAGCTCGGTCGATTTTAGCTCGGTCACCTTTTTTGGCTTTTTGTTTTTTGTGAGTTAGTATGGTGTTTGAGTGCTCGAGCTGATGGAACTTTATTTTCCAAGGGAGATGTTCTCCTCCACACTCTTCCATTTAAATGGAGCTTGAGATTGATCTCTATGATTTTTATAGAGGGAGTCTAACTCGGCCTCTATGGTTTTAATTTGAGGAGCTCCGACTCGTCTTCCTCTTAGTCAAATTTTGAGAGGGAGTTTTGGCTCGACCTTTCGGGAGCTGGAGATGAACTGTGAGTTTTTAAGGGAGAAAAGCTCGACCTATGAGTTTTGAGGAAGCCGAAGCTCAACCTTGTGGGAATGGAAGCATAGAGCTTCGACCTGTTATTTTCGAGGGAGCCGGAGCTCAACCACTTTGTAGTCGCAAATTTTGTGACTCTGGGAGTGGTATCATCCGAACATCATTTGCTCAAATATATAAATAATATGATATGATGCTACATAACACAACATTAAAGGCGTGGAGCAAAACATATCAAATCATATTAGATTTAAATAACAATATCACCTGAGCATTTCACGGCCTCTGATTTAGGCATTCCCTCAAGCTATTATTCTCGAGCTCTCCTAGACCGGGCTGTGCTGGCCGAGCTCTCTAAGACATCATCTTCAGCTCTCTGAGGCCGAGCTGTGGTGGCCGAGCTCTCTAAGATATCTTCTTCACTCTGAGGCCGAGCTGTGGTGGTCGAGCTCTCTAAGATATCTTCTTCAGCTCTCCGATAAGCGCACATTATTTTGCCTTTCTTCTGCATCAAGCCTTGCTGCAACAAGAGCCGGGGAACTCTCTTCAAGCACTCTCTGTAGTATCACAAGCATCTCCTCAGGGGATTTTGGACCTTCGTCCTTAAATTCTTTGTTGGTCCTAATGTTCCCACCCCACGCCATGAAATTCTCATTCACGAATGCGGCCAGAGTCTCGGAGCAAAGAGTCCTCTCACAGAACAGAGGCGTATTAGGATGATCCGGCGAGTGCAAATAAACGAAGAAAACCGAAACGAATTCTGAGACCTTGGAAGCACATCCATGAAACCCTCGCTCATGAAATTCGGCCTCGTTTTGCTCCCGCCGTAATCCCTCTCGAACGCCGCCACGAAATTCATAGCCTCCGACATCGCCGCGGGAAGGATGAGGAGGATCCGATCCCGATCATGTCGAGGGAATAGGAAAGGACACCGGCGGTGGCCCATAGGCCCAACCCGATGGTGCCGGAGATCAACCCTAGGCTTCCGAAAATAACAGAAACGGGTAATTTGATGAGTTTCCAGGCGAGACCGGGAGGAGGCGGTGGCGGTTGTGATGGGATTAGAAGAAGAGGTGAAGGATGAGATGGCGAGTTCGAGGTCCCAATTGTGAGCTTGGAGGATTTCAGTGCATAGGTCCAGATCTTCGAGCTGGTGATGATGAATGTGTGGCCGGGGAAAGTTTGCCTCGGCCCCACAGTGGGCGCCAAATGTTCCTACCGAGATCCGACTTGCCGTAGATCGTCAAACCAAGAGTGAGCAATGGGGGTTGTTTTAGATTATGGCTTGACAGAATATTGTATTCTGGTCCTACGTATCCCAATGGGAATCAAAGCCAGACGTAGTTCTAGGTTCAACCATTGGCCATACGGTGATCTCGATCCCTTAATCTTGTATCTCATGAATACCAGCGAGCAAGGACTCTTAAATAGTCTCTTGGTCGAGCTAGTTTCTCCAATACACTTAAGGGAGAGTCACCGAGGTTAGTGAAAAGTGAGTCTCTCTCTTGGTTCTCCTCCTTTTATAATAGGATCCCCAATCTTTAAGAGATATGGATTTATCTCCTTTTATCTCTTAAATCTTCTTTGAGATGTGATTTCCTTGATTTAAGGGATATTATCTCTTTTAACCGGATAAGGTTATTTGAGATAATATTAGGATTATTAAGGGTGATATCAATATCTTATCCTTAATCTAAGGGATATTATCTCTTCTAACCAGATAAGGTTATTTAAGATAATATCAGTATTAATAAAGATAATATCGATATTTTATTCTTCCCGCCTTGGTTGGATCGGGTATCCAAGCTCGGTGACCGGGTTTTACTCCTCAGCCAGTACAAATCGCAATAAAATATTGTCAATCCGTCTATAATTACTAAAGCTATGTTTGAGAAGATGGATTGAAGTGATCAGTAATGAAGTGAAGCGATTGAAAAACAATAACTCATTGTTTGAGAGTTTATTAAGTAACAAGTGAGATGGTTTATGATGGTGACCCAAACCACTCCATCTCACCTAAACCCTCAATTTCTATACCCTCCAAATTGAGGGGCTTGAGATTCCCTCATTAAACCTTCTAAACATTGGAATGATATACTTTTATCTCTCTACTCCACTCCATTACTAACCTTTTCCTTCAAAACTCCCAAACATAGCCTAAAACTATGGCACACTTCTATGTATTTATCAATGTTGTAGGATATAAAATCTACCAGTTGTACTCCCATTAATATTAATTTCATTGGTTGAAAAAAAAATCTATGGTTCCATACAAGATGTTGTGACTACCTCACTTCAGTAATAACTTACTTATTATATTTTTCATCAAAACTTTAATTCTTACTTGGAGAGTTGTATTCTAATGATTAGTAGCTTTCATTTTCTTAATTAGGTGGCGGGATAAGTCCAAATTTATGGAACTCTAAAATCCCTTCAAAGAAATGGTCAGTGGTGGTATACAAGCGAATGACACTAATGGAAAAGTTTCACAAGCAGCTTCTCAGTTTGTTGAGTTGTCAAGGGCAATCCAATGAGTCATTCTCAGAAGAGGTTTTGTTGCTGGATAACGTGAACAACTTCATACCCGTAAATGAGATAGGTCTTGGAGGCATTCTTCTTAAGCCTGATCAGGGATTATTAGTATGATCTTCAATATAGTTAAGTATTAACCATGCAAATGATCTAATATAGGTTTGGCTTGATATAAGGTTTTTGTTTCTAAAATATGCACATAACTATAGACTGAATTTGAGCCTTTGTGTAAGACATGGGATTATTAAAACGGTTTATTTATTTTTATTTCATTTTATTTTTTTGGTTTCTTTAAAATATTCATCTGCAAGTTTTTGTGTGCAAATGATCGATCATCACACTACACTTGAATAGAGGGAGTGTTATGAATCCCACATTGAGTAGACAATGATGCTCGATGTGGTACTTAAGTCATGAGGCTCTCCCGCCTAATGAATTAGTATTTTGGGTTAGACTCTTCTCATGGGCTTAAGTCTAAAAGGGAGCATGTACTCTAAAATGGTTCGGGTGGGTTTTTGGTTGAAAAAAAGCACTTAAGAAGAACTACTCTATGTATTTGGATTCTTATTAATTTTGGCCCCAACCTTCTTCCAATTGATGCTATATGTCACGTCAATTACAACATGATACCAAACACATAGAATATAGCTTCTATGTCCCCAACATGTGTTTGAAGTTTCACAAAGAAATTTCCAACATGTGCTTAGACATATATAATTTTTGGACTTTGGTCGATATTTTTCCAAACAAAGTTGTGAAATTAACTCTTGGATCGATAATGATAATTGAGTAAAGCCCCTAAAGTGTTTAGACATGTATATTTGAATATACATGTGTAACACCCTCCTTGGACATTACTTCTTAACACGTGCAGAAATAAATTAAAAAGTAATTTGCTGGTTGCTTTCGGAAAACTTATTTATTTTAAGCCAGAAAACTCGGGTGTAAAAAATTTTCTTCTGCGGAACACTTTGGAACACCATGATGCATACACTAAAACAGTAAAATCATATTATTAACGAGGTCACTACGGCATACAATTTTTCTCACAAAGTTTCAATTTTCAAAAATTATAAAATTAAACCAAAGACTAATTACAACCCCACAGTTACTGGCCTTTTCAAACTTACAACCCAACCAAGACTCCTAAGCAGGTCGTACTAACAGACGCTACAGCCGATAGAAGCAGCAACAACATGCCCCGAACTAGACAGCCTTCTTCTTCTTGTAGATATCATACCCCTTGTGCGGCTCTGATATGTTTGTAAGGGTGAGACGCCAATATATGGATTTAACACAATAACTACATGCGAGACATAAAAGAAAGCATACACATATACATTTTCATAAAAACATAAGCATTCATAATAAGGCAAATAATTTATCACTGGGTTTCATACCCCAAACATTATCATTTGAAAACTATGCTTGAACACTTCATATTCGTAATCTAAATTCATACATAATCTCATGAGATATCCCAACCTCGAGGTAAGTTGATCAAACTCAATAGCCACACAGGCAAAAGGCACGAAGCCAAAACCATAGCACACTGTCCAACACAAGGCACAGTGATCACCGAATATGGTTACCATAGCACACTGTCCAATTTAAGGAACAGTGATCGCTGAATATGGATTTTCATTGTCCAACCAAGGCACAATGATACGTCGATTCATGAATATCGCCATGATATCATGATTAAAAAAACAGGCATGTCTGCCTAAAATGCATGTAAAACATTTTGATCTTGACGCTTTTCTTTGTGTTCAATCTTTCCTTGCCGGAGCTTAAAATCTTCCGACCAACCATAGTTTTAGACATCTTAACACTTTTATTAATAACACGGGACATCAAGTCTGAGTGCTCAATCAAGAAACCCCTAGACCGATAACTCGGGCTTAGGTTTGTGGTAATAGAAAATAGTATTCACTTTGCATAATATTATTTACCCAGTCCATAGGACACGCAGTCCAAAACTACCTCGAAATTAAGACTCAAATCCCAAAACGCCACAAATCACTATTTCCCCTACATCTCGATTACTAAGTTCAAACTCACTGTCTACACTGTTTGCGTAAAATTTGTTTCTAGAAAATCATCTCAAAGGGAAAATTCTTTCTTAAAATCACCGGTTACTAAAATCTTTTCTGAAAACTTCATGTTTCAAAAAGAGAGACACTTGAGGCTCAAACTTAGTTTAAAATACGTACTGCCGTTTTAGAAACACTTGCCGTCGATACTTTTCCAAATCACCGTTGTTAAACATTTCTAAAGTCCTTTAAGCCAAATCTTAGCTTTTTCCACTTAAATAATTTTTGTAATATCATAATTAAGTTATTTTCATAGATTAATTTCATAAAATATAATTTTATAATATTACAGAATTTCTTACATAAAAATTAGCAGTACAAAAATAATTTCACGGTTACGCCCTCACCATGACTCATAAATTGCTTTTACACTAATAAATAATTAAAATAATAATATTTTCAAATAATTCCTTATTTTGTCAAATAATTTTTTAAATCATAATATCTTCCAATATTTCTCAATTAACTATTGAATATTCCTCGTAAAGTCTTCTTAAAGCTTTTATATGATTAATTGATTGGGCACTGACCACTGTCAGGTTTCTCAAACAACAATCAACAACATCATAACAATATTCCCAAGTAGATCATGCATCACAATATCATAATATATAACTGCGAATAAATAATTAAATACAGATAACCAAACACAAACAATTAACACAACTCTAATCAAATACCACAATCACAACCAAACACCACAACCACAGATAAATCATACAGACCACACACCAATCACAAATAGTTATTGGGAAAAATCCCTCAGGTAAGCTCCCCTTACCTCTCTAAGAACTTAGCTTCCGATTTAAAACTTTGTCGTGAATCCGGAAACCGTCAACGCACGTGCACGACAATCTAGCTTGTCCTTCATAAAAAATAACACTCAATCAACAAACAAACAACTAAATCAAGCCTAAAATCCTACATGTTGGTTTCGGCCAAGGTCTGACTTTGGGGTTCAAAATCCTTAAAATTTCTAAACTCTTGGATTAGTGATTTATAATCACTTAAAACCCTATATCAATGATCATGGCATAAAGATTGAAATTAAATCTTCCAATCCTTCAACAAATGATTTTCGGCCATGACCATTAAAATGGTTTAGAGACTCTAATTTAACTCAAACAACATAGATCTAATACCTATATAGCTTATAAGATTGAATCTTGTAAAGAAAATGAACAAAATCCCCCCCCCCCCAAAAAAAAAAAACAAAACCCTAGGTTCTGCCTCCTTAGGTTAAATAGGTTCGAAAATTTTGTTTGATGCAAGCTTCTAGATCTAGAACATAGAGGTAATAATAGGATTATAGAAATTGGTTTCATATTTTTTAGGATTTTTCTATGATTTATGGTGATTTTTCAAAGTTCTAGATCTAGAAACTTACAAGTGATGAACATAAATGAAATAGACTTTGAATCATGAAACTTATTGAAGAACATAGACATGATTAGGGAAGGACAATAGGATTCACCTCTTGAAGATCAAAAACAATTGAAGATCCAAGGACTTGCTTCACAAAATCAAGCAATGTAACTTAGGAGTTTTAATGGAAAATGGCAAAGTTGATGAAGAAGATGAAGATGGTCTTTTATAGAAGTGAAATGGGCTCACTTGGGAGGGTTTGCTCGTGGTTTTCAAGGGCATAAGGGTCCAAACATAATTTTTTAGGGACAAGGGAGTAATCTTACAAAATGGCACTTTTGTGATAAAATCCAACATTAAGGACAAAATGGTAATTTCCAAAAAAACAATCATGACAAACATTTGGTGAGGAGTGGTTGGTGATGTGGCTGATTTGTGTCCACAATTTGTGGGGACAAACTTGGCATTTCAATGAAAGTTCAAGGGTAAAATCATCCAAGGGTAAAATAGCCTTTATACTATTTTAAAGAAATATCTAGATTTTTATTTAAAAGCAATCATGACATGAGCGAGTCATCCATATGACTCACCACCCTAAGTGGCAAGAGGTCTCAGCATCCGATGTCGGGTTTTCTCTCTGCACGTCCGTTCTCGACTCCGTCGATTACGCGATTTAGGGTTTTACACCCAAATCGAGTATAATAACTTATTTATTTTGAAAATTTTCAAAATAACCTTTATTGTTGGAAATGAGATATAAAATCTATTCATTTCGTTCTCGGGTCAAAATTAGGTTTTCTGATCAGTAAAATCTTACTGTCAGCGAAAACGCAGACCAGGTTCTGTCTGAATTTTCAACCAAAAATTTCACCGTATACTTATAAAAATAAGTATGATATGAATATGAATTTGGTTTCCCAAAATCATTTTCTAAGTTTCAGATAAAAATATAAACGTTTATTTATATTTATACCGATCTTAGAAAGCAGAAAAATTGGGGTGTTACAACATGTCACTACATTTATTTATTTTTTCTCAACATCATATTGATTCTAATCATTTGATTACTAATTGTTCATAGGAGAGTGTCAACTGCAAGTACTAGGATTATTGAGAACTTCTTACAATTTGATTATAAAAAATTTATATAAAAGTTGTGCAAGTGAGTTCACGGAGCTATGCAATAAAGATCTTGATTTTACTTGTGCAAGAACGAAACCTTTTTACGGAAAGACAATGGCAATGTATTTCATAACAAATTGCGTGAGAAACTAGGTTTGAAACACTTAACCTCATGAGGAAACACACATACAAAGAAATAAAATTCATGAGAAATATATTCAACATCATATAGATTCAAATCATTTGATTACTAATTGTTCATAGGAGAGTAGGCACAGAGACACGAGAGAATATTCCACTCTCTAATTCTCACAAAAAGAAACTCAAATTTTCATAAACTTTAAGATGACAATACAAGGAATGCTTGGCCTTGTTTATAGCAATCCTAGAGGCCTTAAATACAACTATAAGTAAGCTAGAAATACTGAAATATAATGGGAATGCAAGAAATAAAAATGTCAAAAATAGTGGCTAGGTGGTTGAGGTTTGAGAGTAATAACTATGGTTGATGCAGGGGGTTATAGATCATAGGGGGGCTTCTGGATCATGCATTTGTATCAAGAGTGCCAAAAGTACTAGGATTATTGAGAATTTCTAACAAAAGTTGGTTTGATTATAAAAATAAATTAGGAATTGCCATATCATTAAAATATTTTTTGCACAAAATTCTTGTTATTTAAACAGTAAGTTTTTAATGCACCATATTCGTATTTCAACTTAGTACCTCTCGTGTCGTGAGATAGATGTTTCTAAAAATCAAAATCATCCTTAAATAATCAGCAATGCTATATGGTGCGAACCATATTTCGTAAAAGGTGTAACGAAGGAAAACTAACCAATCAGGAGTGAGATAGCAATAAGGAGGAGAGAGAGTGTCAATCTTCAGATGCAAAACGCAAAGTAATTTTCTCTTTTCGCACGTCGTTTCACAAACTAGATTTCGTACTATCTAGCATTTTTCTTAAATAATTAACCGGAACTTTAACAGTGGATGGGCTGTATCCACTATACATGCGAGGAGTAGTTACATGGTTGTAAATTAAAGTAGTGTTGTGGATATTGCATTAAATTATTATTTATCAGAAAATTATTTTAACATCCGAATTTGGCATCCGTAGCAAACACCATATACCTTTGAAAATCGTTGTTCCTTGGATTGAGTGAAAGAATTAAGAGAATGTAACACCCCCCTTGGGCATTACTATATGAACCCGTGGGGAAATAATTTAAAAGAAATTTTGCTAATTGCTTTCGGAAAATTCATTTATTTGAATTCATAAAATCTGGGTGTAAAACAATTTCTCATGAATACTTCCATACATAACATACTCATCACAATAGTAAAAATAAAACATATTATTCACAAAAGAATTTTAAACCATATAAAGGTTTTCAACACACCTACACAAACTTTCTCAAAACATATCACCCAAAGAAAATCCTAAGCTGGTCGCTCTACAAGACACTCACTGAGAAGACCTCGTGATCACCTTTATGATCACACATCTCTTCCCACAATCCGGACTTAAGTCTCTAAGTGACTTAAGGAATTCTTCTGCAACATATGTATTTGTGTACCAAGGTACAATAGCAAAGACAGAAGAACATGTATATGCAACAATAAACATTCTATTTATCAAAGGGTTTCATACCCGACAATCTTCATTGTTTTAAAAACCATGACACTTCGATATTCTTCATCTAACTTTTGTACTAATCTCCGGAGCTCCAACCAACAAATAAATGAGCTGACCAGGCTCTCATTGCCGAATAAGGCAGAATATAAACGTTGCCAGATAAGTCAAGTTTCAAATTATTTGGCCTGTAAAGGTTCCGAGTTCCAACTATTTAAGTAAGTAACTCGGTAGGATACGAGTTCCAACCATCATTGTAAGTAGTTCATAAGAACATCCAATGATAATTGTAATTAACTCGGCCTATAAAATATGAGTAATATCCGAGCTCCCGAAATAGTCGTAAATAGCCCGGCCTTTCCTAGATCCCCATTCATTTCACCCAAAGGTGAAATGTATCCCATAACATGAATACCTACCAAGGTACCGTGCATAAAACCTTTAGGCACTTTTGCCACAATAAAATGAAAACTGCATGTATAACATTTTGTTCACGTAATTTTCTTTGTGTTCATTCTTTCCTTGTCGAGGCTCAAAGGCTCACAACCAAACCAAGGTTTAAAGGTTTAAGTTTAACAACCATTCCCATGACAAGGACTCCAAGTCCAAAAATGTGCAAATGACAAAATCTAGATCCGTGCACTAGATTTAGATTCGTATATTTTGGTGCAAAAAAATCAATATAGATTTTTATAGGGCATCTAGTCCATAACTTAACATTTCGGACCCCGGGTCCATATCTTAGAACTCTAGACACCGACATCTCGACAGCTAGGTTTGTCTTTTAATTTAACAACATTTTCGCTCTGTGAAACACAAAACAAAACCAAAGTTTCCTCAACTTATCCAAGTTGACAAAAATAACCCGTTGTTCACCGAAAATCCTTTTACATTGGAAATTCGTTTTGTAAAATTGTCAAAATCCCTTAAAACTCATTTTTGTTCAAAAATCAATATTTTGAACTTGGAAACATCATCTGAGACAAATTCTCGGTATTACTCAACATTATCCTTTTTAAGAATACTTTTGTAAATATTGACGGAAGTGTCCGTCATTTGACATTTTAAAACGTTTTTAGGTCAAAACATGACTTTTATAGTAAAATAATTTTTCCAACACTGTAATAAAATTATTTTTGAAAATTTTTCTCTTAAAACAGAATTTTCTAATATTTAGAAATTTCTTATGAATAAACCAGCAGTGCAAAAATATTTTCACAGTTACGTCCTCACTATGACTCATAAAACACTCTTACGCTGTTAAATCATTAGAATAATTTTATTTCCAAGTTTTCTCATTTTCAACCAACCAAAATACTTAAGTAATATTATATGACTATTTCTCATCAATTCAAACTCATTATTCCGTAAAAAGTTTTTTAACGCATTTAACCTCATTATTAATTGAGAATTGACCATTGTCAGGCTTTTCAATCCATAAACCACATCAATAACAATCATGTCAATAATATAACACATATCAATTAACGACATGCAACAACATACAATAACAATTAAATTCAGATAAATAAATATTTAAAAGCAAATAATTGCAAAACAGATGATTTCATACTACAAAAAATAATTAACACACCAAATAAAATATACAGACCCCAAAAAATTACATACAACTATCGGAAAAATCCCTCAGGTACTCCCCTTACCTCTTGAAGATTTTTATTTCCGAATTTAATATCCCGCCAAGTGTCCAATTTCCTCAAAACACATACATGATGCACACAACAATTAATCCTTGAACAAACAACAAATAATTATCAATCAAACACTAAATACACCTATACTCCTATAGGATAGGTTTGGCCATGAGGTGTTTGGATGGACAAAAATTTCTAAAATTCCTAAGCTTGTGGATTAGTGATCCTTGATCACTTAAAACCCTAAACAAATGATTAACTTACAAAGGTTGAAATAAAATACTCCAACCCTTCAAAACCCTAGTTTCAGTCATGGCTAGATAAATTAGCTAGAGATCCCAAAATTTCACATACTCTTAGATCCATGAACTTAGAGTAGTGTAGAGTTAAGACAAATTATCATAAGTTGAAAAATGAAACAAAATCTTTCAACTCTTCAAAATATAATTTCGGCCATGAACAAATCCATAGGTTAGAAATTTGAGTTTGATTCAACATCATGGATTTAAGACATACATGTACTAAAAAGGAATGAATCAAACATGATTTACCAAAAAATTGAACAAAGTTCCTCCCCCCCCACACACACAAACTAGGTTCGGCCTTAATGAGATAAATGGGAAGGAAATTTTTGTTGGATACATCCTCTTGGATCTTAAATATATAGAGGATACTAAGATAATAGAAATTGGTTTCAATTTAAAAGGATTTTTCTATGATTTTCTATGAATTTTCAAAGTTCTAGATCTAGGAATTGAAAAATATGATCAAGACTTCAAATCACAAAAATGAATGAAGAACATGATGATGATTGAGTGAGAGAATCATGGTATACCTCTTGGAATTGAAAAATAAGCAAGGAATCAAGTAGTTGCTTCACAAAAATGGCTTATGGAACTTAGAGAATTTTGAGAGAAAATGAAGAACAAAGCAAAGGAAGAAGATGATGACTTAATAAAATGGATGGAATGGCCAAATCTGGTGTGTTGGCCATGGGTTTTGGGGGCTAAAGGGTCCAAATTGTTTTTCATTTAAGGACTTAAGGACATTTTGGTAATTTCATGCCTAAAGTAATGATGAAAATTATGTGGTTGAGGTTGAAGGAGAGGTGGCTGATTTGTGTCCACAAATTGTGGTATAAACTTGTCATTTCAATGAAAGTTCAAGGGTAAAATGGTCCAAGGGCAAATTGGTCTTTACACCAATTTAAAGAAATATCTAGATTTTTTGTTAAAAGCAATCATGACATGAGTGACTCATCCATATGACTCACAACCCTAGGTGGTACCATATCTCAGTATCTGATGTCGGGTTTTGTCTCTGCACGTCCGTTCTCGACTCGGTGTAACACCCCCTTGGGCATTACTTTTTTTTTTAAGTAAGGAGGCATGCAAAACCCTTGGGCATTACTTTGTAAACACGTGCGGAATTGAATTTAAAAGGGAATTTCGCTGGTTGCTTTCGGAAATTAATTTATATAAATATATAAGCGCCAGAAAACTGGTATAAAGTTTGTTAAATGCGGTTACGATAAAATTTAAACCTGTTTTGAAATAGTAATATCACATTTTCACCTATCATGGTACAAATTCTGGTCATATATAGACCATTTGTCATATGACCCAAAACCTAACCCGTGACCGGCGCACAGACTTACAAACCTAGCCTGGCAAGCCTACTTATTTTCGAAATGTACTTAAATAAAAAGCTTGAATATTTTTACAAAATTTTTGACATAGTCTCCTCTATAATTGCAACATCCCAAAATAAAAACACCTGTTGAAATATTTCTATTTTCATCCCAGAAATTCCAGTCATACAAAAAAACATAAAGACGGTATTTTTCTGAAAATATTTACATAAACAAATACCTGACCAAAATGAAAGATTTTAAATTTTTCATCCAAAAGAAGGGCTCTTCGAGCCATTTACATTCCATCCAAAAATAAAGGCTCTCTGAGCCATAAACATACATACTAACATTAATCAACATCGTCTCAAAACCTAAGCTGGTCGTTCTAAAAGATATTCATGGATAAGACCCCTATGGTTCTCACCATTATACTTGACATTATACATCTTCTAGGATTGGGAATAATATCCCCGAGTGAAACTGGAAACCTCTTCTACATCTTCTGTATGCGTATACCAAGATACAATAGCAAAACCAGAAAACAGATACATGCAAGGGTGAGAACCAATATATGGATTTTAAAACGATAACCACATGTACGACTCTCAATTACCACTTAACATGTATATTCACAGAGACGCAAAGTTCTATTGACCATTCCACGGTCCAACTCAAGGCAAAGTGGTGACTACATGTAGCTGGTCTACGTGGTCGTATATCCATCAAGGCACAGTGACGCAAATTGTATGAATACTTGCCATCAAGCATTCAAGTCCTATGCAAAGGCATGTCTGCCCTGTAATGTATGTAAAATGTTTTGTTCTCGTTGTTTTCTTTGTGATCAATCTTTAGGTGTCGGAGCTAAAAGTCTCACGACTAAATCACCAATTTAAACTTTCAAGTTTAATACCTCATTCCAAAATAACTGACTCTAAGTCAAAAGGTGTGCAAATCACGAAATCCAGACCGATGCACCAGTCTTGGACGTGTAGATTTTAGTGCACAAAACCAAATATACGGTTTATAGGACATTATAGTCCATAATTTCCTCTTTGGACCCCAGGCCCATATCTTAGAACTCTAGACCCGACGTCTCGGTTGCTAGGTTCGTTTAAACCATTTTCGTTCTATGAAATACAAAACAAAATCAAAGTTTCCTCAACCTATCCAAGTTGATGGAAATAACTCGATGTTTACCGAAAATCCTTTTACGTTGGAAATTCGTTTTGTAAACTTAACAAAATTCCTTAAAACTTATTTTTGTTCAAAAATCAATAATTTGAACTGTAAAACCTTATTGGAGACAAATTCTCAATAATACCCTCTTTAAAAACACTTGGGTAAATATTGACGGAATTGTCCATCGTTTGCTGTTTTAATACGCATTTAGGTAAAAATAGGACTCTTTGTCGTAAATTAATTTTTCCAACACTGTAATAAAATTATTTTCAAAACTTTTTCACTTAAAATATTATTTTCTAATATTTATAAATTACTCAGGTGAAAATTAGTAGTTCTAAAATATTTTCACGATTACGTCCTCACTATGACTCATAGAACACTCTTTCGCTGTTAAATGATTAAAATAATATTATTTTTCACTTTTTCCCATTTTTCACCAAATAAATAATTAAGTAATATTACATCACTATTTCCATTGAATTAAACTTATTTATTCAATAAAAAGGCTTTTACTGCTTTTAACTTGTATTTAATTGAGCTCTGACCACTGTCAGGCTTTCCAATCCACAATCCACATCAAATAATAATATCATGCTAAGATTACATCAATTAGAAATTAAAACACATAGTCAAATAAAACAAATAATTAAATACAAACAGCGCAAATAATTAACAACAAATAATAACTTAAGTAAGTAATGCTAACTAATTAAAATTTTACATAGACTCACTAACTAACACAATCAATAACAATTACACATGGCTATCGGAAAAACCCCTCAGGTAATCCCCTTACCTTAAATCAAAATATCTCTGAGAAACGGTTTGTCGAAAATCCAAGTAACGCCGATAACGCGTGTATCCGATAACTTAGCTTATCCTTCATTAAACATAACAATCAATCAACAAACAAACAACTAAATCAAGCCTAAAATCCTACATGTTGGTTTCGGCCAAGGCCTGTGTTTGGGGTATAAAATCCTTAAAATTTCTAAACTCTTGGATTAGTGATTGATAATCACTTGAACCCCTAAATCAATGATCATGGCATAAAGATTGAATTTAAATCTTTTAATCCTTCAACAAATGATTCTCGGCCATGACCATTAAAATGGTTTAGAGACCCTAATTTTACTCAAACAACATAGATCCAATACCTATATAGCTTATAAGATTGAATCATGTAAAGAAAATGAACAAAATCCCCCCCCCCCCCCCCAACAAAACCCTAGGTTCGGCCTCCTTAGGTTAAATAGGTTCGAAATTTTTGTTGGATGCAAGGTTATAGATATAGAATATAGGGATGATAATAGGATTATAGAAATTGGTTTCATGCTCATTGGATTTTCCTATGATTTTCTATGAATGTTTGAATCTAGAAACCCTAAAATACATTATATTGATAAAGACTTCAAAATGAAAAACTTATTGAAGAAAATGATGCTAAATAAGGAGGATTAGAATGGTTTACCTCTTGGAATCAAGAAATGAGCAAGAAATCTCCTACTTCCTTCACATATCAAGCCTAGGTAACTTAGTGTTTTAATGGAGAAAAATGAAGAAAAACCATTTGGAGAAGATGAGTTAGGCTTTTATAGAATTGAGGAGGCCTCTCGAGTGGGTTTGGGCCATGTGGGGTGAGGGGTATTTGTGTCCAAAACACAAAAATTCAAGGGTAAAATGGTTATTTTGTACAATGGCAAACTTGTGAATAAAACCAACATTAAGGGTATTTTAGTCTTTTCCTCCTAAAAGTCATCATGACAATGAGGAGTCAACTCACCCCTTGTGACTTATCACGATTTGACATCCTATTTATCCATTAGCGGTCCCCACAAATCCCGTTTTCAGCTCCGTCGTTTACCCGATTTCATATAACGCCCGCATGATATATATTATTTCACTTTTTAAGTGAAAAATTTTAAAACAGCAAAAGAAGTTGGAAACTTCATAAAAACCTTAAATGTTTCGTTCACAAGTCAAAATTAGGTCATTTGAGCAGTAAAATTCTTACTGTCATTAAATCGCAGATCGGGTTTCATTTGAATTTTCGACCCAAAATTGAATCGTAGCTCTCTACGGTAAAGTAGAGTATGAATATGACCTTGGTTTATCCAAAATCATTTTCTAGATTTAAAAATAAAATTATAAACATTTCTGTTCATTTTACTGATATAAAAATAGTAAATAGTGAAAAACCGGGTGTTACACTTGGTCGATCACCCGATTTAAGGTTTTACGCCTGAATCAAGTATAAAACCTATTTATTTTGAAAATTTTCAAAATAACCTATATTGTTGGAAATGAGATATAAAATCTGTTCATTTCGTTCCCGGGTCAAAATTAGGTTTTCCGATCAGTAAAATCTTAATGTCAGTGAAAACGCAGACCGGGTTCCGTCTGAATTTTCAACCAAAAATTTCACCGTATACTTATAAAAATAAGTATGATATGAATATGACTTTTGTTTTCCCAAAATCATTTTCTAAATTTTAGATAAAAATATAAATGTTTATTTATATTTATGCCGATCTAAGAAAGCGGAAAAATCGAGGTGTTACAGAGAATGTATAAAAAGAAATGTAAAGAGTACATTTATACGATGTTGATTTTGATTTTAGTTGTATTAATAACATTGCTCATTATTTATAGATTAACGTTAGTGAAATAAACGCAAATATGGGTTAGGGTACCTTTTGTTACAAAAGGTACTTTTTTATAGATTAACCTTGCACGGTATTTTGGTTACATTGGTTCTTCCCTTTTGTTCTTTTCTTGTATACGGGTTAGGGTACCCCTTGTACCCTTTTATCAATATATTTTTGCTTATAAAAAAAGTAAATACGTATGTTTATTATTAAGGCTAAAATGTTATTTTGGTCCCTAATGTATGAAACGTTATACATTTTGCTTCCTTTTGTCACATTCGTCGGTGACGACGTTAACGGTGTCCTATGTTGAGGGACCAAAATGAATCTACTTAAAACTTTGAGTGACCAAATGAATTTACTTAAATATAAAAGGACCACATCATATATTGTTAATTGTCACGTAAGACACCGTCAACGTCATTATAGACGGATGTGAGAGAAGATATAATGTCTTGCTTAGATGTTGAAAAAGTTTTCCCCGAAGTATGAATAGATATCAAAGAGTCGGCATGTCTACACCACAATTTAGACACCACTTGTTAATGCATTACATTCGTGTATCAGCTGTGAATCTCTCGTGAAACAGGTGCTTCCGAAAAACAAATTAATTTGATCATTCAATAACTGAAATTTTCTAACCCGTTATGAGATGGATGCATGGACCATTCATAAAAAGGTGAGTTTGTCACTGCCAAAACTAATTGGATGACCCCTAGGATGCCTGTTAAAGAGGGAGAAGCTTTGGGTCTCCTTAAAGTGGGCAGATACTCTTCAGCTTCAGCGAGTGATTTTGGAAATGGACTCTCGATTGGTTATCAACAACATTAGCTCCCCAAAAGAAGATCTGTTTAAGTTTGGGGCCATTAATTAATCAAGATTGTAAGGTTATTTTAGATTTGAAACCAAATCTTGTGGGGAAGTTTGTTAGGAGACGAGCGAATGAAATTGTCCTTATGCTAGCTAGGGAGGCTACTTCTTGACCTAGTCCATATGT
Organism: Sophora flavescens; assembly: GCA_030762895.1. NCBI lineage: Eukaryota > Viridiplantae > Streptophyta > Magnoliopsida > Fabales > Fabaceae > Sophora > Sophora flavescens. The sequence goes on from CM061062.1 coordinate 74,908,797, forward strand.
CTTTGAGTTTTTACCAACGTGTATTTCAAAGTTTATCTTTAATGAAATGATATGACGTTACATTTGTAAAAAAAAAAATTACGCATATTGTAGAATTTGAAATATTTTTTAATGAAAAGATATTTTTTTCTTTTTCTTGATAAAAGAGAAAGAAAGAAACAGAACTAACTAACTAAACGGGGGAAACAAACTCCCCTAGCATCCTCTTCTACACATAAGCTTAATTAAGCAGGAGCAACTTCTAACCAAGTGCAAGAATGGGGACCAGAGTGGCCCAGGTTGGCAAGACGATCAACGCTTCTATTTCCCTCTCGAAAGGTATGCTGGACTGAGCAATTCCAACTATTATCCTCAAGCATAGCTGAAACTTCATCAAGGAGAGGTTTGAAGTACAGGGATAAAGACCTTCTCATTCTAATCATGCTGATCATAACTTCCGAATCCAACTCAACAATAATCCAAGGCAAAAGAAGGCTACGAGTAAGTTTGAGACCATGGAATAAACCCCAAAGCTCTGCTAGCACAGAAGTGACATTTCCCAAATTGCAATGGAATCCAGCTAAAAAGTTGCCTAAGTGATTTCAAATAAGGCCATCACAAGCTGACGTACAATTGGGTAGGTGTCCCCACGGCTTAGGTCCTTTGCTCCCGTTATGGGACTAATCTCTGCTCGGGGTCCAATAGCAGCTTAAGGCCCAACCCCCTCCCCAAGGATGCATTCGATGGGGATCGATCCTGAGACCTTCCCCCACCAACTCAGTGTTGCTTGCCAACTGAGCTGCACCCATTGGGTACTTTTTTATTAACATATTTAATGTATTATATTCTACATTCTTATCAATTGAATTTTTCAATTCAATAAATCAGGGATTTGCTCTAATCTTGATAATCAATTTATGTTGTTATTTTAGAGTGAAATTTATAATACTTTAAAATATTAATTCAAAATAACAACCAATAGTAAAAAATTAAATTTGTTTTCGTCTCTTTCTCTCTCAACATGAGAGGGACCAAAGAGATTAAAATAAATAATATTACAACTATACATTTGCAAGGCATATCCAAGCTTTTCTTCGAGGGGAAACAAAAACCTCCACATAAGGTAGCATTTTGAAATTTGCAATTTTTGAAAGCATAAATAGACACATAGTAATGTATAGTTTATATAAAACTCAATAAGTTGTACTGTATAGTACACGTGTCAAAAATAGACACATAGTACTGTGTATATATATATATATATATATATATATATATATATATATATATTGCCTCCTATATACTTATTTTACTTTTAATTAAAAATCTGTCTAATTCACTATCCATCATACTATTCATCCATCCCATTTGTTGATAATTTTTTTATTTATTTTTAGATTATTTTCTATAATATCTTTAACTTTTCTTTACAAGAAGAAAATAATAAAAGGTTATATTCAATGACAATAATAGTCAATAAAACTTAAAAAAAATATTTTAAAATAATAATTAAATAAATAAGACACCATTGAGTTATAAAAAAATAATAATAGATGATAAAACATAGTAAAAAAGTTACTTTATGGCATAATACGAGATGAACTTGGATCGAAAAATACACAAGTTAAAATAATAATAATAAATAAATTGTAAAAATGGAACTTAATGAAAAAAGTTATTATTTAAAAATTATTTTAAAATGATATATAAATTTGAGTGACGAATTTAGTTTATCAGATAATGATGATGATGATGATGATGATAATAATAATAATAACAATATAAATAATAATAATATCAAATAAAGAATATAAATTGTGCTAGAAAGTTCAGAATTTATAATAAAAATTTGAGTTGAGTGGGCAAAAACATTGTCGTCAATCGTTGGTGTAACCCCCGTGCATCGCACGGGTAACTTCCTAGTTGGATAAAAATTAGCATACTCGCATTGATACATAGGGTAAGGAAGAGAATATATAGAGATAGAGAAAGAGCAACAAAAGTTGTGTAAGTTGGTAAAGTGAGGACGACTCTCGACGAAAGAGACACTTTGGTAATTTTTTTGTTTGTTTTCCAGGATATCTCTGCTCGAAGGATACTTTGGTAAGAAAATTTTGAAAATTCATGTATCCGTCTGATTATAAGCGTCGACAAAAGTTCTGCTTAATTTCTTCATCCATTATTATTGTTGTTCGCATTCTTTTTAAATTTTTTGAATTGTTGTTTCAGCTGTACCTTTCATTTTTAGGTCTTGAAGATGGTCCTCCAATAACTAAAATTCGATAGTTTACTAGCGCCAAGCACCAGTTAAGAATAGGCATTGACCGATGGTGGAGAAGGGTGTAACACCCCACTTGGCGCTACATGTTGAAACTAAAATGTTAAAAAAAAAATTACGCTGGTTGCTTTCGGAAAAATATAATTTTCTCTATTTCTTAACTTCCTTGAAAATTCGTGATAAATTTTTTTCTTTTTCTTTTCCTCAAAAGATACAACCCAAACCGTTATAATTAACAAACAACCGAATACATATATATGCATCAATAAGGTTTTACATATGGCCCTTTATATTACAATCATTTATTTAAGTCATAGCATAAGGAAAACACACATAACTAAACCTATATAGTAGCGGTATGTTTGACGATTCTAGGCAAGTATACCAAGTCATACAAGTAGTAAAGAGGTAAGAGGGATATCGTTCCCACGAGGACTGTGACAAGTACTAGCACGTAACAAATCAACTACTATCTAAGTGGATATTTGGATGGAAGGGAGCTCAATATTAAATACCCAGCCAATTTAAAATAACAAAACAAAAGGAACAAGTTCTTTTAGGATTTTTATCAAACACTTGGAATGCAAAAAGAAGGATTCTTAAAATATGATGAAAGATGTTGGGATTAAACTTCACTAAACCTTTGCCTCATGCAATACCAAGACTACCAATCCAATTTATGCTTCAAATATTAAAACCAACCCACAAGATTACTCAAGTCCTAATTCCTTAGATGACAAGAGCCTAAATCCCCTAATTAGACCCTAATTCCTTAGGTGGCCTAATTAATGAATTTGCATTAAGAGTAGGGATTACACGATTACTAATAAACCAAAATCCATTCCTAGATGCAAGCTTTACTAGGTGATTAATTCCAGATCAAGAAATGATAAGAACTTCCCAATTGCAAATCAAATCTCAGAACAATTCATGGATGACCATACCACAAAAAGCATTAAGCATAGGAATCAAACACTAATAAAGATGCATAAACATAGATTAATAGATCAAGGCAAATACATGAAATTCAGTTTAGCTACATCTAATCCCAACAAGAGGGAATTTAGCTACTCATAGTCATAGAGAAAGCCAAAATAAAAGAAATAGGAACAAAGGAGAGAAGAAACTCCATGAAAGCTTTCCACGGCAGTCACAACAGCCCCTGGTGCAGAGAAAACCTCCTTTTTAGGTCAAAATCCTCCCACATGTTCTGCCCAGATGCCTATTTATAGATTAGGCGCGCGTCACGGCAGTGATGGCCATCACGGCCAGGCCGTGACAGCCTCTGCCTTGAACGTGCTTCACCAAATGGCCTGTCACGGCCGTGATGGGCATCACGGCCTGGCCGTGACAAATTCTGCCTAGAAGGGGTCTGGTTCAGTTAACATGTCACAGCCGTGATGGGCATCATGGCTAGACTGTGACAGCTTCTGACATTTGCCTTCTTTCTTTTCTGTTATTGGTCGATCATGGCCGTGATGGGCATCACGGCTAGGCCGTGATGGGCTCTTTTTGGTACATTTTCTTCACTTTTCAAGCTCTATCTTCATCCAAGCTCCTTCATGGCTAATCCTGAGCATTTAATCCTTAATTCCTGCAAAACAACACCACGAAACCGCCTTACCCGTTCCAAGGTAAAAACTAACAAAAGATCAAATTAAATATGCCTAAACTATATGAAAATGCATGAAAAATGACAATGAAATATGAGGTGTAATCACACCCATCAAATCACCCCAAGTTTAAGACTTTGCTTGTCCTCAAGCAATCACCAAGACCAGAAGATATAAATAATCAGAGCATGGATAGTGAACCAAGAACCTGAGTAACTAATCCAAGTAACAGGAATTTTCAAATAATTCACCAAGAGACAATCAATTTCAAGTCCAATTAGAATCTTAGGTTTCCTAGACTCGTATTCTCACTGATTCTGGCACTCTTTCTCACCTCACTCAAGTGTTTAAGGATATATGACAATTCGCTCAATTTCCTCAAGGAATGAATTCTACGATAAGCTTGACTATTAACCAAATCTATACTTTATTAATGAAAACACATAAGAATCAAGAGGTCTTTTACTTTGGTTGTAACGGGGCCATGGGATTAATCGTTAGGTGGGGAAATCAAGAAAAGGAACTTTCAAGAAGGCTAAACAAAATATCAAGCATTTCAAAGCATGACACCTTCTAAAATACCTTTTTGGGTTTTGATTCATTTTTCCACCTTTCTTTCTTTTTATTTTATTTCTCACTTCCTTTTGTCATCCCCTTCTCTCTCTCTCTCTCTCTATATATATATATATATATATATATATATATATATTTTGGAGAAGGGGAGATTTTCAATTCAAGAGAAATATTTTTCTAACTTTCTCATACCATACTTTTTCAAACTACCTTTTTACCCTTTTGTGCAATACTTTAGAAGGTATCCTACCAAGCATCATTCATCCAAATATTTCAAGGTACCAAGAAAAGTATTTTATTCTTGTAGCCTCAAAATCAGGCAACTAAGGGGTAGCATTTAATCAATCAAAGCTCAGAAGGTTAGAAAAATACCTTGTGCCTCAATCATTTTCAAAAATGTTTTCAAAAATTTTTAAGCTTCAAAACGGTTTCAAGTCAAGTTCTAGAGAATACAATCCAAGAGGAATAAAACATTATATCACAAAGAATGGGGTAGATTTAGTGAGTACCCCTTTTTGGCTCAAAAATCTCACATTTAGTAGTTCAAAAATCAATGAGAAACACAACTCTATGGAACCACGTGCTAATTATCAACTATCAAAGATCATCTCAAGCATTTTTATTTGTAGCCTTATCACAAGAATAAAAAAATTGGGTTCAAAAATTCAATATCTCAATTTATTTGGCACTAAGTTCTCACAATTGGATACATAATCTAAGCAAGGGGCAATCTAATCATGTAATCATGCAAAACTATGCCTATATGAATGCAACATGAAAAATGCAAAAATTCAAAAATTTGCAAAAATACCCTTACCCCAAGCTTAGAAACTTACATTGTCCCCAATGTAAATAATCAAGTCGGAGAGAGGAGAAAAATGGAACAACTCATCGAGGTGGTAGCGGGTGCTGGCTCACATGCCTAGTCAAAGGGGGGCTGGAAAATGTGTCATGGCCGTGATGCTCATCACAGGCAGGCCTTGATCAATTCTGGTCCATAGGAGCTGGCCTGTCACAGCCGTGACCTCCATCACGGCTAGGTCGTGATACTCTCTGATCTTCAGGGTCCTTCTCATCACGCCCGTGATGGATATCATGGGTGGGTCGTGATCCTTTCTAGTCTTCATGGTTAGCTCATCACGGCCGTGACCGCTGTCATGGCCTGGGCGTGATGACTTCTGACTTTATTTGTCTCTGCCCTTTTTGCTCTTCCTTCCTTCCTACCCTGAAAGAACTTAACAAATCTATTAATTTATGATCTTTTTCCTCTTGATCTTCTCAAATTATTCAAGATTTAAATTCAAAAACGAATGAAAATGGAAAAGGGAAAGAAAACTTGGGTTGCCTCTCAAGAAGCGCTTATTTATGGTCTTAAGCTTGACCATACTTCTTTCAATCAACCGGGGTCAGCTGGGTGTAGAAGTGCAAGAACACTTCTCTTCCATGGGAGTCCTTCAAAGAGCCGATTCTGCTCACATGGCCAATTGCGATTCCGCTTTGCTCTTTTCACTCTGAGCTTCATGGATTTACTCCCTCCCGGCGGAGGTTTTGTTTCCACATGATTAGCAACTCCAACTTCATCACCACCGGTTGCATCAAGATCCTTCTCCTCTTTCTCATCAAGATTTTCAATAGAATTCATAATTACCTTCTCAAGAGTAGAGGAGTAGTGCTGATGTGCAAAGACTTCTTTAGCCACTACATCCACAATGTCCATGCGGAAACAATTCTCTTCATCACTCGGGTGATGCATAGCTTCAAATACATTGAAGATAACCTCTTCATCTTTCACTCTGAGTCGAAGTTGGCCTTTTTGTACATCTATCAAAGCATGACCAATTGTTAGAAAAGGTCTCCCTAATATAAGTGGAACTTCTGCATCCTCCTCCATGTCTAATATCATAAAATCCACTGGGAAGATAAACTTATCCACTTTAACCAAAACATCTTCCATAATACCAAGAGGATGCTTGATTGATCTATCGGCTAGTTGAAATGCCAACCTTGTTGGTTTCACTTCACCACCTCCAAGCTTGTTCAAGATTGAAAGCGGCATCAAATTGATACTCGCCCCCAAGTCACACAAGGCCTTCCCAATAGCAACACTCCCAATTGTGCAAGGGATTGTAAAACTACCAGGATCTTTAAGCTTTGGAGGTAGCTTCCTTTGAAGTATCACACTACATTCTTCCGTCAAGGCAACAGTCTCACCTTCTTTAAACCTCCTTTTCTTCGTAAGTAACTCCTTCATGAACTTTGCATAAGTTGGCATTTGCTCTAGTGCTTCGGCAAAGGGGGTGTTGATTTGTAACCTCTTAAAGATGTCAACAAATTTAGCAAATTGCTCTTCCTTCTCCTTCTTCTTGCTTAAGTGAGGATATGGCAATTTTACATAAGAAGGGATCTCTTGAGGCTTGTCCCCATCTTTCAAAATCTGACTTTTACTCTTCCTCAAAATTGAGTTTTCATCCACTAAATTTTCCCTCTTGTCTTTTTCACTGTCTTTTTCTTCTTCCTCTATTACAACCTCTTTGCCTTTTTCCTCATTTTTCGCTCTTTTTTCAGCACTCAACTCGGTTTTTTCAGCAATTCTCTGATTTTTCAACAAAGGCTCACCGCTCACTTTCTCAAGACTTTTACCACTCCTCAAAACAACAGCCTTACAATGCTCTTTAGGATTTATTTGAGTATTACCTGAAATACTGCCGCTAGATTGTTCCGCTAGGTGCTTTGCAATTTGTCCGACTTGAACCTCCAAGTTCTTTATGAAAGCATCGGTGTTTTTCTGGTTTGACATGGACATTTGCATAAATTGATTGAGGGTGTTCTCCAAGATAGAAGTCCGGTCTTGAGGCGGTTGTGTGGGATGAGGCTTACTTGCTTGCCCGGCATCTTGTTTCCAACCAAAACTTGTTTGATTCCTCCACCCTTGGTTGTAATTGTTGGAATATTGGTTGTTACCTTGCCGCCCATAGTTCCCCATATAATTAGCTTCCTCATGGGAACTAGGTGTGGCCTCACAATTTCCATTATCATGATCTCCTCCACAAAAATCACATATCATTACCTGTTGAGGTGGCATGGTTGTCCCTTGCATGGTTTGGAGTTGTTGTGGGAGTTGAACTAGTTGCTTGGTAATGGACTCAAGTTGTTGTGACAAAAGCTTATTTTGAGCCAAAAGTGCAGTTTGTGAATCTAACTCCAACACTCCCCTTCTTAATGTGGTACCTCGGTCATGATGCATCAGATAGTCATTAGATGCCATAGCTTCTATCAAAGTCAATGCTTCCTCCGGTGTCTTTGTGTTCATGGAACCTCCAGCTGAGGCATCCAACATAAACTTGGTTGACGGCCTCAATCCATTGCAAAATGTTTGCATTTGGACAAGATCATCAAACCCATGATTTGGACATTTTCGGAGCAAGTCTTTGAACCTTTCCCATGTTTCATGAAGAGTCTCACCCTCTTGTTGAACAAAGCTTGTGATATCACCCCGTGTCTTCACAAATCTTGAGGCGGGAAAGAAACTTGCAAGAAATTTAGCCTCTAAGTCATCCCATGTAGTGATGCTCCCCCTTGGTTAAGATTGGAGCCAAGCCTTGGCTCTATCTCTTAGAGATAAAGGAAACAACCTTAGGCGAATAGCATCATCGCTAGCACCATTTATCTTCACCGTATCACATAACTCGATGAAGTTGGAGACATGATTATTAGGATCCTCCTTCTCCATCCCGGCAAATTGATTTTGTTGCATAATATTCAAGAGAGCCGGCTTGATCTCAAAATTGTTGGAATTCACTGGAGGCCTCACTATGCTAGTGACATGCCGATTGACATTTGTATTGGCATAATCCCCAAGTGTCCTCCGTGGAGCACCCTCACCATTTCCTGCCATCTCAAGTGGTTCTTGATGAACTTGTGCAGCGGAGGTCTCTTGTTCTCTTTCTGGTCGTGCTAATAACTTCCGCTATCTTGCTTGACTCTGATTCTCCTCAGCCGTTCTTTCTATTTCAGGATCGTAGAGAAGTTGGTCAACTGGGATAGTACCTCGCATGCACAAAAGCCTAGAGACCAGGAATGTTAGAACTAAATGATAGCAAAGAGAAACAGATAATAAAACAAAAAATAAAATTGTGCTTAAATTAGTAATCGAAATGGGTATGCTAATATTGAAACTCAAGTCCCCGGCAACGGCGCCAAAAACTTGTTTGACGATTCTAGGCAAGTATACCAAGTCGTACAAGTAGTAAAGAGGTAAGAGGGATATCGTTCCCACGAGGACTGCGACAAGTACTAGCACGTAACAAATCAACTACTATCTAAGCGGATATTTGGATGGAAGGGAGCTCAATATTAAATACCCAGCCAATTTAAAATAACAAAACAAAAGGAACAAGTTCTTTTAGGATTTTTATCAAACACTTGGAATGCAAAAAGAAGGATTCTTCAAATATGATGAAAGATGTTGGGATTAAACTTCACTAAATCTTTGCCTCATGCAATACCAAGACTACCAATCCAATTTATGCTTCAAATATTAAAACCAACCCACAAGATTACTCAAGTCCTAATTCCTTAGATGACAAGAGCCTAAATCCCCTAATTAGACCCTAATTCCTTAGGTGGCCTAATTAATGAATTTGCATTAAGAGTAGGGATTACACGATTACTAATAAACCCAAATCCATTCCTAGATGCAAGGTTTACTAGGTGATTAATTCCAGATCAAGAATTGATACAAACTTCCCAATTGCAAATCCAATCTCAGAACAATTCATGGATGATCAGACCACATAAAGCATTAAGCATAGGAATCAAACACTAATAAAGACGCATAAACATAGCTTAATAGATCAAGGCAAATACATGAAATTCGGTTTAGCTACATCTAATCCCAACAAGAGGGAATTTAGCTACTCATAGTCATAGAGAAAGCCAAAATAAAAGAAATAGGAACAATGGAGAGAAGAAACTCCATGGAAGCTTTCCACAGCAGTCACAGCAGCCCCTGGTGTAGAGAAAACCTCCTTTTTGGGACAAAATCCTCCCACATGTTCTGTCCAGATGCCTATTTATAGATTAGGCGCGCGTCACGCCGTGACAGCTTCTGCCTTGAACATTGCTTCACCAAATGGCCTGTCACGGTCGTGACAGATTCTGCCAAGAAGGGGTCTGGTTCGGTTAACATGTCACGGTCGTGATAGGCATCACGGCTAGGCCGTGACAGCTTCTGACTTTTGCCTTCTTTCTTTTCAGTTATTGCGCGATCATGGCCGTGATGGGCATCACGGCTAGGCCGTGATGGGCATCACGGCTAGGCCGTGATGGGCATCACGGCTAGGCCGTGATGGGCTCTGTTTGGTACATTTTCTTCACTTTTCAAGCTCTATCTTCATCCAAGCTCCATCATGGCTAATCCTGAGCATTTAATCCTTAATTCCTGCAAAACAATACCACGAAACCGCCTTACCCGTTCCAAGGTAAAAACTAACAAAAGATCAAATTAAATATGCCTAAACTATATGAAAATGCATGCAAAATGACAATGAAATATGAGGTGGAATCACACTCATCATGGTACTACTTTCCAAAATTAAACCCAAATCAGAATCCTACAGCTGGTCACGCTTAAGAATACCCATTGGGAAATCCTCCCGAGACTTCCTGCCCGCAGAAGTACCCAGGTTAGTCCTCCACACTCTTTCGTCATCAGCCTCGTCAAAGTGCAGGGAACGTATTCCTGTGTACGATATCAGACTCATTTGGCTCATCTGTACTCGAATATATATATAGAAGCACAGTAGAAACCCAACATGAAAATAAATAAAGCAAGGGTGAGATACCATCATTGAGTTTTCATCATGATAACTACATGCACGACACTCAAACAAACATCATGTATACATATCATAAATATTTCCTACCAATGGGATTTATACCCGATCATCCAATCATGATTTTTCAAAAATGCATGACACTTCAATATCCATTCCTATGATTCTTGACCTTTGTTCTCCGGAGATTCCTAACTTCCCTTCTTCGAGCAATGATTAGGCTGCGATACCCTTAACACAATTGTCTCATGAGATCGACCTCTAAATTTAGGTCCGGCTCCAATTGTTCAGGGAATATCACGATGGAGCACCTAAAATAATATTGGAATAGTTCCCTATTGAGTACATTCGTGCCGGGTAACCGAATTCCACGACCCGGGGTTGCAAGGCCCCAAGTATTCGCTGGATTTTCGAAGCCCGAATGTCCCTAAGACCCAAAGACCCTAGAATTTATCTTTGGTCCGTAACTAACCAATTTACCTAATTCACCCTTTGTGAAATTGTAGCTCGATACCCAAGGCATGTCTGCCCAAATATGGCATGTTTGCCAGACTATGCATGTAAAATCCTTTGTTATCGTAATTGTTCTTTGTATTTTGTTTTTCCTCTGTCGAGGCTTAAAGCTCCCGACTACCCTTCCTTAGGTATTCCAATTCCTTTCCCTTCCAAGTGCAATTTCCTTTTAGGAACACTAGCCCGACATCTCGGCAATCTAGGTCCTTATCCTTTCCTTGATTTTTCCCCAAAGAATTTTCATTCAGTGAAACACAAATACCAAAAACAAAAACTCCTAAAACTTATCCAAGTTTGTCGGAAATTTCCGTTGTTCTTAAATTCTTTTCCAACAAAATCCTTTTCCGATGAAATTCTTTTTAAAACGTAAAGAAAATCATTTTTACCCTAAATCCTTTATTTTTATTTGAGAATCTGTTAATTCTTTTCAAAATCATTTCTAACCCATATTTTTATTTTCTCATGTAAAAATATCGTTTTTTCTCATAATGCTATTAGGTAAGCAAAAACCCTTATTTCTTGAAAAATTATTTATTATCAATCTTAAAACACTTTTTAAAATAAATTTTCTTAAAATTAAGATTTTATTTCCATTTTTCCCGACGTTTTCGAAACAAGTGGGAAAGTAAAAAATTTTCACGGTTACGTACGGGCGGTTGCTCATTAACTTATTCTTTTATTAAAACTCATTAAAATATTATTATTTTTAACTTAAAAATTAAATCCACCAATTTTCAAAAACATAATATTTCCCTTAAATTTTCTTAACGTTTTATCCTTAATTTTCAATAAGCACTGACCGGTGTCAGGCTTCCAGCCAATCATAAAAATCAACAGAGAATTTCATACAACACAATTTATCACATGTTTTCACAACCAACAATAAATTCACACATCACAATTTATAGCATGCTTTCACAGATAAATCATGCATCACAGTATATTACGCAAAAATTTTAAAACAAACACCACAAACTACAATCATTAATTACAGACACACCAAACAATTTATACACACAGTTATCGAAGCTCCTCAGGCAAACTCCCCTTACCTTTGAAGATTCAAGTTCCAATTCAACGAAGTCTCGGTTTCTCAAATACGGTTTCCTTCACGAACTCCGAACAACAACTACTAACACAACCCTTCACAAAACAACACATAACTAATTAAAATTTGAAAAAAAAATATTTTTTTCCTATGGGTATGGTTTCAGCCCAAGCTAATAAAATAGGTTCGGGGTTTCAAAAATCCACATACTCTTAGGTCCATAACCTTAGAGTAGTGTAGAGCTAGGGAAAATTGTCATAACTTAAAAATGAAGAAAAATCGTCAAACCCATTTTGTGGGTAGATTCGGCCAATAATGAAAAAAATGGCTAGGGGTTTCAAAATTTTACATACTCTTGGATCCATAATCCTAGAGTAGTAAAGATGTATTGAAAATTGCTAGAATTCCAAAATAATCATCCTATGATTTTCTACTTTTTTTTTGAAGACATACATGAAAGTTGAAGAAAATTGTTTTTGGACATGATTCAATGGAAAGAAATGGACTAGAAAAGCTTATGACTTGAAATTGGAACAAAACCTCCTCCATCCTCACAAGTGAGGTTTCGGCCTCATATAGAAGATTGGGAAGGAAATTTTATTTTCACACATGCTCATGAATGAAGACACTAGGGATCGTAACTAGTTCATAGCATTTGGAATCATATGAAAAGGATTTTTCTATGATTTTCTAGGAATTTCCAAAATTCTAGATCTAAGAACTTAAACTTGATGATCATGGCAAAATAAATGGATCTAAGACAAGAATGATCATGAAAGAAGAATGGTTACCTCTTGAAGATTGAGAAAAGATGAAGAAATTGATCCAAACTTGCAAAGAATCACTTAAGAACCTATGGTTTTCTTTGTTGTTCTTGGTTGATGTTGAAGAAATGAAAGAGTGTGTGAGGGGGGAGGGGCTGCCGTGAGTATGAGAGAGTGAGGGGGCAAGTATTAGTGAGTCATAAGGGTAGTTTAGGGTTTCTAAATACATTTAGGGGTATTTTAGTCTTTTTACGTAATAAATATCTAAGATATTTTGAAATGTAATCATGACAAAGGTGAGTCATAAGTGGTGACTCACCCTACTCACCACAACCAAGTGGCAAGTGTCCCTCAGTGGACCGGTGTCCGGTTCAGTCTCCGTAGTTCCGTTTCCGACTCCGTTATTCTCCTGATTTAGGTTTTACGCTCGAATCGAGTATAAAAACATATTTATTTTGAAATTTTTAAAAATAACCTATATCATTGGAAATGATATATAAACGCTATCCATTTCGTTCACGAGACAAAATTAGGCTTTCTGATCAGTAAAATCTTACTGTCAGTGAAAACGCAGACCGGGTTCGGTCTGAATTTTCAACCAAAATTTTCACCGTATACTTATAAAAATAAGTATGATATGAATATGACTTTGGTTTTCCAAAAAACATTTTCTAAGTTTCAGAAAAAAAAATATAAGCAGATGTTTGTTTATCGATACAGAAAACAATCGAAACAGCAGAAATCGGGGTGTTACAAATGGACCATGTTTGCATTGCGAAATAAATTGTATGTCCTCTCTTCTTGTGGTTATTGGGAATATTAGTTAGATTAATTTTATTATAGATATCTTGTTTCAAAGCATTGATTTTTTTTAATCAATTAACTGAATTGGCTTAATATATATCTGAAGCTTTTTTTTTTATTAACAAAAAAAGATATTAAAAAATTAGAAATGAATAAACAACCTTATACTATAAATTTACATTTATCAAGTAAAAGGCTTGAATAAAATTTATTAGGAGAGAATAAATTTCTGAATTCGGTCAAATGAATTATTGCACTTAATAAAATTTTAATTTTAAAAATTACAAGGGAATAAATGATTTATAAGATGAACATAAATGAAAAGAATTTTGAAATAAAAAATCAACTAAGAGAATCATATAATTAATAATTGCCATAACGAATATAAAATTTATTAATGGATATCCTTTTCCAAAAATAATATGGTGAGTCATATATCGCTATTCTTTGACCAGCTGAGGTTGGCGTGAGTGGTTAAAGGCCTCTCGTCCCTTAACCAAGGTCTCGGGTTCGAGCCTTGGGTATGGAAAAAACCTCAGCTGGGAGGGATGTCACTCATAGAGGTGCCGAACAAACTCACGCTGGAGATTAGTCCCCGTCTCAGGTTGGCGGTGGGATACTCCTCGAAATAGATCAGAAAAAAAATATCACAATTATTTTTTTCTTTACTAGAAATATATCGCTATTTGCTAGAAAAAGCATGTGATACGTACATGGAAAATGCTATTTTACATTAATCCAATTTACGAAATAGAAGGTAAATTTCAATTTTCAAATGCTCAACCCAAAACATTAAAAAGAATGAATTGGTTAATTTATTCTCATATATATATATATATATATATATATATATATATATATATATATATATATATATATATATATATTGAAAAAGTATACACCGCTTCCTTTTTTTTACTGAAAATTATGTTGCACTTATTCAAATAGAAGTTATTTATAAGCTTCACACATTTTTTCTTCCTCTTGCATTGGCATCGATAATAACATGGTTTCAATTCAACAGTAACTCTAACGGACCAACTGAGAAGCCAGTGTTGTGTAACGCTTGTGGATCGAAATATAAGTTGAAAGGAAACCTTGAAAACTATTTCCCCAAGAATTCCCAATTTCAGTTATGCCTAAATAAATATGATGGAAGCAATCTCAATGTGGAAGCAAAGCCAAAACTTTCAAATCATGTTCTAGGTACAGGTAATGGAAATAACAGTACAAATGGTAAGATAATCTCAGACTACCTCTCTAGATCTCTCTATCTATGTTTATATTATTTTTTTAGCGAAATCTATGTTTATATGTTAGACACACACACGTAGCCATTTTCATAGCATTTTTGTTATTTATTGATACTTATGATTTTAAATTACGTATAATCGCATGAAAATATTGTCAATCCGTTTATGATTACTAAGGCTAAGTTTGAGAAAATGGATTGAAGTGATCGGTAATGAAGTGAAGCGGTTGAAAAACAATAACTCGTTGTTTGAGAGTTTATTAAGTAACGAGTGAGATGGTTTAGGATGGTGACCCAAACCACTCAATCTCACCTAAACCCTCAATTTGTATACCCTCCAAATTGAGGGGCTTGAGATTCTCTCATGAAACCTACTAAACAATGGAATGATATACTTTTATCTCTCTACTCCACTCCATTACTAACCATCTCCTTCAAAACTCCCAAATATAGCCTAAAACTATGGCACACTTCTATGTATTTACCATTGTTGTAGGATATAAAATCTACCAGTTGTAATCCCATTAATATTAATTTCATTGGTTGAAAAAGAAATCTATGGTTCCATACAACATTTTGTGGCTACCTCACTTCAGTAATAACTTAATTATTATATTTTTCATCAAAACTTTAATTCTTACTTGGAGAGTTGTATTCTAATGATTAGTAGCTTTCATTTTCTTAATTAGGTGGCGGGATAAGTCCAAATTTATGGAACTCTAAAATCCCTTCAAAGAAACGGTCAATGGTGGTATACAAGCGAATGACACCAATGGAAAAGTTTCACAAGCAGCTTCTCAGATTGTTGAGATGTCACAGGTAATCGAATGAATCATTCTCAGAAGAGGTTTTGTTGCTGGATAACGTGAACAACTTCATACCCGTAAATGAGATAGGTCTTGGAGACATTCTTCTTAAGCCAGATCAGGGATCATTAGTATGATCTTCAATATAATTAAGTATTAACCATGCAAATGATCTAATACATGTTTGGCTTGATTTAAGGTTTTTGTTTCTGAAATGTGCACAT
Source organism: Sophora flavescens (assembly GCA_030762895.1). Classification (NCBI taxonomy): domain Eukaryota; kingdom Viridiplantae; phylum Streptophyta; class Magnoliopsida; order Fabales; family Fabaceae; genus Sophora; species Sophora flavescens. Next base: position 74,924,485 of record CM061062.1, read on the forward strand.
AACTATAGACTGAATTTGAGCCTTTGTGTAAGACTTGGGATTATTAAAATGGTTTATTTATTTTTATTTCATTTTATTTTTTGGGTTTCTTTAAACTATTAATCTGCAAGTTTTTTTGTGCAAATGATCGATCATCGCACTACACTTGAATAGAGGGAGTGTTATGAATTCCACATTGAGTAGTGATATGTGGTCGTACACGGGTCAAAATAATATAGTATTTAAAAAAACTGCAGTACAAGGCAAAACAACCTTGGTCGTCTCACGAGAATCTTTAAAATTATTAGCCAATCAAGAATGTTAGAGAAATGGGGTTTTCAAAATTTTCAAGGAGAAAACAGTTTGCAATAAACAAATAAATTCAATTAATTATAAACATCAATCCAAGACGTCAAGTTCTTTGGTAGAATTCATCATTGTTCCAAAATATATAAATTCGTTTGCCCTCCTCCTCTGTTAATTTGAAATCTACTACATGATCATGTAGGGTTTAAACAACAAAATTGGAGTCACAATCGCAATCCCTAATAATGTTGATTTATGTACAAATTCAATTAACCTAGGTTACCAATCGGTTTCATAATCTCTATTAGATTTTTGGATTAATCAATCCTAATTCCTAATTCCAATTCAATCATGAAAACTGAATCTACACAGAAATCATAATTGAAAGAAGAGAAAAGGAGAAGAAGCAATTGAAAAACAATTAAAAGTAAGGAACTCGGAATTCAAACCAAATTACTTGAATGTCTAAGATTGATAAAAGGTTTAGCCTTCCATAGTCATCACCATTGGAGAAACAATAACAACAAAACATCCAACAAAGTGCAGAAGACTAAAAAGGGGAGAAGAGAGGGGAAGAGAATTCCAAAATTGCAAAAACAAGGATTGCAAAAGTATCTAATTTTCGTTTCTCTGGCTTGTGCGGCTGTAAACTGCTATTTATGCTTATTAATCCAGACCTAACCCTAGACCAAATTAAGGGCCTATGAATAATATTTCCAACAAGGTATCATATGCCTTAATTGGGCTTAAGATGAGTAAGTTAGGCCCATTTAAGTGAAGGAACATCATGGACTGCGCACTGATCCATGCCAGAGAACTCGGGACCCAATTTAGCCTTGATTTTGGCCTAATTTGACAATTCTTGTGAATCCTAAAATTGTAGTTATATTCCTTATCTTCCTAGGGACAGCAAGATCACCAAAATCTGATATCTGTATCTCTAGTTATGCTCTGCGCAAGGCAACAAGGTCAGGATGAGTGAAAAATCCGAAAATTAACAATGTTTAGCAATTAAGCCCAATAATGTAAAACTTAGCCAAATCACCAATATTAAACACATATAAAAATTAATTAGGCCAAGTATACACACTAAGGTAACTCAAAATGAGTTATCGAATTCCCCCACACTTACTCTTTTGCACTCCTGAGCAAAACTCAAAAATTGAATTCCTAAAAACTTTACGAACACAACAAACACACTTATCAATGAATCCCAAGAATGGACAAGAGTGAGCAAGATACAAACATTCAAAGCATCGAGGAATCAAAACAATCATGAATACGTCCTTAACATCTCAAGCAAACAAGGAGGCAATTCAAATCAAAGATGAATCCAAAGTGGTAGAGTCCTCACTAGGCATACACTCCAACTCTCAAGTGTTTAATGTTTGTGTTTACGCTCAAGGCACATCATGAATGCTAACACTACCATAAGCTTGAAAAGCCTCTAACATCCACCACTTGAAACACGTACACATAAAGATCAAAAGGACTTTTTCAAGGTTGTAATGAGGCTAAGGTATAGGTGGATACAAGAAGGGATGTTAGCTATAAACCAAAGAGACTAGAGGAGCAATGGGGAATGAGTTTAAATAAGCATGCAAATTTATCCCAAGAAACACAATTCAATGCCAATGAACAACACTTTGTCTCTGTTGAACTTTTTCTTCCTTTTGCACTTTCACTCAATTGCATTTTCACATTGCATTACAATTTACTTTTTTTTTTCTCTTTTTCTTTTTTCTTTTCTTTTTTTTCATTTATTTTTTTCTTGCACTTTGCCACTCCAATCAAGTAAGTCATAAACTATTGCATAGACCCCACACTTATTTAAGCATCCATTCCCAAAACAATTCCAAAACTCCTTTACTCCTAAGGTTTGGGTCATATCATTGTTTTTCACTTTTAGGCTTGTAATGAGCTATAAAACAAAGAATGGGATAAATAGGCTCAAAGGGCTATCAAGGGGATAATTTTAAGGTAGGCTTATTTGGATAGTAGCTTAAAAACAAAGAAGGCCTAAATCATCTCAATACATGCATGTGAACAATAGGCTTATTTGGATAGTAGCTTAAAAACAAAGATGGCCTAAATCATCTCAATACATGCATGTGAACAAGAGGCTTCAAAGAGTCAAGTCAAGTTCTAGAGTAATTAACAATCATGAGTGAAATCACACAAGAAAGAAATGCATGGAACAATTGCAGTTCATCCATGTATAGGGCTCAAAAACTCACAAGGGTTAATTCTACCACAAAAAGATTCACAAATTAATTTCAATGCCAACTTATTACACTAGAAATGCAAGAATTTCTCCATATCAAGTCATGAAACCTCTTAACCAAGAATGAAGCAAATCACTCACAACTCACACAAAATTAAAAAATTCACTGAAAAGCATGCAACAAGACTCAAATACAAATATTTTTTTTTAATTTTTTGAGACCCTAAAAACAACAAAGAAAACAAAACAAAAATTCCTAAGATACTAAAACACCAATAAAAAAATACATTTTTACGTTTTATTTTAAAAATAGAGAAAAATAACATAAACAACAAAAGAAACAGATGCCAACAAAGTTCAACACACAATTTAAAAACATCGTAACATAGTATATCTCCCCCAGACTTGAAATCTACATTGTCCTCAATGTAGAACATATTAAAATCAAGAACAAGAACAAATTCATTCACATAGAGGACATGAAAAATAAAATAGAAAGGAGGAGAAAAAGCCTTATATAATGTAGTGCAGCAAGTCTCATTGTAGCTCAAGCGCTTCTCTAATGCATGCTCTGAGAATTTCTCACCAAATTGCTTGAGCCAGTCTTTATCAACCATGAAAGCCTTAGTGGTTGTCTCTAACATAAGTAGTCTTGCATCATCCATCATGACCTGATCACCATCTTTTATGGGGATTCTTTCGGTGGGTAGCATGTCCACATGATCCCCATTTTCTACATTTCTTGGCTGAACAGGGTCCTCAACCTTATGTGTCTCATCTTCCATATGCACTTTTTGTTCCTTATACCCTAAAAAGGATGAAATTTCAACACATGCTGCATACAAAATAGCACCGTTAAAGTCAACACATGAAGTACATAAAATAGAATCAGGAAAATCTTGAATAACTGCAAATTCAACACATAAGAATATCTATAATAGTATTCTCGACATCATTATCAAAATTATGCTCATAAGAAGTATTGTCAAGAATATCTATTTGTGAATCTGAATGTTGTTCAAGGAGATGTTGTGATTGCAGTGCCGTCAATGTGGAGGCAATGTGACTAATTTGACTGGCCAAATTATGAAGACTTGCTTCTGTCCTCTATTGGAATTCAAGAGTGTGTTCTGCCATTTGTTGCACCAATTCTTCCATACTAGGTTGGACAAGTGTGGGGTCAGGCTAATATTGCTGCTTACTTATTGTCAATTGATGCACCAAAGAAGCTAATTCGTCCAAGCTGCCATGTTCTCCCCCATGTTGGTCAGAATAGGAAAGTTGCACCTCATTCACTCCAATCATGCCAAAATCACTACTAAACTCATAATCACCAGTAATGTCAGGATAATATATGCATGATGGCTCAACCTCTTTCTCTACATAATGTATGCATGGTGGTTCATAAAATGTGGCAAAATCTCTCAAAGTGCTATGAGGCAAATAATTATCCATTGACGCAGACATACTTGAATCTATATAACCTCTTGCAAAATGAGCAAAATTGGTTTGAGGATAATATATGCATGATGGTTCATAATCAACATTAGGCAAATAATTTTGCATACAAATATCCATGGGAAGTACTAAGATTCACAACCACGACAATCACAATCTGCAATGTCATCAATATGATATAAATATATGAGCTCAAGACACTCACATATAAGCTCCAAACAACAAAATAAAAATAAAAAATAGCAAAAAACAAAGATGAATATTATGGAACTAAAAAACAAAAACAAAAACTAGTCCAAAAAAATTTTCCTAATATGGCTTATAAAAATCAAAGATCCCCGGCAACGACACCAAATTTGATCTGTGGTCGTACACGGGTCAAAATAATATAGTTATTAAAACAACTGTAGTACAAGGCAAAACAACCTTGGTCGTCTCACGAGGATATTTAAAATTATTAGCCAATCAAGAATGTTAGAGAAATGGGGTTTTCAAAATTTTCAAGGAGAAAACAGTTTGCAATAAACAAATAAATTCAATTAATTATAAACATCAATCCAAGACGTCAAGTTCTTTGGTAGAATTCGTCATTGTTCCAAAAGATATAAATTCGTTTGCCCTCCTCCTCTGTTAATTTGAAATCTACTACATGATCATGTAAGGTTTAAACAACAAAATTGGAGTCACAATCGCAATCCCTAATAATGTTGATTTATGTACAAATTCAATTAACCTAGGTTACCAATTGGTTCCCTAATCTCTATTAGATTTTTGGATTAATCAATCCTAATTCCTAATTCCAATTCAATCATGAAAACTGAATCTACATATAATCAGACATATATCAAGCATAATCACACTCACGACACAGAAATCATAATTGAAAGAAGAGAAAAGGAGAAGAAGCAATTGAAAAACAATTAAAAGTAAGGAACTCAGAATTCAAACCAAATTACTTGAATGTCTAGGATTGATAAAAGGTTTAGCCTTCCATAGTCATCACCATTGGAGAAGCTTTAACAAAAAACATCCAACAAAGTGCAGAAAACTAAAAAGGGGAGAAGAGAGGGGAACAGAATTCCAAAACTTGCAAAAACAAGGATTGCAAAAGTATCTAATTTTCGTCTCTCTGACTTGTGCGGCTGTAAAATACTATTTATGCTTATTAATCCTGACCTAGCCCTAGACCAAATTAAGGGCCTCTGAATAAGCTTTCCAACAAGGTATCATATGCCTTAATTGGGCTTAAGATGAGTAAGTTAGACCCATTTAAGTGAAGGAACATCATGGACTGCGCACTGATCCGCGCCAGAGAATTCGGGACCCAATTTAGCCTTGATTTTGGCCTAATTTGACAATTCTTGTGAAACCTAAAATTGTAGGTCTCTTCCTTATATTTATAGGGACAACAAGATCACCAAAATCCGATATCTGTAGCTCTAGTTATGCTCTGCGCAAGGCAACAAGGTCAGGATGAGTGAAAAATCCGAAAATTAACAATGTTTAGCAATTAAGCCCAATAATGTAAAACTCAGTCAAATCACCAATATTAAACACATATAACAATTAATTAGGCCAAGTATACACATTAAAAGGTAACTCAAAATGAGTTATCAGTAGACAATGATGCTCGATGTGGTACTTAAGTCACGAGGCTCTCCCACCTAATGAATTTGTCTTTTGGGTTAGACTCTTCTCATGGGCTTAAGTCTAAAAGGGAGCATGTACTCTAAAATGGTTTGGGTGGGTTTTTGGTTGAAAAAAAAGCACTTAAGAAGAACTACTCTTTGTATTTGGATTCTTATTAATTTTGGCCCCAACGTGCTTCCAATTGAAGCTATATGTCACGTCAATTACAACGTGATACCAAACACATGGAATATAGCTTCTATGTCCCCAACATGTGTTTGAAGTTTCACAAAGAAATTTCCAACATGTGCTTAGACATATATAATTTTTGGACTTTGGTCGATATTCTTCCAAACAAAGTTGTGAAATTAACTCTTGGATCGATAATGATAATTGAGTAAAGCCCCTAAAGTGTTTAGACATGTATATTTGAATATACATGTCACTACATTTATATTTTTTTTCTCAACATCATATTGATTCTAATAATTTGATTACTAATTGTTCATAGGAGAGTGGCAACTATCAAGTACTAGGATTATTGAGAACTAATACAATTTGATTATAAAAAATTTATATAAAAGCTGTGCAAGTGAGTTCACAGAGCTATGCAATACAGATCTTGATTTTACTTGTTCAAGAACGAAACCTTTTTACAGAAAGACAATGGCAATGTATTTCATTACAAATTGCGTGAGAAACTAGGTTTGAAACACTTAACCTCACGAGGAAACACACGTACAAAGAAGGAAAATTCATGAAAAATATATTCAACATCATATAGATTCAAATCATTTGATTACTAATTGTTCATAGGAGAGTAGGCACAGAGACAAGAGAGAATATTCCACTCTCTAATTCTCACAAAAAGAAACTCGAATTTTCATAAACTTTAAGATGACAATACAAGGAATGCTTGGCCTTATTTATAGCAATCCTAGAGGCCTTAAATACAACTATAAGTAAGCTAGAAATACTGAAATATAGTGGGAATGCAAGAAATAATGTCAAAAATAGTGGCTAGGTGGTTGAAGGTTGAGAGTAATGACTATGGTTGATGCAGGGGGTTATAGATCATAGGGGGGCTTCTGTATCATGCATTTGTATCAAGAGTGCCAAAAGTACTAGGATTATTGAGAATTTATACCCAAAGTTGGTTTGATTATAAAAATAAAATAGGAATTGCCATATCATTAAAATATTTTTTGCATAAAATTCTTGTTATTTAAACAGTAAGTTTTTAATGCACCATATTCGTATTTCAACTGAGTATCTCTCGTGTCGTGAGATAGATGTTTCTAAAAATCAAAATGATCTTTAACTAATCAGTAATGCTCTGTGGTACGAACCACATTTCGTAAAAGGTGTAATGAAGGAAAACTAACCAATCAGGAGTGAGATAGCAATAAGGAGGAGAGAAAGTGTCAATCTTCAGATGCAAAACACAAAGTAATTTTCTCTTTTCGGACATCGTTTCACGAACTGAAGTTCGTACTATCTAGCATTTTTCTTAAATAATTAACCGGAACTTCTAACAATGGATGGGTTGGATGCACTATACATGTGAGGAGTAGTTATATGGTTGTAAATTAAAGTAGTGCTGTGGATACTGCATTAAATTATTATTTATCAGAAAATTATTTTAACATTCGAATTCGACATCTGTAGCAAACACCATATACCTTTGAAAATCATTGTTCCTTGGATTGAGTGAAAGAATTAAGAGAAAGTATAAAAAGAAATGTAAAGAGTACATTTAAAACTTAAAATTATAAACACATATGTAAACATACATCCAGCACATAACTATAAATATATACATATATGCCAGTACTGCTGTCAAGGGATTCCCCTCCGTATGATCCCGATATATACACAAGATGGTGACATCAACAAAATACATCAAAAGCCAAAAGAAAAAGCCTCACTGATGCACTCCACACCTCATCCCCTCTCAAAAATACAGTAAAAACCTCACTCACACCTATACTGATGGCACCGGCCCGAGCCATCATACACTACCACCCTCGTCTGCATCCTGAGGTCCGGCAGGCTCGGACACTCCTCCGCTATCGCTAGAAGAACTCCTGGTCGGCTGCCCCTTAAACCTCTTCCTGTAGAGTCTGCTATCCCAAGGTTGTAGTCGTCTAGAAGATACCCGCGAAGACTCAAACCGTAGCACAGACCTCTGGAGGTGCGGGTACCTCAAGAAGGGGTGCTAGGTCCTGAGCGGGGGTAACTGGTAGGTCCTAAGCGGGGGCAACTGGGTCGTCCTCGGAATAGGTGCCAACTCGAGCTATGGCGCTGGTGAGGGTGCAGGTGCGGGTGTAAACCCGGGTACCAAGGCATCAAGAGGTACCATGAAGGGTACATGGGACATCCCGAACATAGGCATCATCGGTGGTACATGTCCATCAGGCTGTCCGATCGGAAACGGGAAGGTCGTGTAAAAACGAAACGTGCCAACAAATCCGATGGGCGCTCCCTGCCCAAGCCCCCTAGTGATGGACACAGGACCCGTATATACCTCAAAACGAGTGACCCGGTCCACAAGCCACCCGTGTGGGTCTAAGCACTCCACCTCACAGGTCCCCAAGAGGGGGAACGCTGGATCCTGGGTCATCCATGGGTGGTCCCAATGCGCCATCTGCTCTATCGTAGTCTGAAGTACAAAACATATATATACACAACACACAGCAAAAGAAAAGGGGATAAGAAGCCATATAACATCAAACGTGGAAAGGGTTTAGCCACATTTAATTAAATAACGACACACTAAACATAAGTCTCCATAGTATGGGTGTATATATATATATATATATATATATATATATATATATAACACAATCATCCTCAATCCACATCTAGGATCTTTCCTCTACCCTTCATCATAATGCAATTGATAAGCCTTCGGCTTATCTAGTTTTATAACTAGATGGACTGTGGTTTTTGTGCAAATTATTCGAGTTCAATCTCGTTTTCGCCCAAATTTGGCCTTGTTTTATTCCTAAGTAGACTTTTACTCGTTCTAGGCATTTTTAGTAGTTTTTAGTCTATTTTGAATAGAATTACGCTTTTTGTGTCTTTTTATTGTTTCAGGTTATAAGTGAAGCTCCGGGAGTCAAGGAAAGTCAAGAAGCAGTGGAAAAAGCACTTCTGGAGATACTCGCCCGCGAGTGGATGCTCGCCTCGCGAGCCTGAACATCAGATAAAGCAGCAACAGTCATCACTCTGGTTCTCCCCGCGAACAGTCTGATCGCCTCGCGAATCATGAAGACCTGGAAGTCAGAGACCATCACGGCCTAGCCGTGATGAAGGTCACAGCCTAGAATTGAAGTCTCGCCCCGCGAGAGTTTTAAGACCCTGGAAGACAGAGACCATCACGGTCTAGCCGTGATGAAGGTCACGGCTGTGACAGTTTGAAGTTGGAAGACTCGCCCCGCGAATACACTCTCGCCTCGCGAGAATCCAAAATTGAAAGCGCGCCAAAACTAATGTTCGCCTCGCGAAAGATGGTTCGCCCCGCGAGCGGCCGAGAACCAGAATCCTTATTTAAAGGCTGTTTCAGATCAGAATGGGGATCGAAGTTTTCCACTTGTTTAGATCAGTAGTTACGAATCCTTGTTTCTTCTGGAGTTACGTCTCCCCTTTTCTTTTCTTGTTTTATTATGGAGATTATGTCGGATTGTTTGTGCGTCGTCACGGGCATGAGGAACTAATCCCCTCGTCCGAGGGATCAATGAAGCCGCCCATGGCGGTATAGTGTTCATGTGATGTATATTTTTCTCCCCTTCTCTCAATGAATGTTTTCAAATTCTGATTTGAATGCGTTTATCATATGTGTTGCGTGATTGACTAGTTAAACGTGTTGAGGCCGATCGGCAATTCGCGTTTTAGAACTTGGATTGGAAACACTAATTGAATAATGAGCACGACAGTGGATTTAGGAGATTAGTGCAACCTTATAGGGAACAAGAATTAATAGAATTCGAGATTAGGATTATGAGACCTAGTAAGTAATTAATCCAATCGTCGAATACGTCCTATTGAGCACGATAGTGGATATAGGAGAAATTGGGGGTCCCGGTTGACATTGTAATTGAACATAGGGAGGAATTCATCATCACTTGGGTACTATACATGATTGGGTAGGTGGATTTGAGACCTTGGATATTTTAATTTCTGATTTTAAAACCTTAGCTTTAATTGATTTGTTATTGAATTGCGATAATAATCTCTCTCTCAACCACTTTCCTCACTTGACCAAACGTATCTGATTTCCCGCGGATTAGTTGAATTGGTAGCCCAATCCTTGAGTTCGACCTCGGTAAATTCTTACCGTGATTATTTTTATTACTTGCGACGACCCGGTACACTTGCCGGTGAATCAACAAGTTTTTGGCGCCGTTGCCGGGGATTGGCACAACCAATTTTCCTAATTTTTTGGGAAGTTTGATTATTTGGTTAAGTTACTTTTATTGTTATTTTTATTTTTATTTTTATTTTTATTTACTATTATCTCTCTCTACTTCTTTGATTCCACTTGGTCTTGTCTTGTTTTGTATGCGAGGTACACGAGGGAATGCTTCCGGGTTGCGAATATTGTAATGGAGACCATGACACTTGGAGCTGTCCGTTCTACTCCTCTCAAGAATATGTGGACTCATGCCATAATTTCTATGACAGCGTGCCCCAGGACAACTATCAGAGTCAGAATCAGTATTGGGGTTATATAAGTAGAGACCATCCGGATTTCACTTGGAGTAATGATGGCGGTGGTCTAGCCTGGCAGCCACAACCTCAACAAAATTGGCAACAACAACCTCAACAGAATTGGCAACCACAACCTTGGGAGTTGGCTCTTGAGAGGACAAATGCGGCAATTGATAAGATGGCCCAACAACAACAAACTTGGGAGTTGCGTCTTGAGAGGGTAAATGCAGCATTTGAGAAGGCGAATACGGCAGTAGAGAAGTTGGGTCAGTTCGTAGAGCAACAAAATGAGCATCTCACAGGCACTTTCCCAGGTGATACCAAGAACAACCCTAAGGACCAATGCGAAGCCATAACAACTAGAAGCGATAGGGTGTGGGAATCTGACTGGGATGCAACTAGTTCTCAGGAAGTTGAGGAAGAACTACCACATGTTGAGGAAGAGCAACTTAAGGAAGAGGAATTGACAAGTGACATGGCCCTGGAACAACCACATGTTGAGGAAGAGCAACCTAAGGAAGAGGAGTTGACAAGTGACAAGGCACCGGAGCAAGGGGGTAGAGATCAAAATAAAGACAAAGTGGTAGAGGATTTCACCATGCTTGCCAAGCAACCTGAAATTACTGCATTGGATAACTATGTTGGCTTACATGCATGTGTGGACATTGGTAAGTTAGACCCTCCCACTTGTCTGGCACACTTCCTCGAGAAAACACAATTTGACCCGAGAGGAAGTGAGTTCATAATTACAGTGGTCAATGGAGTTTTCACACACGGGCCAGGTGGAATTATGGATAGAGTCGTATTGCTTCTGCAAGGGCCACTTCACAAACCATGGGATCCGGGTGGAAGATCTCACATGATGAGCATCTCTTGGCCCCTGTACCACAGGCTATGGGATCCAGGTGGATGCTTCTTAATAAGTCAAGCTCGGGACGTTAAACAAGCGCTACTTGGGAGGCAACCCAAGCTAGGTATCCTTTATTTTTAGTCTATGTTATTTTCATTTATATATATATATATATATAAAATAAAAAAAAAACCTTGATTCGCCACGCGAATCCACAGTGGCCCCGCGAGACAGAAGCCCTGAATCTCAGAGGCTTGCTCATGCTTCTGTCTCGCGTCGCGAGGTATACTTTCGCCTCGCGATTCTGGGCATCATCATCTGTTTGAATTCCAGATTCGCCTCGCGAGATACTAATCGCCTCGCTATTCTGGAAAGTGTGAAAACAATTTTTCCAGATTCGCCTCGCGAGTGGTCTCTAGCCTCGCGAATCTGCACTTGAGGTTTTAATTTGCAGGAGTTCTTCCAGGATGCTGTGCAACAGAAGGGATCCAGTGAGACCAATTGGATGAGGAGGCAACCATTGAAACTTGATCAGGAAGCACCCTCTCATTTCCTCACTCTTGTTTTTGTTTTTTTTTTGTTTTTGTTTTTGTTTGTCACTCTTGAATAATTTGAGAAGATCAAGAGTTTTTGTATGAATAGTGTGTTAAATTGAGCATAGATTGATTGCATAAATTATTTTGACCATTGATGATTTTCCCCCTAGGTTCTGAAAATAGAAAAGTTGATCCCATGTGAAAAATTGAAAATTGAACTTTGAGAATTTTATTGTAAATACTTGATTTATAATAAGTTTGGGGTGAGGGGATGCACACACTAGGAATTGTATCTCGGTCAAACAATTGGCAAAAATGTCCAGGTGAGGATTTGAGCCTCCAACTTTGTTTTTGATTGTGTGAATCACTATTAAGTTGCACTTTCCCGAATTTGCTTGAATCTCTATATGGTTTGCATGTTTATGTTTTGCATCAAATGATTTAGGCAATTTTATTTGAAATAACTTCTTGGCCTAAAGAGAACCATCCCTAATGCATGTTCCCTAGTTAGCCCCGTTGAGCCTAATTAGCCTATTGTTTCTTGATGACCCTATATTATAAGCCAAAATCTGAAAAACCATGTTAACTCAATCTTAGGATTAGGAGAGTATGGACACTTAGCAAGAGAAGGGTTGTGAGAAACTAAGTTTGGGGTGGCTACAAGGTGATGTGTCATATTGGGGTGAGAAAAAGAAAAATAAAGGTTGAAACCCGAGGAAAAAAAAATATGCCAGAAGAAAAGGGGCAAAACAAAAAGATTAGCAAGGAAAAGGGCTGTAGTCACCCGAGGCAAAAGGAAAAATGGAAAAAGGAATTCGAGTGGAATATGTGTCAAATGCTCATGCTCTCTTAGTTCCTAGGGACTTAAGCCGAGTATCCTTGAATATCCTACCCTCAGCCAGGCCCCATTACAACCTTTAAAAGACCTTCTGATGTTGCATACATGTTTTCGTGGGAACCATTTTTTAGATGAAAATCAAATTCATGGGAAGTGCCCTTGATATGTGAAATTGAGGGAAAAGTTGATAGCCTAGACGAATTTGAGCGAATGAGTGAAATTTTACATACCCTTGTGAGGAAGGCAATTGTTTGAAATTGGTGATCTTCCTTTTGTGTGTGACTCTGATCCTTAACTTAGATTAATGATTGCATGAATGATGAAGTTCTCAAGTGTTTAAAGTAAATGAATGTGGGGATTACGTTGATGTAGGGGGGAAATCATTGGAGAAAAACTGTTTTGTTAAGATTGCATGAAATTTGTGCGAAATCGATTGAATCCCCTAGGCTTGCCAAGTCTTGAGTCCTTTTTGAGTTTTAGCTTGCTTGGGGACAAGCAAGGTTTAAGTTTGGGGTGTTTTGATAAGCCTTCGGCTTATCTAGTTTTATAACTAGATGGACTGTGGTTTTTGTGCAAATTATTCGAGTTCAATCTCGTTTTCGCCCAAATTTGGCCTTGTTTAATTCCTAAGTAGACTTTTACTCGTTCTAGGCATTTTTAGTAGTTTTTAGTCTATTTTGAATAGAATTACGCTTTTTGTGTCTTTTTATTGTTTCAGGTTAGAAGTGAAGCTCCGGGAGTCAAGGAAAGTCAAGAAGCAGTGGAAAAAGCACTTCTGGAGATACTCGCCGCACGAGTGGATGCTCGCCTCGCGAGCCTGAACATCAGATAAAGCAGCAACAGTCATCACTCTGGTTCGCCCAGCGAACAGTCTGATCGCCTCGTGAATCATGAAGACCTGGAAGTCAGAGACCATCACGGCCTATCCGTGATGAAGGTCACAGCCTAGCCGTGATGAAGGTCACAGCCTAGAATTGAAGTCTCGCCCCGCGAGAGTTTGAAGACCCTGGAAGACAGAGACCATCACGGCCTAGCCGTGATGAAGGTCACGGCTGTGACAGTTTGAAGTTGGAAGACTCGCCCCGCGAATACACTCTCGCCTCGCGAGAATCCAAAATTGAAAGCGCGCCAAAACTAATGTTCGCCTCGCGAAAGATGGTTCGCCCCGCGAGCGGCCGAGAACCAGAATCCTTATTTAAAGGTTGTTTCAGATCAGAATGGGGATCGAAGTTTTCCACTTGTTTAGATCAGTAGTTACGAATCCTTGTTTCTTCTGGAGCTGCGTCTCCCCTTTTCTTTTCTTGTTTTATTATGGAGATTATGTCGGATTGTTTGTGCGTCGTCACGGGCATGAGGAACTAATCCCCTCGTCCGAGGGATCAATGAAGCCGCCCATGGCGGTATAGTGTTCATGTGATGTATGTTTTTCTCCCCTTCTCTCAATGAATGTTTTCCAATTCTGATTTGAATGCGTTTATCATATGTGTTGCATGATTGACTAGTTAAACGTGTTGAGGCCGATCGGCAATTTGCGTTTTAGAACTTAGATTGGAAACACTAATTGAATAATGAGCACAACAGTGGATTTAGGAGATTAGTGCAACCTTATAGGGAACAAGAATTAATAGAATTCGAGATTAGGATTATGAGACCTAGTAAGTAATTAATCCAATCGTCGAATATGTCCTATTGAGCACGACGGTGGATATAGGAGAAATTGGGGGTCCCGGTTGACATTGTAATTGAACTTAGGGAGGAATTCATCATCACTTGGGTACTATACATGATTGGGTAGGTGGATTTGAGACCTTGGATATTTTAATTTCTGATTTTAAAACCTTAGCTTTAATTGATTTGTTATTGAATTGCGATAATAATCTCTCTCTCAACCACTTTCCTCACTTGACCAAACGTATCTGATTTCCCGCGGATTAGTTGAATTGGTAGCCCAATCCCTGAGTTCGACCTCGGTAAATTCTTACCGTGATTATTTTTATTACTTGCAACGACCCGGTACACTTGCCGGTGAATCAACAGCAATGCAAATGCTGTATGAATAATCTCATCAGGTATTGGCCATATCAGAATATCACATCAATATAATTGACACGTCCCAGAGTCCCTAGTGTATACCCTCGTCCGCGGATGGAGGGTGCCCACGCAAAGCAATGGCACTATAGCTACACAACCCGGTGCACACCTCTAGACCATAATCCAGGATGCTAATGCATGAAGTATAGCTGCGACTAAAATGAAATCACCTCTGGACGGTCCACCGTTAGCCTATCCCCAGGAATTCTCCCTCCGAGGCATAGACCCCATTCGACCATGTTTCAGGTCCACTCGACCATGCTTCAGGTCACCCCCTAGTGCCCTAACCGCTCATCATAATCTCATAGATAACCTCAAAATAATCTCATCTCATCAATCTCGTCCTCATGTCATGATAATCATCTCGGTTAGGCACTGCTATCACATATCATATGCAATCCCGAATACATCCTCATGTCTCAACATAACTTGTAACTTACTCAACCTCTAAGCGCAATCATAACACCCATCATATCATCACAATCATCATCATGTTATCCAAAATCATCATCATATATCATCATGTTATAATATCATTTCCAAATAATAAATACCAAAATATAATAATAATAATAATAATAATAATAATAATAATAATAGCAATAATAATAATAATAAGTATAAACACTTTCAAAATTAATTACAACACTCATGATATCATACATCAAGTACCAAGTTCAAATCAACCAGTCAAATAGGAAATCATCACATAATAAAAATAATATATATATATATATATAGCATAACGACGATAAACGTACAATTTCTATATCATCATCGGTACCACTGAGTAGTTCCCAATGTGGTATAGACATTGTCCGTTACTCGCTCTCATGTAGGGTTTGGGTCGCCCTACGCCATTATCTAATTAAATGTAACCGCGCCGTTTCCGACGTTGAATAGTTTCTTTCCCCCACCTGGGAAGTTGCGCGCTAAACGAAACGAGACGAACGAAGCGTTTCTCCCTTGACCTCGATTCTGCCCTGCTCAATACTAGGACCTCAGAGCTTCCAAAATTTCACCTAAGCATCACATTGCGAAGCACACGTTACTAGGAGTTCATATTCGAAAACGGAATTGAATTCCGACAAACGAAATGAAAGATATTACGAGAAGCATAACGAACGGAGTTTCGACATAAAAGAGGATGATTTACCTTTGGGTTTTGAAGAAACGGAGAAGAGAAGAATGAAGGTATCATCACTACGATCACAACCATGTGCTCCGATTCGTGACAGGACGAATGAAACTCTCAAACTCTTAGCTAGAAGCTTTTCTCTCTCTAAAACCTCTCTCTCTCTCTAAGATTCCCCTCTCTGTTTCTCAATTTTCTCTCAACTCACTGCTCTCTGCTCTTTCTCTTATTTCCATTTTGTTTTGCTGAAATTCGTGCTAGCGCTCGAGCGTTGGAAACCTAGAGCTCAAGTGTTCCAACGCTTGAGCTTTGGCTTTTCCACGCTCGAGCGTTGGAGGGTTGGTGGACCACCGTGCCATGCAACCAATCAGGAGCTGTCATGTAAGCCCTGATTGACATGTGGCAAGTCAAAGCATGGCCCTTGTATGTTAACTTGGGTGCTTGAGAGTGGATACTCCCACGCTTGAGCGTGACACTCCCACGCTCGAGCGTTGACTTCTGACAAAAAGTCAACTCTTTGCGTTCAGGGTCCGTTCGACGTCCGATTGCGCTCAAATTTGAGATATAGGCTCATTAGGACCTAATAAACAACCTAAAACCACCAAAAGGCCTAATCTCATCTCTAAGTCCAAAATTCTTATTTCACACTTAGACGTCTCAAAGACGCTCACCGGGAAAACCCTAATTGGTCTCTATGCCTCAAACTTACCCAAAAAAGCCGCGTACTTAACATGTAAGGGTTTCTAAACCTCAAACAACATCTCAACTATGTATTCCAAGTCCTAAGCCTAAACCTCATACGTAAAACACACATAAAATCCTGGATGTTACATTTCTACCCCCCTTAAAAGAAATTCCGTCCTCGGAATTTACATACCTGAAAACAGATGGGGGTACTGTAGCTGAATGTCCGCCTCACGTTCCCAAGTAGCATCTCCGGTAACACTATCCTATATGACCTTGACCAGGGGAATTTGTTTACCACGGAGTTCTTTAATCCTTCTATCTACAATCTTAGATGGTAAAGCTTCATATTCCAGATTCTCTTGGAGTTGTATTGACTCAGGCTCAATGACATAAGAAGGATTAGGATAATATTTTCTCAACTGGGAAACATGGAAGACATCATGAAGGTTGGAAAGGTAAGGCGGTAAGGCTATCTGGTAAGCTACGGGACCAATTCGTCTAAGAATCTGAAATGGTCCAATGAATCGGGGAGTGAGCTTTCTAGACTTTATAGCTCTGCCAATTCCGGTCTTCGGAGTGACTCTCAAGAACACGTGATCTCCTTCTTGGAACTCTAAGGGCCTCCTCCTCTTGTTACTATAGCTTCTCTGCCTATCCTGTGCTTCCTTCATTCTCTCATTGATTTTCCTGACTAGCTCCGTAGTTTGTTGTACCACATCAGGACCTAACATTTGGCTCTCGCCAGTCTCATACCAACACAACGGAGTTCTGCACTTTCTCCCATACAGAGCCTCATACGGTGCCATCCCGATACTACTGTGGAAACTGTTATTATATGTGAACTCAATCAAAGGTAGGAACTCATCCCAACTACCAACATGTTCCAACACATAGGCTCTTAAAATATCCTCCAATGACTGAATTGTTCTCTCTGACTGTCCATCCGTCTGTGGATGATAAGCAGAACTCATCCTCAACTTTGTTCCCAAAGCATCGTGTAAATGTCTCCAAAATCTAGATGTAAATCAGGGATCTCGGTCGGAGACAATACTCGACGGCACACCATGCAACCTCACTACTTCCTTGATGTAGATCTGGGTCAACCTTTCAAGACTATAACTCTCACCAATAGGTAAGAAGTGAGCACACTTCGTCAACCTATCAATGATAACCCAAATCGCACCAAACCTCTTCGGAGGTCATGGTAATCCAACCACAAAGTCCATCGCTATGTTATCCCACTTCCACTCTGGGATATCCAAGGACTACAACAACCCGGCGGGCTTTTGATGCTCTATCTTAGCTTTCTGACATACCACACATGATAGAACATACTTCACCACTTCTTTCTTCATCTTTGGCCCCCAAAACATTTTCTTCAAGTCTTGATACATCTTGGTGGCTCCTGGGTGAAAACTCAACTTACTATTATGTGCCTCCTCTAAGATCATCTTCCTAATCTCTAAGTCCTTTGGCACACATATACGATCCTTAAACCTTAACACTCCATCTGATCCTCTCCTAAACTCTGAAACCTTACCCTCATCTATACCTCGATTCACATCCACCAAATATTCATCCTGACCCTGCTTAACCTTAAGATCTCTCAAAAACTCACTACTGATGGTGATCATACCTAAGCATATTATGTCCTCAATCAAATCCATACCTAGGTTCAAATCTCTAAACTGTTCAAGCAACTCCATCTCTTTCACCATCATTGCGGATACGTGCAAGGATTTCCGACTTAGTGCATCCACCACAACATTAGCCTTCCCTGGATGGTATTGAAGATCAAACTCATAGTCCATAATGAATTCCATCCATCTACGTTGCCTCATGTTCAACTCCTTATGATCAAACAAATACTTTAAACTCTTATGATCACTGAACACATTCAACTTAGCTCCATAGAGATAGTGTCGCCATATCTTCAATGCGAACATTATGACTGCGAACTCCAGATCATTGGTCGGGTAATTCCTTTCATGAACCCTCAACTGTCGGGAAGCATAAGCCACAACTCTTCCCTCTTGCATCAAAACACAACCCAATCCTTCATATGACGCGTCACAGTACACATCAAACTGTCCTAATGGATCTGGTAACGTCAGCACAGGAGATGTAGTCAACTTCTCCTTTAGCTTATGAAAGCTCTCTTAACACTTATCTGTCCAGACAAACGTTGTACCCTTTCTCGTTAACTACGTCATAGGCAACGCAACCTTCGACAAACCCTCAATAAACCTCCTGTAATACCTGGCTAATCCTAGGAAACTCCTCACCTCACTCACTGAATTAGGTCTCTCCCACTTAATCACGACCTCTACCTTAACTGGATCAACACCTATCCCTTTCTTGTTGATTACATGCCCTAGAAACTGTACTTCCTCTAACCAAAATTCACACTTGGATAGCTTAGCATACAACTGCCTATCTCTCAACACCTATAACATCACTCTTAGAGGCTCCTCGTGTTCTTCCCGACTACGGGAGTAGATAATAATATCATCTATAAACACCACAACAAACTTGTCGAGGAACGGTCTAAAGATCATGTTCATGTAATCCATGAACACCGCTGGAGCATTAGTTACACCAAAAGGCATAACTAGGTACTCGTAGTGTCCATACCTCGTCCTGAAAGCGGTCTTAGGTATATCCTCCTTCTTCACCCTAATCTGGTGGTATCCTAATCTCAAATCTATCTTGGAAAACACCGAAGCTCCCTTCAACTGATCCATCAGATCATCTATTATAGGCAACGGATATTTGTTCTTGATTGTAACTTTATTCAACTACCTATAATCCGTACACAACCTAGAACTTCCATCCTTTTTCTTGACAAACAATATCGATGCTCCCCAAGGCGAAACACTCGGTCGGATGAATTCCTTCTTCATCATGTCATCCAGCTGTTTCTTCAACTCTGCCAACTCCACTGGTGACATCCGATAAGGAGCTACTGATATAGGTCCGGTCCCTGGTATGAGATCTATAGCGAACTCCACCTCCCTCTCTGGTGGCGCAAAGAATCCATATTCGGAGTCTCCTTAGATTCCAATGAGAAAAGCATCACATACTGTTGAGACTCGTCACTCCTCATAGTTGTTCCTTCATTGGTAAATACTATGCTAGAAGGCTCAAGAAAATATAAGGTTTTTCGGGCACAGTCTAACACTACATGGTTAGCTGAAAGCCAATCCATGCCAAGGATAACGTCTATCTGCTGCATAGGCAAACAGATGAGATCTACCAGAAATGTCCTATTTTCAACAACTATAGGACATTGTAAGCAAACATACATAGTGATCAAAGGATCCCTGGTAGGGGTAGATACCATCAAAGTATATGGTAGCTGGGAAATGGGCAAGTGTAAATGATCCACACATTCATGGGACACAAAAGAATGTGTGGCGCCTGAATCAAACAACACAGACGAGATTCTGCCAAATATTAAACACATACCTTGAATAAGATCTGCAGATTTAGAGGACTCGGATCCTCTAACTGTAAACACCCTCCCCGTGGCCTGAGGTCTGGCCGTCTGTCGTCCTGCAGCTGGAACCCTTCTCCTGGCTCCTCCTCTGGAACCACTGGCTCCTCTGCCGGCTACTGGTTGTTGCTGTACCGCTCTCTGTCCGCAGTCCCTAGCAAAATGACCTGGTTTGCCACAGACGTAGAAACCAGATCTATCTGTGCAATCCCTGATATAATGAGGACCTCCGCATCTAAAACACACTAGGGTCCTCTGTTACTGACCCTCTCTAGTAACTGGTGCCGGTGGTGCAAATGTCTGAGCACTATGTCCCGGTCTAATGTATGGTCCTCTCCTCCATTGAGAACCTCTATCACCTCTCCTCTGATGACCTGCTCTGGTAGGACCCCCACTACGCTGTTGGCTCTACTCTGCAGTCTGCCTCTAGTCCATACTCTCAATGGCACTGCACCTCTCTACAAGCTCTGGGAAACTCAGGATATCCAAGGGCACTATAGCCATCCTCAACTCATGTTGTAAACCCTCCTCGAATCTCCGGCACATCCAGTCCTCATCTGGAAACCTCTGGTAGAACTCAAAACTTAATCAGGGCCTTAAATATGGCTGCATAATCACCAACAGACCGGTCTCCCTGCTGGAAACTCATGAACTCTCTCTCCTTCTCGCATTTGACTAACCGCGGGAAGTGCTTCTCAAAGAAACATTCTTTGAATAGCTCCCAACTGATCAGTCTGCCCTCAGCCTCTAGTAATCTCCTATTGTCTCTCCACCGTGACTCAGTCCCTCCGGTCATCATGAAGGCGGCATAGGTCACCTTCCTGTCATCTCTACATCTCATGGTATCAAAGATCTTCTCAAGCTCCTGAGTCCACCACCCTGCTCGCTCTGGATCATACTCTCCACCGAACTGTGGTGGCTTACCTTCTCAGCCTCAACGGCTCTCCTCCTATCCTGCTGCTCCTGTAACTCTGCCTCTCTCTATACCCTCTAAGCATTATGTTGTGCCAGCTGCAACAGAATGGATGCTAACTCGCGGATAGTCAGAAGAGTTTCGGCGGACTCTCCTCCACCTCCAATCCCTACCTCTGGCTGATGAGGCTCATCGTCTACACCCTCTATCGCTCTACCACCACCACATCTGCCACGTCCTCGTCCTCTGCCTCGAGCCATGATCCTGTTAAAAGAAATCATTAGCCCACATCAAGATGACATATAATACTACATAAAACTGGAATATAAATACTATATGCCATAGATATGTCGCGTCGGACTCATTACCCAACTTCTAAGCATAGCTGTTAACCGACGTGGATTCAACTAAATCGCCAGTTTACCCTAATCACAGTCATCACAGTCCGTTTCAGAACCGAACCGCTCTGATACCACCAAATGAGACGCCCCGACGTCCTATTAAAGAAAACCCAAAATATTAAGACCTAATTTCGTTATTATCGTTAAGCGAGTATATTAAAACAGCAAAATATTTAAAACTTAAAATTATAAACACATATGTAAACATACATCCAGCACATAACTATAAATATATACATACATGCCAGTACTGCTGTCAAGGGATTCCCCTCCGTAGGATCCCGATATATACACAAGCTGGTGACATCAACAAAATACATCAAAAGCCAAAAGAAAAAGCCTCAATGATGCACTCCACACCTCGTCCCCTCTCAAAAATACAGTAAAAACCTCACTCACACCTATACTGATGGCACTGGCCCGAGCCATCATACATTACCACCCCCGTCTGCATCCTAAGGTCCGGCAGGCTCGGACACTCCTCCGCTATCGCTGCAAGATCTCCTGGTCTGCTGCCCCTGAAACCTCTGCCTGTAAAGTCTGCTATCCCGAGGATATAGTCGTCTAGAATATACTCGCGAAGACTCAGAAACCGTAGCATGGACCTCAGGAGGTGCGAGTACCTCAGGAAGGGGTGCTAGGTCCTGAGCGGGGGCAACTGGTAGGTCCTGAGCGGGGGAAACTGTGTCCTCCTCCGGAATAGGTGCCAACTCGGTCTCCGGCGCTGGTGCGGGTGCAAACCCGGGTACCAAGGCATCAAGAGGTACCATGAAGGGTACAGGGGCCATCCCGAACATAGGCGGCATCGGTGGTACATGTCCATCAGGCTGTCCGATAGGAAATGGGAAGGTCATGCCAAAACAAAACATGCCAACAAATCCAATGGGCGCTCCCTGTCCAAGCCCCGTAGTGATGGACACAGGACACGTATATACCGTGAAACGAGTGACCGGATCCACAAGCCACCCGTGCGGGTCTAAGCACTCCACCTCACAGGTCCCCGAGAGGGGGAACCCTGGATCCTAGGTCATCCATGGGTGGTCCCTGTGCGCCATCTGCTATGTCGGAGTATGAAGTACAAAACATATATATACACAACACACAGCAAAAGAAAAGGGGATAAGAAGCCATATAACATCAAACGTGGAAAGGGTTTAGCCACATTTAATTAAATAACGGCACACTAAACATACGTCTCCATAGTATGGGTGTGTGTGTGTGTGTGTGTGTGTGTGTGTGTGTGTGTGTGTGTGTGTGTGTGTGTGTGTGTGTGTGTGTGTGTGTGTATAACTCAATCATCCTCAATCCACATCTAGGATCTTTCCTCTACCCTTCATCATGATGCAATGCAAATGCTGTATGAATAATCTCATCAGGTATCGGTCATATCCGGATATCACATCAATATAATCGACACGTCCCAGAGTCCCCGATGCACACCCTCGTCCACGGATGGAGGGTGCCCTCGCAAAGCAACGGCACTATAGCTACACAACCCGGTGCACACCTCTGGACGACAATCCAGGATGCTCTTGCAATGCATGAACTATAGCTGCGACTAAAATGAAATCATCTCTGGATGGTCCGCCGTTAGCCTATCCCCGAGAATTCTCCCTACGAGGCATAGACCCCACTCGACCATGTTTCAGGTCACCCCCTAGTGCCCTAACCGCTCATCATAATCTCATAGATAACCTCAAAATAATCTCATCTCATCAATCTCATCCTCATGTCACGATAATCATATCGGTTAGGAACTGCTATCACATATCATATGCAATCCCCAATACATCCTCATGTCTCAACATAACTTGTAACTTACTCAACCTCTAAGCACAATCATAACACTCATCATATCATCACAGTCATCATCATGTTATCCACAATCATCATCATATATCATCATGTCATAATATCATTTCCAAATAATAAATACCAAAATATAATAATAATAATAATAATAATAATAATAATAATAATAATAATAATAATAATAATAATAAGTATAAACACTTTCAAAATTAATTACAACACTCATGGTATCATACATCAAGTACCAAGTTCAAATCAACCAGTCAAACAGGAAATCATCGGATAATAAAAATTATATATATATATATATATATATATATATATAGCGTAACGATGATAAACTCACAATTTCTATACCATCATCGGTACCACTGAGTAGTCCCCAATATGGTATAGACATTGTCCGTTACTCGCTCTCATGTAGGGTTTGGGTCGCCCTACACCATTATCTAATTAAGTGTAACTGCACCGTTTCGGACGTTGAATAGTTTCTTTCCTGCACCTGCGAAGTCGCGCGCTAAACGAAACAAGACGAACAAAGCGTTTCTCCCTTGACCTCGATTCTGCCCTGCTCAATACTAGGCCCTCGAAGCTTCCAAAATTTCACCTAAGTGTCACATTGTGAAGCACAGGTTACTAGGAGTTCATATTCGAAAACGGAATTGAATTCCGACAAACGAAATGAAAGATATTACGAGAAGCATAATGAACGGAGTTTCGACATAAAAGAGGATGATTTACCTTCGATTTTTGAAGAAACAGAGAGGAGAAGAATGAAGGTATCATCACTACGATCACAACCACGTACTCCGATTCGTGACGGGACGAATGAAACTCTCAAACTCTTAGCTAGAAGCTCTTCTCTCTCTAAAACCTCTCTCTCTCTCTAAGACTCCCCTCTCTGTTTCTCAATTTTTTCTCAACTCACTGCTCTCTACTCTTTCTCTTGTGGCTTAAGTGACTTATGTCACTTAAGCCATTTAATTTTTCTGAAATTCGCGCTAGTGCTTGAGCGTTGGAAACCTAGCGCTCGAGCATTCCAACGCTTGAGCGTTGGCGTTTCCATGCTCGAGCGTTGAAGGATTGGTGGACCACTACGCCATGCAACCAATCAGGAGCTTCCACGTAAGCCTTGATTGACACGTGGCAAGTCAAAGCATGGCCTTTGTCTGTTACCTTGGGTGCTGGAGTGTGGATACTCCCACGCTCGAGCATTGACTTCTGACAAAAAGTTAACTCTTTGCGTTCAGGGTCCATTCGACGTCCAATTTCGCTAAAATTTGAGATATAGGCTCATTAGGACCTAATAAACAACCAAAAACACTACAAAGGCCTAATCCCATCTCTAAGTCCAAAATTCTTATTTCACACTCAGACGTTTCAAAGTCGCTCACTGGGAAAACCCTAATTGGTCTCTATGCCTCAAACTTACCCGAAAAAGTCACGTACTTAACATGAAAGGGTTTATAAACCTCAAACAACATCTCAACTATGTATTTTGAGTCCTAACCCTAAACCTCATACGTAAACCACACTTAAAATCGTGGATGTTACAATGTTAATGGTGTCCTATGTTGAGGGACCAAAATGAATCTATTAAGTTTGGGGCCATTGATTAATCAAGATTGTAAGGTTATTTTAGCTTTGAAACAAAATTTTGTTGGGAGGTTTGTTAGGAAACGAGCGAATGCAATTGCCCTTATGCTAGCTAGGGTGGCTACTTCTTGACCTAGTCCATATGTCTTTGAGTTTTTACCAACGTGTATTTCAAACTTTATCTTTAATGAAATGATATGAGGTTGCTTTTGTAAAAAAAAAAAAAAAAAAGATACGCATATTGTAGAATTTGAAATATTTTTTTAATGAAAAGACCTTTTTTCTTTTTCTTGATAAAAGAGAAAGCAAGAAACAGAACTAACTAACTAAACGGGGGAAACAAACTCCCCTAGCATCCTCTTCTACACATAAGCTTAATTGAGCAGGAGCAACTTCTAACCAACTGCAAGAAAAGGGACCAGAGTGGCCCAGGTTGGCAACACAATCAACGCTTCTGTTTCCCTCTCGATAGGTATGCTGGACTGAGCAATTCCAACTATTATCCTCAAGCATGGTTGAAACTTCATCAAGGAGAGGGTTAAAGTACAAGGATAAAGACCTTCTCACTCTAATCATGCTGATCACAACTTCCGAATCCAACTCAACAATAATCTAAGGCAAAAGAAAGCTACGAGCAAGTTTGAGACAATGGAATTGTAAGACTCAATGACTTAGAGATTTTGATATATGACAAATACAATTTAATGTGTACGCAAATGTTTTAGTGTCAAATTGCAAAGACGGGTATCAAGCAGTGATCAACAAGTTCATTAAGCAAATTCAAGGAAAATATTCAAGGAAGAACTTGAAGGAATCAAGGAGCTGCATGTAGAAATCAAAAGAGCAAAGTCCAAGATCAAAGGATCATCAAGACCAAGCTTAACGGAGAATTTTAGATTTAAGTCTTAGATGATTTGTAAGAGAAAGAAATCTCTTAATCACAAAATAGCTCAACTAAAAAGATGCATGAAGAAAATCAATTTTCATAACCTGAATTAAAAGGAATAAGTTTCCGTTAATGAAAATGATTTTTGGAAATAAGATTTCATAAGAAGCGCTCGTCCAACACAAGTGATAAAAGCGCTCATCCAACACAAGTGACAGAAGTGCTCATCCACTGAAGTGATACAAGCACTCGTCCACTAAAGTGACAGAAGTGCTCGTCCACTAAAGTGACAGAAGTGCTCGTCAACTAAAGTGATACAAGCGATCGTCCATTAAAGTGACAGAAGTGCTCGTCCACTAAAGTGACAGTTGTGTTCGTCCACTAAAGTGACAGAAGTGTTCGTCCACTAAAGTGACAAATGTGCTCGTCCACTAAAGTGATACAAGCACTCGTCCAGTAAAGTGACAGAAGTACTCGTCCACTAAAGTGATAGAAGTGCTCGTCCACTAAAGTGATAGAAGTGCTCGTCCACACAAGTGACAGAAGCACTCGTCCACACAAGTCTTTGGACTTGCTAAGTCCTTAAATAGAAGCTTCGTCCAATGACGTGGCATATGGAGCTCGTCTACTAGGTTACGTTCAACTAGTTAAAGGAGTGTCCGTCCAATGACATGGCATATGGAGCTCGTCTACTATCAACTACGATCCCCGAGGATTGAAGACGACGCCGATGTAAAATCTTATTTCAAGAACCAGAATCAACAAAACAGATTTTGTTATCGGACTCAAATCTGTTTTGATTGGTCCCAACGGCTATAACTTGTTTTCTATATAAAGTGGGATCAAATGAACACTTTTATCAATATCAATATCAATACATATATCATAACATATCAGAATTACACGAAATCAATTTGAGAGATCAATTGTGAAAATCATTCATCATCTTTATTGAGCTTATTGTGAAAAGAGTGTTTCATTCTCATAAGTGCTTCAATTTGTATATCTGACTATTGAGAGTTAGGAATCAATTTTTTGTTCTATTTGATTGTAAAGAGAGAGGGAGTCTCTCTGAGTGATTAGGGTGAGGTATACCTAAGGAAGAACATTGAGGCTCTTCACAAGAGTGTGGTATCTCAAGGTGAATGAGTGCTCTGTGGTGTAAAGGTTTCTCAAGCTACCTGGCTAAAGCTTGTTGTGTCAGTGTGTGAAAACCCACAGGTGGAGTGTGGACTGGATGTACGTCATAGTGGTGGTGACTGAACCAGGATAAATCTGGTTGTGTGGTATCTATAAACTCAAACTCTTTAATTTCTGTCTTGCGCATATAACTATGATCTTGATGTTCTAAGAGTTCAATTGATATCAGTTCTTGATTTGCATAATCAGTATTGAACCTTGAGTAAACTGTAATAATAACGGTGTATTCAATTCTATTCTTAAGGATCAATATTTGAATTGAATCTTGCATCATATGTGATCAAATTCGAATAGCTTAATTTATGTTTCTTAATCACTGAAACCGAAACCTGCAAGTTTGTTCTTGATTGTTAATGCTTGTATCTGAAACTTGCATAACTTGTTATTAATCTTTAAAGGCTTAATCGGTTTCTGTATTTTGTTATGATTGAGTTTTGAACCTGAACCTATTCTGAATTACTCTTTCTGAATCAATCTCTCTTATCTTCATCACCTTCTATTCAAGATTTTATATAAAGCCCTTCACTGTTTTTGTAAAAGATCCTGAGGCTTCAAATCTGAAAACTAAAGTTTTGTGAAAAGTTTTTAAGAGGGAAATATTTTTAAGAAAACTCAATTCACACCCCCCCTTCTCCTGAGTCGTTGAAGCCAAAAACAACAATTGGCATCAGAGCTTAACTCTTAAGTTTGGCTTAACAGCTATAAGAGTATAGCTTCCAATGACTGTTTGAATGAAGGGGCTTCCCTTGCACGCCCGCATGCCTTCAATGGATCTGAGTATATCTATTGAAAGGAAAGAATGGTAATCTTTCTTGAGGCGGCAGGAGTTGACATATGGGATGCGGTAGAAAATAGACCATTTGTCCCCTCTACTGTAGATGCTAATAGTGCTCCAAGAAATAAGCCTAAAACTGAATGGAATGAGGATGATAAGAAAAGAGTTCAATATAATGCACGTACTAAGAATATTCTAACATCTGCTTTAAGTCGTGATGAGTTTTTCAGGGTTTCAAATTGCAAATCAGCAAAGGAGATGTGGGATACATTGCAAGTAACACATGAAGGAACCACAGATGTCAAAAGAGCAAGAATGAACACATTGATAACTCATTTTTTGAGTTACCTTTTAGTGTGTATACTTGACCTAATTAATTGTTATATTTGTTTAATATTGGTGATTTGGCTGAGTTTTACATTATTGGGCTTAATTGGGCTTAATTGCTAAACATTGTTAATTTTCGGATTTTTCACTCATCCTGACCTTGTTGCCTTATGCAGAGCATAACTAGAGCTACAGATATCAGATTTTGGTGATCTTGTTGTCCCTATAAATAAAAGGAAGAGACCTACAATTTAATGTTTCACAAGAATTGTCAAATTAGGCCAAAATCAAGGCTAAATTAGGTCCCCGAGTTCTCTGGCGCGGATCAGTACGCAGTCCATGATGTTCCTTCACTTAAATGGGCCTAACTTACTCATCTTAAGCCCAATTAAGGCATATGATACCTTGTTGGAAAGCTTATTAAGAGGACCTTAATTTGATATATGGTTAGGTCAGGATTAATAAGCACAAAAAGTAGTTTACAGTCGTACAAGTTAGAGAGATGAAAATTAGAAACTTTTACAATCATTGTTTTTACAAGTTTTGGAATTCTCTTCCCCTTTCTTCTCCCTTTTTTTTAGTTTTCTGCACTTTGTTGGATGTTTTGTTGTTAAAGCTTCTCCAATGATGATGACTATGGAAGGCTAAACCTTTTATCAATCCTAGACATTCAAGTAATTTGGTTTGAATTCCGAGTTCCTTACTTTTAATTGTTTTTCAATTGCTTCTTCTCCTTTTCTCTTCTTTCAATTATGATTTCTGTGTTGTGAGTGTGATTACGCTTGATCTATGTCTGATTAGATGTAAATTCAGTTTTCATGATTGAATTGGAATTAGGAATTAGGATTGATCAATCCAAAAATCTAATAGAGATTAGGGAACCGATTGGTAACCTAGGTTAATTGAATTTGTACATAAATCAACATTATTAGGGATTGCGATTGTGACTCCAATTTTGTTGTTTAAACCCTACATGATCATGTAGTAGATTTCAAATTAACAGAGGAGGAGGGTAAACGAATTTATATCTTTTGGAACAATGACGAATTCTACCAAAGAGCTTGACGTCTTGGATTGATGTTTATAATTAATTGAATTTATTTGTTTATTGCAAACTGTTTTCTCCTTGAAAATTTTGAAAACCCCCTTTCTCTAACATTCTTGATTGGCTAATAATTTTAAAGATTCTCGTGAGACGACCAAGGTTGTTTTGCCTTGTACTGCAGTTTTTTTTAATTACTATATTATTTTGACTCGTGTACGACCATGGATCACACATTGACACATGAATATGAGTTATTTTGCATGAATCGAGGAGAATCAATGGAGGTTATGCAAATACGATTCTCACACATTGTGAATCAATTGGCTGCACTTGGAAAGACAATCTCCAATGAAGATCAAGTTAACAAAGTCATGAGATGCCTAGGTAGAGAATGGCAACCTAAAGTAACTGCAATTTCAGAATCCAAAGACCTTTCAACAATGTCAATTGCAGCGCTCTTTGGAAAACTACAAGAATATGAAATGAAGTTGACTAGATTGGTGCTAAGAGAAGAAGAAGACAAGAACAATAGAATCGTCACATTCAAAGCTGTAAAATCTACAAAGGTTGACAGAAAGCTTAAGAAGGAAAAGAAACTTAAACGTGCAGACATAGATTGGGAGGATAACAATCTTGGCTCAACGAATGATTCCAATGATGAAAAATCAAACCTGTGCTTAACTGCTCATCTTCATAAAGAAGATGATGAGGTAAATGATTCTAACCTTGATGAATTACCTTCTTATGATGAATTGCAAAATGCTTTAGAGGAACTTCATAAAGAATCCATTAGACTTGCTAGATTTTTAATTAAGTCTAAGAAAACGATCACGTGCCTAGAAGAGAAAAATTATGTTTTAAACAGAGCTAAATGAATTAAAAACAAAAAATTGTGCTGTAAAAGAAAGATTGGCTACTGTTTTGGAACCACATATATGTGATAATTGTTGGAGAAACATATAAATCATTTGAATGGTGATCTATCTAGAATTACAAGTGATAGAGACAACTCGAATGCATTACTTGGACAACAAAAAGAAATGAAAGGAAGAGAACTAGAAGCTAGGAATAAGGTCTTGATTGCATCTAACTCTAATTGTTCTAAGTGTTGTACATTGACTAAAGAAGTTGAAAAACTGAAAAATGACTTAGCCAAGTTCACAAATGGTAGAGATAACTTGAATGCTTTATTAGGACAGCAAAAGTATGTTTATGATAAGGCTGGAATAGGCTATGAACCTGAGATACATGAGAAATCTTTCAAGAAATTTTTTGCTGCACCTAAGACATCAAACACACCATTTGTTAAATGCAATTTTTGTGCTAGAAAAGGTCACACAGCTTCTACATGTCAATACAGAAAATCAGCATACAATAAATCTAAGTATATATGGGTTCCTAAAGGAACTATTGCTGCAACTAACTCAAAAGGACCCAAACAGATTTGGGTACCTATAGCACAAACATGAAATTATGTTTTGTAGGTGTGGTGGAAGGTCAAGAGCAAAAATTGGAATCATGACATAAAGCCTTCACCAAACACAAAATGGGTAACAATAAAGAAATAATATTGATTGAATATGTTTTCTGATTATCATTATTAATGTATGATTGTGAATCTTTGTGTTGACTTATATATCATTGTATAATATGTCTACATTGTTGTATTAAAGTTATTTGATCAATCTAGGAATAATCATGTGGCTTTTGTTTCGCAAATTGAATCTAAGAAAATTGATGAAGCCTTGAATGATTTGTTTTGCTTGCTATGCAACAATTAACTTGGAACATGATCTCTATCATAAGAACTTTTATTCAAACTAGAGAAATTGTGATTGAATATGTTGATACAACTAAACAACTTGCTGATATTTTTACCAAGCCCTTGAACAAGGAAAGCTTCTGTTTCATTAGAAGAGAATTGGGCATAATTGATCAATCCTATATCTAATCTCTAAAGAAATAAAAGAAAATCAAAAAGGAAGAACTAGTTCTAGGAATTCATAGGAATTAGAACTCAGTTTTTTGTAAGGTAAAATGCCTTAGTTTTGGCTGATGGTTTCTGAAACCCACTTTTTCTTCACCTAATTCCACAACCCTAGCAGGAGCAAATCATGAAATTGAAATGGTTGCAATTGCTGAAATGAATGAAAGGATAAAAAGGGCAGAAAAGGACATTGATAAACTCAAAGATAACCCAGGGGTGGACTTTCATTTCCCTGTACCTATCCCTCTATCATGAACAATTTTATATTCTATGTTTGAATGTTTAAATGCTTGCCTTCTCTATTGCTCTGAATGTTTCTTTTCTTTACCTTTTTTATAATGCCAAAAGGGGGAGAAAAAAGTATGCTATAGAGAAAGGGGATAATAACAAATTATACATGCATATGTTAAGGGGGAGCTTATAAGCTTACATGTTTAATGGGGAGTAAATCAAATTCTTCTCTGATAATAATTTTTTTTGCTCTGATATACTTCTGCTCTGATACCACGATATAAATCTGTCAAAAACACTTAGCTTCTGCTACACTTATACTCTGACCTTATAATTTGTTAAAAGATTTGTCGTAATCAAAAGGGGGAGTTTGTAAGACTCAATGACTTAGTGACAGAAGTGCTCGTCCACTAAAGTGATACAAGCACTCATCCACTAAAGTGACAGAAGTGCTCGTCCACTAAAGTGACGGAAGTGCTCGTCCACTAAAGTGACGGAAGTGCTCGTCCACTAAAGTGACGGAAGTGCTCGTCCACTAAAGTGACGGAAGTGCTCGTCCACACAAGTCTTTGGACTTTCTAAGTCCTTAATGAGAAGCTCCATCCAATGACGTGGAATATGGAGCTCGTCTACTAGGTTATGTTCAACCAGTTAAAGGATCCAATGACATGGCCTATAGAGCTCGTCTACTATCAACTACGAGCCCTGAGGATTGAAGACGACGTCGATGTAAAATCTTATTTCAAGAACCAGAATCAAGAAAACAAATTGTTATCAGACTCAAATTTGTTTTGATTGATCCCAATGGCTATAACTTGTTTTCTATATAAAGTGGGATCAAAGGAACACTTTTATCAATATCAATATCAATACATATATCATAACATATCAGAATTACACGAAATCAATTTGAGAGATCAATTGTGAAAATCATTCATCATCTTTCTTGAGCTTATTGTGAAAGAGTGTTTCATTCTCATAAGTACTTCAATTTGTATCTCTGACTATTGAGAGTTAGGAATCAATTTTTTGTTCTATTTGATTGTAAAGAGAGAGGGGGTCTCTCTGACTGATTAGGGTGAGGTATCCCTAAGTAAGAACATTGAGGCTCTTCACAAGAGTGTGGTATCTCGAGGTGAAGGAGTGCTCTGTGGTGTAAAGGTTTTTCAAGCTACCTGGCTAAATCTTGTTGTGTTAGGGTGTGAAAACTCACAGGTGGAGTGGGGATTAGATGTAGGTCACAGTGGTGGTGACTGAACCAGGATAAATCTGGTTGTGTGGTATCTCTAAACTCAAACTCTTTAATTTCTGTCTTGCGCATATAACTATGATCTTGATGTTCTAAGAGTTAAATTGATATCAGTTCTAGATCTGCATAATCAGTATAGATCCTTGAGTAAAATGTAATAATAACTGTGTATTCAATTCTATTCTTAAGGATCAATATTTGAATTGAATCTTGCATCATATGTGATCAAATTCGAATAGCTTAATTTCTGTTTCTTAATCACTGAAGCTGAAACCTGCAAGTTTGTTCTTGATTGTTAATGCGTGTATCTGAAACTTGCATAACTTGTTATTAATCTTTAAAGACTTAATAGTTTTTGTATTTTGTTATTATTGAGTTTTGAACCTAAACCTGTTCTGAATCAATCTCTCTTATCCTCATCACCTTCTATTCAAGATTTTATATAAAGCCCTTCACAGCTTTTGTAAAAGATCCTGAGGCCACAAATCTGAAAACTAAAGTTTTGTGAAAAGTTTTAAGAGGAAAATATTTTTCAGAAAACTCAATTCACCCCCCCCCCCCCCCCCCCCTCTTGAGTCGTTGAAGCCAAAAACAACAGGATTAAACCCCAAAGCTCTGCTAGCACAGAAGTGGCATTTCCCAAATTGCAATGGAAACCAGCTAAAAAGTTGCCTAAGTGATTTCGAATAAGGCCACCACAAGCTAACGTACAAATGGGTAAGTGTCCCCACGGCTTAGGTCATTTGGACCCATTATGGGACTAATCTCTGCTCGGGGTCCAATAGCAGCTTAAGGTCCAGCCCCCTCCCCAAGGATGCATTCGATGGGAATCGATCCTGAGACCTTCTCCCACCAACTCAGCACTGCTTGCCAACTGAGCTGCACCCATTGGGTACTTTTTTATTAACATATTTAATGTATTATATTCTACATTCTTATCAATTGAATTTTTCAATTCAATAAATCAGGGATTTTCTCTAATCTTGCTAATCAATTTATGTTGTTATTTTAGAGTGAAATTTATAATACTTTAAAATATTAATTCAAAATAACAACCAATAGTAAAAAATTAAATTTGTTTTCGTCTCTTTCTCTCTCATAACATGAGAGGGACCAAAAAGTTTAGAATAAATAATATTACAACTATACATTTGCAAGGTATATCCAAGCTTTTCTTCGAGGGGAAATAAAAACCTCCACATAAGGTAGCATTTTGAAATTTACAATTTTTGAAAGCATAAATAGACACATAGTAATCTATAGTTTATATAAAACTCAATAAGTTGTAATGTATAGTACACGTCTCAAATGATAATCATCCACACACACACACTTATATATATATATATATATATATATATATATATATATATATATATATATATATATATATATATATGTATGTATGTATGTATGTATGTATGTATGTATGTATGTATACAAAGCTACATTCAGAAGTATTCATCAATTAATCCTCAATACTTATTTTACTTTTAATTAAAAATCTGTCTGATACACTGTCCATCATACTATTCATCCATCCCATTTGTTGATAATTTTTTTTTTTTATTTTTAGATTATTTTTTCTTAATATCTTTAACGTTTCTTTACAAGAATAAAAATAATAATAAAGATGATATTCAATGGCAATAATAGTCAATAAAACTTAAAAAAAAATTAAAATAATAATTAAATAAATAAGACACCGTTGAGTTACAAAAAAACAATAATAGATGATAAAACATAGTAAAAAAGTTACTTTATGGCATAATACGAGATGAACTTGGATAGAAAAATACACAATCTAATATAATAATAATAAATAAATTCTGAAAATGGAACTTAATGAAAAAAGTTATTATTTAAAATTATTTAAAAATGATATATAAATTTGAGTGACGAATTTAGTTTATCGGATAATGATGATGATAATAATAACAATGTAGACAATAATAATAATATCAAAAAAAGAATATAAATTGTGGTAGAAAGTTCAGAATTTATAATAAAAATTTGAGTTGAGTGGGCAAAAACATTGTCGTCAATCGTTGGTGTAACCCCCGTGCATCGCACGGGTAACTTTCTAGTTGGATAAAAATTAGCATACACGCATTGATACACAGGGTAAGGAAGAGAATATATAGAGACAGAGAAAGAGCAGGAGAAGTTGTGTAAGTTGGTAAAGTGAGGACGACTCTCGACGACAGAGATACTTTGGTTTTTTTTCCAGGATATCTCCGCAAGAAATATACTTTGATTCGAAAATTTTGACAATTCATGTATTCGTGTGACTATAAACGTCAACCAAAGTTCTACTTAATTTCTTCTTCCATTATTCTTGTTGTTCGCATTCTTTTTTAAATTTTTTGAATTGTTGTTTCAGCTGTTCCTTTCATTTTTAGGTCTTGAAGATGGTCCTCCAATAACTAAAATTCGATAGTTTACTAGCGCTAAACACCAGTTGAGAATAGGCATTGACCGATGGTGAAGAAGGAACCATGTTTGCATTGCGGAATAAATTGTATGTCCTCTCTTCTTGTGGTTATTGGGAATATTAGTTAGATTAATTTTATTATAGATATTTTGTTTTAAAGCAATGATTTTTTTTAATCAATTAACTGAATTGGCTTAATATATATCTGAAGCTTTTTTTATTAACAAAAAAAGATATTAAAAAATTAGAACTGAATAAACAACCTTATACTATAAATTTACATTTATCAAGAAAAAGGATAGAATAAAATTTATTAGGAGAGAATAAATTTCTGAATTCGCTCAAATGAATTATTGCACTTAATAAAATTTTAATTTTAAAAATTACAAGGGAATAAATGATTTATGAGATGAACAAAAATGAAAAAGAATTTTGAAATAAAATAACAACTAAGAGAATCATATAATTAATAATTGCCATAAATAATATAAAATTTATTAATGGATATCCTTTTCCAAAAATAATATGGTGAGTCATATATCGCTATTCTTTGACCAGCTGAGGTTGGCATGAGTGGTTAAAGGCCTCTCGTCCCTTAACAAAGGTCTCGGTTCGAGTCTTGGGTATGGAAAAAACCTCAGCTGGGAGGAATGCCACCCATAGAGATGCCGAACAAACTCACGCGGGAGATTAGTCCCCATCTCAGGTTGGCAGTGGGATACTCCTCGAAGTAGATCGGAAAAAAAATATCGCTAATCTTTTTTTTTTACTAGAAATATATCGCTATTTGCTAGCATAAGCATGTGATACGTACAACGAAAATGCTATTTTACATTAATCCAATTTATGAAATAGAAAGTAAATTTCAATTTGCAAATGCTCAACCCAAAATAGTAAAAAGAATGAATTGGTTGATTTATTTTCTCATATATATATATATATATTATCTTGAAATAGTATACACCGCTTATTTTTTTTACTGAAAATTATGTTGCACTTATTCAAATAGAAGTTATTTATAAGTTTCATGCATTTCTTCTTCCTCTTGCATTGGCATCAATAATAACATGGTTTCAATTCAACGGTTACTCCACTTTGGCGTAACGGACCAGCTGAGAAGCCAGTGTTGTGTAACGCTTGTGGATCGCGATATAAGTTGAAAGGAAACCTTGAAAACTATTTCCCCAAGAATGCCCAATTTCAATTATGCCTGAATAAATATGATGGAAGCAATCTCAATGTGGAAGAAAAACCAAAACTTTCGAATCATGTTCTAGGTACAGGTAATGGAAACAACAGTACAAATGGTAAGTTAATCTCAATGACCTCTCTAGATCTCTCTATCTATGTTTATATTATTATTTTTTTAGGGAAATCTATGTTTATATGTTAGACACACACACGTAGCCATTTTCATAGAATTTAGTTATTTATTGATACTTATGGTTTTAAATTACGGTTGTCATCATGGTCATATTACATTTATTGCAATTATAGATAATTAATCGCAAGAAAATATTGTCAATCCGACTATAATTACTAAGGCTATGTTTGAGAAGATGGATTGAAGTGATCAGTAATGAAGTGAAGCAGTTGAAAAACAATAAGTCATTGTTTGAGAGTTTATTAAGTAACGAGTGAGATGGTTTAGGATGGTGACCCAAACCACTCCATCTCACCTAAACCCTCAATTTGTATACCCTCCAAATTGATGGGCTTGAGATTCCCTCATTAAACCTTGTAAACAATGGAATGATATACTCTTATCTCTCTACTCCACTCCATTACTAACCATCTCCTTCAAAACACCCAAACATAGCCTAAAACTATGGCACACTTCTATGTATTTATCAATGTTGTAGGATATAAAATCTACCAGCCGTATCCCATCAATATTAATTTCATTGGTTGAAAAAAAAAATATTGTTCCATACAACATGTTGTGACTACCTCACTTCAGTAATAACTTACTTATTATATTTTTCGTCAAAACTTTAATTCTTACTTGGAGAGTTGTATTCTAATGATTAGTAGCTTTCATTTTCTTAATTAGGTGGCGGGATAAGTCCAAATTTATGGAATTCTAAAATCCCTTCAAAGAAACGGTCAGTGGTGCTATACAAGCGAATGACACCAATGGAAAAGTTACACAAGCAGCTTCTTAGTTTGTTGAGATGTCAAGGGCAATCGAATGAGTCATTCTCAGAAAAGGTTTTGTTGCTGGATAACGTGAACAACTTCATACCCATAAATGAGATAGGTCTTGGAGGCATTCTTCTTAAGCCAGATATGGGATCATTAGTATGATCTTCAATATAGTTAAGTATTAACCATGCAAA
Source organism: Sophora flavescens (assembly GCA_030762895.1). NCBI lineage: Eukaryota > Viridiplantae > Streptophyta > Magnoliopsida > Fabales > Fabaceae > Sophora > Sophora flavescens. The sequence continues at coordinate 74,961,622 of CM061062.1, forward strand.
TGATCTAATACAGGTTTGGCTTGATTTAAGGTTTTTGTGTCTGAAATGTGCACATAACCATAGACTGAATTTGAGCCTTTGTGTAAGACTTGGGATTATTAAAACGGATTATTTATTTTTATTTCATTTTATTTTTTGGGTTTCTTTAAAATATTCATCTTCAAGTTTTTTTGTGCAAATGATCGATCATCACACTACACTTGAATAGAGGGAGTGTTATGAATCCCACATTGAGTAGACAATGATGCTCGATTTAGAACTTAAGTCATGAGGCTCTCCCGCCTAATGAATTAGTCTTTTGGGTTAGACTCTTCTCATGAGCTTAAGTCTAAAAGGGAGCATGTACTCTAAAATGGTTCGGGTGGGTTTTTGGTTGGAAAAAAAGTACTTAAGAAGAACTACTCTATGTATTTGGATTCTCATTGATTTTGGCCCCAACGTGCTTCCAATTGAAGCTATATGTCACGTCAATTACAATGTGATACCAAACACATAGAATATAGCTTCTATGTCCCCAACATGTGTTTGAAGTTTCACAAAGCAATTTCCAACATGTGCTTAGACATATATAATTTTTGGACTTTGGTCGATATTCTTACAAACAAAGTTATGAAATTAACTCTTGGATCGATAAGGATAATTGAGTAAGCCCCTAAAGTGTTTAGACATGTATATTTGAATATACATGTCACTACAATTATTATTATTTTTTCTCAACATCATATTGATTCTAATCATTTGATTACTAATTGTTCATAAGAGAGCGTCAACTGTCAAGTACTAGGATCATTGAGAACTTCTTACAATTTGATTATAAAAAAATTATATAAAAGCTGCGCAAGTGAGTTCACGGAGCTATGCAATAAATATCTTGATTTTACTTGTGCAAGAACGAAACCTTTTTACGGAAAGACAACGGCAATGTATTTCATAACAAATTGCGTGAGAAACTAGGTGTAACAGCCTGTATTTTATTGTTTTAAATAACAGTAATACATATAAACATGTTTATAAATTTATTTGAGTTTTAGAAAATTATTTTAAATAAACGGATATTACCACTCGATCCTACTTGAATGTAGGAAGCTACGATTAAAATTTAGGTTGGAAAGTCAGGCGAAACCCGGCCCGCGAATTCCATTGACAGTATAATAATACTGCTCAAAAGACCTAATTTTAATTCGTGAATGAAAGACTTAAGATTATTATTTTATGTTCTACAATTCTGTATTTTTAGAATTATTTCAGGAAAAAAATAATTTACGTTTTTCGGGTGAAACACGTAATCGGGTGGACGACGGAGGGGATTTTGGAGTTTCTAAGAGCCGATAGAGGGTTTATCTTAGGATTTTGAGATGATTCAAGGGGATGAATCACATTTCTAAGTCTAGAAGGATTTTCAGGGTTACAGTGAAAATTTAGGAATTTTATGCTTAAGTCCCTGAACTTTCTGTTAATTACCCTTTTGTCCCTAAGTTAGTTTCAAAGTTTTTTTCAAGTGAATTGGTCTAGAATCCTTGTTTCCAATCTCTAATGGACGTGTCTATGAAGCCCAAAATTTCCTAGTTCATGAATTGATTCCACAAAGCCTATTTGAAACTATACAAGTTTCCTATGTCAAGCTTAATGCTTAAATCTTTAAGTGGACCCCACAAAAATGAATCCAAGCCCAAATTGAACAAGCCCATGCGCAAGCCCATGAGGGATTGAAGGCTGCCCTCATTTGTTGTTGGATGAACCAAGATTTTCTAGAATGTTCTACATTCTTCCACTTTGTTCTTCAACATTCTTTAATCTTCTCAAACATTCTTGATTTGTCTTAAAAGATCTATGACAAAAATTCAGCCCAAGTTAGTCAAGATAATCTCACATTAAATGTGGTAAAAAGTCATCATGACAATTTATTGGCAAATTGCAAACTAGTCCTTAAACTTTTGGAATCTTTGCAAAATGGTCCCTAGGAAGTATTTGCATTTCAATCCTTTTAGCAAGACAACTCATCCTACTATATCCTTCTAAAAGTGGCGCAAGCAAGCTCTATAAATACTTTCTCTCACTTTTCACTTAGTTTCTATTGTCATTTGTTCAAAAACCCTAAGGTTATAAGTCTTCTAGTGTTAGATTTTTGAAGCAAGTTCTTGGATTTCCTTTGCCATTGATTTTCAAGAGGTAAATCCTAATATTCTTCCTTAATCAAGCCTATGTTCTTTAGCAAGTTTCTTGATTCAAAGTTTGTTTCATAGTTGTTCATCTTTTTCAAGTTTCTAAGCCTTGAACTTTGAAAAGTCATAATAAATTCTAGAAAAATCACATGATGATGAAACTACTTTCTATCTTCTTGATATCATGCATATTATCTAAATCCAAGAGCATGATGTAATCAAAAAATTTCTTTCCTAAAAACGTAGCCTAGGCCGAATCTATCAAAGTAGGTTTGGTAGAGTTTTGTTCATGTGTTGTCATGTATGATCATGTATTCTATATGGCATGTATGTCTACACACTCTAATCCACTATGGATTATTAAAATGAAAATCTTTACTCAAAAATCTCTATGTTGGCCAAACCCTAGGTTGGTGAGATTTGATGAGCTTTTGTCCAAAGTTTTCATTAATGATCTTGTTAATCAAGCTATTAGTATGTATGCTTAATAAATCCAAGTTGGTTTACTAAATTAAGAACCCTAGCTCTATGAACATGTTGAGGCCGAATCTTTGTATAAAAGAGTTAGGAGGTTTTGAGTTTCAAAGTTAGTTGTTTAGTCACTAATCTATGATTTAGGTTAATCAAGGATCATTAATCCATGACTTAATCATGATTAGAAGTTTTAGTCATTCAAGACCCTAGAGGCCGTGACTATGTATTAGGGTTTAGAATGTTTTAGTTTCTTGATTTGTAACTATTTGATTGTAATGGTTGAAGGTTAAGTGAGTACGACGTTTAAGTGGTATCCGAACTTCCGAAGGAATCGGTAAGTTCACAAGAAAGTCTTCAAGAGGTAAGAGGGGAACACCAGAGGATTTATTCGATGGCTATATGTTATCCCGTGTTTGTTTGTAATTATTTGTTTGTTAGCATTTATTTAAGTTGTTTAATGTTGTGTTATTTGTATCTGTGTGGTTTTAATTGCGTTTAATTGTTTATCTGTAATTATATTATGCTATTGTGATGCATGATCTGCCTGGGAAATATCTGTGATATAACTGTTGGTTGATGTGTGAGAAGCCTAACAGTGGTCAGTGCACAATTAAGTTAATCGGATAAAAGCTTTAAGAAGCTTCGCAAATTATATTCAATGTTTTAACAGCAAAATATTGATATATAATATTAAAGGGAATTTATTTCGAGAAAAATAAAGATTTTTGGAAAAATATTATTATTTTAATGATTTATTTCTGAAAAAGTGAATTATGAGTCACAATGAGCGCGAAACCATGAAAATATTTTAACACCGCTAATTTTTACGTAAGAAATTTCGGAATATTACAAAATATTCTTTTATGAAATTAATTGGTGAAAATAAGTTAATCATGATTTTGGAAAATTAATCAAGTGGAAGAAGCTAAGTTTTGGCTTAAAAAGCCTTAAAAATAATATTTGACGGCAAATTTGGAAAAGTGTAGACGGCAAGTATTTTTGAAACGGCAGTGCATATTTTGAAGAAATTAAACCTCAAGTGACTCATTGGTTTGTTAAAAACTACATTTTATTATTTAAGGATTTTATTAATAAATTTCCAATTTGGAAAATAATTTTTGAAAATCAAAAGTTAATTCAACAGTGTTGAAAGTGGTGTGGAACTTAGTAACCGATACGTCGGGGTATTAAGGTTCTGTGTTGTGATGGACTCGGGGTCATTTGGACTTGAGGGCCTGTACCGTATACGTGGGGTATACCGTATTGAAACATTGAAGATGTTTTCTAGTACCACGAACCTAAGACTGGTGCATCGGTCAAGAGGTGTCGTGATTGAGCACTCGGACTGTGAGGTCCTGTGTTGTAATAAAAGTTTTAACAGTGTTTGAAAACTATGTGAGTCGTAAGCCATTTTGAACTTTGGCAAAAGAAAGATTGAACACAAAGAAAAGAACGAAACAAAAGTAATTTTGCATGCATTTGGCAGACGTGCATGCGATTCGATGCAATAATTCCCAACGGCGAAAGGTAATTCTGACTGCATTTTTCTCATGTGCCTAGTGAGGACATTTGAGACCCCATCTTACTTGCTATTGGTGCCCTGAGTGTGGACATTAGCAATGTGTTTGGCTGCGTGCCTGGCCTTGTGTGCCTGTGTGGATGGGAAGAGGTTGCGCACCTAGTGGCAGTGTGCCAAGTTAGCCACACGCAGTGTGCCTATTGGCAGTGTGCCAAGTTAGCCAGAGTGGCTATGGAGCCTGATCAACTCATTATATGTTGGGATATCTCATGAGATTAGGACGAAAATTAGATGATGAATATGAAGTGTCATGCATAATTTTCAAATCGATGATGTTTGTGGTATGGAACCCACTGATAAACTATTTGTTTATAAATGTTGATATTTGGTAAATGTTGATGTGTTTATGTGGTGGCTAGTATGTTGTTATTGAGTAAGATCCATGTATTGGTTTCTCACTCTTACATGTTCAGATGAACCCGGATATACCTTTGGTGCAATCGAGGGTTCGAACGATCATGTTTGATCGTGCGCAGTACGGTGGTGCCTGGGAGATTAACCTTGGGGCACTCAGTGCCACCTACCATGGCCCGAGTAGAGAAATTATCGGCACGATAGAGGAAGGACCAGAGCAGAGAATTCATGTCGTGGAGACGGTCGAGGTATCTCTACCTCCAGTTTGGCTATACCTGCAGTACTTGGAAGAGCTTGGATTGATGGATCCATTACCTCAGCCACATCCTCTTCAGATAGTGGGACCTGAGAAACCTCCTGCTGAAGTGGAGTTAGATGAGGGGAAGGAAGATCCAAAGGAGTAAACTGAGGACGATCTTGAGTTTCACCCTCCTGCGGTTGATGATGAGGATTCTTCTGATGACGTAGCGGAAGCGGAGGCATCATCGTCAGATTCGTCAGTTGTAGGCGAGGTTGATCATCATGATCTTCCCAATGGGTTTTAGTAGCTTGACCAGCTATAGGTATAGTTTTGGGGTAGTGAGCCTTAACAGTTTTTGATCTGTCTTCTAAGAGCCATGAGTTTTTGAATATGGTTCTGAACTAATCATTGCTGATATGTATATGTCTTAATTTCTTTGCTTAGTTTGATGGAGAATAGCCTATGCTTATGAGGGCTCTTGTGTTATCTCCTGTTATAGGTAATGTGTATTTAAAAAAGTGATGTATATATATGTATATATATGTTGTATGTTTACAATGATTCTATGTTTAAAAGAAAAAAAAAAAAAGTCAGCACTATTTTCGTAAAGAAATGTTTACTTCAAAATATATTTTCCGAAAGTAACCAGTGTTTAATAATTAAATTTCCGTTCTTGGGTAATAGTGGGATGACCCTAGAGTAGGGTGTCGCACTAGGTTTGAAGCACTTAACCTCACGAGGAAACACACGTACAAAGAAGGAAAATTCATGAGAAATATATTCAACATCATATAGATTCAAATCATTTGATTACTAATTGTTCATAGGAGAGTTGGCACAGAGACAAGAGAGAATATTCCACTCTCTAATTCTCAGAAAAAGAAACTCAAATTTTCATAAACTTCAAGATAACAATACAAGGAATGCTTGGCCCTATTTATAGAAATCCTAGAGGCCTTAAATACAACTATTAGTAAGCTAGATATACTGAAATATAATGGGAATGTAAGAAATAAAAATGTTAAAAATAGTGGCTTGGTGGTTGAAGGTTGAGAGTAATGACTATGGTTGATGCAGGGGGGCTTCTGGATCATGCATTTCTATCAAGAGTGCCAAAAGTACTGGGATTATTGAGAATTTCTAACAAAAGTTGGTTTGATTATAAAAACAAAATAGGAATTGCTGTATCATTAAAATATTTTTTGCATAAAATTCTTGTTTTTTAAACAGTAAGTTTTTAATGCACCATATTTGTATTTCAACTGAGTATCTCTCGTGTCATAAGATAGATGTTTCTAAAAATCAACAATGCTATGTGGTGCGAACCACATTTCGTAAAAGGTGTAACAAAGGAAAACTAACCAATCAGGAGTGAGATAGCAATAAGGAAGAGAGAGAGAGTAAATCTTCAGATGCAAAACGCAAAGTAATTTTCTCTTTTCGCACGTCGTTTCACGAACTGAAGTTCGTACTAGCTAGCATTTTTTTCTTAAAAAATTAACCGGGACTTCTAGCAATGGATGGGCTGGATGCACTATACATGCGAGGAGTAGTTACATGGTTGTAAATTAAAGTAGTGTTGTGGATATTGCATTAAATTATTATTTATCGAAAAATTATTTTAACATCCGAATTCGACATCCGTAGCAAACGCCATATACCTTTGAAAATCGTTGTTCCTTGGATTGAGTGAAAGAATTAAGAGAAAGTATAAAAAGAAATGTAAAGAGTACATTTATACGATGTTGATTTTGATTTTAGTTGTATAAATAACTTTTCTCATTATTTATAGATTAACGTTAGTGAAATAAACGCAAATACGGGTTAGGGTACCTTTTGTTACAAAAGGTACCTTTTTATAGATGAACCTTGCACGGTATTTTGGTTACATTGGTTCTTCCCTTTTGTTCTTTTCTTGTATACGGGTTAGGGTACCCCTTGCACCATTTTATCTATATATTTTTACTTATAAAAAAGCGCAAATACGTAAATTTATTATTAAGGCTAAAATATTATTTTGGTCCCTTAAGTTAGTTTTTAGATTCATTTATCCGTCAACTTTAAAATGATTTATTTTGGCCCCTAATGTATAAAACGTTATACATTTTGTTTCCTTTTGTCACATTCGTCCGTGACGACGTTAACGGTGTCCTATGTTGAGGTACCAAAATGAATCTACTTAAAACTTTGAGTGACCGGATGAATTTACTTAAATATAAAACTACCACATCATATATTGTTAACTGTCACGTAAGACACCGTTAACATCATTATAGACGGATGTGAGAGAAGGTATAATGTCTTGCTTAGATGTTGAAAATGTTTTCCCCAAAGTATGAATAGATATCAAAGAGTCTGCAAGTCTACACCACAATTTAGACACCAATTGTTAATGCATTACATTCGTGTTTCAGCTGTGAATCTCTCGTGAAACAGGTGCTTCCGAAAAACAAATTAATTTGATCATTAAATAACTGAAATTTTCTAACTCGGCATGAGATGGATGCATGGACCATTAATAAGAAGGTGAGTTTATCGCGGCCAAAACTAATTGGATGACCCCTAGGATGACTGTTAAAGAGGGAGAAGCTTTGGGTCTCCTTAAAGTGGGCAGATACTCTTCAGCTTCAGCGAGTGATTTTTGAAATGGACTCTCAATTGGTTATCAACAACATTAGCTCCCAGAAAGAAGATCTGTTTAAGTTTGGGGCCATTAATTAATCAAGATTGTAAGGTTATTTTAGCTTTGAAACCAAATTTTGTTGGGAAGTTTGTTAAGAGACGAGCGAATGCAATTGCCTTTATGATAGCTATGGCGGCTACTTCTTGACCTGGTCCATATGTCTTTGAGTTTTTACCAACATGTATTTCAAACTTTATCTTTAATGAAATGATATGAGGTTGCTTTTGTAAAAAAAAAAAAAAAAAAAGACACGCATATTGTAGAATTTGAAATATTTTTTTAATGAAAATATATTTTTTCTTTTTCTTGATAAAAGAGAAAGCAAGAAACAGAAATAACTAACTAAATGGGGGAAACAAACTCCCCTAGCATCCTCTTCTACACATAAGCTTAATTGAGCAGGAGCAACTTCTAACCAAGTGCAAGAAAGGGGACCAGAGTGGCCCAGGTTGGCAAGAAAATAAACGCTTCTATTTCCTTCTTGATAGGTATGCTGGACTGAGCAATTCCAACTATTTTCCCCAAGCATAGCTGAAACTTCATCAAGGTGAGGTTTGAAGTATAGGGATAAAGAGCTTCTTAGTCAGTTCATGTTGATCACAACTTCCGAATCCAACTCAATAATAATCCAAGGCAAAAGAAGGCTACGAGCAAGTTTGAGACCAAGGAATAAACCCCAAAGCTCTGTAGCACAGAAGTGGTATTTCCCAAATTGCAATGGAAACCAGCTAAAAAGTTGCCTAAGCGATTTCGAATAAGGCCGCCACAAGCTGACATACAATTGGGTAAGTGTCCCAATGGCAGGTCATTTGGATCCGTTATAAGACTAATCTCTGCTCGGGGTCCAATAGCAGTTAAGGTCTTGCCCCCTCCCCAAGGATGCATTCGATGGGAATCGATCCTGAGACTTTCCCCCACCAACTCAATGCTGCTTGCCAACTGAGCTGCACACATTGGGTACTTTTTTATTAACATATTTAATGTATTATATTCTACATTCTTATCAATTGAATTTTTCAATTCAATAAATCAGGGATTTGCTCAAATCTTGCTAATCAATATATGTTGTTATTTTAGAGTGAAATTTATAATACTTTAAAATATTAATTCAAAATAACAACCAATAGTAAAAAATTAAATTTGTTTTCGTCTCTTTCTCTCTCATAACATGAGAGGGACCGAAGAGATTAAAATAAATAATATTACAACTATACATTTGCAATCCATATCCAAGCTTTTCTTCGAGGGGAAACAAAAACCTCCACATAAGGTAGCATTTTGAAATTTGCAATTTTTGAAAGCATAAATTGACACATAGTAATCTATAGTTTATATAAAACTCAATAAGTTGTACTGTATAGTACACGTGCCAAATGATAATCATCCATATATATATATATATATATATATATATATATATATATATATATATATATATATATATATTTTATATATTGTATACAAAGCTGCATTCAGAAGCATTCATCAATGCATCCTCTGACTTATTTTACTTTTAACTAAAATCTATCTGATTCACTGTCCATCATACTATTCATCCATCCCATTTGTTGATAATTTATTTATATATTTTTAGATTTTTTTCTCTTAATATCTTTAACGTTTCTTTACAAGAATAAAATAATAAAAGATTATATTCAACGACAATAATAGTCAATAAAACTTAAAAAACATATTTTAAAATAATAATTAAATAAATAAGACACCATTGAGTTATAAAAAATAATAATAGATGATAAAACATGGTAAAAAAGTTACTATATGGCATAATACGTGATGAACTTGGATAGAAAAATACACAATTTAAAATAATAATAATAAATAAATTATGAAAATGGAACTTAATGAAAAAAGTTATTATTTAAAAATTATTTTAAAATGATATATAAATTTGAGTGACGAATTTAGTTTATCAGAAAATGATGATGATAACAATAACAATATAAATAATAATAATATCAAATAAAGAATATAAATTGTGCTAGAAAGTTCAGAATTTATAATAAAAATTTGAGTTGAGTGGGCAAAAACATTGTCGTCAATCGTTGGTGTAACCCCCGTGCATCGCACGGGTAACTTTCTAGTTGGATACAAATTAGCATACACGCATTGATACACGGGGTAAGGAAGTGAATATATAGAGACAGAGAAAGATCAAGAGAAGTTGTGTAAGTTGGTAAAGTGAGGACGACTCTCAACGATAGAGATACTTTGGTATTTTTTTTGTTTTCCAGGATATCTCTGCACGAAAGATACTTTGGTAAGAAAATTTTGAAAATTCATGTATCCGTGTGATTATAAACGTCGACTCAAAGTGATCTGTTTAATTTCTTCATCCATTATTCTTGTTGTTCGCATTCTTTTTTAAATTTTTTGAATGGTTGTTTCAGCTGTTCCTTTCATTTTTAGGTCTTGAAGATGATCCTCCAATAACTAAAATTCGATATTTTACTAGCGCCAAGCGCCAGTTGAGAATAGGCATTGACCGATGGTGAAGAAGGGACCATGTTTGCATTGCGGAATAAATTGTATGTCCTCTCTTCCTGTGGTTATTGGGAATATTAGTTAGATTAATTTTATTATAGATATCTTGTTTCAAAGCATTGATTTTTTTTAATCAATTAACTGAATTGGCTTAATATATATCTGAAGCTTTTTTTATTAACAAAAAATGATATTAAAAAATTATAACTGAATAAACAACCTTATACTATATATTTACATTTATCGGGAAAAAGGATAGAATAAAATTTATTAGGAGAGACTAAATTCTGAATTCGCTCAAATGAATTATTGCACTTAATAAAATTTTAATTTTAAAAATTACAAGGGAATATATGATATATGAGATGAACATAAATGAAAAGAATTTTGAAATAAAAAATCAACTAAGAGAATCATATAATTAATAATTGCCATAACGAATATAAAATTTATTAATGGATATCCTTTTCCAAAAATAATATGGTGAGTCATATATCGCTATTCTTTGACCACCTGAGGTTGGCATGAGTGGTTAAAGGCATCTCGTCCCTTAACCATGGTCTCGGGTTCGAGTCTTGGGTATGGAAAAAACCTCAACTGGGAGGGATGCTACCTATAGAGGTGTCGAACAAACTCACGCGGGAGATTAGCCCCGTCTCAGGTTGGCGGTGGGATACTTCGCGAAGTAGATCGAAAAAAAAAATATCACTAATCTTTTTTTTTACTGGAAATATATCGCTATTTGCCAGCAAAAGCATGTGATACGTAAATGGAAAATGCTAGTTTACATTAATCCAATTTACGAAATAGAAGGTAAATTTCAATTTTCAAATGCTCAACCCAAAACATTAAAAAGAATGAATTGGTTGATTTATTTTCTCACACACACACATATATATATATATTATCTTGAAAAAGTATACACCGGTTCCTTTTCTACTGAAAATTATGTTGCACTTATTCAAATAAAAGTTATTTATAAGTTTCACGCATTTCTTCTTCCTCTTGCATTGGCATCGATAAAAACATGGTTTCAATTCAACAGTTACTCCACTTGGGCGTAACGGACCAGCTGAGAAGCTAGTGTTGTGTAACGCTGGTGGATCACGATATAAGTTGAAAGGAAACCTTGAAAACTATTTCCCCAAGAATGCCCAATTTCAATTATGCCTGAATAAATATGATGGAAGCAATCTCAATGTGGAAGAAAAACCAAAACTTTCATATCATGTTATAGGTACAGGTAATGGAAACAACAGTACAAATGGTAAGTTAATCTCAGACGTCCTCTCTAGATCTCTCTATCTATGTTTATATTATTTTTTTAGGGAAATCTATGTTTATATGTTAGACACACACACGTAGCCATTTTCATAGAATTTTAGTTATTTATTGATACTTATGATTTTAAATTACGGTTGTCATCATGGTAATATTACATTTATTGCAATTATAGATAATTAATCACAATAAAATATTGTCAATCCGACTATAATTACTAAGGCTATGTTTGATAAGATGGATTGAAGTAATCAGTAATGAAGTGAAGCGTTTGAAAAACAATAACTCATTGTTTGAGAGTTTATTAAGTAACGAGTGAGATGGTTTAGGATGGTTACCCAAACCACTCCATATCACCTAAACCCTCTATTTGTATACCCTCCAAATTGAGGGGCTTGAGATTCCCTCATTAAACCTTCTAAACAATGGAATGATATACTTTTATCTCTCTACTCCACTCCATTACTAACTACTAACGATCTCCTTCAAAACTCCCAAACATAGCCTAAAACTATGGCACGATTCTATGTATTTATCAATGTTTTAGGATATAAAATCTACCAGTTGTACTCCCATTAATATTAATTTCATTGGTTGAAAAAAAAAATCTATGGTTCCATACAACATTTTGTGACTACCTCACTTCAGTAATAACTTATTATATTTTTCATCAAAACTTTACTTCTTACTTGTAGAGTTGTATTCTAATGATTAGTAGCTTTCATTTTCTTAATTAGGTGGCGGGATAAGTCCAAATTTATGGAACTCTAAAATCCCTTCAAAGAAACGATCAATGGTGGTATACAAGCGAATCACACCAATGGAAAAGTTTCATAAGCAGCTTCTCAGTTTGTTGAGATGTCAAGGGCAATCGAATGAGTCGTTCTCAGAAGAGGTTTTGTTGCTAGATAACGTGAACAACTTCATACCCGTAAATGAGATAGGTCTTGGAGGCATTCTTCTTCAGCCAGATCAGGGATCATTAGTATGATCTTCAATATAGTTAAATATTAACCATGTAAATGATCTAATACAGGTTTGGCTTTAATTAAGGTTTTTGTTTCTGAAATGTGCACATAACTATAGACTGAATTTGAGTCTTTGTGTAAGACTTGGGATTATTAAAACGGTTTATTTATTTTTATTTCATTTTATTTTTTGGATTTCTTTAAAATATTCATCTGCAAGTTTTTTTGTGAAAATGATCGATCACCACACTACACTTGAATAGAGGGAGTGTTATGAATCCCACATTGAGTAGACAATGATGCTCGATGTGGTACTTAAGTCATGAGGCTCTCCCGCCTAATGAATTAGTCTTTTGGGTTAGACTCTTTTCATGGGCTTAAGTCTAAAAGGGAGCATGTATTTTAAAATGGTTCGGGTGGGTTTTTGGTTGAAAAAAAAGCACTTAAGAAGAACTACTCTATGTATTTGGTTTCTTATTGATTTTGGCCCCAACGTGCTTCCAATTGAAGCTATATGTCACGTCAATTACAAGGTGATTCCAAATACATAGAATATAGCTTCTATGTCCCCAACATGTGTTTGAAGTTTCTTTTGGACTTTGGTCGATATTCTTTCAAACAAAGTTGTGAAATTAACTCTTGGATCGATAATGATAATTGAGTAAAGCCCCTAAAGTGTTTAGACATGTATATTTGAATATACTTGTCACTACATTTATATATTTTTTCTCAACATCATATTGATTCCAATCATTTGATTACTAATTGTTCATAGGAGAGTGTCAATTGTCAAGTACTAGGATTATTGAGAACTTCTTACAATTTGACTATAAAAAATTTATATAAAAGCTATGCAAGTGAGTTCACGGAGCTATGCAATAAAGATCTTGATTTTACTTGTGCAAGAACAAATCCTTTTTACGGAAAGAAAATGGCAATGTATTTCCTAACAAATTGTTTGAGAAACTAGGTTCGAAACACTTAACCTCACGAGGAAACACACGTACAAAGAAGGAAATTTCATGAGAAATATATTCAACATCATATAGATTCAAATCATTTGATTACTAATTGTTCATATGAGAGTAGGCACAGAGACAAGAGAGAATATTCCACTCTCTAATTCTCACAAAAAGAAACTCAAATTTTCATAAACTTTAAGATGACAATACAAGGAATGATTGGCCCTATTTATAGCAATCCTAGAGGCCTTAGATACAACTATAAGTAAGCTAGAAATACTGAAATATAATGGGAACGCAAGAAATCAAAATGTCAAAAATAGTGGCTAGGTGTTTGAAGGTTGAGAGTAATGACTATGGTTGATGCGGGGGGGGGTTATAGATCATAGGGGGGCTTCTGGATCATGCATTTGTATCAAGAGTGCAAAAAGTACAAGGATTATTGAGAATTTCTAACAAAAGTTGGTTTCATTATAAAAATAAAATAGGAATTGCCATATCATTAAAATATTTTTTGTATAAAATTCTTGTTATTTAAACAGTAAGTTTTTAATGCACCATATTCGTATTTCAACTGAGTATCTCTCGTGTCGTGAGATAGATGTTTCTTAAAATCAAAATGATCTTTAAATAATCAGTAATGCTATGTGGTGCGAACCACATTTCGTAAAAGGTGTAACGAAGGAAAACTAACCAATCAGGAGTGGGATAGCAATAAGGAGGAGAGAGAGTGTTAATCTTCAGATGCAAAACACAGTAATTTTTGCTTTTCGCAGGTCGTTTCACGAACTGAAGTTCGTACTATCTAGTATTTTTCTTAAATAATTAACCGGAACTTCTAACAATGGATGGGCTGGATGTACTATACATGCGAGGAGTAGTTACATGGTTGTAAATTAAAGTAGTGTTGTGGATACTACATTAAATTATTATTTATCAGAAAATTATTTTAACATCCGAATTCGACATCTGTTGTAACACCCTAGTTTTTACACATATGATTAATTATTTTATTTGGATGTTTATGTTTATTTTGTTATGTGGTTTAGTTGAGTAATTAAATTGCTCTCTTCAAATTATTTTATTGGGTGCGTTAGCACTGACTTATTTCAGCGAATGCACGCTTATTAGACAATAATTTACGTTATTGTCACTATTATTACCAGTACAGAAAAATGTTTTAAATAATATGATTAAGAGAAAAGCATTCCCATATTTTCATCCTATTTAATTTTAGATTTGAAAATAAACTGGTTTGACCTTAATCAGATATTAAATTTTGGACCGAGTATTTTCTTAGTTGATCAGTTCAACTATTTAGCTTTACTCTAGTTTGAATTTCGAAATCATATATTTATCAACCTTTATTTTTAGATTCCAAAAAGTAAAAACATGTTTATTTTAGGCCTAATATTTATCACTCATTTTGTACCCACCAGTACAAAAATAAGAAAATTCTCTCTCCTCTCTTTCTAAGTAACCCGTAAACCCACCCCTACCCCTCACTTTCTCTTTTCTTTCTTTGCTGTCTTCTTTTTCTCTTTTTTATTTTCACCTTCTTTCTCCATCAAACCCACACACTTCCTTCTCTTCACCTCCATCTTCCTCCTCCTTCCTCTCACCATAGCAGCGCCGGCCACACCGCCTGGAAGCTCGCCGGCCGCCGCTCAACGTAGGGAGGAGAAGACGCGATGGCGCCACCGCCTGCACGTGTTGCTACCGCGTGAAAACGCGTCTGCCATCACGCGATCGTCGCTCCACTATGGTAAGCACCGCGCGCCGCCGCCTCCATGGTGGTTCCCACTATGTGAGTCATCTTAATCTCTTCCTTCTTCCTTGGTCTTACTCTATCTCTCTTGTTGGAACAGAACCACCAGGAACCGCCACTGGCCGCCGCGTCGCTGTCGTCCGCCGCCGCATCGCCGCATCACAGCACCACCACAACTTTTTCTTCTTCCTTGGGTGAGTCAAAACCCTCTCTTGTGTCTAAGATTCAAAACCCCCAAATTGATTTTGAAACCCTAACCCTTTGATTTCAGATTTTAATCTTAAAATTAAACCTTGTTTTATGAAATTGGGAATGTGAATTGGTGTTTCCCTAAACCAATTTCATTATTCTTTAGTTAAAATGAGTTTTCCCAAAATTGTATTTAGGAGCCCTAAACCCCAATTTGATTTTATTTGAATTTGGTTATGTTTTTGTGAAATTAATTATGATTTAGTGCAATTAGGACTCTTAATTGATGATTCCCAAGTTCTTTTTCATGATCCTTTAATCAAAACAAAGTTTCCTCAAAGGGTATTGTGAAGCGTAAGTTCCAAACATGATTTTCTTTGAAAATAACCTTGTTTGGTAATAAGATAAAGTGTTTAGATCAACTTAGAATGTGTGTTTGGTCATGTGTAATTGATTTCTTGATTTCTGGTTGTTGCGCGTTGTTGGATTCCCTCTCTGAGACGTTTGACACGGCTATGCTTGCTTGATGGAGTAGATATGAGCTAACGTGAGCATTAAGACGAGGATCCTTTACTTGTCTTCAAAGGTAAGGGGAGCTTACCTGAGGGATTTTTCTCAATAACCATTTGCTTTTAGTGTAGTATGTATAATTTATGTGGTTGTGGTTATATGTTTATGTTATTTACGTTGTGTTGTTTATCTGTGGATCGGTGTTTGATCTGTTTTTAATTTATTTGATTATCTGCAGTTGTATATTATATTGCTATGATGCATGATATGCCTGGTGATATAATTCTGATAATTGTTGTTGAATGTTGTTTGTGAGTGTTGTTTGAGAAGCCTGACAGTGGTCAGTGCACAACCGATTAATCATATAAAAGCTTTAATAAGTTGTGAAAAGATTATATTCAATGTTTTATGGGAAATGTTGAAATATAATAGTGGTGGAAAATATGGTTTTGGAAAAATAATGAGTTTTGAGAAATATTATTATTTTAATGATTTAGTAATAAAAAAAATGAAATGAGTCACAATGAGAGCGAAACCGTGAAAATATTTTATGAAATTAATTGGTGAAAATAAGTTAATTATGATTTTATAAAATTGTTTAAGTGGAAAAAGCTAAATTTTGGCTTTAAAAGCTTTAAAAATGATAATTGACGGCAAATTTGGAAAAGTGTCGATGGCAAGAATCTTGAAACGGCAATTCGTATTTTAAGTAATTTTAAAACCTCAAGTGACTCACCTTTGTGAAAACTAAGTTTTATTATTTAAAGATTTTATTGAAGAATTTCCCATTTGAAAAGATTTCTCGAAAGCAAAATTAATTCAACTGTGTTGAAAGTGGTGTGGAACTTAGTAACCGAGACGTCGGGGTACTAAGGTTCTTTGTTGTTATGGACTTGGGGTCCTTTAGACTTTGAGGTCCTGTAGACTTGGTGTCTACTATATATGTGGTGTATACTGTGTTTAAACATTTAAGATGTTTTCTATTACCACGAACCTATGACTGGTGCATCGGTCGAGAGGTGTCGTGATTGAGCACTCGAACTGTGAGGTCCTGTGTTGGAATGAAAGTTTTAAAGATATTAAAACTATGTGAGTCGTAAGCCATTTTGAGCTTCGGAAAAGAAAGATTGAACACAAAGAAAAGTGTTGAGAACAAAGTGTTTTTCTTGCATGCATTTTGGCAGACGTGCCTACGAGGTTAATCATGATATCTTGATGATGTTCATGTCTCGACATATTTGTTAATCATGGTATCTTTATGATATTCATGTAATCGACGTATTCATTGTGCCCTTGGCCAATCAACGTACAATGAAAAATCCATAAATCGACGTTCTCACTGTTCCGGACAGTGGACTATGGTAAAATCGACGTGCCTCTGTTGGCAAAATCGATGTGCCTCTGTTGGCAAAAATCGACGTGCCTCTGTTGGCAATCGAGCTTGATCAGCTCATTTTAAATGACGTTGGGGGTCTCTGGAGATTAAGTGTGGATGTTTAGATGATGTATAGAAGTGTTCATGCATAGTTTTCCAACGTTGATGTTTGGGGTGTGAAACCCATTGATAAACTGTATGCTATAGTATTGATGCTTATGTTGTTATAAATATGTATATGTGTATATGTCTTCTTTTGTGTTGCGCATTTAGTCATTGTGTTCAATCCATATATTGGCATCTCACCCTTACATATATATCAGGTTTCTTCTGGTTCGCTATTGTACCCTGGGTACTTTAGTACAGATGGTACAGAGGAGTCTCCCTAAGTCACTCAGAGACTTAGATCTGGTTGTTTGATGAAGTACTTGATCGTGGAGTGACCACGTGAGTTTTCCTCGGGAATAACCTTTAGAATGACCAGCTTAGGGTTTGAAACTTAGATTATTTTTTATAGTATGTATGAGTATGGATCAGAGAGCCTTTATTTTAAAATGGAATGTTTATGGCTCGGAGAGCGTCTCTTTTGAATGAAAACTAAAATATTTCCTTTTGGTCATGTATAGCTAATTGACATAACTATTTTTAGCATATTACTGCCTGGTTGTATTTGGTGTAACTGGAATTCTGGAATGAAAATGTAATTATTTTAGCAGGTGTTCTTTTACCTGGGATGGCCAAATTACAGAGGAGACTCTGTCGAAATTTTCGTAAAAATACTAGCTTTTATTCAAGTATATTCTTTACATTAAATAGGCTTGCCAGGTTATGATAGTAAGTTTGTGTGCCGATCAAGGTTTAGGTGTGGAGTCGTGACAAAATTTTTATACCTAATTTCAGACACTTATGTACTTATATAAATTATTTTCCGAAAGCACCAGCAAATTATCTTTTAATTTAAATTCCGCATGTGTTACGTAAGTAATGCCCAGGGGGGTGTTACATCCGTAGCAAACACCATATACCTGTGAAAATCGTTGTTCCTTGGATTGTGTGAAAGAATTAAGAGAAAGTATAAAAAGAAATGGAAAGAGTATATTCATACGATGTTGATTTTGATTTTAGTTGTATAAATAACATTGCTCATTATTTATAGATTAACGTTAGTGAAATAAACGTAAATACGGGTTAGGGTACCTTTTGTTACAAAAGGTACCTTTTTATAGATTAACCTTGCACGGTATTTTGGTTACATTGGTTCTTCTGTTTTGTTCTTTTCTTATATATGGGTTAGAGTACCCTTTGTACCATTTTATCAATATATTTTTGCTTATAAAAAAAGCGCAAATACGTAAATTTATTATTAAAGCTAAAGTATTATTTTGGTCCCTTAAGTTAGTTTTTAGAATCATTTATCCCTCAACTTTAAAAGGATTTATTTTGGTCCCTAATGTATGAAACATTATACATTTTGTTTCCTTTTGTCATATCCGTTCGTAACGACATTTGAGACGCCCCTACGTCCCATTAAAGAAAACCCAAAATATTATGACCTAATTTCGTTATTATCGTTAAGCGAGTATATTAAAACAGCGAAAAATTTAAAACTTAAAACTATAAACACATATGTAAACATACATCCAGCACATAACTATAAATATATACATACATACCAGTACTGCTGTCAAGGGATTCCCCTCCGTAGGATCCCGATATATACACAAGCTGGTGACATCAATAAAAGATGCATGAAGAAAATCATTTTTCATAACCTACATTAAAATAAATAAGTTTTCGTTAATGAAAATGATTTTTGGAAATAAGATTTCATAAGAAACGCTCATCCAACACAAGTGATAGAAGCGCTCGTCCAACAAAAGTGATAGAAGCGAGCGCTCGTCCACTGAAGTGATACAAGCGCTCGTCCACTAAAGTGACAGAAGTGCTCATCCACAAAAGTGATACAAGAGCTCGTCCACTAAAGTGATAGAAGTGTTCGTCCACTAAAGTGACAGAAGTGCTCGTCCACTAAAGTGATACAAGCACTCATCCACTAAAGTGACAGAAGTGCCCGTCCACTAAAGTGACAGAAGTGCTCGTCCACTAAAGTGACGAAAGTGCTCATCCACACAAGTGACAGATGCGCTCATCCACACAAGTCTTTGTACTTTCTAAGTCCTTAATGAGAAGCTCCATCCAATGACGTGGCATTTGGAGCTCGTCTACTAGGTTACGTTCAACCGGTTAAAGGGTCCAATGACATGGCATATGGAGCTCGTCTACTATCAACTACGAGCCCTGAGGATTGAAGACGACGCCGATGTAAAATCTTATTTCAAGAACCAGAATCAACAAAGCAAATTGTTATCAGACTCAAATCTGTTTTGATTGATCCCAATGGCTATAACTTGTTTTCTCTATAAAGTGGGATCAAAGGAACACTTTTATCAATATCAATATCAATACATATATCATAACATATCAGAATTACATGAAATCAATTTGAGAGATCAATTGTGAAAATCATTCATCATCTTTCTTGAGCTTATTGTGAAAAGAGTGTTTCATTCTCATAAGTGCTTCTATTTGTATATATGACTATTGAGAGTTAGGAATCAATTTTTTGTTCTATTTGACTGTAAAGAGAGAGGGAGTCTCTCTAAGTGATTAGGGTGAGGTATCCCTAAGGAATAACATTGAGGCTCTTCACAAGAGTGTGGTATCTCGAGGTGAATGAGTGCTCTGTGGTGTAAAGATTTTTCAAGCTACCTGGCTAAAGCTTGTTGTGACAGTGTGTGAAAACCCACAGGTGGAGTGTGGACTGGATGTACGTCATAGTGGTGGTGACTGAACCAGGATAAATCTGGTTGTGTGGTATCTCTAAACTCAAACTCTTTAATTTCTGTCTTGCGCATATAACTATGATCTTGATGTTCTAAGAGTTCAATTGATATCAGTTCTTGATTTGCATAATCAGTATTGAACCTTGAGTAAACTGTAATAATAACTGTGTATTCAATTCTATTCTTAAGGATCAATATTTGAATCGAATCTTGCATCATATGTGATCAAATTCGAATAGCTTAATTTCTGTTTCTTAATCACTGAAACTGAAACCTGCAAGTTTGTTCTTGATTGTTAATGCTTGTATCTGAAACTTGCATAACTTGTTATTAATTTTTAAAGGCTTAATTAGTTTCTGTATTTTGTTATTATTGAGTTTTGAACCCGAACCTATTCTGAATTAATCTTTCGGAATCAATCTCTCTTATCTTCATCACCTTCTATTCAAGATTTTATATAAAGCCCTTCACTGTTTTTGTAAAAGATACTGAGGCCACAAATCTGAAAACTAAAGTTTTGTGAAAAGTTTTTAAGAGGAAAATATTTTTAAGAAAACTCAATTCACCCCCACCCCCCCCCCCCCCCCTCCCTCCTGAGTCGTTGAAGCCAAAAACAACAGGAATAAACCCCAAAACTCTGCTAGCACAGAAGTGGCATTTCCCAAATTGCAATGGAAACCAGCTAAAAAGTTGCCAAAGTGATTTCGAAGCCACCACAAGCTGACGTACAAATGGGTAAGTGTCCACACGGCTTAGGTCATTTGGACCCGTTATGGGACTAATCTCTGCTCGGGGTCCAATAGCAGCTTAAGGTCCAGCCCCCTCCCCAAGGATGCATTCGATGGGAATCGATCCTGAGACCTTCCCCCACCAACTCAGCGCTGCTTGCCAACTGGGCTGCACCATTTGGGTACTTTTTTATTAACATATTTAACGTCGACCAAAGTTCAGCATAATTTCGTCATCCATTATTCTTGCTGTTCGCATTCTTTTTAAAAAAATTTGAATTGTTGTTTCATTTGTTCCTTTCATTTTTAGGTATTGAAGATGGTCCTCCAATAACTAAAATTCGATAGTTTACTAGCGCCAAGTGCCAGTTGAGAATAGGCATTGACCGATGATGAAGAAGGGACCATGTTTGCATTGCGGAATAAATTGTATGTCCTCTCTTCTTGTGGTTATTGGGAATATTAGTTAGATTAATTTTATTATAGATATCTTGTTTCAAAGCATTTATTTTTTTTTTAATCAATTAACTGAATTGGCTTAATATATATCTGAAGCTTTTTTTATTAACAAAAAATGATATTAAAAAATTATAACTGAATAAACAACCTTATACTATACATTTACATTTATCAAGAAAAAGGATAGAATAAAATTTATTAGGAGAGAATAAATTTCTGAATTCGCTCAAATGAATTATTGCACTTAATAAAATTTTAATTTTAAAAATAAAAAGGGAATAAATGATTTATGAGATGAACATAAATGAAAATAATTTTGAAATAAAAAATCAACTAAGAGAATCATATAATTAATAATTGCCACAACGAATATAAAATTTATTAATGGATATCCTTTTCCAAAAATAATATGGTGAGTCATATATCGTTATTCTTTGACCACCTGAGGTTGGCGTGAGTGGTTAAAGGCCTCTCGTCCCTTAGCCAAGGTCTCAGATTCGAGCCTTGGGTATGGAAAAAAACCTCAGCTGGGAGGGATGTCACCCATAGAGGTGCCGAACAAACTCAAGTGGGAGATTAGTCCCCTTCTCAGGTTGGCGGTGGAATACTACTCGAAGTAGATCGGAAAAAAAAAATATCGCTAATCTTTTTTTTACTGGAAATATATTGCTATTTGCTAGCAAAAGCATGTGATACGTACATGGAAAATGCTCTTTTACATTAATCCAATTTACGAAATAGAAGGTAAATTTCAATTTTCAAATGCTCAACCCAAAATATTAAAAAGAATGAATTGGTTGATTTATTTTCTCATATATATATATATATATATATATATATATATATATATATATATATATATATATATATATATAATCTTGAAAAAGTATACACCGCTTCCCTTTTTTTTACTGAAAATTATGTTGCACTTATTCAAATAGAAGTTATTTATAAGTTTCGCGCATTTCTTCTTCCTCTTGCACTGGCATCGATAATAACATGGTTACAATTCAACAGTTACTCCACTTTGGCGTAACGGACCAGCTGAGAAGCCAGTGTTGTGTAACGTACGCTTGTGGATCGCGATATAAGTTGAAAGGAAACCTTGAAAACTATTTCCCCAAGAATGCCCAATTTCAGTTATGCCTGAATAAATATGATGGAATGATAGTGTGATTTTACATCATGTTTCCTGTACACTCTTGCATGCATTTTTCATATATATTAGGCATACTTTATTTGATTTTAGTTAGTTTTTCTCTTGGAACGGGTGAGGCGGTTTCTTGGTGTTGTTTTGCAGGAATTCAAGGAAAAATGCTCAGAATAGCCATGGCGGAGCTTGGATGAAGACAGAACCTGAAAAGTGAAGAAAATGACCCAAGTAGAGCCCATCACGGCCGTGATCGAACAATAATTGAGAAGAAAGAAGGCAAAAGTCAGAAGCTGTCACGGCCTAGCCGTGACGCCCATCACGGCCGTGACATGTTAATGGAGCCAGACCCCCTCTTGGTAGAATCTGTCACGGCCAAGCCGTGAAACCCATCACAGCCGTGACAGATCATTTGGTGAAGGCAGAAGCTATCATGTCCTACCCGTGATGAGCATCACGGCCGTGATGCTCCAATATTTGAAAGTGTGCCAAGGCAGAAAGCATCACGGCCAGGCCGTGACGCGAATCCTGATTGTTAAAAAGGCACGCGCAGAACAGAAGTTTGGAGGTTTTGAACCCTAGAAGTCTTTCTCTGAACAAGGGGCAGCTGCACAAGGAGTCCATGGCGTTCTTCCCTCTTTTCATCTCTATTTCTTTTGTTGTGGTTATGATCATGAGTGGCTAAACTCCATTGTTGGGGTTAGGGTAGCTATCTCTGAATTCTCATGTATTTGATTTGATCTTGTAATACAGTTTTTACTTCGTTATTGAGTGATTGATTTATGTGTTTAATGCTTGTTGTGGCTAGCACCCCCATGACTTAATCAGAGTTTTGATATCCAATTGGAAAATTCGTATTAGAACCGGAACTGAAATTTATCACCTAGTAAATCTTGTATCTAGGAATGGAACTAGGTTTATTAGCAATCGCGTAATCTCTAATCTTAATGCAATTTCACTAATCTAGGCCACCTAAGGAATTAGGGCCTATTAGTGGATTAAGGCTCTTGTCATCCGAGGAATCGGGGCTTGAGTAATTTAGTGAATTGATTGTCATAATTGAAGTGGAAACTGTTTATTAGTCATGTCATTGCACGGGGATGAAGTTTAGTGAACCTAATCCTAGCGTTGTTCTCATATTTGAAGAATCCTTTTAATTGTCTTCCAAGTGTTCGATAGAATTTCTCAAAGAAATTTTATCTTTATTTTGTTTAGTTTAGTTTTAAATGTTATTTGGGCTTGGTAGTTACTATCGAGCTCCCTTCAATCCAAATATCCGCTTGGATAGTAATCGATTCGGTACGTGTTAGTAATTGTCACAGTCCTCGTGGGAACGATAAACGGTCTTACCACCGTATTACTTGCACAACTGGGTATACTTGCCCAGATTCGTCAACAAGTTTTTGGTGCCGTTGCCGGGGGCTGCGTTTCAATACTAGCATATCCCTTTTGGTTACTAATTTAAGCAAAAAAAAATTCTGTTATAATTTGTTTTCTGTCATAATTCTCTGTTGTTTTTGCTGTCATTTTTCTGGTGTATTTGTTGTTGTGTGCTGACTTTTACTGCTAACACTCTTGTTTGCTAGACTGTTTGTTTATGCGAGGTACTATCCCAGCTGACCAACTACTCCACGATCCTGAAATTGAAAGAACAGCTAGGAAGAGTCGAAGGCAAGTAAGGGAGCAGAAACTGTTAGAACAGCAACAAGAGGAACAAGAGACCTCCACCTCTCAAGTTCAGCAAGAAAGACTCAGAATGGCAGACAATGATGAAGGTGCTCCACCACGGAGGACACTTGGTGACTACGGCAATACAAATGTCAATCGGCATGTCACCAGCATAGTGAGGCCCCCAATTAACTGCAACAACTTTGAAATCAAGCCAACTCTTTTGAATTTGGTTGCACAAAATCAGTTTGTCGGGTTGGAAAAGGAAGATCCCAATAGTCATATCTCCAACTTCATTGAGATATGTGATACGATGAAGCATAATGGTGCCTCTGAGGATGCAATCCGCCTAAGGGCGTTTCCCTTCTCTTTAAGAGATAGGGCCAAGGATTGGCTCCAATCTCAACCAAGGGGGAGCATTACTACATGGGATGATTTAGAGGCAAAATTTCTGGCAAGGTTCTTCCCCACCTCAAGATTTGTCAAGACAAGGGGTGACATCATAAGATTCGCTCAACAAGAAGGTGAGACTCTTCATGACGCCTGGGAAAGGTTCAAGGAATTGCTTCGAAGATGTCCAAACCATGGGTTTGATGATCATACCCAAATGCAAACATTCTGCAATGGACTGAGGTCGTCAACCAGGTATATGTTGAATGCCTCAGCTGGAGGGTCCATGAACACGAAGACAACAGAGGAAGCACTGATTTTGATAGAGGCTATGGCATCAAACGACTACTTGATGCATCATAATCGGGGTCCCACATCAAGAAGGGGAGTGTTGGAGTTAGATTCGCAATCTGCACTGTTGGCTCAGAATAAACTCATGACACAACAACTGGAGTCCATTACCAAGCAACTCGCTCAACTCCCACAACAACTCCAAACTGTTCAAGGCACAACCATGCCACCTCAACAGGTAATGTGATGTGATTTTTGTGGCGGAGATCATGATAATGGAAGATGTGAAGCACCGCCTAGTTCCCATGAGGAAGCTAATTATATGGGGAACTATGGGCGGCCAGGCAACAACCAATACTCCAACAACTACAACCAAGGATGGAGGAATCAATCGAGTTTTGGTTGGAAACAAGATGCCGGACAAACAAGCAAGCCTCAACCCACACCACCACCTCAAGATCGGACTTCTATCTTGGAGAACACTCTCAATCAATTCATGCAGATGTCCATGTCAAACCAGAAAAACATTGATGCATCCATAAAAAACTTGGAGGTTCAAGTTGGACAGATTGCAAAGCAACTAGCAGAACAATCCAGCAGCAATTTTTCAGGTAACACTCAGACAAATCCTAAAGAGCATTGCAAGGCTATTGTTTTGAGGAGTGGTAAAAATCTTAAGCAAGAGGGTGGTGAGCCTTTGTTGAAAAATCAGAGAGAGGCTGAAGAAACAGAAATGAATGCTAAAAATACTGAACTGAGTGAAGAAAAAGGTAAAGAGGTTGTAGTTGAGGAAGAAGAAAAGTCCAGTGAACAAGACAAGAGGGAGAAGCTAGTGGATGAGAATTCAATCTTGAGGAAGACTAAAAGTCAGATTTTGAAAGATGGAGACAAGCCTCAAGTGATCCCCTCCTACGTAAAGCTACCATATCCTCATTTGAGCAAGAAAAAGGAAAAGGAAGAGCAGTTTGCCAAGTTCCTTGACATCTTCAAGAGGCTACAGATCAACATACCCTTTGCTGAAGCACTAGAGCATATGCCTACTTATGAAAAATTCATGAAGGAGTTGCTCACAAAGAAAATAAAGTTTAAAGAAGGCGAGAATGTTGCCTTGACTGAAGAGTGCAGTGCGATACTTCAAAGGAAGCTACCTCCAAAGCTTAAGGATCCTGGTAGTTTTACAATCCCCTGCACTATTGAGAGCGTTGCTATTGGGAAGGATTTGTGTGACTTGGGAGCGAGTATCAATTTGATGCCGCTTTCAATTTTGAATAAGCTTGGAGGTGGTGAGGTAAAACCAACAGGGATGGCATTGCAACTAGCTGATAGATCAATAAAGCGTCCTTATGGTATTCTGGAAGATGTCCTGGTAAAAGTAGATAAGTTTATCTTCCCAGCAGACTTTGTGATATTAGACATGGAGGAGGATGCAGAGGTTCCACTTATATTGGGGAGACCTTTTCTAGCAACTGGTCGAGCCTTGATAGATGTACAAGAAGGCCAGCTTCGACTCAGAGTGCAAGATGAAGAAGTTACCTTCAACGTATTTGAAGCTATGCATCGCCCGAGTGATGAAGAAAATTGTTTCCACTTGGACATTGTGGATGTAGTGGCTAAGGAAGTCTGTGCACGTCAGCACCACTCCTCTACTCTTGAGAAGGTACTTGTGAATGCTATTGAAAATCTTGGTGAGATAGAGGAGGAGGAATTAGAAGAGTGTTTGTGTGATCTGGAAGCCCAACCTAAGCAACTTGCTGTCAACACTGTGAAGGAAGAGCTCAAGAAGGATGAAGTCCAAGAGAAGCTCCAGTTAGAGCTTAAGCCACTGCCTCCCCACTTGAAGTATGTGTTCCTGGGTGAGAATGATGAAGACCCTATCATAGTGAGTAATGTACTGTCCAAATTGGAAGAGGAGAAGCTTGTAAGGGTGCTTCGAGAGCATAAGAGAGCTATTGGCTGGTCCATCTCAGATTTGAAAAGTATTAGCCCCACGTTTTGTATGCACGAGATCATGATGGAGACTGAATTTAAACCGGTGGTCCAACCGCAGAGGAGGCTCAATCCTACAATGAAAGAAGTGGTGAAGAAGAAGGTGCTGAAACTCCTTGAAGATGGAATGATCTATCCGATTTCCGATAGTGCTTGAGTGAGTCAGGTACAAGTGGTTCCAAAGAAGGGTGGCATGACCGTCGTGCACAACGAGAAGAATGAGTTGATTCTGACTAGAACGGTCACCGGTTGGCGGATGTGTATAGATTACCGGAAGCTAAATCATGCTACTAGGAAGGATCACTTCCCACTTCCATTCATGGACCAGATGTTGGAGAGGTTGGCCGGGCAAGCGTACTATTGTTTCTTGGATGGTTATTCGGGTTATAACCAAATTGCGGTTAACTCAGAAGACCAAGAGAAAACTGCTTTCACATGCCCGTTTGGAGTTTTTGCCTATCGGAAGATGCCTTTCGGTCTCTGCAATGCGCCTGCGACATTTCAAAGGTGCATGCTTTCTATTTTTCTGATATGGTAGAAAAATACATTGAGATTTTCATGGATGATTTTTCTGTTTTCGGTTCCTCTTATGATAACTGTTTGTCTAACCTTGCTGCTGTGTTAAAGAGGTGCATGGGCACCAATTTAGTCTTAAATTGGGAGAAGTGTCATTTTATGGTGCATGAAGGTATTGTGCTTGGGCACAAAATTTCAGCCAAGGGGATCGAAGTGGATAAATCCAAGATTAAAGTGATTGAGAAACTGCCTCCGTCAGTGAATGTCAAGGGTGTGAGGGGTTTCCTTGGGCATGCAGGCTTTTACCGGCGGTTCATCAAGGACTTTTCAAAGATAGACAAGCCGCTGTGTAGCCTGTTGAACAAGGACACTCCATTTCTGTTTGACACTGCTTGTCTTAACTCTTTTCAAATTTTGAAAGACAGGTTGATTACTGCCCCCATCCTTGTTGCACCCAACTGGGAGTCACCATTTGAATTAATGTGTGATGCCAGTGACTACGCAGTTGGGGCAGTTTTGGGGCAACGAAGGGACAAGTTTTTCCATTCCATTCACTATGCTAGCAAGGTTCTCAATGAGAACCAAGTGAATTATGCAACAACTGAAAAAGAGTTGCTAGCCATAGTGTTTGCATTGGAAAAATTTCGTTCCTACTTAATTGGGTCACAAGTCACTGTTTTTACTGATCATGCTGCGATTAAATATTTGTTGACTAAGTTAGATTCTAAACCAAGACTCATAAGGTGGATTCTATTGTTGCAGGAGTTTGATTTAGTCAACAAGGACAAAAAGGGCAGCGAGAATGTGGTGGCTGACCACTTGTCTCGATTAGTGAATGAGGAGGTGGCTGCAAAAGAAAAGGACATTCGGGATGAGTTCCCGGATGAGGCTATATTGTTGGTACATGAGAGACCATGGTTTGCCGACATGGCAAACTTCAAGGCAGCCAACATTGTTCCAGAGCACCTCACTTGGCAACAAAGGAAGAAGTTCTTCCGGGATGCCAACCATTTCATGTGGGATGATCCATTTCTATTCAAGGTTGGACCAGATGGCTTATGGAGGAGGTGCATTAGTCAAGGGGAAGCAAGGA
The DNA here is from genome assembly GCA_030762895.1 of Sophora flavescens. Classification (NCBI taxonomy): domain Eukaryota; kingdom Viridiplantae; phylum Streptophyta; class Magnoliopsida; order Fabales; family Fabaceae; genus Sophora; species Sophora flavescens. Next base: position 74,989,794 of record CM061062.1, read on the forward strand.
AAGTTCTGTGGCATTGTCATAACTCTCCCTATGGTGGACACTACAATGGGGATCGGACAGCTGCGAAGGTCCTCCAATCTGGGTTCTTTTGGCCCTCAATCTTCAAGGACTCTTACAACCATGTGAAGAGTTGTGACAAATGCCAGAGGACCGGGAACATTTCAAAGAGGGATGAAATGCCACTGCATAATATATTGGAGGTTGAGGTATTTGACTGCTGGGGCATAGACTTTATGGGTCCACTTCCACCTTCATTCTCCAATCAATATATCTTGGTGGCGGTGGACTATGTCTCCAAATAGGTGGAGGCCATGGCAACACCGCAGAATGATGCCCAGACAGTGATTAGATTCATCAAGAAGAACATCTTTGCCCGGTTCGGTGTCCTGAGGGTTCTTATAAGTGATGGGGGATCTCACTTTTGCAACTCACAACTGAGAAATGTGTTGGCCAAGTATGATGTGAGGCACAAGGTGGCATCTCCCTATCATCGACAAACAAATGGGCAAGCGGAGGTCTCTAACCGAGAGATTAAGAGAATTCTGGAAAAGACCGTGGCCGCTTCAAGAAGAGACTGGGCAAAGAAGTTGGACGATGCCTTGTGGGCCTACCGGACTGCACTGAAAACTTCTGTGGGGTTATCCCCGTTCCAGATGGTTTATGGAAGAGCATGTCATCTGCCCATAGAGTTGGAGCATCGAGCCTTTTGGGCATTGAAGTTCTTGAATTTTGATGCCACTCTGGTGGGTGAGAAAAGAGTGAATCAGCTGCATGAATTAGAGGAGATGCGCCTTAATGCGTATGAGAATGCAGCCATTTACAAGCAGTGAGTCAAGACCTACCACGACAAGAAGATCGTGATGAAAACATTTTAGACGGGACAGCAAGTTTTACTGTTCAATTCCCGACTGAGATTGTTTCCGGGCAAGTTGAAGTCTAAGTGGTCAGGACCGTTCGTTGTCAAGGAAGTCTCATGTTGACTCACCGGCAAGTGTACCGGGTCATTGCAAGTAATAAAACACGGTAAGAGTCTACCGAGGTCGAACACAAGGATTGGGTTACCAATTCTACTAATTTCGCGAGAAATCTTATAAGTTGGTTAAGTAGAGAAAGTGGTTGGAGAGAAACTAGGATCACAATTCAAATTAACAATCGAATCAATTAAAGATATGGTGATGAAATCTGGAATTAAAAGCATCTAAGGTTTCGAATCCACCTACCCAATCATGCAAAGTACCCAAGTGATATTGATCTCCTCCCTAGGTTCAATTTTAATGTCAACGGGACCCCTAAATTCTCCTATATCCACTGTCGCGCTCAATAGGACGTATTCGATGATTTGAGTTAATTACTTACTATGTCTCTTAACCCTAATATCGAATTCTATTAATTCTTGTTCCCTAAGAGTTGCATCGATCTCCTATTCACTCTCGTGCAACACTCGATCGATGTTCCCAATTCAAGTTCTAAAACGCGAATCGCCTCTCGGCCTCAACACGTTTAACTAGTCGATCACGCTAGCATTTAATCGACACAATGAAAACAGAATTGGAAAACAATAATTGAATTAAAGGAGAGAGAGTTACATTACATGAACACTATGCCGCCATGGGTGGCTTCATCGATCCCTTAGACAAGAGGATTAGTTCCTCATGTCCGTAACAACGACACACGTACAATCGGAAATCATCCTAAGACTAAGAATCAAGAGAAGAGAAAAGGAGACGTAGCCCCAGAATAAGGATTACTAAAGATCTCCAATCAGTTCTGATCCAAAAAGTCCTCTTTTTCTGTTCTGATCTGCTCTATTTATAAGGAGGCCACGCGTCACGGCCGTGATATCCATCACGGCCAGGCCGTGACGGCTTCTATTTCTGGCGCACTTCTGGAATTTGAACTCTCGCGACGCGAAGGATGTCTCGCGACGCAAGCCCTCTTGTCACGGCCCGTGATGTGAATCACGGCCAAACCGTGATGTTCTCTGCCTTGTGTGGATTTTGGGTCACGGCCGTGATACACATCACGGCTAGGCCGTGATGGTCTCTGACTTGTGTGGCTTTTAGGTCACGGCCGTGATATACATCACGGCTAGGCCGTGATGGTCTCTGACTCTTGTGCTTTTCTGGAGTTCACACACTCGCGACGCGAAGGACGTCTCGCGACGCGAACCTTCCTTTCACGCCCCATGATGTGAATCACGGCTAAGCCGTGATGGTCTCTGTCTTCCCGGGTCTTCAAACTCTCGTGGGGCGAGCTTCCTCTCGCGGGGCGAGAATCTCCAGAATGGCAATCTCCACTATTTCTTGACTTTCCTTAATTCTTAGAGCTTCACTTATGGACCTGAAAACAACACAAGCAACCACAAGCGTAATTCTATCCAAAAGAAGCTAAAAACTACACAAAAGACGCAAAACGAGTCAAAGACCAATTTAGGAACAAAACAAGGCAAATTTGGGCGAAAACGAGAGTGAACTCGACTAATTGGCACATAAACCCTAGTTTATCTAGTCATAAAACTAGATAAGCCAGAGGCTTATCAAAACACCCCAAACTTAAACCTTGCTTGTCCCCAAGCAAGCTTAAAACTCAAAAACGACTCAAGACTTGGCAAGCCTAAAGATCTAATCAATTTCGCACAAATTTCATGCGACTTTACAAAACAATTTTTCTTCTTTTTTTCCCCCCCCCCCCCCCCCTTTTTCATCAATGTAATCCCCACATTCATCTACTTTAAACAATTGAGAAGTTATCATTCATGCCATCATTACTCTAAGTTGAGGCTCAAAGATACACACAAAGGAAGATCACCTATTTCAAACAATTGCCTTCCTCTCAAGGGCATTTAGTATTTCACTCATTCGCTCAAGTTTGTCTAGGCTATCAACTTTTCACTCACCTTCACATTCTAAGAGCACTTCCCATGAATTTGATTTTCATCTCAAACATAGTTCCCACGAAAACATGCATGCATCATCAATAGGTCTTTCAAAGGTTGTAATGGGGCCTGGCTAAGGGTAGGATAATCAAAGGATAGAGGCTAAGTCCCTAGGATCAATGAGAGCATGAAACTAATATCACAACAATTGAATTCACTCTCATATTATTCTCTTCCTTGCAGTTGGTGGCTACACACCTCTTCCTTTTTATATTTATTTTTCTTTGCCCTTTTTGGCACATATTCAATGCTTTTTATCACCTTTTTTTTTTTTTTCAAGCCTTCGGCCCTTACTTCCGTTTTTCTTTTTCTCAACTATGATTCATGAACTTGTAGCCACCCCAAACTTAGTTCCACAACAACACTTACAAAGCTAAAATTCCATACTCTCCTAAATCCTAGGATAGGGGAAAATCATGGTTTTTGAGTTAATGGCTTGTAATGTAAGGTCATGAAGAACAATAGGCTTCAAGGCTCAATGTGGCTGACTAGGGATCATTCATCAAGGTTGGTTCAATTTATGGCCAAGTAGTTAATTCAAAGAAAATTGCCTAAATCATTTGATGCAACATATAAACATGCAAACCATATAGAGATTCAAGCAAATTCGGGAAAGTGCAACTTACAGTGATTCACACATTCAAAAACAGAGTTGGAGGCTCAAATCCTCACCTGGACATTTTGCAACTGTTTGACCGAGATACGATTCCTAGTGTGTGCACCCCCTCACCCCAAACTTATCATAAATCAAGCAATCATAATAAATCTCAAAGTTCAATTTTCAATTTTAAATGGGGATCAACTTTTCTATTACTAGAACCTAGGGGAAATCATCAATGGTCAATATAATTCATGCAATCCATCTATGCTCAATATAATTAAAATCCAACAAGCTTGCCGACACGACATTTCATACAAAAACTCTTGATCTTCTCAAATTATTCAAGAGCGACAAACAAAAACAAAACAAAAATCAAAAACAAAACAAAAGTTAGGAGAAGAGAGGGATACCTAGCTTGGGTTGCCTCCCAAGTAGCGCTTGTTTAACGTCCCGAGCCTGACTCAAGTCACCCCTAAGGGTTAATCCAGAAGAAACACTTGCTTTCCAGTTGGGATTGACTCCCCATGATAATGCTTTAACCTGTGCCCGTTCACCTTAAAGTTGCCAGAGGCCCCTTCTAACTCCACTGCCCCATGAGGGAAGACTTGTAGGATCTTGTATGGTCCCGACCATCTTGATTTCAGCTTCCCAGGAAAGAGCCTCAACCTTGAATTATACAGAAGCACCAATTGCCCGGGCTCGAACCTCCTAGGCAAGATGTGCTTGTCATGCCATGCTTTCGTCCGCTCCTTGTAGATTCTCGCGTTCTCATAAGCTTGCATGCGGATCTCAGACAGCTCATTCAAGTCCAACAACCTCTTCTCTCCGGCCTTTGTCAAGTCAAAGTTGAGCTCCCTAATTGCCCAATAAGATTTCTCCTCCAACTCCACTGGTAGGTGGCATGCCTTTCCGAACACCAAATTGTAGGGAGACCTTCCAATTGGAGTCTTGAAGGCGGTCCTATAAGCCCATAGAGCATCATCCAATTTCCTTGACCAGTCCTTCCGTGAGGAGTTGACGGTTTTCTCGAGAATGCGCTTCAACTCACGGTTGGATACCTCCGCTTGCCCATTTGTTTGGGGATGATAGGGAGTGGAGACTCTGTGCTTGACCCCATACTTCTCAAGAAGCTTGTGCATTTGATTGTTGCAGAAGTGGGATCCCCCATCACTGATCAACACTCTTGGGACCCCAAACCTAGAGAAGATATTGCGCCTCAAGAAATCCATGACTACCCGCGCATCATCTGTGGTTGTTGGGATTGCCTCCACCCATTTCAACACGTAGTCCACAGCCACCAAAATGTATTGGTAAGAGAAAGAGGGTGGGAATGGTCCCATGAAATCTATCCCCCAAACATCAAAGAGCTCTACTTCGAGCATGCAATTCAAGGGGAGTTCATGCCGCTTAGAAATATTGCCAACCCTTTGGCAACGATCACAGTTTTCAACAAAGGTGTAGGCATCCTTGAAGAGCGTCGGCCAAAAGAAACCACTTTGGAGGATCTTTTCTGTAGTCTTCTTTCCCCTATAGTGCCCACCGTAATCCGAGCTATGACAATGCCACAACACATTTCCGATTTGGTCATGGGGAATGCACCTCCTGAGGATCCCATCCGAGCACTGCTTGAAGAGATAGGGGTCCTCCCACACATAATATTTTGCATCCGAGAAGAATTTCTTTCTCTGTTGATTAGTCCAACCTTGCGGAACCACATTTGAAGACTTGAAGTTGGCCATATCCGCGAACCAAGGAGGGGAATTTTCAATAAGTGCCAACAGCTTTTCATCAGGAAACTCTTCCCTGATGTCTAACAATTCCTCCTCGGTGTCGGGATTGACCAACCTAGATAAGTGGTCCGCCACCCCATTGTCGGATCCCTTCCTGTCCTTAATCTCGAGATCAAATTCCTGCAAAAGAAGAATCCACCGAATTAATCTAGGTTTGGCCTCTTGTTTTGTCATCAAGTGTTTTATGGCCGCATGATCAGTGAAAACCACAATCTTAGACCCCACGATGTAGGATCTAAACTTATCCAAAGCAAACACCACAGCAAGTAGTTCTTTTTCGGTGGTGGAATAATTAGCTTGTGCCTCATTCAAAAGTTTACTTGCATAATAAATGACATGAGCTAATTTTTCCACCCTCTGCCCCAAAACAGCCCCCACCGCATAATCACTAGCATCACACATGATTTCAAATGGCAAATTCCAATTAGGTGCAGTGATTATGGGTGCGGTGACAAGCATATTTTTCAAAACAGTGAAGGCATTTAAACAAGAATCATTAAAATCAAAGGATACATCCTTCACAAGAAGGTCGCAAAGCGGCCTTGCGATTTTGGAGAAGTCTTTGATGAATCTCCGGTAGAACTCGGCATGCCCCAAAAAACTCCTCACCCCCTTCACATTGGTTGGTGGGGGCAGCTTCTCAATCAACTCAATCTTCGCCTTATCAACCTCAATCCCCCTTTGGGAGACTTTGTGCCCTAAGACTATACCTTCCTTGACCATGAAGTGGCATTTCTCCCAGTTGAGCACAAGGTTAGTCTCTTGGCACCTTTTAAGCACCAAGGTCAAGTTCTTCAAACAGTTGTCATAGGAGGTCCCAAATACCGAGAAGTCATCCATGAACACCTCAATGCATCTTTCCACCATGTCCGAGAAAATAGAGAGCATGCACCTTTGGAAAGTGGCAGGGGCGTTGCACAATCCAAAGGGCATCCTCCTATAGGCAAAGACTCCATAGGGACAAGTGAAGGCCGTCTTCTCTTGGTCTTAAGGATCCACCACAATTTGATTATAGCCGGAGTAACCATCCAAGAAACAGTAGTACTCATACCCGGCTAGCCTCTCAAGCATTTGATCAATGAAGGGGAGAGGGAGGTGATCCTTTCTTATTGCTTCATTTAGTCTTCTGTAGTCGATACAAACTCTCCACCCCGTGATGGTCCTTGTTGGGATCAATTCATTGTTTTCATTAACCACCACGGTTGTTCCACCCTTCTTTGGGACCACATGAATCGGACTAACCCAGTTGCTATCCGAGATTGGGTAGATGATTCCGGCATCTAAAAGCTTAATCACCTCCTTACGCACAGCTTCTTTCATGATGGGGTTTAGCCGTCTCTGTGGTTGAACCACCGGCTTATAACCATCCTCCATCAAGATTTTATGCATGCATAGGGAAGGGCTTATACCTTTTAGGTCCGAAATCTTCCACCCAATGGCGGATTTGTGTTCCCTAAGAACTCTCAACAGCTTCTCCTCTTCATCCTTTTTCAAGGCATTGCTAATGATCACCGGATGTTGTCCCTCCTCCCCCAAGAATGCATACCTTAAGTGGGTTGGGAGTTGCTTCAACTCCGGAGCTTTGTTCTCTTCTTCCCTGCCTTCAGTGTTGAGCTTTTCCTTTGCACATTCATCCCTTGGGAGACTTGGTAAGGCTTCCATGTGCTTCAAGGTCTCAAGGGAGTCCTCATCTCCCAAGGGGTCTTCTTCCTCACTATCATAATCATAATCATGGGATTCTACCAACACTTGTGCAAGTGATGAACCATGGGCTTCTCTAGTGGTCTTTTCCTTGACAATTGAGCCCACCACATCCACTTGATAGACCTCCAACCTCTCCACTGGGTGCTTCATTGCCTTGAAGACATTGAAGACTACATTCTCATCTTGTACACGGAGGGTGAGTTTCCCTTGTTGCACATCAATCAAAGCACGCCCTGTGGCCAAGAATGGCCTCCCCAATATGAGAGGGATCTCGGCGTCTTCATCCATATCGAGCACCACAAAATCTGCCGGAAATATGAATTTGTCCACCTTCACTAGCAAGTCTTCGACAACCCCATAAGGGTATTTGATAGAGCGATCGGCTAGTTGGAGTGACATCCGTGTATCCTTGGCTTCCTTAATCCCCAACTTCTTCATCATAGAGAGGGGCATTAAGTTGATGCTTGCCCCTAGATCACACAACGCCTTCCCTATATTCATCTCTCCAATAGTACATGGTATCGAAAAAGAACCGGGATCCTTCAACTTTGGAGGGAGTTTTCTCTGAAGAATGGCACTACACTCCTCGGTCAAAGCAACCGTTTCCTCATCCACTATTTTCCGCTTCTTGGAGAGAAGCTCCTTCATAAATCGAGCATAAGACGGCATTTGTTCCAGGGCTTCCGCAAATGGAATGTTGATCTGAAGTTTGCGGAAGACATCAAGGAATTTCTCGACTGTTTATCCTGAAGGGGCTTCTTCAATCTCTCAGGGTATGGTACCTTCATGTAGGACGGGAGGTCCTTGGGTTCTACCCACTTTTTTCTACGGAACTCTTCATCTACAAGCTTTAACTTCCCTCCTTGCTCCGGTGCCTTACCTCTTGCTAACTCCTCTTCCTTCTCAAGTTGTTCTTCCTCAACATGTGGTGGATTTGAGACCTCAATTTCCGGAGAACTAGTTGCGCCCCTGTTAGATTCCAGCACTCTGCCGCTTCTAGTGGTTACGGCATTGCACTGGCTCTTAGGGTTGTTCTCAGTGTCACTTGGGAGAGTGCCTGGGAGACGCTCATTTAATTGCTTCGCGAGCTGTGCTATTTGCGTCTCAAGATTCTGAATTGTCGACCCTGTATGAGCTGCCCACTTGTTAATGGCAGTATTTGTGTCGATTGACAACTTCTCCATTGCTGTATTCATCTTCTCAAAAGATGTGCCTGTAAAGGTTGACAACTTCTCAAAAGCCATCTCCCAAGGTTGTCTTCCACTATCTGTCAGTTGCAACTGATTAGGCCCTGGAAGAGCCTGCTGAGTATTGCGCTGCTGAATTCCAATGTTCGGTCTCAGACCCTGTTGAGGTTGTTGCCAATTCTGTTGCGGATGTTGTTGGCCGGCTAGACCACCATTAACATCACTCCAAGCAAATCCCGGATGGTCTCTTCTCATGTAGCCCCTATTCTGATTCTGATTGTTCCTCTGATAGTTGTTCTGGGGCACAGTATCATAAAAGTTGTGGCATGAGTCCACATGTTCTCGAGGGAAGTTGAATGGACAGTTTGAGTGTCATGATCTCCATTACAATTACCACAACCTGGAGGCATTCCCTCGTGTATCACATTAGCCTTCTTGTTCTCTGACAAAGCCGCCACTTGCATCTTCAATGATTTGACTTGCTCTAGAATGGCTTCCATTGTTCCAGCACTGACTCCACTTGAGTTTTCCCTACCACGGCTGTAATCATTATATGACATCTTCTCCAATAGTGCCCATCCATCCTCAGCTGATAAATATGAGAAAGAACCGCCAGCTGCGGCATCACAGTTCATCTGATAGCGTCCCCTCAACCCATTAAAGAAATGTTGAACTTTAGAGACCGGGTCAAAGAACGCTGAAGGGCATCTTCTCAACAGTCCGTTGTACCTCTCCCAAGCTTCATTATAGGTTTCATCCTCCGTCTGCCTGAATGAAGTGACGGCTATTCTTGCTTGTGCCGCCTTCTAGGGAGGAAAATATTTGGTTAGGAACTTCTGTGTCATCTGCTCCCAAGTTCTGATGCTGTTCCTATCCAAACTGTCAACCCAATCGCGAGCGACATCCCTAAGAGAAAGAGGGAAAAGCCGCAAGCGAAACTCATCCTGAGAGACTCCCCTGGTCTTCTGCAAGTCACAAGCTTCAAGGAAGCGAGTGATGTGTCTATGAGGGTCCTGTTTGCCACTCCCATCAAACTGATTCTCCCGGATCTGGAATGTGACACATGCTTCAACTTTGAAGGAGTCTGTGTTCAGGTTGCCCCTCACAATAGAAGAGTCACAATCTCCCAAGCTTGGTAGATCGTACTCAAAGAGAGGCTTGTAACGACGAGGAGGAGGAGGAGGATTTTCTTCAGCCATGCCCTCTATTTTAATTGCTTCCAACCTCTTCCTTTCTCTGGCCTCTTTTCTTAATTGCCTCTCGGTCCTGGTGATCTCTGAATCGAATAGCAAGTCCTCTTGTAGAAGGGTACCTCGCATACAAAAACACGGCAAGACCAAGTGGAATCAAAGAAGTAGAGAAATAATAACAAGGAAATAACAGAAAAATAAAATGAAAAATCAACTTAACCAATCAATCAAATTTCCTAAAAATTAGGAAAATTGGCTGTGCCAATCCCCGGCAACGGCGCCAAAAACTTGTTGACTCACCGGCAAGTGTACCGGGTCATTGCAAGTAATAAAACACGGTAAGAGTCTACCGAGGTCGAACACAAGGATTGGGTTACCAATTCTACTAATTTCGCGAGAAATCTTATAAGTTGGTTAAGTAGAGAAAGTGGTTGGAGAGAAACTAGGATCACAATTCAAATTAACAATCGAATCAATTAAAGATATGGTGATGAAATCTGGAATTAAAAGCATCTAAGGTTTCGAATCCACCTACCCAATCATGCAAAGTACCCAAGTGATATTGATCTCCTCCCTAGGTTCAATTTTAATGTCAACGGGACCCCTAAATTCTCCTATATCCACTTGTCGCTCAATAGGACGTATTCGATGATTTGAGTTAATTACTTACTATGTCTCTTAACCCTAATATCGAATTCTATTAATTCTTGTTCCCTAAGAGTTGCATCGATCTCCTATTCACTCTCGTGCAACACTCGATCGATGTTCCCAATTCAAGTTCTAAAACGCGAATCGCCTCTCGGCCTCAACACGTTTAACTAGTCGATCACGCTAGCATTTAATCGACACAATGAAAACAGAATTGGAAAACAATAATTGAATTAAAGGAGAGAGAGTTACATTACATGAACACTATGCCGCCATGGGTGGCTTCATCGATCCCTTAGACAAGAGGATTAGTTCCTCATGTCCGTAACAACGACACACGTACAATCGGAAATCATCCTAAGACTAAGAATCAAGAGAAAAGAAAAGGAGACGCAGCCCCAGAATAAGGATTACAAAAGATCTCCAATCAGTTCTGATCCAAAAAGTCCTCTTTTTCTGTTCTGATCTGCTCTATTTATAAGGAGGCCACGCGTCACGGTCGTGATATCCATCACGGCCAGGCCGTGACGGCTTCTGTTTCTGGCGCACTTCTGGAATTTGAACTCTCGCGACGCGAAGGATGTCTCGCGACGCGAGCCCTCTTGTCACGGCCCGTGATGTGAATCACGGCCAAACCGTGATGTTCTCTGCCTTGTGTGGATTTTGGGTCACGGCCGTGATACACATCACGGCTAGGCCGTGATGGTCTCTGACTTGTGTGGCTTTTAGGTCACGGCCGTGATATACATCACGGCTAGGCCGTGATGGTCTCTGACTCTTGTGCTTTTCTGGAGTTCACACACTCGCGACACGAAGGACGTCTCGCGACGCGAACCTTCCTTTCACGCCCCATGATGTGAATCACGGCTAAGCCGTGATGGTCTCTGTCTTCCCGGGTCTTCAAACTCTCGCGGGGCGAGCTTCCTCTCGCGGGGCGAGAATCTCCAGAATGGCAATCTCCACTATTTCTTGACTTTCCTTAATTCTTAGAGCTTCACTTATGGACCTGAAAACAACACAAGCAACCACAAGCGTAATTCTATCCAAAAGAAGCTAAAAACTACACAAAAGACGCAAAACGAGTCAAAGACCAATTTAGGAACAAAACAAGGCAAATTTGGGCGAAAACGAGAGTGAACTCGACTAATTGGCACATAAACCCTAGTTTATCTAGTCATAAAACTAGATAAGCCAGAGGCTTATCATCTCACCTCATGGATCCGTGGAAGTGGAGGATCCTTCTTCAAAAAGGACCTTCAAGGTCAATGGCCAAAGACTTAAGGCCTACTTGGGTGGTGACATCGAGAGATTAATCTCAGCTGTGCGCCTTCATAATCCTTGAGGTCACTTACTCGTCAAGCTAGTGACGTTAAAGAAGCGCTTATTGGGAGGCAACCCAAATTTTCTTAACCCTTCTCTTTAGTTAGTTTTTGTTTTTGATTTTGCCCTCTTGAATAATTTGAGAAGATCAAGAGGAAAATAGCATAGATTAATAGGTTTGTTAAGTGTTTTCAGGGAAAAGAGGAAGGAGAAGCAAAAAGGGCAGAGACACCAAAGTCAGCAACCATCACGCCCAGGCCGTGACACTGGTCACGGCCGTGATGAGACAGAGTTGAAGATCAGAGAGCATCACGGCCTAGCCGTGATGGAGGTCACGGCCGTGACAGGCTACCCCTATGAACCAGAATGCATCACGGCCTGCCCGTGACAAGCATCACGGTCGTGACCTAATTTTCATGCAATTCCTTCTGACTAGGCATGTGAACTAGCACCCGTTGCCGCCTCGGTAAGTCGTTCCAGTTTTTCTTTCTTCTCTCCATCTTGATTGTTTACATTGGGGACAATGTAAATTCTTAAGCTTGGGGTAGGGGTATTTTTGCATTTGTTCATATTGCATTCATATAGTTTTGCATGATAGCTTTACATGTTCACATGATTAGATTGCCCCTTACCTGAATTTTGCATCCAATTGTGAGAACTAAGTGCCAAATAAATTGTGATAGTGAATTTTTGAACCCAATTTTTTCATTCTTGTGATAAGGCTGCAAATGTAAATGCTTGAGATGATCTGTGATAGTTAATAATTAGCATATGGTTTCGTAGATTTGTGTTTCTCATTGATGGTCGAACTACTAAAATGTGAGATTTTGAGCCAAAAGGGGTACTCACAAAACTTTACCCCATTCTTTGTGTTAGAGTGTTATTCCTCTTGGATGTAATTCTCTAGAACTTGACTTGAAACCGTTTTGAAGCTTAAAAATTTTTGAAAACATTTTTGAAAATGATCGAGGCACTAGGTATTTTTCTGGCCTTCTGAGCTTTGAATGACTAAATGCTACCCCTTAGTTGCCACTTTGAGCTTGAAAGAATAAATACTTTTCTTGGTACCTTGAAATGTCTTGATGAATAATGCTTGATAGGATACCTTCTAAAGTATTACAAAAAGGGTAAAAAGGTAGTTGGAAAAAAGTTTGGGATGAAAAGAATCAGAAAAATATTTCTCTTGAGTTGAAAATCTCCCCTTCTCCAAAAAAAAAGGAAAAATATATGGAGAAGGGGATGACAAAAAGAAATGAGAAATAAAACAAAAAGAAAGGAAGAAAGGTGGAAAAATGAATCAAAACCCACAAAGGTATTTTAGAAGGTGTCATGTGTTGAAATGTTTGATACTTGGTTTAGCCCTTTTGAAATGTCCTTTTCTTGATTTCCCCACCTAACGATAAATCCCATGGCCACGTTACATCCCAAGTAAAAGACCTCTTGATTCTTAATTGTTTTCATTAATAAAGTAGAGATTTGGTTGATAGTCAAGCCTATGGTAGGATTCATTCCTTGAGGAAATTGGAGTGAATTGTCTTATATCCCTAACACTTGAGTGAGGTGAGAAAGAGAGCCAAGCAAATAAACAAGCTTGGGGTGATCTTCAGGTGAGAAAGAGTGCCCTAATCGGTGAGAATATGAGTCTAAGAAGCCTAAGCCTCTAATTGGACTTGAAACTGATTGTCTCTTGCTGAATTATTTGAGATGCCTATTACTTGGATTATGTACTCGGGTTCTTGGTTCACTATCCGTGATTTGATTGTCTATATCTGCTGGCCTTAGTGATTGCTTGAGGACAAGCAATTGAATAAGCTTGGGGTGATTTGATAGTGTGATTTTACATCATGTTTCCTGTACACTCTTGCATGCATTTTTCATATAGATTAGGCATACTTTATTTGATTTTAGTTAGTTTTTCCCTTGGAACGGATGAGGTGGTTTCTTGGTGTTGTTTTGAAGGAATTCAAGGAAAAATGCTCAGAATAGCCATGGTGGAGCTTGGATGAAGACAGAACCTGAAAAGTGAAGAAAATGACCCAAGCAGAGCCCATCACGGCCTGGTCGTGATACCCATCACGGCCGTGATCGAGCAATAATTGAGAAGAAATAAGGCAAAAGTCAGAAGCTGTCACGGCCTAGCCATGACACCCATCACGGCCGTGACATGTTAATGGAGCCAGACCCCCTCTTGGCAGAATCTGTCATGGCCAAGCCCTGAAATCCATCACAGTCGTGACAGATCATTTGGTGAAGGCAGAAGCTATCACGGCCTACCCGTGATGATCATCACGGCCGTGATGCTCCAATATTTGAAAGCGCACCAAGGCAGAAAGCATCACGACCAGGACATGACGACCATCACGGCCGTGACGCGAATACTGATTGTTAAAAAGGCACGGGCAGAACAGAAGTTTGGAGTTTTTGAACCTTAGAAGTCTTTCTCTGAACAAGGGGCAGCTGCACAAGGAGTCCATGGCGTTCTTTCCTCTTTTCATCTCTATTTCTTTTGTTGTGGTTATGATCACGAGTGGCTAAACTCCATTGTTGGGGTTAGGGTAGCTATCTCTGAATTCTCATGTGTTTGATTTGATCTTGTAATACAGTTTTTACTTCGTTATTGAGTGATTGATTTCTGTGTTTAATGCTTGTTGTGGCTAGCACCCCCATGACTTGATCAGAGTTTTGATAAGCAATTGGAAAATTCGTATTAGAACCGGAACTGAAATTTATCACCTAGTAAATCTTGTATCTAGGAATGGAACTAGGTTTATTAGCAATCGCGTAATCTCTAATCTTAATGCAATTTCACTAATCTAGGTCACCTAAGGAATTAGGGCCTATTAGTGGATTTAGGCTCTTGTCATCCGAGGAATCGGGGATTGAGTAATTTAGTGGATTGATTGTCATAATTGAAGTGGAAACTGTTTATTAGTCATGTCATTGCATGGGGATGAAGTTTAGTGAACCTAATCCCAGCGTTGTTCTCATATTTGAAGAATCCTTTTAACTGTCTTCCAAGTGTTCGATAGAATTTCTCAAAGAACTTTTCTCTTTATTTTGTTTAGTTTAGGTTAAAATCTTATTTGGGCTTGGTAGTTACTATCGAGGTCCCTTCAATCCAAATATCTGCTTGGATAGTAATCGATTCGGTACGTGTTAGTAATTGTCACAGTCCTCGTGGGAACGATAAACGGTCTTACCACCGTATTACTTGCACGACTGGGTATACTTGCCCAGATTCGTCAACATGGAAGCAATCTCAATGTGGAAGAAAAACCAAAACTTTCAAATCATGTTCTAGGTACAGGTAATGGAAACAACAGTACAAATGGTAAGTTAATCTCAGACGACCTCTCTAGATCTCTCTATCTATGTTTATATATTTTTTTTTTAGGGAAATCTATGTTTATATGTTAGACACACACACACGTAGCCATTTTCATAGAATTTTAGTTATTTATTGATACTTTTGATTTTAAATTATGGTTGTCATCATGGTCATATTACATTTATTGCAATTATAGATAATTAATCGCAAGAAAATATTGCCAATCCGACTATAATTACTAAGGCTATGTTTGAGAATATGGATTGAAGTGATCAGTAATGAAGTGAAGCGGTTGAAAAACAATAACTCATTGTTTGAGAGTTTATTAAGTAACGAGTGAGATGGTTTAGGATGGTGACCCAAACCACTCCATCTCACCTAAACCCTCAATTTGTATACCCTCCAAGTTGAGGGGCTTGAGATTCCCTCATTAAACCTTCTAAACAATGGAATGATATACTTTTATCTCTCTACTCCACTCCATTACTAACCATCTCCTTCAAAACTCCCAAACATAGCCTAAAACTATGGCACACTTCTATGTATTTATCAATGTTGTAGGATATAAAATCTACCAGTTGTATCCCATTAATATTAATTTCATTGGTTGAAAAAAAATATATATGGTTCCATACAACATGTTGTGACTACCTCACTTCAGTAATAACTTACATATTATATTTTTCATCAAAACATTAATTCTTACTTGGAGAGTTGTATTCTAAAGATTAGTAGCTTTCATTTTCTTAATTAGATGGTAGGATAAGTCCAAATTTATGGAACTCTAAAATCCCTTCAAATAAACGGTCGGTGGTGGTATACAAGCGAATGACACCAATGGAAAAGTTTCACAAGCAGCTTCTCAGTTTGTTGAGATGTCAAGGGCAATCGAATGAGTCATTCTCAGAAGAGGTTTTGTTGCTGGATAACGTGAACAACTTCATACCCGTAAATGAGATAGGTCTTGGAGGCATTCTTCTTAAGCCAGATCGGGGATCATTAGTATGATCTTCAATATAGTTAAGTATTAACCATGCAAATGATCTAATACAGGTTTGTCTTGATTTAAGGTTTTTGTTTCTGAAATGTGCACATAACTATAGACTGAATTTGAGCTTTTGTGTAAGACTTGGGATTATTAAAACGGTTTATTTATTTTTATTTCATTTTATTTTTTGGGTTTCTTTAAAATATTCATCTGCAAGTTTTTTGGTGCAAATGATCGATCATCACACTACACTTGAATAGAGGGAGTGTTATGAATCCCACATTGAGTAGACAATGATGCTCGATTTTTTACTTTAGTCATGAGGCTCTCCCGCCTAATGAATTAGTCTTTTTGGTTAGACTCTTCTCATGGGCTTAAGTCTAAAAGGGAGCATGTACTCTAAAATGGTTCGGGTGGGTTTTTGGTTGAAAAAAAGCACTTAAGAAGAACTACTCTATGTATTTGGATTCTTATTGATTTTGGCCCCAACGTGCTTCCAATTGAAGCTATATGTCACGTCAATTACAATGTGATACCAAACACATAGAATATAGCTTCTATGTCCCCAACATGTGTTTGAAGTTTCACAAAGCAATTTCCAACATGTGCTTAGACATATAATTTTTGGACTTTGGTCGATATTCTTCCAAACAAAGTTGTGAAATTAACTCTTGGATCGATAATGATAATTGAGTAAAGCCCCCTAAAGTGTTTAGACACGTATATTTGAATATACATGTCACTACATTTATATTTTTTTTCACAACATCATATTGATTCTAATAATTTGATTACTAATTGTTCATAGGAAAGCGTCAACTGTCAA
The DNA here is from genome assembly GCA_030762895.1 of Sophora flavescens. Taxonomy (NCBI): domain Eukaryota; kingdom Viridiplantae; phylum Streptophyta; class Magnoliopsida; order Fabales; family Fabaceae; genus Sophora; species Sophora flavescens. Next base: position 75,006,311 of record CM061062.1, read on the forward strand.
GTACTAGGATTATTGAGAACTTCTTACAATTTGATTATAAAAAAATTATATAAAAGTTGTGCAAGTGAGTTCACGAAGCTATGCAATAAAGATCTTGATTTTACTTGTGCAAGAACGAAACCTTTTTACGGAAAGACAATGGCAATGTATTTCATAAAAAATTGCGTGAGAAACTAGGTTTGAAACACTTAACCTCACGAGGAAACACACGTACAAAGAAGGAAAATTCATGAGAAATATATTCAACATCATATAGATTCAAATCATTTGATTACTAATTGTTCATAGGAGAGTTGGCACAGAGACAAGAGAGAATATTCCACTCTCTAATTCTCACAAAAAGAAACTCAAATTTTCATAAACTTCAAGATAACAATGCAAGGAATGCTTGGCCCTATTTATAGCAATCCTAGAGGCCTTTTTTTTTTAAGTAAAGAGGCATGCAAAAGCATCACAATAGAGACTAACATCCCAACTAGGTTGGCACCTTAGCCACTATCCATCATATGCAGCACACCTCAATTTATTAAAAAAGAACAAAAACGAACAATACAAAAGCATGGGGGGGCAAAACCAAACCCATGAAATCACCTAAAACGAAAATTAGGGAGACCTATTCTATTATTATGGAAATCATCCCTAATGAAACTAGGTATCAAATCCCACCAAAAAAAGCCATTAATCAGCAAGCCGTGATTGGCAATTTTATCTGCACAAGTGTTGCCTTCACGAAAGATGTGGGAGGAACCAAAACGCATATCCCTTATAATGGACAGGCAATTTTTCCATCTATTTCTTATTTTCCAAGGAACCATAGATGGAGAGGAGATCGCAGCTAATACCATTTGGGAGTCACATTCCAGCCATAACGACCATCCTTTTTTGTGGGCAATTTCAATAGCCAAGATTGCACCCATTAGTTCCGCATAAAAAGCAGAATTGACACCAAGGTTGGCTGCAAAACAACCAAGGGTAGCAGCACTATGATCATGAAAAATTCCACCACAAGCAGAAGGACCCGGGGCACCTCTAGCAGCTCCATCAGTGTTGCACTTAACCCAGTAACAAGGAGGAGGATGCCATTTAACTTCAGTGATTTGGGGGGCACGATTAAGATGGCAGCTGACTTTAAACTCCTTCAAAATCCTGAGTTCCTAAGAGGATGCAGAAGTTGTGCCATTGCTCAAGTTACCTGCCAGGCTAACCTTTGCAAGGATCATGTTTTTGGCAACTTGAAAAGGAATGGATCTGTCATCAAATCTTGATTTGTTTCTGCAATGCCAGATTGCCCAGATGATACTTGATATTGCAGTCCTAGAGGCCTAAAATACAACTATAAGTAATCTAGAAATACTGAAATATAATGGGAATGTAAGAAATAAAAATGTCAAAAATAGTAGCTAGGTGGTTGAAGGTTGAGAGTAATGACTATGGTTGATGCAGGGGGGATATAGATCATAGGGGGGCTTCTGGATCATGCATTTGTATCAAGAGTGCCAAAAGTACTAGGATTATTGAGAATTTCTAACAAAAGTTGGTTTGATTATAAAAATAAAATAGGAATTGCCATATCATTAAAATATATTTTGCATAAAATTCTTGTTTTTTAAACAGTAAGTTTTTAATGCACCATATTCGTATTTCAACTGAGTATCTCTCGTGTCGTGAGATAGATGTTTCTAAAAATCAAAATGATCTTTAAATAATCAACAATGCTATGTGGTGCGAACCACATTTCGTAAAAGGTGTAACAAGGAAAACTAACCAATCAGGAGTGAGAAAGCAATAAGGAGGAGAGAGAGTGTCAATCTTCAGATGCAAAACATAAAGTAATTTTCTCTTTTCGCACGTCGTTTCACGAACTGAAGTTCGTACTAGCTGGAATTTTTCTTAAATTATTAACCGAAACTTCTAACAATGGATGGGCTGGATGAACTATACATGCGAGGAGTAGTTACATGGTTGTAAATTAAAGTAGTGTTGTGGATATTGCATTAAATTATTTTTTATCATAAAATTATTTTGACATCTGAATTCGACATCATAGCAAACACCATATACCTTTCAAAATCGTTGTTCCTTGGATTGAGTGAAAGAATTAAGAGAAGGTATAAAAAGAAATGTAAAGAGTACATTTATACGATATTGATTTTGATTTTAGTTGTATAAATAACATTACTCATTATTTATAGATTAACGTTAGTGAAATAAACGCAAATACGGGTTAGGGTACCTTTTGTTACAAAAGGTACCTTTTTATAGATTAACCTTGCATGGTATTTTGGTTACATTGGTTCTTCCCTTTTGTTCTTTTCTTGTATACGGGTTAGGGTACCCCTTGTACCATTTTATCAATATATTTTTGCTTATAAAAAAAAGCACAAATACATAAATATATTATTAAGGCTACAATATTATTTTGGTGCCTTCAGTTAGTTTTTTGATTCATTTATCCCTCAACTTTAAAATGATTTATTTTGGTCCCTAACGTATGAAACGTTATACATTTTGTTTCCTTTTGTCACATTCGTCCGTGACGATGTTATCGGTGTCCTATGTTGAGGGACCAAAATGAATCTACTTAAAACTTTGAGTGACTGAATGAATTTACTTAAATATAAAACTACCACACCATATTTTGTTAACTGTCACGTAAGACACCGTTAACGTCATTATAGACGGATGTGAGAGAAGGTATAATGTCTTGCTTAGATGCTGAAAAAGTTTTCCCCAAAGTTTGAATAGATATCAAAGAGTCTGCATGTCTACACCACAATTTAGACACCACTTGTTAATGCATTACATTCGTGTTTCAGCTGTGAATCTCTAGTGAAACAGGTGCTTCCGGAAAAAAAAAATTAATTTGATCATTAAATAACTGAAATTTTCTAACCCGGCATGAGATGGATGCATGGGCCATTCATAAGAAGGTGAGTTTGTCACTGCCAAAACTAATTGGATGACCCCTAGGATGACTGTTAAAGAGGAAGAAGCTTTGGGTCTCCTTAAAGTAGGCAAATACTCTTCAGCTTCAGCGAGTGATTTTTGAAATGGACTCTCAATTGGTTATCAACAACATTAGCTCCCCGAAGGAAGATCTGTTTAAGTTTGGGGCCATTAATTAATCAAGATTGTAAGGTTATTTTAGCTTTGAAATCAAATTTTGTTGGGAAGTTTGTTAGGAGACGAGCGAATGCAATTTCCCTTACGCTAGCTAGGGCAGCTACTTCTTGACCTGGTCCATATGCCTTTGAGTTTTTACCAACGTGTATTTCAAACTTTGTCTTTAATGAAATGATATGAGGTTGCTTTTGTATAAAAAAAAAAAAAAGATACGCATATTATAGAATTTGCAATATTTTTTTAATGAAAATATCTTTTTTCTTTTTCTTGATAAAAGAGAAAGCAAGAAACAGAACTAATTAATTAAACGGGGGAAACAAACTCCCATAGCATCCTCTTCTACACATAAGCTTAATTGAGCAGGTGCAACTTCTAACCAAGTGCAAGAAATGGGACCAGAGTGGCCCAGGTTGGCAAGACAATCAATGCTTCTATTTCCCTCTCGATAGGTATGATGGACTGAGCAATTCCATCTATTATCCTCAAGCTTAGCTGAAACTTCATCAAGGAGAGGTTTGAAGTACAGGGATAAACACCTTCTCATTCTAATCGTGTTGATCACAACTTCTGAATCCAACTCAACAATAATCCAAGGAAAAAGAAGGCTACGAGCAAGTTTGTGACCATGGAATAAACCCCAAAGCTCTGCTAGCACAGAAGTGGCATTTCCCAAATTGCAATGAAAACCAGCTAAAAAGTTGCCTAAGTGATTTCGAAAACGGCCACCACAAGCTGATGTACAATTGGGTAAGTGTCCCCACGGCTTATGTCATTTGGACCCGTTATGGGACTAATCTCTGCTCGGGGTCCAATAGCAGCTTAAGATCCAGCCCCCTCCCCAAGGATGCATTCGATGGGAATTCCTGAGACCTTCCCCACCAACTCAGCACTGCTTGCCAACTGAGCTCCACCCATTGGGTACTTTTTTATTGACATATTTAATGTATTATATTCTACATTCTTACCAATTGAATTTTTCAATTCAATAAATCAGGGATTTGCTCTAATCTTGCTAATCAATTTATGTTGTTATTTTAGAGTGAAATTTATAATACTTTAAAATATTAATTCAAAATAACAACCAATAGTAAAAAATTAAAATTGTTTTCTGTGACACCCTTCTACCCCGCATGTTATAAGCGTTTTAAGATAAGCAATTAATAAAATTTAGTCATGAACATACGGGATAAAATAAAGCATCCGTCCATGGGTATAAAAGTCCACATGAACTAGTTCTCAAAATCACGGAAAATAAAACGAGTTTAAAACAATTTAACATAGCAAAGAAATAAACCTATCCCAACCCCGATGTCACATACAGAGCTGATATAACTATTCCGGAATAAATCCATGGAATACAACTGAAAACTAACTAACTTAACATAAAAACAAGCCCTAACTATGAGTGGCAGCTCCTCAGAGTCACTCCCCTTCGGGCTGCTCGTCATCCTCTACAAGGAGATAGGAAGTAAAGTAAAACATACAAGCATGACACCAACGTAGCATACATCATTCAACATATATAACATACATCAACATCATTAATGTCGAGCATGCTAAGCAGTGCAATGCAGTCCTACTCCACTAAACCAACCATGCATGTGGATCCACTAAACTCGGGATGGACGACTTTGGAGTTACATATCCACATTGAGAATCTACTCAACGCTGGAGAATCTACTCCTTGGATAGGCAACGCATCAAACCAACGGATGCCTCGTCACGGGGGCGCAAGGAGAATCTACTCCAACCGTGGATGGCCAGATCACCGTACTCTAGGACGACCTCCCCTATGTCGAACATCCCTCAACAACAACAACAACAACAACTCCAATGCAATGCGTATGCAACACAATGACCACAGACAACCACCACCTCCATAACTCCAACGGAATCAACTGAAGACATCAGCAAAATCGACCGCAGTGGAATCTACCGCAACACCTTTAACCAGCGGAATCTACCGTAGCAGAATCGACTACAACACCTTAGACCCAAACCATGGAGTCAAGGCCCCCCCTTGGGACAAACTCTCGGTCCCTAAGGTACAACATCAATAACACCTTAGACCCAAACCGCGGGGTCAATGCCCTCTTGGCCATAAGGCACCAAGGTACAGCTCAAACAACTTGCGGTAACCCAACGGTTACCGGCTTAACCATCTTAATTAATATTTAATTAAGTTATCTAGTCTTCATCATTAATTAACTAAGTCATCATTTGTAGTTGGGGAAGATTAGGGTTAAAACCCCTGTTTAAGTCCTTAATCTCAGATTTTGTCCAGAGGGGTGAGCACAGTCCTACTTAACGCCAGCACGGGCGTGCTGCCACTTAAGTAGAGCACGGTCGTGCTTCCTTTTTTAGCACGGTCGTGCTCAGCTGCACGGGCGTGCTCCTCAGCTGCACAGCCGTGCTTACTGCGCGGTCATTTTCCAGAATTCAAACTGGGAGCACAGGCGTGCTCCCTGTTCAGCACGGTTGTGCTCAATGCACGACAGTACTGTTCTTGGCAGAGTCTCAACACAGTTCCTTAACCAATTTTTAGGGTGTTTAAACCTATTAATCTTTGACTCATTTTAGAACCTATTTTAACCAAATAAGATTTTTTAACATTTTAACCATCAACTCAACAGTCATAGCATCAACTATACAACCATCATAACATCAACAGCCAACATCGTAATAACAACGACAATCATCATACTATACACAGTTCGGTATTTTGACCATCACTTGAGCTACAAGTTTCCGATTGAGGTGTTCTTGGTGTCGTTAGATAGCTCAGAAATATCTACAAATTAATATCTAATGATCGAATCCTAAATCGGACTCTAAGATGGTCAAAAGTTCGATGGACGTTTAGCGACAGATTTGATAGTTGTTCCTAGATAGGATCCTTAGGAGATTATGATAAGATCTTAAGATATAAACAAAAAGAGGATGGTCCTATATTGATAAGGACTCAAATCTGATTGGTTGAGGGGCTAAAATCTAAGAATAACACTATCTCTATTTAAATACTAAATCACACGATATTTTATCATATCATTCTTAATCGCTTATTATTAATAAAATCACATATCATATATTAACATATAAAGTCAAATATTAAGAGACACAATCTCATATTAATGTAAATAATCATATATTCATATACATATTATCATATACAATAATATATACATATATATATAAATATTAAACATATCAAACATATATATGTCAGAACTAACACATAAACATAAGGGTGAATCTTGAGGTGTTACATTTTCGTCTCTTTCCCTCTCATAACATGAGAGGGACCAAAGAGATTAAAATAAATAATATTACAACTATACATTTGCAAGGCATATCCATCATACTATTCATCCATCCCATTTGTTTATAATTTTTTATTTATTTTTAGATTATTTTCTCTTAATATCTTTAACATTTCTTTACAAGAATAAAATAATAAAAGATTATATTCAATGAAAATAATAGTCAATAAAAATTAAAAAAAAAATTTAAAATAATAATTAAATAAATAAAACACCATTGAGTTATAAAAAAAATAATAATAGATGATAAAACATAGTAAAAAAGTTACTTTATGGCATAATACGAGATGAACTTGGATAGAAAAATACACAATTTAAAATAATAATAATAAATAAATTGTGAAAATGGAACTTAATGAAAAAAGTTATTATTTAAAATTCATTTTAAAATGATATATAAATTTGAGTGACGAATTTAGTTTATCAGATAATGATGATGATAATAATAACAATATAAATAATAATAATATCAAATAAAGAATATAAATTGTGCTAGAAAGTTCAAAATTTATGATAAAAATTTGAGTTGAGTGGAAAAAAACATTGTCGTCAATCATTGGTGTAACCCCCGTGCATCGCACGGGTAACTTTCTAGTTGGATACAAATTAGCATACACGCATTGATACACAGTGTAAGGAAGAGAATATATAAAGACAGAAAGAGCAAGAGAAGTTGTGTAAGTTGGTAAAGTGAGGACGACTCTCGACGACAGAGATACTTTGGTTTTTTTTTTTTTCTAGGATATCTCCGCACGAAAGATACTTTGGTAAGAAAATTTTGAAAATTCATGTATCCGTGTGATTATAAACGTCGACTAAAGTTCTGCTTAATTTCTTCATCCATTATTCTTACTGTTCACATTCTTTTTAAAATATTTTGAAATGTTGTTTCAGTTGTTCATTTCATTTTTAGGTCTTGAAGATGGTCCTCCAATAACTAAAATTCGATAGTTTACTAGCGCCAAGCGCCAGTTGAGAATAGGCATTGACCGATGGTGAAGAAGGGACTATGTTTGCATTGCCGAATAAATTGTAAGTCCTCTCTTCTTGTGGCTATTGGGAATATTAGTTAGATTAATTTTATTATAGATATCTTGTTTCAAAGCATTTCTTTTTTTTTTAATCAATTAACTGAATTGGCTTGATATATATCTGAAGCTTTTTTTTATTTAAAAAAAAGAAATTAAAAAATTAGAACTAAATAAACAACCTTATACTATAAATTTACATTTATCAAGAAAAAGGATAGAATAAAATTTATTAGAAGAGAATAAATTTCTGAATTCGCTCAAATGAATTATTGCACTTAATAAAATTTTAATTTTAAAAATTACAAGGGAATAAATGATTTATGAGATGAACATAAATGAAAAGAATTTTGAAATAAAAAATCAACTAAGAGAATCATATAATTAATAATTTCCATAAAGAATATAAAATTTATTAATGGATATCCTTTTCCAAAAATAATATGGTGAGTCATATATCGCTATTCTTTGACCACCTGAGGTTGGCGTGAGTGGTTAAGGGCCTCTCGTCCCTTAACCAAGGTCTCGGGTTCGAGCCTTGGATATGGAAAAAACCTCAGCTGGGAGGGATGTCACCAATAGAGGTGCCGAACAAACTCACGCAGGAGATTAGTCCCCATCTCAGGTTGGCGGTAGGATATTCCTCGAAGTAGATCGAAAAAATATATATATCGCTATTCTTTTTTTTTTTTTGACTGGAATATATTCCTATTTGCTAGCAAAAGCATGTGATACATACATGGAAAATGTTATTTTACATTAATCCAATTTACGAAATAGAAGGTAAATTTCAATTTTCAAATGCTCAACCCAAAACATCAAAAAGAATGAATTGGTTGATTTATTTTCTCATATAATATATCTATATATCTATATATATATATATATATATATATATATATATATCTATATATATATATATATATATATATATCTGAAAAAGTATATACCGCTTCCTTTTTTTTACTGAAAATTATGTTGCACTTATTCAAATAGAAGTTATTTATAAGTTTCACGCATCTCTTCTTCCTCTTGCATTGGCATCGATAATAACATGGTTTCAATTCAACAGTTACTCCACTTTGGCGTAACGGACCAGCTGAGAAGCCAGTGTTGTGTAACGCTTGTGGATCGTGATATAAGTTGAAAGGAAACCTTGAAAACTATTTCCCCAAGAATGCCCAATTTCAGTTATGCCTGAATAAATATGATGGAAGCAATCTCAATGTGAAAGAAAAACCAAAACTTTCAAATCATGTTCTAGGTACAGGTAATGGAAACAACAGTACAAATGGTAAGTTAATCTCATACGACCTCTCTAGATCTCTCTATCTATGTTTGTATTATTTTTTTAGGGAAATCTATGTTTATATGATAGACACACACGTAGCCATTTTCATAGAATTTTAGTTATTTATTGATACTTATGATTTAAAATTATGGTTGTCATCATGGTCATATTACATTTATTGCAATTATAGATAATTAATCGCAAGAAAATATTGTCAATCCGACTATAATTACTAAGGCTATGTTTGAGAAGATGGATTGAAGTGATCAATAACAAAGTGAAGCGGTTGAAAAACAATAACTCATTGTTTGAGAGTTTATTAAGTAACGAGTTGGTTTAGGATGGTGACCCAAACCACTCAATCTCACCTAAACCCTCAATTTTTATACCCTTCAAATTGAGGGGCTTGAGATTCCCTCATTAAACCTTCTAAACAATGGAGTGATATACTTTTATCTCTCTACTTCACTCAATTACTAACCATCTCTTTCAAAACTCTCAACCATAGCCTAAAACTATGGCACACTTCTATGTATTTATCAATGTTGTAGGATATAAAATCTACCCATTGTACTCCCATTAATATTAATTTCATTGGTTGAAAAAAAAATCTATGGTTCCATACAACATGTTGTGACTACCTCACTTCAGTAATAACTTAATTATTATATTTTTCATCAAAACTTTCATTCTTACTTGGAGAGTTGTATTCTAATGATCATTAGTAGCTTTCATTTTCTTAATTAGGTGGCGGGATAAGTCCAAAATTATGGAACTCTAAAATCCCTTCAAAGAAACGGTCAGTGGTGGTATACAAGCGAATGACATCAATGGAAAAGTTTCACAAGCAGCTTCTCAGTTTGTTGAGATATCAAGGGCAATCGAATGAGTCATTCTCAAAAGAGGTTTTGTTGTTGGATGACGTGAACAACTTAATACCCGTAAATGAGATAGGTCTTGGAAGCATTCTTCTTAAGCCAGACCAGGGATCATTAGTATGATCTTCAATATAGTTAAGTATTAACCATGCAAATACAAGTTTGGCTTGATTTAAGGTTTTTGTTTCTGAAATGTGCACATAACTATAGACTGAATTTGAGCCTTTGTGTAAGACTTGGGATTATTAAAACGGTTTATTTATTTTTATTTTATTTTATTTTTTGGGTTTCTTTAAAATATTCATCTGCAAGTTTTTGTGTGCAAATGGTCGATCATCACCCTACACTTGGATAGAGGGAGTGTTATGAATCCCACATCTTAAGTCATGAGGCCCTCCCATCTAATGAATTAGTCTTTTGGGTTAAACTCTTCTCATGGGCTTAAGTCTAAAAAGGAGCATGTACTCTAAAATGATTCTGGTGGGTTTTTGGTTGAAAAAAAAGCACTTAAGAAGAACTACTCTATGTATTTGGATTCATATTAATTTTGGCCCCAACGTGCTTCCAATTGAAGCTATATGTCACGTCAATTACAACGTGATACCAAACACATAGAATATAGCTTCTATGTCCCCAACATGTGTTTGAAGTTTCACAAAGCAATTTCCAACATGTGCTTAGACATATATAATTTTTGGACTTTGGTCAATATTCTTCCAAACAAAGTTGTGAAATTAACTCTTGGATCGATAATGATAATTAAGTAAAGCCCCTAAAGTGTTTAGACATGTATATTTGAATATACATGTCACTACATTTATATATTTTTTTCTTATTATTCACCATGCCACGAGAAATATCTCAACTAGCGCTTATGTGCGACAATTTTTTTTTTTTTTTGATAAATTGAAATATATATTAATAAACAGTACAGATAGTACTCTAAGCCGATTACAAAGATCATCAGTTCACCTATGTAATATTGATACTGCCCCTAAGAGGAAACCATAATCAATCATACAAAAGTTCGCCAAAAGGACTAAACAAACCTATAAAAACCAAAACACCCATAACCACCAAAAAAGGAGTCACCAACATTTCTAAATATAGATACACCAACAATACATTCATTATGTGCGACAATTTTGTTTTGTTTTATAGGGCATCCTCTGCGCACAACTGTGGGGATTAATCACTCGAGGTACTAGAAGATATTGAAGGGTTGATCTCTCTCAACCAGATTTTCTCTATACGCAAGAGTCAAGGATCGAACCACTGATCACTTACTTAAGAGGTCTGAACTCGTTATTACTTGGACCAATCACAAGGAACCATGCTTGTGTGTAACATTTAATAGTGCTTATAAGCATTATTTAATTTATACTCTCGTTATGAAAGGGTAATGAAAGATAGTGTTTATGAAACGTTATTAAAGTGAAATTTTAAATATTTTATTAATTATTGATTATATTTAATAAAGTTTAAATATTTATTAGCATAGATTAAATATATTTAAATAATATTCATATAGACGATTGAACATAATAATGTTGGGAGGATTCCTGTAAAAAAATGTTGGAAGGATGAAATTAACAAATAATATAATTTGTTTTTATATAACTGACCATACTTGATGATTTTTTTTTTTTGTGGTAACTTGATGATTTTTTTTTATATAAATTTAATTGCCATACACTATCATTGTAAAGATTTTTATACTGTCAACCAATAAAAATTACGATGATATGAATGATTTTTAAGGTATTAGGATAAGATTCAATCAAAACCAGGGTATAGAGCCGCCTCTCTCTCTCAACCTTCCCTCTATTCCTCTTTTCCTTCTTCCTCGTCTACTGGAAGGGGGTGGTTTTGGGTCGTTTTTTGGCCTAGAATCACCCCTCTACATCGTTTTTTTCTCCCATTTTATCTAAATAAGTGGTTTTTTCCACATAGATCTGGTTTTTCTTTCTTGTTTTTCCGTGTTTTCGTCATCTACGTGCGGCGGTGTTTTGTTCGTCGTCTTGTTGCGGCATCGTTTAATTTCCCCCGTCTTGTTACGGTATTCGTTTGGTTCAGATTAGCAGATCAGCTTCGATCCATTACAGATTCAATCAAGACGGGCGTCAACGTTCCAGATCCAGAGGCATGGGTATTCCGGTCACTTTGTTTTTGTCACATTTGTAGGCATTTTTCCGTGTTATGCTATTAATCTGGGTGTTGTGAGTTTGTTCGTAGATTTATCCTGTTCGATTTTTAGCGATGTTGAATTTGTGTTGTTTTCGATGTATTTTATCAATTTGAATGAATGAATATTTTTTTAGTAAAAAAAAAATAAGATTCATTCATTTAATATGCTACTTTCTGATTGAATGACGGTGTAATTTTTTTTACTGTTAATATGTACTAATTAAATCATTTTTTATTACTGTCATATTAAAAAATTAACGTTCAAAAATATGGTAATCTTTAATAAAATTTCAATAAATGGTCCACAAAGTAATTAAGTAGCCTAGCAAATGCGCATGCAACTAAGGTATTATTTGTTCGGAGTGAAAGTGTTTGGGCTATAGGGAGGGAGTTTGGAGATGGGCCCAGCCCAAGTTATGTAGATAAGTAAGCAGCAGGTGACGTGCGCGTGAAGATACAGTGATCCCAGTGGAGAGTGAGAGTGACGTTGCAACGATAGCAAAGCATACCGACATGTGTAGGCATGGCATTGTTTTCGTTCGGTAATAATCCAATCTGAATCTGAGTGAGTGGCTGAACTGAAGAATCGGCATGGATTCAGCATTTGGAATTGGAAGAAGAAGAAGAAGAAGATCCATTTTGTTCCTATTAATCTGTTCCATGTTAGTGAGTAGTACCTTTGCATCCATTCACATCTATGATCGCCAACCCTTCACTGAACTCGGCAATGCTTACCTTCTCTCCGGTGGCAGTGAAGGTATCCTCGCTCCCCAACACCATCATGCCCTCTCTTACATCCGGTAATCTTCCTCTCTCTCTCTCTCTCACTGCACAATGTAGGGCACAATCCAGCTGAATCAGTTTGTGTAATTTGATTAGGGATTGTTTTCCCCCCTTTCCGGATATTTTCTATGAATTATTAGGGGAAAGAAAGAGAGCAGTCAGTGGTTTAAAAGGAGTGTGAACTTTTAACTTCGATTTGGCAATTTATCACACTGTTCTGTTAGAATTACTCAAACTGATGAATTATATGGGAAAATGACCTTACTCATTGTTTCTTCCTCTGACCGAACTAATCACTCTCTTAGATTCTTGGATGCATCATAATTATGAATGACACTTCCAAGATAAGATTTGAGCTGGTAGTTAGGTTACCTTTTATTTTTTGCGATTCCCTAATCAGTTTCCTCAAAATATTGTTGAAATCTTTATGAACCAAAGGGACCAACGAGGCATCAAAGGTATGCATTGATGAGGAAACAAACACTGAAGCATGAAAAATACGCCTGTTTTTAGTATTTCTGGAAATGATAGAAATTGCTTATGGATTTAGTATTCTTGGAAATCTTAGAAATTATATAATATCTGAATAATGTGTCTAACATAACAGAAAATACTGACTTTTTTCCCCTTGTTGTGAGCCAGGTTTGAGAATATCACATTTTGGAGAAGCAAAGCTGCTGCCAAGCATGGTAGTGGGTCAATACACATTATAATTTTTGAGGCTGCTGATCGTAATAACATAGGTGGTTCTGCTTATGGTGGACAACGTGCAATCTGTTGCACCTCTGATTTAGCTAAGATGGGAGGTTGTAAGCAAGGAGAGGTTATTAGGAGACCTTCTGCAACAGACATTAATTGGCCAGTCATTTTAGATGTACAATTCAAAGGAAAATACCTAACTACTACTCTAGCTTCTAAGGAAATTTCCATCACAAAGACTGGAATGTATAATTTGTTTTTTGTAGCTTGTGACCCCAAGCTCAAGGAAATGGTAATGAGTGGGAAGACAATCTGGAAAAATCCTGATGGGTACTTACCCGGAAGGATGGCCCCGTTAAAGAAGTTCTATGTTTTCATGGCACTGGCTTATTTCTTCGTCAGCATCATTTGGTTCCTTCAGTATGTGAGATTTTGGAATGAAGTACTGCAACTCCAGCATTGTATCACTGCTGTCATTGCACTTGGATTGTTTGAGATGATTCTTTGGTATTTTGAGTATGTCAATTTCAATGATACTGGAATCAGACCTGTTTTGGTCACAACATGGGTTGTCACTATTGGGGCTATAAGAAAAACAATATCACGGCTTCTTATTCTCTCTGTTTCGATGGGTTATGGTGTTGTGAGACCCACTCTTGGTGGTCTTACCTCAAAGGTTCTTTTACTTGGAATCACTTACTTTCTAGCATCAGAATTGTTGAATATTACTGAATATGTGGGGACCATCAACGATGTATCAGGAAGGGCAAGGCTCCTTCTTGTTCTTCCTAATGCTTTCTTGGATGCATTTTTGATATTATGGATTTTTACATCTCTTTCAACAACACTGGAACAGTTGCAGGTATTATTGCCTCAAGTGCCTCTTATTTTGCAGCATACCTCTAAACTTCTATGTTTTGACTTTCATACCTTCTTGTTTTTTCAATATGCAATTAAAAGACCAATTGTTTTATTTCCTATTTGGTTCTGCTTTCTCAGGCAAAACGGAGCTCGGTTAAGTTGGATATATATAGGAAGTTCTCAAATGCATTAGCAGCAACAGTTATCTCCTCAGTTGCTTGGATAGGATACGAGGTAAGGCTTATAATCAATATATTTTATATTGTACAAAATAACATGGACTTCTTGTCATTAATCACTGAAATTAGTGTTTTATCCAAAAAAAGGATTGATATTCATCTATGATGCACAGATACGATACGAGTATTGGATACGTTACGTATGCGATACGACGATACATCTTCCCTTAAAAAATATAGGATACGATATGTTTAGGATACATATATAAATATACAAAAAAATATATATAATAAAAAAAATCACAAAATATTAGACAAATATATTATTGTAACACAAAACAATTAAGTAACTTATAAATTATATAATTAACTTTCAGAAAAGTGGGTAAGTAAGAAATGGGCGGGTAAGAGAGCACAAAGCGTCAGAGCCTAAGGCGGTGAGTCACGACTTACGTATCCAAACAGTAAAGGATTATGGTGAGCAAGAGAGCACAGAGCCTATTCTACTCTCCACCTAATACAGAGCCTCACGTCACGAGTAAAGACAGTAAAGTAAAAAACAGAGGCCACTATTCTACTGTCCTCCTATCCTCCTGTCCACTTTTACTCTCCTAATTTCCAACAGAAAGATAATCACAAGTCACAAGTAAAAGAAAAAACAGAGGCCTACTATTGAAAGAAAAATAGAGGCTCACGGTACCTGGTTGTTGGAGCAAAGTTGGTATGCAGGAGCCTCACGAGGCCAGTGGTCACTTTCGCTGGATTTGTCGAGGAGGAGAGAAGTCTGGTGCGCTGGAAGGTGATCTGTTATGGTGGAGTTGAAGGTGCGAGTGCGACTACTCTGTTATGGGTGTGGCTCTTAGATAACTTAATAATGTTGATATAAAGGAGGTGAACAACTCAACATTAATGGTGATTCATTCATTGGTTATATAAATTGAAATTAGTTGGAAGTTTTAATTTTCAAAGTAAAAAAGGGGAAGAGTCATGGAATAGGCGAAGAGACATGGTCCAGTGTATCGACGGCGTGTCGGGATATATTTATTTATTTTTTTAAATAATGTCCTCCAATACTTCGTCGACGGCGTATCGGTACATATCGAGGACGACTTGCCTGGAAATTTCACGTATCGGTGTTTCGTAGATATTCTTGCTTCTCTGTTTGGACATTGCATTGTCACAAAAGAAGGGTAGAAAACAAAAAAGTGCCATCTGATCCTGACTTTAATTTACTATCCCTTTCAAACTTCCTTTATTTTCTATTCCTCGCCTTTATATTTTCTATACCTCACTTTCAAGTACATGGTCTGGTATGAGATGACCAGGAAGAAAAAGTAGTAGTGTGATTTATCGCTTTTTGCCATAGCAGAACTGCTTGCATTTAGGACTAACATTTTTCAATTAAGAAATCATAACTTATAGTACTTCTGATATCTATTACTTTTTCTATGGGTAAGTATCAAGTAGAGGTTTGGTCATGTGAGCAGAAGACCAATGGAGACTTCAGTGAGAAAAGTGGATAAAATGGAAGATAGTATGATTAAAAAGGGTAGAGGAAGACCTAAGGAAACATTAGGAGAAACAATTGAAAAGCACTTGCTCTTTTTGGTTTTACCAAAATTTGGTTTTTTATAGAGTCCAATGCCATAGATTGATCTGTGTAGCCAACCCGGCACCCAGTGGGATACCGATTGTTATTGTTGTTGAAATATCAAGAGAACCAATCACTAGTAGAAAAGATGCAGTATAAAGATTAGTGTCAAGGGGTCACTAACGCATCAACAATTTCACCAATAACAGTTTCCTAATCAACCTATCAACCAACTGAAAAGAGGAAAATGCATGATCAAAGGAAGCCATAGCAAGAGCACATGCATGAGAATTAAAATGATCAAATGCTGTACGAATTCAAACAATGGTGTACGATTTCAGTGGTTGACTAAACAGGATTCTTCACTTTACAATACATTTGAAAGGAACACTCTAGCTGTATATCTATCCCTTGTTTTGATTGTGTTTGGCCTCGATTTATTTATATGTTGTCTATGTTTTGTTACGGAAATTATTCTCTATTTAGCAATAAATTTTTTGAAATTTTCTTTTCTCATTGAAATTTACTGTCATGCAATGTTCATCTTTTAATTTGTTATCTAAGTTGCAATCACGATGTTCTAAACTCTCTTCTACAGGTATACTTTAAAGCCACAGATCCTTTCAATGAACGTTGGCAGAGTGCTTGGATCATCACTGCTTTTTGGGACATTCTAGCATTTGCATTACTCTGTGTTATATGCTATCTCTGGGCCCCATCCCAAAGCTCTCAAAGGTGAATTATATTTTTTCAAGCCGTTAACATGACTTTTCCTTCCCAACATTTATCATTCATCGGTTATATGTCCATGTTAAAATGATTTTTTTTTAATGAATCTCATCAATAAGTGGCATACAAGATTTTGAAAGTTACGGAGAAAACCTTTATTGTAAAGCAAAGTTGCATCCACAGAGCATTCTTCTTTGGATGATTTTCAGGGTATTTTTTGGGGAGTTGGATGGATTAGGCATATTATGGGGTTTAGGTGCAGTATATGAGACGTGTCTAGCTACCAGTTGAACTTTGTGCTAGCTTCATCTCTTAGGAACTATTTATTAATTATTAATATTTATATTGTGCTAACGTTGCTGTAATGTTATTTATTGTTATGTGGCTAATTATAGTGGTGAAACAGTAAAAAGAAAAATAGCAAGCCATTTCATGTTGTAATGTCTGATTTGTACATATTTTGTTTGATTAACATCTCTCAACTATGCATAGGTATGCATATTCAGAAGTGGGAGAAGAATCTGATGATGAAGAAGCTCGGTCACTAACTAAGGAAGGTCGAGGTGAACTAAGTTTAGTCAAGCAAGAGAAGGTCAGAAGAGAAAGTGAGGCATCCTTTGATCAAGAAAACGAGGCAGAGGAGGATAAACGGGAATAAACACACAACAGTTTTCTTTTTTCACACTTGTACGGTTTTCCTAGATGGGTTTTAAGTCTTACACTTGTGCCACAACCCTTCACGAGGTGTTGTCAAATTTTGTTCATTTGTGCTGGAATAGAACAAGCTTCATATTCTTTGCTTCAGAATACTTATTGTTTTATCATGTATGTAATTAATGTGTAACATGCATTGCAAATGCTATAATCAAATTTGCTGTGTCCTTCTCGATCTTTATTGGGTATATTTGGTACGGTAATTAAGATCAATGTCCGTGAGGTTCATGCATTTTTTACCTTTTGTAATATATAAACGTCTTACATAATGGTAAAAGGGGCTGCTACTAGGGTGAGCCACGATAGCAAGTCGCTCACTGTGAGAAACATAAACATCATTAGATTCTTTAAATAAATAAAAAAATTGAATGGGTGAGATAAATCCAGGTAACTGGAGAATCGGTTGTCCTTGAAGATCTTTTTCTGTCACGCGAGCCACAATTTTGTCGACCGCCTTCATGGCATATGTTGTCCTCCTCCTCCGATGTGGCTCCAAACAACATATGGACTCTGGTTGGTGGTTTGCATGATGGTTGTAAGTGCCAACTGAAGTTCGAACTTGCGGTGGTTGTTGCGTGGTTCGCAGGTGGTGTTGCAGAGCGACAAGTTGGTTCGCAAAGCTAAGACGACTCTGATTTGGGCACAAATTCAAACCCAGTCTTCACCACAGTTGTTAGATCCCATCTCCACCAGCTTCTTGGACGCCATCTGCCAACCCCACGTCCCCATCGTGACTATGGTTCCTCTCATTGCTACGACTAACACCTAGAAGGTGGTCAATGACAAGGTCGATTACTCCAACCTTCCTTGTCCCATTCCCTTCAAAGAGCTTCATTGGGAAGCTATGGTTTGGTCTCTCTTCCAACCCTTTCCTCTCTTTTTGCCTGGATTTCAATGTTTATTTTTTTTATTCCATTCATCAAATTTTGAGCTTGATTTGGAAGAATGTAAAGTTTGGATTTTTATTTTGTTGGGCTTGATTATCGCAATTACATCTTTATAACACTTGAATTTGTGTGCCGCACAACATCGTGGACGGTGGAAGTGGGAGTGGATGTAGATTGCCCATATGCGTAGGTGCTCCTCTCCTCCTTGGGGTTGAGGAAAAGGAAACCCCAGCGACCAAGCAGGTGGGAGTGGGGAAGGGACGACGAAGACATGGAGTGAGAGAGAGGAGTCATGATCGTGTTGAAGCCATCCTCGTTGCATCAACAACGACATCCTCTTGTGAATCGTTGACGGAATCAAAATCGACGTTGCGGGCGGAGATGCTCTTGACGTCGTCAATGAAGGAGGGCGAGAAAGAGGAGGGCGAGTGTCGGCGAAGAAGGAGGAGGGCGGGTATTGGCTTCCACCTGCTACAATAGGTAAAATAATCCCTCTCACGGTGAGCGACTTCTCACCCTATCAAAAAGTTTTGTGATTCATTTGCAAAACCGGTTTTTACAAACCGAGTTATGATTAAAAATTAGTTTGTATTAACTAATTTATGTTTGTATATCTTATTGTTAAAAGTATATTTGAGAGAATCAATATTGTTTGAATTATACCATTTTTTTAGGAAAATGTTAGTGTTAATGTTAGTATTTTGTTAGTAAGTGGAGTTTGAACCATCAACCTCCTTATCACTCAATACTTAACTCCCTCACCCCAACCACCAAACCAACCTTATAACCCTTGAATTATACCATTTAATCTGACTTTTAGATGTGTAATTACTAAATTGTCCTTCAACTTTTACATAGGAGTTGAATAACTCAAACTTAGTTTTAACAAAATCACAACAAATTTTTGTTTCAATACAAGAGTAGGACTTGAATAACTCAAACTTAGTGTTAACAAAAGCACAACAAATTTTTGTTTCTATACAAGAATGAGTTGAGAACTAAAAATGGGTTTGCAGTCTTATATTTGAAGTCTAACCAAACAAGGTGCTTTGAGTGATCCAAGTTACTGTTTGAAGAGGTAATGGCTACCCAAACACATTTTTATTTTTGATATAAGCCAATGTTAGTATTTAGAGTCTGTTTGGTTTGCCAAATCCGCTGGCATATAACGGATAGCTTACAGCGGATGGAAAAGTAGTCCGTTTGGTAACCATTTTTAAAATTAGCGTATAACGTTTTTTCACTAACGTATAGCATTTTTTCCATACGCTACTTGAAATGTCGTTTGAGCTTATAGCGTATAGCTCATCATTTTTTATTCCATTTTTATCCCTACTATCTTAATTAAATTCCTCACTTATCATTGGCTAATAAAATAAAATACTAATCATTTAGTATAGTATATAAATAAGAATTAATTTCACTATTTAGATTTATATTTAAGATAAAAAATATAAAATATATTTTATCTATAAAAAATATATATAAAAATTATATCAGTATATAAATTTATTTTTATTTTTCCATTTTATTTATTAAAAATATTTAAAACTAAATTAATATTAAATTAAAAATTAATATTTTAATTTTTAAACGATAAATAATTTAAAATAAATTAAAATGTCAAATGTGATAATTATTTTAAAAGAAATAATATATATATATATAATTTATATTAAAAAACATGTAAATATATTCTTTTATATTATTTTATAGTTATTAGTTAGTCTAATCATTAGTTTTAACAAATACTTTAAATCCAATTCACTATTCACTAATTTTTACTAAATAGAACCTTAATGTTAGTTATTGTGTTGAGGGATGTGGATAGTATTTAGGGCTCGTTTGGTGATCAGGATAAGATAAGGAATGATAGGATAAGAGAACATGATAGGAGTAGATAGGATATGAGCAGGATAAGCTGTTATCCTATCCGACGTTTAGTGTCCACCAGATAACCAACTGGACAGTATTATAATTTAAGTATGAATTTTAAAATTTTTCATTTTTATTTTAGATGTTTTCATCTTTTATTAGATTTACTTTTTTTTTATAATTTTCATTATTTAAATTTATATAAAAAAATAAAATTATCCTTGTGATAAAATTACATATAATGTTTTAAATTTTTTAAATATTGTCTAACTAAAATTATTTTTTTTATATTTTTAAATATTCATTTTTTGTTTTTAATTTACATATAGTTAAATTATTAGAATAATTTTTTTATATTTTACAGTTTTTAAAAATAATATAAAATAACAAACTTAGTATTGTGATAAAATAAAAATAAATTTGAGAATTGATTATTAATATTTTTATAATTTTAAATATTTTATATTTTATTATACCTTTTTTTGGTAATCCTGTTAAATTTTATTATACTTTAAATTATTATTTTATTATACTTTAATTAATTTATATATTATATATTTTTATATTTTATTATACTTTAAATCACCTTATCCTACTTGTTACCGGAAAAAAAAAATCACCTTAGCCTATCCTGTTGAGTTCTAACCCAGCCCTCCCCTCAGGATAATTTTAACTAGATTGACAGGATAGGATAAGTGACAGGATTGACTTATCCTATCCTGCTGGCTCACCAAACAACAGTTTCAGATAAGATATGATAGATTATCCTATCCTATCTCTCTTATCCTGACCATCAAACGGGCCCTTAGACTCCTTCACTTGGACTATCTCACCAACTGAGCTGTTAAGTGGGACGCTAGTTCACGCTTGACGCTACTCAAACACACCATTTCCGGTTGAAATATAATTGCGACATCTTGACGGAATGAGTGGGGCAGCATAGCATGCAAATGGAAGGACTATAAAGAGGAGACATGATATTTTGACATTAAATATTGACACCATAATTTTGAAGTGAGTTTTTTATCATTTTTTTTTAATTTGTTTTATTGATTAATAATTCCTCAAAATCAGACTGTGTGTCAATTTTTAGTGTCAAAATAGTGGTTGGGGTGTCTTCTTGTCTTGATCTTCCTCTCACTCTCACACACATTGATAGTAGCACATTTGTTAGTGATGGCGAAGAGTCACAGAAGCGGAGAGGAAAAGAAAAGGAAGATGAAGTAAAAAGGCTGAAGAAAACCCTCCGTAAGCCTATTCGCATCAGAGCCGGCTATGTCCCTCCAGATGATGTCCCTATCTATCAACCCAAAGCTGTCCGTACCCTTTCTTTCTAAAGTTTCAATCATGAGATTAGCCGATATCTTTCACCATCATGCTTCCATTATAACATCTATTACCTTTGTTCTGTCAATAACAGTATCTGGTGAAATTAGTTTTAGTAATATGAAATGCTATTTGTTCTGCATGTCCAGATACCTTGAATGATCCTCTTTTTATGTATTCTCAGTACAATTTTTTACTGCTTAGTGCAGCTAAGTTCTAATGTAGTCATAAATTTTAATGCTTGAAATTTAATTTTGCTGATTCCAAGTGGGTATTGTAGATTGAGGCCTGTCATCTAGACTATAATATCTGGTCTGGTCTCAGGTGATATTTAAAATGAAAAATGGAATTGGAGACTTGCAATTTTGCTAGTGTTGGCCATGGAGGTAATTTGGTCCTTTTAGTATAGGTTATCTTGTGAGCTATTTCATTGATCACTTTATAGTCAAATACTCCTGCTTGCTTTCCTTTCTATTTGTTTATAATAACATGGTATTCAAGTACTCAAGGTAATGCTGTCTAACCAGTATCATTTATAGTTGGGGAGTGGGGACTGTGCATGAGTATGATCAATATGTCATGCCCCTCATTTTTGTACTTTCCTAGTTTCTAGGTAACATTTTGGTTTTCTCCTCTAAGGAAAACTCTTGTTGGCTGTTTCAGTCAAAACATAGTAAAATTTGATCTTTTGCCAATTCTCCTTGATCTTGATTAATCAACTTCTTGGCTTCATTCAAATATGTTGCTTTTAGTCATTCCTCGAGTCAACATGGTTCCCCTGCTCATTGTCTGTCTTTCTTCAGTTTCTTTGTTTATTTATGCAAGTTAATTCCATGTAAACACAGCACGTGTTTTAATTTTCTCCATCTAAAGAATTATAAGAGTTCAAATAGTTCTTCTCTTAACATTTGACTGTTGGATGCAGATTCGACTTAGCGGCCAAAATTGCAGAGCAAGATATGAAGCCAGAGCAGTTAGAGAGGCTTGCAAAACTGGAAGATTGGCGTAGGAAGCTAAAACTATTGGAGGATAAAAAGGCTAAGACAACAACAGAATGAAAAAACTAAATTGTGCAAACTAAATTGCACAGTTTGAGAGGCACTAGCTATCCTATTTATACAAATAGAGGTCCGTTGATGCTTCCTTTAAATACACTGAGACAACTAATAGATAGTAAATAACAACTGTACTAATAGCTCTAGACCCTTTAGCATGAGTTGTCCATTTTCTTAATGATTAAGCTCTGCCAAAATAGTTTCAATAGATTCTGGTTTAACGACAGGTGGCCAAGTTTAATTTCTAACATTCTATACTACAAGCTTCCCACATCCCACCATGGCCATCTCTCCAATCTTGTTATTGGCTCTCTTTTCTCTCATATATGGCAATGATGTTCTTCCCATTGAAGCTAGCCATCATGTTTACAGAAATCTTCAGAGTCTATCTACTGCTTCCTCCAATCAACCTTACACAACTACTTATCACTTCCAACCTCCCAAGAATTGGATAAATGGTATATTTAATTTCCATCAAACTAGTCTTAGATATTCTTTCTTACATGGTTACCTTCTTTCCTTCCTTTCATTTTTTGTGCTAAATATTTCATATCACTAACTGTTTTTTATTTTGCTTTTTGTTTTTTTATTTGACATGTTATGTTGAAATGAACAACCTGCAGACCCTAATGGTTAGTTATGTTGTCTGTTGGGCTTCTTCATTTATGCTCTATAGTCTATATAGTATATCCTTTTTTAAGTTTCCTTCAAACACCACATTTTCTTATCTCCTATCCTAACATCTACCCATTTCATAAAATATCAATGTTATAGAAGAATTTACCTAAATCACAGTCAAAATCATTTAAATGTATTCTCTATAATAGGGACAAAAATGAGAGAAAATGAGTATTTATCAAACTTCTTAGTCCATGCTTTTATATTATAAACATGCATACTTAATTATTTATAGATGATAGATTAAGGTACTCACGAGTATATGCTTTTGTCCTTTCTGTCCATTTTATTACTTTTTAGCCGAAAAATGTCTTTAAATGTGGCTTTTTTGATACGACCAATGAGGTATAGAGGACTCTATCATCTGTTCTATCAATACAATCCTAAAAGTGTAGTTTGGGGCAATATTGTATAGGCCCACTCAGTATCAAAGGATCTCATCAATTGGACCCCACTAGATCCTGCCATCTTCCCTTCTCAGCCGTCTGATATCAATGGTTGTTGGTCAGGCTCAACCACAATGCTTTCGGGGGCAAACCTGCATTTTATACACAGGAATTGAAACGTCGAGTTCAAAACTTAGCCTACCCCAAAAACATGTCTAGTCCATTACTTAGGCAATGGGTTAAGTCCCCCAAAGATCCACTAATGACACCAACTATTGCTAACAAGATAAATTTAAGCTCATTTAGACATCCTACCACTGCTTGGCTAGGCAAATAAGGTGCTAATTGGAAGCAGAAGAAACACTAGGGGAATGACAATTTTGTACAAGAGCAAAGACTTTGTTAATTGGGTTCAAGCCAAACACCCACTACATTTAGCCAAAGGCACTGGAATGTGGGAGTGTCCTGATTTCTATCGAGTTCTTAACAAGAGCCCGTTTGCTTTGGTATTGACACATCTATGAATGGTGATGATGTTAGACATGTGCTCAAGGTTAGCTTGATGATACAAAACCTGATCATTATTTGATTTGGACTTATAACATTGCCAATGATATCTTTATTCCTGATAAAGGATTTGAGGATAACCAATTCATTCTAAGATATGATTATGAGAAATATCTTCAAATTGGTTATCTTCAAATCCATTATAAGGAATAAAGATATCTTTGGCAATGTTATAAGTCCCAGTCAAATAGTGATCATGTTTTGTATCATCCAAGCTAACCTTGATCACATGTCTAACATCACCACCATTCATAGATGTGTCAACACCAAAGGCAAATGGGATCTTATTGAGAACTGGATAGAATTCAGGACACTCCCACATTCGAGTGCCTTTGGCTGAATGTAGTGGGTGTTTGGCTTGAACCCAATTAACAAAGTCTTTGCTCTTGTACAAAATTGTCATTACCCTAGTGTTTCTTTTGCTTCCAATCAGCACCCTACAGTACCCATCTTTGCCTAGCCAAGCAGTGGTAGGGTCTCTAAATGAGTTTGAATTTATCTTGTTAGCAATGGTGCCATTAGTGGATTTTTGGGGTACTTAACCCATTCCCTAAGTAATGGATCATACATGTTTTTGGGTAGGCCAAACTTTGAATTTTATGTTTCATTGGGTCAATTCCTGTGTATAAAATGGCGGGTTTGCCCCCGGAAGCATTGTGGTTGAGCCTGACCAACAACCATTGATATCATACGGCTGAGAATGGAAGATGGAAGGATCTAGTGGGGTCCAATTGATGAGATCATTTGATACTGAGTGGGCCCATACAATATTGTCCCAAACTGCACCTTTACGATTGTATTGATAGAACAAATGATAGAGTTCTCTATATCTCATTGGTCCTACCAAAAAAGCCACATATAAAGACATTTTTCAGCTAAAAAGTAATAAAATGGACAGAAAGGACTAAACATATACTTGTGAGTACCTTAATCTATCATCTATAAATAATTAAGTATGCATGTTTATAATATAGAAGCGTGGACTAAGAAGTTTAACAAATACTCATTTTGTCCCTTTTATAGAGAATGCATTTCAATCATTTTGACCATGATTTAGGTAAATTCTGCTACAACAATGATGTTTATGGAATGGGTAGATGTTAAGATAGGGATAAGAAAATGGGGGGTTTGAAGGAAACTTAAAAAAGTATAAACTATAGAGCATAAATGAAGAAGTCCAACAGAGAACAGAACTAACCATTAGGATCTGCAAGTTGTCCATTTCAGCATAACATGTCCAAAAAAACAAGAAGCAAAATAAAAAAACAGTTAGTGATATAAAATATTTAGCACCAAAAATGAAAGGAAGGGTAACTAGTTAAGAAAGAATATCTAAGACTAGTTTGATGGAAATTAAATATACCATTTATCCAATTCTTGGGCGGTTGAAAGTGATAAGCAGTTCTGTAAGGTTGATTGGAGGAATCAGCAGATAGACTTTGAAAATTTCTGTAAACATGATGGCTAGCTTCAATGGGAAGAACAACATTGCCATATATGAGAGAAAAGAGAGCCAATAACATGATTGGAGAAATGGCCATGGTGGGATGTGGGAAGCTTGTAGTATAGAATGTTAGAAATTAAAGTTGGTCACCTGTCGTTAAACCAGAATCTGTTAAAACTATTTTGGCAAAGCTTAATTATTAAAAAAAATGGACAACTCTTGCTGAAGGGTCTAGTGCTGTTAGTACAGTTGCCATTTACTATCTATTAGTTGTTTCATTCTATTTAAAGGAAGTAAGAACCGACTTCTATTTGTATAAATAAGATAGCTAGTGGCTTGCAAACTGTGCAATTCAGTTTGCACAATTTATTTTGTTCATTCTGCTGTTGTCTCAGCCTTTTATCCTGCAATAGTTTTAGCTCCTTACGCCGAACTTCCAGTTTTGCGAGCCTCTCTTACTGCTTTGGCTTCATATCTACCTATCAACTTGTTCTTTTGGTGAAGAACTTTCTTGGATGCACTTTTGATATTATGGATTTTTACATCTTTTTCAACAACACTGGAACAATTGCAGGTATTCTTGCCTGAAGTTCCTCTTATTTTGCAGCATACTTCTAAAGTTTTATGTTTTGACTTTAGTACATTCTTGTGTTCTCAATATGCATGCATTAAAAGACCAATTCATTTATTTCCTATTTGGTTCTGCTTTCTCAGGTAAAACGGAGCTCGGTTATCCATTATATAGGACGTTCTCAAATGCATTAGCGGCAACAGTTATCTCCTCAGTTGCTTGGATAGGATATGAGGTAAGGCTTATAATAAATGTATTTTATATTGTACAGAATAACATGGACTTCTTGTAATTAATCACTGAAATTAGTGTTTTATCCAAAAAAGGTTGATATTCATGCTTTTCTGTTTGGATATTGCATTGTTGCAAAAGGGTAGAAAACAAAACAGAGCCGTCTGGTCTTAATTTACTAGCCCTTTCAAACTTCCTTTATTTTATATTCCTCGCCTTTATATTTTCTATCCCTCACTTTCAAGTACATGGTCTGGTATGAGGTGACCAGGAAGAAACATTAGTTCTGTGATCTATCACTTTTTGCTGGCATAACAGAACCTCTTGCATTTGGGACTAACATTTTCCAATTAAGAAATCATAACTTATAGCACTTCTGATATCTATTACTTTTTTCTATTGGTAAATATCAAGTAGACTGGTAGAGGTTTGGGTATGTGAGGAGAAGACCAATTGGCAATGGAGGCTTTAGTGAGAAAAGTGGATCAAATGGAAGATAGTATGATTAAAAAGGGTAGAGGAATACCTAAGGAGACATTAGGAGAAACAATTGAAAAGCACTTGCTCTTTTTGGTTTTGCCAAAATTTGTTTTTGATAGAGTCCAGTGGCATAGATTGATCTGTGTAGCCAACCCGCCTCCCAGTGGGATACTGATTGTTGTTGTTGTTGAAATATCAAGAGAACCAATCACTGGTAGAAAAGATGCAGTATAAAGATTATGTCAAAGGATCACTAAGACGTCAGTAATTGCACCAATAACAGTTTCCTAATCAACGTATCAACCAACTGAAAAGAGAAAAATGCATGATCAAAGGAAGCTATTGCAGGAGCACATGCATTAGAATTAAAATGATCAAATGCTGTACGAATTCAAACAGTGGTGTACGGTTTCAGTGGTGACTAATGGGATTCTTCACTTTACCATACATTTGAAAGGAACATTCTAGCGGTATTTCTATCCCTTGTTTTGATTGTGTTTGGCCTCAATTTATTTATAGTTTATGTTCTGTTATGGAAATTATTCTCTATTTAGCATTAAATTTTATAAATGTTGCTTTCTAGTTGAAATTTACTGTCATGCCAATGTTCATCTTTTAATTTGTTATCTGGGTTGCAATTAGGGATGGCAAAATGATCCATTTGTCCACCATCCATCCAATCCATCCATTCATAAAAAAATAATATAAATGGATTGGATGGATTGGATTATTTTTTTAGTGGATGGTTTATGATTAGGGATGGCAACGGGGCGGGGCAGGGCGGGCATGGGTAACACTCCCCCCGTCCCCGTATCCTTCGAGTAAAATCCGTATCCGTCCCCGCCTGCTATCCATGCGGGTATCTTTCGGGCGGGTATCCAGCGGGTTTTGCGGATATCCGCGGGTTTGCGAGTGTCGCAACCAGAAATTACGGCAGGGACGGCGATAAAAAGAAAATTTTAGAGAAAAAAAAAAAGTAGAGTCGCCACCAATTTTATTTAACTTAAGAAAAATTGGAAAACCCTAAAAAAACGGTCTTTGAAACCAAGCCGAGTTCGGGAGTCGGTTACGAGTAGGGAAGGTGTTAAGCACCCTACATCGCCCATCCTACAAATGGTACCCTGAATTAATCGTGCAAAATTAAATTGTTTATTTGTTTACCCCAAAAATATTTGCAAGGAAGGATTTGTTTATTTATTAATATTTATTTTTATGTTTCTTTATTGGTTTTTTTTTATTTAATTTTTTTTAAAAAAAAGATATATTATTGATAAATCCTAAATGAGGTTGAACACGGCACGTAAGTCCATAGGGCAACCTTAAAGCTAGGGGGTTGAGCATGACACTTGTCATAGAGCAATCCAAATACATTAAATGAATTATTAATTAATTATCCACATTAAATAAATTAAAAAAAAGAACAAAAATAAAGGAAAAATTAATTTTGGCTTGACGAGATGATTGATCCCGCTCCTACGTATTCCCTGCTTCGATGGGAAACTCAAAGCTACGTAGTTTTTGTAGAAAATATTTTTTTGTTGGTTTTTTTTTTTTTATGAAATTTTTTATTTTATTTTATTTTTTAAAAAAAGGTTTTTTTTTTAAAACGAGATAGAACATGGCAGATACGTTCATAGAGCTATCTCATATTTAAGGAATTGAGTGTGAAATCTCTCACCAAGCAATCCCAAAAAATTTTTTAATGTTTTTTTTTTTTTTTGCCTCATTCTATTTTGTTCATTTCGACAAGAAGATCAAATCTAGTTTCATACACTTTTTATTAGCCCAATTCTTTCCTTTTTTTAAAAAAAATGTTGAACCCACTTAGTTTGGGCTCAAGTCCAATAACTACTCCACAATTAATATTCAGAAATAAATAAAAAAGAGATAAAAAAAGAAAAGAAAAGAAAACTACTAAAAACCAATTCAATGTATCAGACATAAAAAGAAAAACATTTGTAGAGAGCCCTCTTCCTCTTCTACCTGCGTACGGGAGAACAGAGAAAGGGACGAAGGTAGGGATGCGGCGGCTTGGATCGAGATGACGGCGGTTCCGGCCCAGACGGCGGTGTGATTCGCGGTGGAGGCACGGCGCTCACACGACGAAGCTCGGACCAAACGCGAACAGGAACGCGATCGGAGCAGGCGGTCCAGACGTGGTGGTCGCGTGGTCCTTTCCTTGCAGCGGCGAACGATGATCGAAGCTTAGGCGAGGCCGGAGGTCCTGATGGTGGCGCAACTGAGCAAGGTGGAAGGAGTGGCGGACCGGGACTGTGCGTGGACGATGGCGGGTTCGGATCTGTGACGCGGCAGTCAGACGCGAAGGATCTGGGTCATACAACAGAGGACGGCGAGGACAACAAAGCAGGTGGCTGCTATGCGAAGGTGATGGTGGCTCGTGACGGTGCGCGGCGTGGCGGAGCACTGGTTCTGGTTCAGGGCTCACTGATGGGTTGAAGATGGGATTGTTAATGGCAGGTGATGGAGATGGAGAAAAGGAAGATGGTGGGAAATATGGCAGAGAGAGGGTGATATGAAAAAAAAACGAAAGGGGAAAGAGGATGTAGAGGGAAAAGAAGTCGCAGAGGCTAGCCTATGACTCCCCTCTTCCTGATCTGTGTTGCGATTTTTATAATGCCCTTTCCTCTCATCTTGATCCTAAAATCCCGCCAAAATTCAGATTGCTATCGATCCTAATCCTAAAAATGTGCCCAGGGTAACATTTCTATCTCTGATTTGAAAATTAAATTCAAATTCAAAATAAAGTGATTGCTAGGGAGGAGGATGAGATGGGTTTTTATTTTATTTTCAAATTTTTATTTTTAAAATTTTTAGTGATCCCGGTCAAAATGGGGTGTTCACAGTTGCCCCTCTTTACTTGTTCATTACTAGAATACATGGAAAAAGAACGATTTTTCATGTGAGAGTAGTAAGGAACTAGTAAAGAAAATGAACTCACATTTTAGCCGGGATGGGAAACGGGCCGGAGAAAATTAAGTTTTAGAACTTGGAAAATAAAAATGACTGTGGGCCTCAGATCCCAAATTAGCATTGAGCCTCAAAGCTCGAAAGATAATCCCAAAAATAAATTAGTGAGCCTCAGAGCTCGAAAAATAAATTGCAGTGGGCCTCAGATCCCAAAAATAAATTTGCAGTGAGCCTCAGAGCTCGAAAAAATAAAATTGCGGTGAGCCTCAGATCCCAAAAATAAAATTGAGTGGGCCTCAGAGCCCAAAAATAAATTTGCGGTGTGCCTCAGAGCTCGAAAAATAAAATTGCAGTGGGCCTCAGATCCCAAAAATAAAATGCAGTGAGCCTCAGAGCTCGAAAAATAAATTGCAGTGGGCCTCAGATCCCAAAAATAAAGTGCAGTGTGCCTCAGGGCTCGAAAAATCCCAAAAATAAAATGCAGTGAGCCTCAGAGCTCGAAAAATAAATTGCGGTGGGCCTCAGATCCCAAAAATAAAATGCAGTGAGCCTTAGAGCTCGAAAAATAAATTGCAGTGAGCCTCAGAGCTCGAAAAATAAATTGTAGTGGGCCTCAGATCCCAAAAAATAAAATGCGGTGAGCCTCAGAGCTCGAAAAATAAATTGCAGCGGGCCTCAGATCCCAAAAATAAAATGCGGTGAGCCTCAGAGCTCGAAAGATAAATTGCAGCGGGCCTCAGATCCCAAAAATAAAATGCAGTGAGCCTCAGAGCTCGAAAAACAAATTGCAGCGGGCCTCAGATCCCAAAAATAAATTTGCAGTGAGCCTCCGAGCTCGAAAAATAAATTACAGTGGGCCTCAGATCCCAAATATAAAATTAATAGTGAGCCTCAGAGATCGAAAAATAAATTTGCAGCGGGCCTCAGATCCCAAAATAAAATGATGGTAATTTACTTTTTCTTAAAAACTTTTCTTTTACCTTCGTCTCGATTACAACTGAATCACACGCTCCATTAAAAGACTTCGACCAATCAAACCTTTGTTTATCAACAACTCTGAGTCATAGTCTTTCGATTAGAGGGGCTTCTTTTTTTCAAAGCGGTGAAGACACATAGAGCGATTATTTCCTTCAAGACTAGGGCTCATGGAGACTTTCATTATTGCTTTTCTTTTCTCCTCATTGTGCACCGTTATCTCCCTTATTGACTTTGAAATGCTGGGCTTTCTTTGGTTCAAACCATTCATTGAAGTATCTATTAGAATTATCCAATCATACTGTTAAACTTAAATTTACTTAAATTGAGACGTGATTTCAATGCGCAAGCATGATTTAAGCACAAAAAGAATGGATGAATAAAATCCTTGCCTTAATATGAGAATTTACATTGCACACACAGAAATTGGAAAGAAAGAGGGGAAATACAAAGGGGTGTATGGGAATTGTATGAAAATGGAACGAAAGAATACCGCATAAAAATTTGCCCCAGTATTGGTTCCTTGATCCTCTTAACCGATTCCCAGCAACTGTTTGACGTCGCAGATCCTGGTCTCAGCTTTCACATACATCCTTTCATTAACATCTCAATGATTTTCTTTGCCCCATTGTAGCCAGTCACAAACAAAATTGCCCCAGTGTAGCAAGTTATAGGCAAAACCCCCCAGTGTGGTGAACATTGAGATATTTCTTAAACTGCCCTTGCGGGTTTTCAGCCTAAGATTCAGCTTCTTTGTCCTAATTTTTGCTTAGGTCGCCCTTTCGGGTTTTCAACCTAACGGACTTCTCACTCT
Organism: Sophora flavescens; assembly: GCA_030762895.1. Classification (NCBI taxonomy): domain Eukaryota; kingdom Viridiplantae; phylum Streptophyta; class Magnoliopsida; order Fabales; family Fabaceae; genus Sophora; species Sophora flavescens. The sequence goes on from CM061062.1 coordinate 75,037,911, forward strand.
CTCTTTTTTTTCGTTTTTTTTTTTGCCCTAACTTTTGCTTAGGCCGCCCTCGCGGGTTTTCGACCTAACGGACTTCTTTTTTTTTTTTTATTATGCCCTAACTTTTGCTTAGGTCGCCCTCGCGGGTTTTCGACCTAACGGGCTCTCCCCTTTTTTTTTTCTTCCTTTTTATATCAGGCATAGAACTTTTTCACGGCATCAGAGTTTACAGGTCTCGGTAGCTCTCGTCCGTTTTCATCTGTCAGGACCAAGGCTCCGCCTGGGTATGCCTGCTTTACTATATATGGCCCTTCATAATTGGGTGCCCATTTTCCTCGGTCATCTTCTTGGTTGGGAAGTATTTTCTTTAACACCAAATCACCTGGTTGAAACTTTCTATGACGGACTTTCTTATTAAAGGCTTTAGCCATTCTTCTTTGATATAGTTGTCCATGACAAAGGGCCACCAGTCTTTTTTCTTCAATCATGTTCAACTGATCATATCGAGCTTTCACCCATTCTGATTCTTCCAACTCAGCTTCCATCAGCACTCTTAATGAAGGGATTTCAACTTCTATAGGAGAAACAGCTTCCATTCCATACACCAGTGAGAAAGGCGTTGCCCCAGTACTTGATCGTATATTGGTACGATATGCGTGCAAAGCGTATGGCAACATTTCATGCCAATCCTTATAATTTACGACCATTTTAGCAACAATTTTCTTGACATTCTTGTTGGCCGCTTCTACCGCCCCGTTCATCTGAGGTCTATATGGGGTGGAATTATGGTGCTTGATTTTAAAAGTCTCTAATAACTTCTTTACGTCCGCCCCATTAAGATTGGAAGCATTGTCTGTAATGATTCTTTCTGGTATTCCATAGCGACAAATAATATCTCTTTTCAGGAACTTGGTAAACACCTTCTGAGTTATATTGGCATATGATGCTGCTTCTACCCACTTAGTGAAGTAATCTATTGCAACCAGGATGAAGCGATGTCCGTTTGAAGCCTTGGGATTGATTGGTCCAATGACGTCTATTCCCCACATAGAAAATGGTCATGGAGACACCAGGTTGTGTAGTTGGAACGGTGGAGCTTTGATCTGATCTGCATATATTTGGCATTTACGGCATTTTCGGACATACTCCAGACAATCGGCTTCCATTGTTAGCCAATAGTGACCATTTCGTAGGATCTTGCGTGCCATCATGTGACCATTGGCATGCGTTCCACATATCCCTTCGTGAACTTCTGTCATGATAGTCCGAGCTTCACGAGCATCAACACATCTTATGAGGACCCCATCATAGTTCCTCTTATATAGAACTTCGCCATCTAAGTAAAAGGACATTGATAATCTACGAATCTTCCTCTTGTTTATTTCATTTGCTCCACTGGCACGCGTTCTATTCTTCATATATTGCTTGATGTCGTGATACCAAGGATTACCATCGAGATCTTCTTCCACATGTGCACAGTATGCTGGCTCATCTTGTACCTTCACTTGAATAGGCCGGACGGTGGTATGGAGACCCAGCTTGGTCATAGCGGCTAATGTGGCTAAAGCATCCGCAAATTGATTCTTGTCTCGAGTCAAGTGCGAGAAAGTAATCTCATCAAACTTCGCAACTAACTGAGTCAAGTATTTCTGATACGGGATAAGCTTGGGATCTTTAGTTTGCCATTCGTCGTTGACTTGATAAATGATTAAGGCTGCATCTCCAAAGACTTTTAGCTGTTTTATTCCAAGACCGATTGCTGCTTGTAATCCACTTGCACATGCTTCATACTCAGCAATATTGTTGGTGCATTCGAATTCGAGCTTAACAGCCACTGGGTATTGCTTGCCCTCCGGAGAGACAACCACCGCTCCTATGCCGCTTCCATGCATATTAACCGCTCCATCAAAATACATCTTCCACATATCATCTTCCTCCGTTTCACCTTCTTCTAATGACAGTATCTCTCCATCAGGGAACTCGGATATAATTGGCTATCCTCCCTCAAGAGGGTTTTCAGCTAAGTGATCAGCAATTGCACTTCCCTTAACGGATTTCCGGGTCATATACTTAATATTGAATTCTGATAATACCATTTGCCACTTTGAGACCCTTAATGATATGTGAGGACTTTCAAAGATGTACTTCAAAGGGTCCATTCGAGAGATTAACCAAGTGGTGTAGTATAACATGTATTGCCTGAGTCTCTTGGAGGTCCATACCAATGCGCAACAAGTCTTCTCAATTGCCATGTATCGGGCTTCGCAGTCATTAAACCTCTTGCTCAGATAGTAAATTGCATGTTCTCTCTTACCGGACTCATCATGTTGCCCCAACATTGCCCCCATGGAGGTTGGGAGGATCGTGAGATACAGTATCAAAGGACGACCTTGAGTGGGCGGCACCAACACTGGTGGGTTTAATAGATATGCCTTTATTTTGTCAAAGGCTTCCTGACATTCCTCATTCCATCTCCCCGGATTGTTCTTCTTTAATAGCTTAAAAATAGGCTCACACGTGCTTGTCAAGTTAGCAATGAATCGGGCAATGTAATTTAATCTCCCTAGAAAACCCCTTACTTCTCGTTCATTCTTGGGAGCTGGCATGTCCCTGATCGCCTTTGCCTTTTTCGGCTGCACCTGTATTCCTTCCTTGTTGACCACAAAACCCAACAATTTCCCAGTTGAGGCTCCAAACACACATTTTGTGGGATTGAGTCTCAGATTGTACTTCCTTAATCTCTCAAATAACTTATGCAAAACTGCTACATGACTTTCCCCCTCCTTAGACTTAGCCACTATGTCATCCACATATACCTCTATTTCCTTGTGCATCATATCATGGAACAATGCTACCATAGCACGCTGGTAGGTAGCTCCGGCATTCTTCAACACAAAAGGCATTACTCTATAACAAAAAGTTCCCCAAGGGGTGATGAAAGTCGTCTTCTCTTTGTCATCGACGTCCATGAGAATCTGATTGTATCCCGAATACCCATCCATGAAAGAGAATCTGTGGTTCCTTACTGTGCTGTCTACGAGGACATCAATATGAGGCAATGGGAAGTCGTCCTTCGGACTTGCTTTGTTCAGATCTCTGTAATCCACACACATTCTTACTTTTCCATCCTTCTTTGGTACTGGTACGACATTAGCGACCCATTCTAGGTGTCTCGACACTTCCACAAACCCAGCTTCTAACTGCTTAGTCACCTCTTCTTTGATCTTTAGTGACATATCCGGATGCATCCTTCTCAACCTTTGTTTCTTCATCACCGTATCTGGGTACAGTGGGATTTTATGTGATGCTATCTCTGGATCCAATCCTGGCATATCTTTGTAGGACCATGCAAACACATCAAGGTACTCCTTAAATAGCGCGACCATTTCTGCACGTTCTGGATTATCCATTATTTTCAACTCCTTCTTGTCTTCCTCGGTCCCCATATTAATCACTTCTATAACTTCATCATTTGCAGTGAACCCATTTTCTGAGCGCTCTATTGACTTTGTAAATTCCTCAATGGCTTCTTCTTCCTCACCAATCCCAGAATCGTCTTCGTCAATAGCCGCTAGGGAATCAGTAAATGAGGTTTCAAGGTTCCTTTTGTGAGACAAACTTTCGACGGTGGTGAGGTTCCTGAAAGAAGATGTTTGAAACAAGAGAAATATAGGCAAGGATATTATTCAAGAAATGAAACGCAATTGATACAAGATGAAGGGTAGGGAAAGCAAGACATCAAGAAAAATGCGGAAAAATCATACTAACTCATTTTATTCATTTCTCAACTAAAGTAAACGTCAGTTTATACGAGATACAAAAAGATAATTACTTCATGGAAATAACATCAACAAATGGTTCAGACTGCCAATTGCCAAGGACCTCATTATCAGCAGAGAGATAAATAACAGGGTTTCTTGTTTGCTCCTCTTCAAGTGCACTGATAGTAAAATGAGGGGAAGTCGACTTTTTTGGCGAGATCACTTCAGTTGATGCTGAGAAAGTATCTGTCAAGTGAGGGATATAATCAAATTCCTTTCTTTCTTCTTTATTGCCTCTGAGAGTCAGGTACTTCATATCTTCTGCTAGAGAAGGATTGTATCCTAGCCCATGTCTTCCATCTCTTGTAACTGCTGTGATCGGTTGAGGGATCCCTTGGAGGCTTGCCCCTAGACCTCTTCCTTTCTGATACTCGTTCCTTTCCATTATACGGACCGCCACTTCATTCACATTTTGCATTGGCAGCTCCTCCTCCTTGTTCTCTGGCTTCAGGATTTCAAAACTACGTAGGGAATCATCCTCGACTTGCTCTGCACTTTCTACGTATGGTACCGAAACAGGCTTTGAAAGCATGATTTCCTCTTCGCCGCGGATGGTAATTACAGCCCCATCCTGAATATATTTCGACAATCGATGCAATGTTGATGGAACAACACCAGCTTCATGAATCCAAGGCCTTCCTAGGAGCATGGTATAAGCTGGCTGGATCTCCATGACTTGAAAGAGAACACGAAAACAACTAGGCCCTACTTCGAGGGGCAGGGTTATTTCCCCTAAGATCCCTCTCGCTGTCCCATCAAAGGCTCGCACAATCATCTCTTGGGGTGTCAAATCCGTCAAGCCTATGTTTAGTTGCTCTAGAGTGGACAACGGAATCACATTCAATGCCGAGCCACCATCTATAAGCACCTTCGCAATCACAAATCGTTTGCACCTTAGGGTAATGTGGAGTGCCTTAGGACTACCTCTAAATTTTAAAAACACCTCATCTTCCGAGAAATTGATCATGTTGATCCGCCTCACCGGATCCACCATGTTTACTACATTCTCTGGCGTGACGTCACGATTAACATAAGCTTCATTCAACACCTTCAATAATGCCTTACGATGCATTTCTGATGTGAGGATAAGCGACAAAAGCGATATTCTTGCCGGTGTTTTCTTCAACTGCTCTATCACATCGTATTCACTTTGTTTCATGATCTTCAGAAACTCTTCCTCTTCTTCTTCCTTCTCTTTTCCTTCATTTTTGGTATTCTTCCTTGCTTCTTCTTCTATCGGGTCATAGTATCGCCCACTCTTTGTGATGCCTCCAATTCTCACAACATTAGTAACCTGGACCTTCGAAGTTTCTCCTGCCTCTCCTACTAGCTCAACTTTCTGTTCATAATTCCATGGTACAGCGTGTGTATCATTATAGGCAAAAAGGGTTGGCTTTGTCACCTTTACAATTACTTTTTCTGGAACCGGTGCATCATTCATAGGTGGTATCCGGAGCACAACTTTTTCACACACACTAACTTCTTCAGTCGTACCTCGCCTAGCTTGGATCACCCCCAAGGTAAGTAATCCTTGGACTCGGACCTTAAAGTCCCAACAAGTTTCGATATCATGCCCTACCTGCCCATGATGATAATCACAACTTAAATCACCATCACACTTCTCTTTTTCTCCAATCAACTTCATCGGTGCAACAATATCATATACTGCTTTCTTGAGCCCTGCGAATACTTCTTGCGTCGGGGTTCGCAATTCCAAAACCTTCTTGACTTGAGGCCCTCTCACTTCCAAGTTATTCACGTTATTTCCCGCATTATGGTTTGGGATTGGGTTATTAACAATGCTAGGCCCAGAATCTTCTTTGAAACCCAATCTTCCACAAGCAATCAATTTTCTTACTGTTGTCTTGAAGGCCTCACATTCTTCAATGGAATGCCCCAGGGCATCCATGTGATACTTGCAAGTCAAGTTTGGATTGTACCAAGCAGGGAAAAGTGGTTCCATAGGCCGTACAGGGTTTCCAGCGATTAGGTGACGATCAAATAGTTGTTTGAACAAATCTGCATTGGAGATAGACAGTCTTGGGAAATGAGGCAGATTTTGATATTGGGGACGTCCCTGATTTGGAAAATTTGAGCGAGGTCGAGGGTAGCTTGGATGGGTTTGTTGAGGTGCAGGTGGATAATGAGTATATGTTGGGCGAGTGGGGTTGTATGGTTGAGGGGTAGGGATGTTCTTTATTTGGTTTTGTGGCTGGGTGATGATTGACGAGACCTGTTGAGGTGGGTAAAATGGTGTTTGGGTCTGATATGGTGCTTGGTACCTTGGGTATGAAGGGGCATGTCGAGGTCCAAAGTTTGGCTGGTGTTGCACATAATTTGCTTCTGCTTCCTTCTTCTTGGGCTGGAACCCCTTCTTGGATGCCCTGCCTTCCATGTCAGTTGGTAACTTCCCGGCTCTGGCTAGGATTTCAATTCTTTCCCCTGCCGCAATCAAGTCAGAGAAATCCCTATAAGATACTCCTGCCATTGCTCCGATAAAGGGGGATCCCAGGGTTCCCAAAAAGTATGAGCACATTTCGGACAACATCAGCGGTCGAACCCGAGCGACCAAACTCCTCCACCTTTGTGCATACTTGTTTGAAGGATTCATCACTCTTCTTCTCGCATTGTAGTCAATCTGTTCACGGGTTGGAGCTATGTCCAAATTGAATTTGTATTGATCCATGAACAAATCGGCTAATTACTCGTCCCACCGAGAGATCTTAGAATGGTCTAACTGAAGGTACCACTCTAGTGCGATTCCGGTCAAACTTTCATGGAAAAAGTCAATGAGGAACTTGTCATCCTTAGACCATATGGCCATTTTGGTGGCATAGCTAATCAAATGGAATCGTGGGTTCCCACTTCCGTCATATTTGGAAAAATCAGGAATTTTGAAATCCTTGGGAATCACGACATTTGTGGCATGACAAAGCTCCTCAATCTTGAGAAGGCCATAAGCATTTGAGCCCTTGATCTCTTTTATTTGTTCTTCTACCTTCTCCATCCACTCTTCCTTCAACTAATCGGGTCCAAACTGGACTCCTCTTGATTGTTCAGGAATGAATGCATGGGTTTTTTCCCATGTGTAGCCAGCAGCCTCATGATACACATTCTCGATGGGGCGATATCCTTCCCCGATGGGGATTACTATGGGTTCCGTGTAACCCGACATTCCCTGAGTAAAGCTATGGTTTATTGGCGTCGTCACCATGGAGAGGGTCGGCTGTACGCTCACATGTGGGTCATCTTCGTTTCCACTTCTATTCACACTAAGCCTGCTAAGAGATTCCCTCATATCCTGTAGTATAGCCTCCAACATTGCTTGAGTTTCAGAGATTTCAGTCATCCGTCCCCTCACTTCGTCTACTTCTAAACTCAAGTTCCTTCCTGTCTCAGGATTGTTGGCAGCCATCCTGGTCCGGTATCTTGTGTTGTAAACTCGGGTTTGATTGGTATTGTCTTTCTTAGGTCGCGCAATGATTCTCAAACCCTCAGATTCGTGTTTTTAGCTCTGTTTAAAAAATCGTCAATTATTATTATTATTATTAAAAGAAAGATAAAAGTATGCTTCGAAAAATCATGAATTCTTTCTTTTGCAAAGGAAAGACCATTTTTGTAGCAAGTAACTTCACCCCGACACATAACTCTAGGGGCACGTCCCCCTTAGGTTAATGTGTGGTTGATGACAAATCCATGGGAACATGTGTCCCTCAATAGACAGCATCATTCACTAGCAATGCAATCATACAGGCCTACTTGCAACACACCATAAGATAGAGCAGAATTTATTGATGGATGTAACCCCTAAAAAAAAGCTTTTATTTCTTTGAAGAGAAAATACAATGTCTCCCATCTAACATAATTACATCAAAAGTTTTAAAGTCTGCCTTTTGAACCCGCTAGCAAGACTCCTACAGTACTTCATGAAGCGAGCTATTTTTGGAGGTATTGTAGATCCGTCATTCATGCGAGTTTGGACTAGTGCTTCCTTGAGGTGACCTACAAACTGATAGGTATGGTATTGCAAACTTCCTGAGAGGTGTTCATATCTTTTCTTCCAAGCATCTCTGTCAGCCTTCAAATCTTTTGCCACGGACTCCCAGTTCTCTAGCCATTCTTCCTGTTGTCTGATCTCATCCTCATATTGTTTTTTCTCCCTTTCGAACATCCGGAGCCTCATCCACAACTGCTGCTCTTTCTCTTGCGATTTTTTCAATGATTGGCGTATAGTCGCAGCTGCATTCCAACCTTCATCAGAGTAGCGCTCAGCACGAGTTAAGGCTTCTTGTAGAGATCCTATGCTTTCCTCCAACATCTGGATTGTCTGAACGTGCACTTCGATTTTTGCCCCCAAGTCTTCTTTTTCTTTGAAGATTTGTGGCAACGCCTTTTTTTGATCCTCTATCCTTGCTAGTAATCCTTGAACTTCTGACTCTTTCATATTCCCCTTCCTTGCTCTCTTTGTCGGAGCTGCGGCTTCATATGCATCGGCACATTCATCTTTCAAATGTTCTATCCTCATGTTTAACTTCTGGATTTGGTGTTGGAGCGCGTCGATGGTGATTTGATCTGTTTCATTCTTTTCCTCTAGCACTCTCATCTGGGCCATCATAACCTCGATCCTCTTTAACATTTCTGCTTCCATTTGAGGATTTTCATCTTCATGCGAGATTGGTCTCGAGATAACACGGTTGTCTTTCCTTGCTTTCCTCCATGCCTCGTAGTTTTTAGTATGAGAAATAATTTGTCTTCCCAACTCATTGGATCCCAGTACCCGGATGTTGCTCCAGGTGGATCTAACAGCTATTGTTGTATTCTTGACAACCTCGCATTCTTGATATAAGAACGAAATTCCACCTACCACTTCTTCAAGTGGTTCCTGTTGAGTCCACTTCAATTGTCGAATCACAAGTGTCGGGGAATATGACACGCAACCCCTTGGTCCCATCAAAGGAATATTCGAGAAATTCCCACAACTGAAGATGACTGTATTTCCTTTATACCAAGGACACATCCAGCAAAAAGCTTTCGAATCAACCTTATCAAATTCTTGTCTCCATTCATTGGGTTTGTGCGGCTTTATCGGAATGTGATGGAATCTCCTCAAAGGGTCATCAATCCCACTAACATAATTTCGAGCATACATGTGAGTCACGACCCAAACATACAACATTTGTGCACAACATCGTAATTTGCCTTGTTGATTTTCATGGCAAACTTGCAATGATAGGAAAGTTTCTGCCAAAATCGCGGGAACAGAGTTTACATTATATTCTTCGATCTTGTAGTAGACATCCAAGGCTGCGTAATCCACCATGTCTGGTATAAAGGGGAAAAGCACCAGCCCATAAATGGTTAAAGCTAACACCCGCTTGAAGATAACCCAATTATTTTGTCGTGCTAGCTCCTGGAGATAAACTTCAAGGAATCTTCGACTCAGACCTCGATGACTCCTTTTTCCATTTTGTCTGATGGCTTCGGTAGAATTCCCAGCAACTCTGCAACCTTCCCATCACTAACATGCTGGCCATAATAGAAATAAACACGAGACTCCCTTGGAAGAGGCATTCGTAGCATGTATGCATATTCTTCTATAGTCGGTGTCGTATCCAAATTTGGCAACTCGAAACACCTCAAATTTGGGTTCCAATATTGGGCCAAAGCACTCAAGCCCAAAGCATCTACATGTATGTGTAACAAGTCCAAAATCTTCCCATACTTGCTTGCAAACTCTGAACACACTTCTTTTGGCATCAAGCGACTGATTTCCATTAAAGTCTTCACATCATTGATTTTCACGTCAATCCTAATATTCTTCTTCAGGCCAATTGCATTGCTAGAGTTAGACATTTTCGTTCCTTGCTACACAGATAGTGTCTTTCCTCCACAAAAGAGAATCACCTAAAAATATATATATATATATATATATATATATATATTATTTTTTTACAAAAAGTAAAAAAGTAAAAAAAATAAATAAAAGGAGTGCAGTTATCTCGCAGTTTCATGAGAACGGACTCGGAATCTGGTCACGATTGTGAATCTAACAAAACCAAGTATTTACATAAGTTAAAATTTTATAAAATCACCCTAAATCTCTTATGCATGTCTCGACCATGACTAGTAAACTATGATAAAATTTTTAAATTTTTATAAGCTTTTGGATGTATGATCCTCAAGCATCATAGAGATAAAATAAAGGTTCAAAACTTAGAAATAAATTTTAATCTTTTAATTTCTTGTAAAAGTGATTTTCGGCCTACTCAAAATATAGGTTAGAAAATTTAATTTCTCAACCTTATGAACCTATGCATGTATCTAAAATAAAGATTGAGGCAGGTGTTCTTCATAAAATAAATATAACTCAAAATCTCTTCAACTTCCCATCAAATTATATGAAATCAAATGATGATCAAGGTACTTTTCTTCAAAATTTAAAATAAAGTCATTCTTAACTTGTGAATCACATGCATGTAATTAAATCAAAGCATATATCTTTTCAAAAATTAAAATTAGGCTTCCTTAACTGATATAATTAGAGTTTCAGCCTTATCAACAAACATAGGAAAGAAAACACATTTTTTTTATGAAGTTCATGAGTTCAAAAATACATGCATCCAAGTGTCTTAAGAGGTAGGGCCTAATCAAGGGTACCTATGATGGCAACTTCTAAGTCGAGCGGCCACTAAGTCAATTTAGGAGTATAAACTTTAGGACGGGTCTAGACTTCTAAAGGTCATGGTCCCCAGATTGCCCTTGTCAAGGACCTAGTTCATGAACCTAATCACAAGTAGGGATAAACCCTCCAGGATGATTAGTCCATGACACTAGTAACAATCCGAGTGGTGAGTCAACAAATATCAGAGAGGCACTAGGCCTTCAATGACAATGCCGAGTCACCGCCTAATCCTTAAGGTCCCACAAGATCGGGTATAGAGCTGAAAGTGTGTGAAAATGAGTGTCGGTGTTGTGTGTGCTGGAGGCATACAAACCTGTACAATCCTAATACATAACTACTTGAACCTGCGAAACAAGCAAACAACAAATACAATGGTCTTCTATCCTAGTGTAAAAATGATTATTAAAGCAAAAAGGAATCAAAAAATAAAAATAAAAAAAATAAAAAAAATAAAAAATAATAATAATAATAATAATAATAAATAAAAATAAATAAATAAACAAATAAAATAAAAGAAAACAATAAAAAGGGGTAAACAATAAATACCAAAATGCACAACTCATTACTCAGGCTTGACTCTCGAAAGGTCCCCAGTGGAGTCGTCATTTGTCGCAACCAGAAATTACGGCAGGGACGGCGATAACAAGAAAATTTTAGAGAAAAAAAACAAGTAGAGTCGCCACCAATTTTATTTAACTTAGGAAAAATTGGAAAACCCTAAAAAAACGGTCTTTGAAACCAAGCCGAGTTCGGGAGTCGGTTACGAGTAGGGAAGGTGTTAAGCACCCTACATCGCCCATCCTACAAATGGTACCCTGAATTAATCGTGCAAAATTAAATTATTTATTTGTTTACCCCAAAAATATTTGCAAGGAAGGATTTGTTTATTTATTAATATTTATTTTTATGTTTCTTTATTGGTTTTTTTTTATTTAATTTTTTTAAAAAAAAAAGATATATTATTGATAAATCCTAAATGAGGTTGAACACGGCACGTAAGTCCATAGGGCAACCTTAAAGCTAGGGGGTTGAGCATGACACTTGTCATAGAGCAATCCAAATACATTAAATGAATTATTAATTAATTATCCACATTAAATAAATTAAAAAAAAGAACAAAAATAAAGGAAAAATTAATTTTGGCTTGACGAGATGATTGATCTCACTCCTACGTATTCCCTGCTTCGATGGGAAACTCAAAGCCACGTAGTTCTTGTAGAAAATATTTTATTTGTTGGTGTTTTTTTTTATGAAATTTTTTATTTTATTTTATTTTTTAAAAAAAGGGTTTTTTTAAAAAATGAGATAGAACATGGCAGATACGTCCACAGAGCTATCTCATATTTAAGGAATTGAGTGTGAAACCTCTCACCAAGTAATCCCAAAAATTTTTTTAATGTTTTTTTTTGCCTCATTCTATTTTGTTCATTTCAACAAGAAGATCAAATCTAGTTTCATACACTTTTTATTAGCCCAATTCTTTCCTTTTTTAAAAAAAAATGTTGAACCCACTTAGTTTGGGCTCAAGTCCAATAACTACTCCACAATTAATATTCAGAAATAAAAAAAAAAAGAGATAAAAAAAAAAAGAAAAGAAAAGAAAACTACTAAAAACCAATTCAATGTATCAGACATAAAAAGAAAAACATTTGCAGAGAGCCCTCTTCCTCTTCTACCTGCGTACGGGAGAACAGAGAAAGGGACGAAGGCAGGGATGCGGCGGCTTGGATCGAGATGACGGCGGTTCCGGCCCAGACGGCGGTGTGGTTCGCGGTGGAGGCACGACGCTCGCACGACGAAGCTCGGACCAGACGCGAACAGGAACGCGATCGGAGCAGGCGGTCCAGACGTGGTGGTCGCGTGGTCCTTTCCTTGCAGCGGCGAACGATGATCGAAGCTTAGGCGAGGCCGGAGGTCCTGATGGTGGCGCAACTGAGCAAGGTGGAAGGAGTGGCGGACCGGGACTGTGCGTGGACGATGGCGGGTTCGGATCTGTGACGCGGCAGTCAGACGCGAAGGATCTGGGTCATACAACAGAGGACGGCGAGGACAACAGAGCAGGTGGCTACTATGCGAAGGTGATGGTGGCTCGTGACGGTGCGCGGCGTGGCGGAGCACTAGTTCTGGTTCAGGGCTCACTGATGGGTTGAAGATGGGATTGTTAATGGCAGGTGATGGAGATGGAGAAAAGGAAGATGGTGGGAAATATGGCAGAGAGAGGGTGATATGAAAAAAAAAACGAAAGGGGAAAGAGGATGTAGAGGGAAAAGAAGTCGCAGAGGCCAGCCTATGACTCCCCTCTTCCTGATCTGTGTTGCGATTTTTATAATGTCCTTTCCTCTCATCTTGATCCTAAAATCCCGCCAAAATTCAGATTGCTATCGATCCTAATCCTTAAAATGTGCCCAGGGTAACATTTCTATCTCTGATTTGAAAATTAAATTCAAATTCAAAATAAAGTGATTACTAGGGAGGAGGATGAGATGGGTTTTTATTTTATTTTCAATTTTTTATTTTTAAAATTTTTAGTGATCCCGGTCAAAATGGGGTGTTCACAGCGGGTATCCGCAAATTATTTTTTCCATAAAAAATATATACTCTTTTTGCTTGAAAAATTGCTAAAATATGCGTAATTCAATTTAAAATAACCATGTTCAAACAAATAGATGTTAAGAAAGCATCAAAGCATTATCCAATTACAAAAAGTTACTAACAAAAGTAATCAAATACATTTACTAATTACTACATATATATAATAAAGGGCATTTTAATAATTTAAGTAACGGGTACGGGTATCCGCGGGCACGGATAGTGTGATACCCGCCCCCGCCCCGTTTATAAACGGGTATTGAAATTACCCGTTTATTTTACCCGCGGGTACCGTTTAACTACTCGCCCCGTACCCGTTACGGATTTTATCCGCGGGTATCCACGGGTACGAGTAAAATTGTCATCCCTATTTATGATCCATCCAATATTTTTTAAAATCCATTGGACCAACAATCAAAAATGTAATGGATCAACTTTTATCCATTCTAAAACCAATTTATTTATTTATTTTTATTTTTCACCAAATAAAAGAAACCTCCATTTGTAACAGGAAAAAAAAAACACTCCATCTAATTTTCTCTTCCGTTCCCTATTATTTTTTCTTCACTATTTTTTATTTTATTTATCTGCTTTTTTTTTCTTTTTTTGTTACATTAAGTATTAACTAATTAATTTTTCTCAAGCACCAGTTGTAGTCCACGTTATCGTATGTTTTCTTTTTTCGTTGCCTTTTTTTTTAATGAAAAACTTAAAAAAAAAGTATTAACTAATTGAAAGCACATAAAGTCGTAACAAGTTTCGTAAAACAATATCATGGAACGTTGTGGCAAAACAACCTCTGTAGATGCACATAATCAATAACTCCCATATAATAATAGAAAAATGGTCGTGATACAAAATGATGAGATAAAGTGGAGAGATAAGTGGAGAGATATTAAAGATAGAGAGAGTAGGAAAAAAGGGAGAGAGAGAAGGGGTAGAGAGAGGAAGAAAGAGGAGAGCAAGGGTGAGATAGAGATAATATTTTAATTTTTTTTACAAATTATTTTATTTTAAAAATATTTTATGGATGGATAAAAGAGGTATAAAATTATTTAATTTCTTGAAATAAATTTTAGTAGATGGATTGGATATCCATCCATGAAAAGTTGTTAATGGATGGATCAGATGGATTTTATTTAATGGATCATGGATGGATTGAATTTTTTTTAATAAATTTTTAATGGATTATAATGGATTAATGGATTGTTTTTAATCCATCCATTAAGATCCGAATAAAAATTTATCCGACCATTTGTCACACTTAGTTGCAATCACGATGTGCTAATCTCTCTTCTACACTTTAAAGCCACGGATCCTTTCACTGAGCGTTTGCAGAGTGCTTGGATCATCACTGCTTTTTGGGACATCCTAGCATTTGTATTACTCTGTGTTATCTCCCAAGGATCTCAAAGGTGAATTGTATTTTTTTAAGCCGTTAAGCATGACTTTTCCTGCCCAACATTTATCATTCATCGGTTAGATGTCTATGTTAAAATGATTTTTTTAACGAATCTCATTAATAAGCAGGATACAAGATTTTGAAAGTTACGGCTGGTCTGATGCGATGTTGTGGTCCTAAGAGAAAACCTTTATCGTAAAGCAAAGTTGCATCCACAGAGCATTCTTCTTTGGATGTTTTTCAGGGTATTTTTTGGGGAGTTGGATGGATGGATTAGGCATATTATGGTGTTTAGGTGCAGTATATGAGATGTGTCTGGCTACCAGTTGAACTTTGTGCTAGCATCATCTCTTAGGAACTATACATAGGTATGCGTATTAAGAAGTGGGAGAAGAGTCTGATGATGAGGAAGCTCAGTCACTAAGGAAGATCGAGGTAAACTAAGTTTAGTCGAGCAAGATAAGGTCAGAAGTCAAGTGAGGCATCCTTTGATCAAGAAGACGAGGCAGATGAGGATAAACGGGAATAAACACTTTGACATTTTTTTTCTTGTCACAGCTGTACGGTTTTCCTAGATGGGTTTTAAGTCTTACACTTGTGCCACAACCCTTCACAAGAGGTGGCGTAAAAGTTTGTTCATTTGTGCTGGAATAGTACAAACTTAATATTCTTTGCTTCAGAATACTAGTTGTTTTATCATGTATGCAATTAATGTGTAACATGCACTGCAAATGCTATAATCAAATTTGCTGTGTCCTTCACTCCTTCTCCATCTTTTTTGGGTATATTCGGTACGGTACTTAAGATCAATGTGTTACCCCGTGAGGTTAATGCATTTTTACTTTTTATGCTTGAACTTCATTTTGCAATGTATAAACGTCTAACATAATGGTAAATGTGGTAAAAGGGGCTGCTGCCACGGTGATCAACTTGCCGTAAGAAACATATAATCACCCTTAGATTCTATCAATAAAAAATAAAAAATTGGATTGGTGAGATGAATTCAAGCAATCAAGAGAACTAGTTGTCCATGAAGATCTTTTGATGCCATGCAAGCTGCGATTTTGTCGACCACCTTCCTTGCGTACGTTGTCCTCCTCCGACATGGCTCCAGACAACTAAGGACTGTGGTTGATGGTGTGCATGATGGTTGTAAACGACGACTGGAGTTCAGACTTATGGAGGTTGTTGTGTGGTTCGCAGGTGGTGTTGTAGTGCGATGGGCTTGTTCGTAACCGGACGACGCTATCATGGGTTCGACAGTGCAGATGGCGGCTCTGATCTGGGTACAAACTCAAACCAATCTTTACCACAACTGTTAGATCCCATCTTCACCAACATTCTCCATACCATCTCTGCCATCTCCATGTCGCCATCATGACCATCGTTCCTCCCATTCCTACCACTGACACCCAAAAGACTGTCGATTACTTCAACCTTCCTTGTCCCCTTCCCTTCAAAGAGTTCCACCACGAAGCTATGAGTCTATTCTCTCTTCCAACCCTTTCCCTTTTTTTTTTTCTAGATTTCAATGTTCATTTTTTATTCTATTCCTCAAATTTTAAGCTTGGTTTGGGAGAATGTGAAGTTCTGAATTTGATTTTCTTGGACTTGATCATCTCAGTTACATCTTTGTAACACTTGAATTTGTGTGCCGCTCAACATCGTGGACGGTGAGCATGGGAGGGGGGTCGAAGGGGTGGGAGTGGGGGAGGGGCGGCGAAGACAAGGAGTTAGAGAGAGGAGTCATGATCATGTTAGAAGTCGTCCTCGTCGTCATCGACGACAACATCCTCTTGGGAATCATCGTTGGAATCAAAGTCGGTGTTGTGGGCGGAGATGCTCATGTCGTCGTCAATGAAGGAGGGTGGGTGTTGGTTTCCACCCGCTACAATCGGTAAAATAATACCTCTTACGGTACCTAGCAAAAGTCGTGTTTTAAAATCCATTTGCAAAATTGTATTTTACAAACCGAGTTTCGATTAAAAGTAAGTTTGTATTATCTGATTTATGTTATCATTCAATATAACTTTTAGATGTGACGAGTTAAATAACTCAAACTTAGTTTTAAGGAAAGCACAACAACAAAGTAGAAGTTGATAAATTTTTAAGGATAATAATAATAATATAAGAGTACAAGTTGAATAACTCAAACTTAGTTTTAACAAAAGCAGAACATTTTTTTGTTCTTCTATGCTCAATGAGTTTAGAATTAAGAATGGATTTTGAAGTCATCTTTGAAGTCTAACCAAACAAGATGCTTTGAGGGACCCAAATTACTGTATGAAGAGGTAACGGCTACCCAAACACACTAAAAGCAGTTGAAGTTTAATTACGACAGTTTAACGGGATGAGTGGGACAACATGCGGCAAATGAAAGGAATATATAAAGAGAGTGATTGGGATAGTCTTCTCTTCTTGTCTTGATCTTCCTCTCAGTCTCTGTCTCACACACAGTGATAGTATTAGTAGCACATTTGTTAGTGATGGCGACGAGTCACGGAAGCGAAGATGAAGTAGAAAGGTTCAAGAAAATCCTGAAAGAAGGAGAGAGGATTCTGCCGCCAACCCGACGACCCGATGGAACCCTCCGTAAGCCTATTCGCATCAGAGCTGGCTACGTCCCTCCTGAAGAAGTCCCTATCTATCAACCGAAAGCTGTCTGTTCCTTCTCAAGTTTCAATCTTTCTTCCCTTTTCTCTCACCCCATTTCCTGCTTCCTTACAAATTTATGTCCTATGCCCTTTGACTTGATAAAGATTGGAATTTTATGCCCAATAGAATGCGTGTTTGAACAATGTGGTAATGGGCTGATTTTGTATGTAATTGACTTGAAACGGAGAAAGATTAGAGAGTATAACATAGGTTATTAACTTGTATAAATTTATGCTCCTTAACAGATTTTACATGTTGTCATTGACTGGCTTTACTTCTTGGTGGTTCTCTTTGGTGATATCTACATTTTGCCCCTTTTTGATTTCCTTGCTTTGGATGATGCAGTTGAGAGAGGAGATGGCCTCAAAGTCACAACAGTCATAGATGAGACTGGATTGGATGCAAAACCAAAGACGAAATCGGTTAAGAGGAATGAAAGAAAGAAGGAAAAGCGGCTTCAGGTATGTCATGTTATTTCCATTCCATTATTTGCCAGAATGGAGAAATTTTTACCAGAGTTGTTTGTTTATATTCGAGTTTGTCTTGTTTTTTATTTTCTTCTTGCAGGCCGCCCTTGAAAAGGAAAAGAAATAGTAGAAAACAAGAAGATAGTGGAAAGCAAGAAGCAGTACTCATCAAGGATTCAGGATACGCTTCAGAATCTGTCCAGTCATTAACCTCTCAGATGAATGAAGTAACTGTTACTGGAAATTCTTCCACTGTTAATCCTACCGCTGACACTGTGGAAGGTGCAGAACCAATAGGCCCAGTTCAAGATATAGATAAAAGAATTCGAGCACTGAAAAAGAAGGTACACTAACTATGCTTTACGACTTTCTGCATTAAGGGAGATTAGCCTCATATCTTTCACCATCATGCTTCCATTAAAGCTCTATAACATCCATTATCTCTCTGCTAACAATAAGTGTGTGGTGAAATTATTTTTAGCAAATATGAAATGACATTTGTTCTGCATGTCCAGTTACCTTGAATGATCCTCTTTTTCTGTGTTCTCTATACAATTTTTTACTGCTTAGTGCAGCTAAGATCTAATGTAGCCATAAATTTTAATGCTTGAGATTGAATTTTACTGATTCCAAGTGGGTGTTGGAGAGTGAGGCCTGTGATCTAGACAATAATATCTGATCTGGTCTCAGTTGATATTTAAAATGAAAGATGGAATTGGAGATTTGCAATTTTGCTAGTGTTGGCCAGGGAGGTAATTTGGTCCTTTTAGCATAGGTTATCTTATGAACTATTTCACCGATCACTTTAAGGTCAAATACGCCTGCTTGCTTTCCTTTCTATTTGTTTATAATCACTGCCGGACCTTGGTTATGCTCTCGCCAGATTTTTTTAATCAATTTTTTTTAATATAAATATTTTTTTACCGGCACCCTTTAACCTCTATTGATGTATGACCATTTGTAAATCTGTTGCAATTTTAAGTCACTGGCACCGTTTGGAAGCAACACATAGGTAGGTAGGTAATATATAAGCAACACATATAATTTACTTGAAAAGATATAATGGTCAAGTATAAGAAAATTGATATATTTTTTAAGGAAAAAACTTTCGACAAAGATGAAAATTTTATAGCTTCAATATCTTCACATCAAAAACATCATTCTAATGATCAAATAATTCAGCCGGATGAGCAACCTTTCAAGGTTCAAAGAGTCACATACTTTATTACTTTGTTACTTTTATGTATTTTATTTTAATTAATAATTAGTGGCTCCCCCAAAAAATTTAGTCAAGATCCATCACTGTTACATGGTATTCAAGTACTCAAGGTAATGCTGTCTAGCCAGTATCATTTATGGTTGAGGAGTGGGGACTGTGCATAAGCATGATCAAAATATGCCATGCCCCTCATTTTTGTACTTTACTAGTTTCTAGGTAACCTTTTGGTTGTCCTCTAAGGGAAACTCTTGTGGTCAGTCAAAACATATGTAAACTCTGATCTTTTGACAATTCTCCTTGATTTTGATTAATCAACTTCTTGGCTTCATTCAAATATGTTGCTTTTAGTCATTCCTTTAGTCAACATTGGATCCCCTGCCCATTCTCTGTCTTTCTCCAGTTTCTTTTTTTATTTATGCAAGTTAATTCCATGTAAACACAGCATGTGCTTTAACTTTCTCCATCTAAAGAACTATAAGAGCTCAGATAGTTCTTCTCTTAACTGTAGATGTAGGTTCGACTTACAGAGGCCAAAATTGCAGAGCAAGATATGAAACCAGAGCACTTAGAGAGGCTCGCAAAACTGAAAGATTGGCATAAGGAGCTAAAACTATTGGAGGATAAAAAGGCTGAGACAACGGTAGAATGAACAAACTAACAGAACTGGCGTGATAAGAAATGATAATCTAGGATTTTTTAGTAGGACATGGATACTTCGTGGAAACAGGCTATTCTACCATAGATTTTTGTTGCATATCATTTTTGCATTCATTTTGCAAGGATATTCAAGTAAAATATCCCTGCAATAGGATTTTTCAGGCTTTTTTATTTGAGTAGTGTAATTTCTTTTGGAAATTATCAAAATGGTGTAAGTTGAAAAGATTTTACCTGATTGGGTAAGTCGGACATGACATATGCGACTTCAAAGTCGTATATATCATGTATGACTTTACTTTTTGGATTTAAAATAAAATAGAAGTTGTACTTAGTATGTACGACTCTCTCAAAACTTACAAAACAAAAGTCGTACATACCAAGTACGACTTCTATTATTTTATAATAAAAACCAAAAAGTGAAGTCGTATATGATATATAAGACTTTGAAGTCGTATATGTCATGGATGACTTATCCCAATCAGATAAAATCTTTTCAACTTACACCATTTTGATAATTTCCAAAAAAAAAATGCACTAGCCAGAACAATAAGCCGATTTTTCATTAGAAAGTTGGTTTTTAGAGTCTGTTCACAGATGAAACACGAGCTCTTTGGTTTTTCATAGTAACCCGCACTCGATGGGTAAAAAGCAGAAATTCCTCCAAGATTTCTTTTATAAACATAAATTTGAAGATCAAATTAAACCTATTTTAGTTAGACCTTTATTTATCAAACCAACCAACATCTTCCCGTTCCCCAAATTACTGAATTTTCATGAATTACAATCTTTTCTTTTATTCTCTCCTTTAACATGAGAGAAAAACACAAAGCAAGTTTTAGTGACTCATGCAAAAACAAATTTGTTTGTCTTTCTTTCACATGAGACAAAAGAAAAATAAAAATGAGATCCAATTCCAATTTTAATGCTTTGTTTGTTAGAGTAGAAAACGAAAAGAGAGAAAACAAAAAAAGAGAAAAGAAAGGAAAAATACATTTTTTTTCTTGCTTGGTAGATAAGAGAAAAAGGGAAGGGAGAATAAAATTGGTGAAACTCCACCTCAAAAAAATTTCTCTCCTCGACTGGTAAGAAAATATAATAAAAAACAATGTTTCTTGTAAAATGACTTTTATGCCCTTCTTTTTAGATTCTCATTCAATTATTTAATAAATTTAAATAAATTGAATAAAATTGATCATTTATTTAATAAATTTTATTAATTAAAATAACTTAAATCAATTAAATTAATTTAAATTATTTGATTATTTAAATTAACTTAATTAATAAAATCAAAATATTTATATCTTAATTTTTTAGTTAAAGGATATTTTTGTCCTTTTAAAAACAATTACATTTCTCTCTCCTCATTTTCTATGAAAGAGAGAAAACACTTATTTCTCCTCTTTCTCTTACATCAAACAACATATCAAATATACTCTATTTCTCACTATTTTTTCTCTTCTCATCCTCTTTCTTATCTCTTTCTCTCTTCTTTTCTTCTAACAACCAAACAAATCATAAGTGTCCTCAAGATTTTACTTACAGGTATATGCACCTCTACCTTTCAGTGAGGTACTTCTATCAATCTCTTAGAAAATGCTTAGCCAACACCGTAATTTTCTAGAATGACTGAAAATTTGAAATTTTGAAAATTTTGGGAGTGCATCTTAGAGATGCACTTCTTCCAATTTAATAGAAAAATCTAGAAAATATGACCAATCAAAACTGTAATTTCAATAATTCAATTTTTTTATAAATTACAGAAATGGCTAAACAACAGTTCCCTGTTAACCACACTTAGGCCTAGTAAGTAAAAATTTCACATTCCTACCACTCAACTCTAAGAATACATTCTCCGAAAAATTTCAATAGCACTGTATGCGCAGACCAAGGTAGCCTCCTACGCAAATTACATATGCATCATATATTGTAATCTTCAACGTTCTTAAAAGGAGGTTCTAAGAGCATTCAACATCAGAATCATCATGCCCATCAATGTATAGTTCAAAATCATCGGGACTCCACCTGCAAATCAAGTGAAGTCGAAATGTAGCCATCTTGATTCCCAGCAAACGCTGTAAAGAATAACAGCCACTGAGTCAGCATGTCACTCTTGCTGTCTTAGAGAGCAACATTGATAATGTAGATAACATCATAACACACTTTGACCCCATATTAGTAATTAGTATTAGTAATAGTAGATAAATTGACACAGGCAATGTATGATAGAAGCAATTGGTTGAAGTGCATGCTTACTACCAATTTTATTTATCCATTACTACAGCCAAAAAGGTGTAAAAGAATATTGGGAATCTAAGGAGAAAACAGAACCAAAATGCTACAATTTCGTGCATGCAATACTTCCCCAAAAAAGGTTAATCAATCACTACAAAAAAAAAATGAAGACATGAGGAAAAAGGAAAATAATATTATAGTTTTCAAACAGTCAATCAAAGAAGCCATCCTACTAAAAAATTAAATATGCAACTACAATTGGCTTGGATCATTTAGGTAATAAATAATACAAAAGAAAATAACTAACCAGTATGCGAGCTGCCTCTGGTGACAAGGGCTTCCCCTCCTCACAAACAACATAATCCGAAACAAGCTCCACAACTCCTGCAAAATTTGGAAACATCAATCATGAACGTCTACTTTTGACAGGTGCATTTGAAGCATAATTACAAAACAATGCAATAGTGCACCTTTATTTAACCTAACAGGTATGCCTTGCTTCCGGAGAAAGGGCTCCATCTCATGTGTGAACTGCTCTAAAGGACCCTCTTTGAGATCCACCTGAAACACTCAGATCAAGAAAGTTTTATTTATAAATTACAAGTACAATACCTATCATATCATATGCTTGAGTACCTAACAGATATGAGGGGCAAATGGTCTCTACTAAAATGAAAGATAATTAAGAGTTCATAAAGAAGTTTCGGCATCACATCTATCATAATAAAATTTTGCAATTTTGCTAAAACAGCCAATGGCTTCAGGCACAAGGCCTTTGAATGAAAAGTTGCTATGGTGCAACTGAACGAGATTTCCAACACCTTTTCAGTAGCAATGCTTCCGGTTCTCGCAAAGTCATATTCTTCATACTCATTAAACAGCCTGCAAGTGGAATTTAAAAAAAAAAAAAACAAGTTGGGGTCAGCAAAGGAAAATGTGACACAGAATGATTGGGCTGGTAGAAATTCTTAATAAACTATTTCTTTAGCAGCAAATCTTCTAAAACGTAAAGAAATTAAGCATACCAATAGCTTATCATCTTTAAGATAGTGACATAGCCACAGAAATGAAGAATCCGCAAATTACTATGCATGGCTAAACTCCTCTTATTACTATGCATGGCTAAACTCCTCTTATTATATGGCTATCATAATAAAAGCAAGGAATCATATTGTTCAACATATTTCTAATATATGCTACTAAACAAAAACTCCATTAAATAAGTAAGGACTTGGGGAAAAGAAGGCAAATATATTAAAAAGATAATAGGGCATTGGCATAACCTTTATCTACAGTAAAACTTAAAATTAAAATATTGGTTTTAGCAAGGTTACCTTTCAACTTGTTCTTTTGGCAAATTGGTGAAGAACATTCCAGCATCTCCACGCAATAGCTATAATAAATAGAAGCAAGCGAATAAAATGAAAATTAAAAATTAAAAATAATGAAAGAGAAGATTGAAAGGAAGTGTGTAAGTTGGGAACCTTTGAAATCTTATGAAGACGAGGTTTGATCTCATCTGAAGGAGATCGACCTAGAGAGACTTGCATTACTTTGTTAGAGCCCAAAAAGAATCTGCTACTCGATTTCAATTGCTCCCTAAACTCCTTGAATTTCTGATTCCTCATGTTCTCAAATGAAAACACATACACTGAGCTGTATTTTTCAGCAGCTTCCTTGATGGCGTTCACTATTGTCTCTTTATGATCCCTTCCCTTTTTCTTTGTCTTCGACAGAGTAACTGCTCAGCAAAACAGAACAAAACCATCATCATTATTATCATCTTCACTTCAATTTTTGATTAGATACAAAAAAGCGAAACGCATACCTTGTTTATTTCTCTTCGACTTTGGCATTTTGGGGCTCCTTTGTTATGCCTGGTTTTCCTTTCCTTAACCTACTGCACTCTGCACTTGCATCTCTGTCCCTAGGGTTTTATGGTTTATGTATTGTTACGTGTGTGGGTGGGCTGTGTTGGGCTTTTCCTCTCCATTACCCATTTTCGTCTTTAAAACGGGCTTTTGATAACTCTCTCGTAAATGGGCTTCCCATAATGTTTTTTGAGCATTGCTATTTCAATTTTGCTATTTGCACCTTGCATTGGTTTTTTGTTCATTCTTTTTCCTAAAATGTCCTTTTCACCTTCATGTCTCATTCCGGAAAACACCGTTCCCCTCTTCTCACACTCTTCACCGTTCTCACCTCTTCCATCATTCTCACACGCCATGAAGTTGTAGAAGGGTGCAAGAGTGTCATCTTTTGCTCCCAAAACGTAGTGAACAGGTTAGCATCCATGGAGTTCTCATTTTTGTATGCACCTCTGGAAAATCGAATCCAGAAGTTTTTCGGAATATCAAATCCGATGGTGAAGAGAGGAAGTCATTACCAGCTTGAAAGTCAAATCCGGAAGTTTTCCGGAAAATCAAATCCGGACGGTGAAGAGATAAAGATGAAACAGTGAGCTTAGCGGCGGTGTGAGGAGGGGAGGCGTGACACTCACATATGAATGGGTTTCTCGGATATGCTCAGACTCCAGCGACCAACACGCGGCCCACCCCTCGTGAGCTCCGTCGTTGTCGTGGCCGTTAAGATCTGCTCCGAGTCCGGCAACCACCATGCGGCCCAACCCTCACGAGATCTGTCATCTTAAAACATTGCTTCGTCTTTTAAGATTTCATGCAAGGTGTAGAAGAAGAAGTCGAGTTTCAGAAGAAGAAGATGACTTGAGTGGCCTTGTTGTGTGGGAGAAGTTAGGGGAAGTTAGGTTTCCGGATGCGGTGCTGGGTGAGGGAGGAAAAAAGTTAGCAAGGTGTGTCCGGTAAATTCCTATAATGTTTTTAAAATAAGAGTGTTGCTTTTTACACCACAAATTTTTTTAATACACCACAAAAATTTTGAATATCCCAAAAATACCTTCATTGTCTCCTTTCCTGTATGTGTATATCTATAGGTTTAGTTACCGGAAGTATATTTTCGGTACTATAGATTTATAATATCGGAAGTATGGTGCCGGTATGTTATTGAAAAATTTAATTCTTTAGACAAAGTACCAGAATTAAATTTCCGGTATTACAAAATTATAATACCAAAATTATACTTTTGGTATGTCACTTAAATTCTTCAGAGAGCATACCGAAAACCGGAACTATATTTCTGATATGCTCAGCTTCAGGATATAGGTATTTTTCTTTCTCCGGTAATAGGTCTTAACAACATACCAGAGGTTTCGATAAAAGCTTCCGCAGGTTGCAACTATTGTTGTTCAAGCTGCATGACCGAGATAACCATATATTAAGCATCAAATTGATAATAATAGATAAGAAATGGATGAAAGGCGGATAGTATCAGTATCGTTGGAGGAGATGGCTGGGGTGAGAGGGATAGATCATGTTAATGATGGCTACATTGAGCATGTGTTTTCTCTCATCCTCCTGCTTCATCAAACCCAAAACCTGAAAAATTAATTAGATACTTCAACGACAACGTGGGTTACTTGCATATCATTTAGGACTCAAAGATCGTAAAGGGATTTATCAACTTTCTACAACTGCCACGGAATCAAAATGGGGATGCTGAGCATACCAGAAATATAGTTCTAGTATGCTGTCAAGAATTTTAGTGACATACCAGAAGTATAATTCCGGTATTGTAATTTTGTAGTACCGAAAATTTAATTATGGTACATTGTCTAAAGATTTAAATTTTCAATAACATATCGAAACTCTGCTTCCAATATTATAAATCTATTTTATCGGAAATATACTTCTGATAACTAAATCCAAAAGATATATACATATCGGAAAGGAGATAATGAGGGTATTATGGGGATATTCAAAAATTTGTGGTGTATTAGAAAAAATGCGATGTAAGAAGTAACATCCTTAAAATAAATACATATTAGTATAAATATTTTTACAAATAAATTGTAGGTATATGTAATGAATAATGAATAATAAATTTGCATATCTAGTAAAAGTAAATGACAATTTTATACCAATGATGTCCAATATAATATAGATAGCTCGATTTCTAAGTATGCTGTCAAAATTTGATTCTTATAATATGCGAAAAAGATTTCGTTGCAAGAGACAAAATTTACTACAATGATCTCTACTTAAAGTAGGATACCCTAAGTGAACCTAAAAAATGATATACTCAATGTTTTATATTATACTTGTCCAAGTGATAAAGAGTTTGTTTCCCTTTAGTAAAATCTCAGGTTGAATCTTGTGAGTGGAAAAAATAGACAATGAAAGAGCTTTATATTTTTAAATGAGTATTCTTAACTTGATTCAAATTAGTCGGAATCCCATGTAATTTTAGGATATTGGCAATTTTTTTCTTCATATTATTATGTTAAGAGTTTTTAAAAAATGTGGAAAAAGACCGTTAATAAATGTGAGCCCCCGTTCCAATCGATTCCATTGTACTGTGGTTGTGGCAAGTTTTGAAAATAAAAAGTGGTATCTGTATTGGCGCCTTGGAAATTATTAAGCTCCAACTTTCCTTCGTCTTCTTTCGTCTCTCACTAACCACTCTTCATTCAAGCTCTCTCTCTCATCTATGGGTTCCGCCATGGAATCATCTCTGATCTCGAAGCTCCAATCATCGGATTCCACCGGGATCCATGCCCTTGTCTCCGACTACCTCCATCCACTGGCTGTTGTCAACAGCAACCACGACCAAACCCTAATCCGTTCACTCGCCAAGCGCTTTCTCCCTTTCCTCAACTCCTCCTTATCCATTCTCCCCAAACGTCTCCCCGAACTCGCCAAATCCAAACCCAACAACGCCGTACTGCTCGAGTTCTTCCAGATTTACAGCCTCTGCTTGGATTGCTTGGACGCCGTCGCTTCTCAATTAGCTTCCAAGCCCTTCCCCGTTGAATTCCAGAGGCTTCGCTTGATGCATTGCTTCGAGGCCTGTGGGCGTTTCCAAGACGCTGAAGCCGAGGCTTTAAGGGTTCTAGAGAAGCTTCGATCAGTGAAGAAGAGGAAGGGGAAGATTCTTCCCCAAGTGGGTGGAGATGATAAAGACTTGTGCGTGTTGGTTGTGGAGATTGCGGTGACTCTAGTGAGGTGTGCGGCGACGGGCATGGGTAAGGAGGATAGGCACTTCAAGAGGTTGCTTGATTTGGTGGAGGAACTAAGGCCATGGCTCATGTATGTCACAATCCGTTTACTTTGTTTCCGGTTTACTATTTTTATCTCCTATTTCATTAATAATTAAAAAATGCTTGTTGTTTTTCATTACATGTACAAATATTTGAAAACAGCAAGCAAAATTAAAACAAGACGGCATTTTTGCAATTATTAATGAAAACAGTAAAATGAAGTCGAAGCAAATGACCCCTCATATTTTGCTCATATTTTGCTTAGTGTGTGTGTGCGCGCCCCCAAACACCATCCCAATTACCATATACTCTGTTACATTACCTGTTTTCCCACTTCATTGTTTCAGGAAATTAGATGCCAATTCATATGACAAGTTGCACAAGATATTAGTAATTCAGTTGGGTAAATGTGCTTTAAATTTATTGGGGACAACAACATTTTCGGATAAAGATTTTGTGATTACGTTCTGCTGCATGACATTGACCGAGTATGTGAAATCTCCAATCAAAGATCAGGTCTACAAGGTAACCCACTTCTCATCTTCTGGATATATGCATCAGTGAATCTTTCACTTGCCATCCTGATAACATTTTAAATGCAGATTGCCCACAGGATATGCTCCTCACTGTTCACACTGCAGGAGAATAAATACTTGTATATCATGGATATACTGGATTGTGTTGCTCGTGAGTGCAAGGTGATGTCTATGGAACTCTATGCATAGAATTCAATGATGCTGGATCATAATTTGATTATGAAATGATATGATGCTATTTGTACTTATGTTGCAATACCTCAAGTTCCTCATAGATGGAATGCCATTAAGTTGTAGAAACTAAATAACATAATTGCAAGAAATCATGCCGGTTACTTAACCTAGCCGTTTTGGGTTATGTGGCTGGTTCTATCACCATTTAAGCTACCCAGGGTGGTAAAAATTCTCTCATTTGTAGACTACATATATTTAGAAGATTTACAGGTTTATTTGGTCATTTGACGAGTTTTTGGGTAAGACCATGGTTTTTGGCTACATGCTTAATTTGCTTCCTAATGAAATAATAAAATGTAGTGGTTCCTTTTATATTCATCAATTATATTTATCTTTTCAGGTTGAACAGGGAAATACTGGAACAGAGTTTGTTGAACTCGTATATTATTGTGTCCATAAATGTCAGACTGCAAATGCAAGTTTTTGTAGTACATTTGCAGCATATCTGAACAAAATAGCAGTACATTTTAAACAGGTATTTTTCTGCAAAAGATTTTCTTGTGTCACTTTTCAATTTTTCATATATGCAGCTATTGTCAATTTTTTATATTCCACTTTGATTGAAGTAGTTTGGCAGGTTATGACACCCATTAATTCAATACTGAGGCTTTATGCTGCTGGATCTCTCCTTGTTAGTTGTAATTTGAGGTCCAGAGCTGGAGATCTTGCATATCCGGGGAGTGCAAAATTTGTATATCTGCTTGGAACTTTAGTTGAAAATGAGAAAATACTTCTAAGTTCACCAGCTTTGCTCAGTTCCTTCCATATTTGCAGCAAAAGTAATTGTATGTCATTCAGTGTCGAAGACCCACATTTTAATGGTCAAGCATGCACACACTCAAATTCTGATTGTGAGGTTTCTCTGACTTACATGCCATTTTACTTAGAGGCATTGAAATTTCTATGCCAACCACTGGCTAAATCAGTAAATTCAGAAAGGAAACAGGTAGTCACTGAAGAAGTCGATGCTTCTGCAATGACTATGCTGTCAACTGTCCAAGATGCATTCCATATCCTTTGTCATCTTATTCTTTCTAGTCCAAGGTATGTCTAGTGAAATACCTAAAATGTAATTTATACATTTATATGGGTTGATGTTAGTCCATATAGATTACCAATTTGTTCTGGTTGGGTGGTGTTAGTTTCATTGTTATAAAGCGCAGTCCTCTTTCTATTTTTCTGAATCAGGCTAATTTGGTGTATGGGTAAATGGTAATGCAAATTGATAAACATGTTCGAAAAATTAGACCTTCTGATTGTTTCATCGTGTGCTATTTTCTATGATAAATATCTAATTTCACTTCTTTCTGGCTGCAGCTTTACGACTGAAAAGAACGGAGATGGATATGATGAAAAGAGTAGAACAGTGCTTAATGTAGCTTTAGCAGCCTTCACCCTTTCCATCAAAGCCAATCTTAAACTCCAGGTTCTCCTTGTTATCATGAAGTGTTATTATTTCTATATATATTATATTTTCCCACTAAAAAATGTGTTCTTGAATTTCTTAACTATTTAGCAGAATGTATTATGTGATTAGATCTTGTGCTTCGAGAAACTAATTGGTTTTTTGTTCATATTTCAGGAAATCACATTATTAATTAAGCAGATCATTGCTAGCAAATGGATTGAAGTTGAAGGATTAAAATACATAATTGCTTGTCTCTACAATATTGCTGTTGTTTTGTACAGAAACAATCAACCAAAAGAGGTATTCCATTTCCAATTTTCCATTGAAATCTGTTATGCAATGATAATAACCCGTGGAAACATCATATATTTTGCTTCTTGAGAGAGTTCCACAAGCAGTTCATGAGATACATGACATGCTGCTCCTGGTCATAGTGAACCGATGAAACTTTATCACTTGATAGAAGCAATTAACTGTTAGAAAGAGGATCAGACCTCTTGTTAAAGCTGAAGTATGCCGTGGAATATAGATAGAACCATTCCATAACTCTCATTTGGTACATAATGTTGAAGAACTAGTTAAGCCTAAAAGCTTCAGGTATTTAGTAAGGAACCATGAATGAGATTTTTTAATTCTACCATGCCTCCCATGAAAGGCGACAAACAACCACCTTGTAGAGGAAGGTGGACTCTACTTTGAGCTGAAATTTCAGTTAAGAGATTGGGTGGTAAGAATCAATTTTAGATCACTTTGTGTGTATTTGGTTCCATGGTGGAAAGTACTGGAATTGTTTTTGTCCCTTCTTGAATGTGACTTTAGTAAAATAAGAGGTGTTTGGTTACTTTCAAAATTTTGCCTTCAAACCCCGATTTGATTAGAAGCGATAGAAAGTAGCTTTTGCATTGAGTTGAAAATTTTATACTAAGTTTTACATCAAACTTACTTTCAAAATAAAAACATCCAAACATAAAGCAATTGGTAATGAACCTATGGTTGAAGAGCGTTATTTCTATGAGTAAAAGCTCCGCCAGTCACGTGGGACTGTTATATTCTTGCCATTGATGTTGACTCTGTAAAATTAACCAAAGTGCAAATATTTAGCTAATGGATGAAAAATGAGAATGTGAAAGAGTTGTATCTGAAAGGAAATAACAAGAATGTCATATTATTCTGCTTAAGTACTTTCATTTTTGTTATTTGTATGGCATAATACTGCAGGCTTCAAAGGCTCTAAACTTGTGTTGTAAAGCATCCTGGCTCTGTATTAAATGTCATTGTGGTAATCTGTCGGAAGGTGCATTGAAAGAGGTTGTACTGGAGGCTTACACAAGAAGTGCCCTACTTTTAGATATTCTCTATGACATCAACAGTCTTAAGATTAGAAAGAAAATGATTGAGATCCTTAAAAATTGGTCCACTGCTAATGATTTATTTGAGAGGCTGCCAGCTCCTATACCCGTGGTGAAGCAATGGGTGAAGGTAATCTTTCAAAGCATTTAGTTTTAACTTTTAAGTATTTGGCAGTTTTCTGTTCAAGTATACTTTCCACTGATTGTTATATGATATGGAATGCAGTTAGAATGTAAACGTGCTAAGAATTTGGATGAGAGAGATGATTCTCTTACCTTGTCCTGCCTAATATCCTCTTCTACAGAATTGGAAAAGAGGAGCATTGGCATGATCCTGGAGCAGGTTCAGCTTCTTTGCAGATATTTCCTTTGCATAGTGATAGAAATTTCATTACATTTTTGCTGCTATGTATTAATGTGTATCTTTTCTTTTTTCTTGATGCATGCTTAGGAACTTACTGCATATGAGGAAATGAGTCTTAAATACCCAGATTTCTGTCAGAAAATGCAAATGAAAATCATTGGTTTCCTCCTGCAAGAAATATATATCATTCCAGATAATTGTTTTCAAAAGGCACAAACTCTAGTGAGAAAGGCAAAGGCTTTAAGGGTTTGTGGCATAAGTGGTCTCAAGGACTGCATTCAGTGTCTGTCGGAAGCTATAACTATTATGGTAAGCTGTTTGGTTTTTCTTGTGTCTCCCTCAACTATCAAACCTCTATTATCTGCCAAGCACTTTCTATTGGAGATGTATATGCCATTAATATGAAGTAATACCTCTTTAACAGAAGGACATTTCTGGTAAGATGTGTACCAATAAAAATCCCATTAATCATCAGTTATCTGTGGCATATTCCCTGCGTGCACTGTGTACCCAGGAAGCTGAACCTAATTCAAAGGTACTAAAACATTATTATTAATTTACACTATCTCATTAAACTAGTGCTGATTTCCCCCTTTTTTTTGGGTGGGGGATTGTCACTGATGAAATGATGTTATCATCCTTTTTTATATTCAAATTGACTGTTTCCTTGTTGCTTAAGTTTTGATTGGTTTTGCTTACGGATATGTTGAGGGATTGGGTAGCTTTGCGACATTGATGCTTTCCTTGTTCTCTGTTGTTTATAACTTCTTATTACTTTTAGGATGATCTCTTATCCTCCTTATTCTTTGTAATTGTTTTTTAGTGAATTTCTTCTTTTGTCAAAAAAGCTTAGCTTAGTTTGTACATTATACAGCAAATCTTTGAAGATGTCAAGGCTGCTTTGGATCTATGGTTGAGCATGTCTCGTCTTGGTTGCTTTGAAGAGAGAGAGTGTTCTGCACTTTCTGACAGTATAACGATTCTACTCTATAACATAATTGATTTATTACAATTGAAGGTCTGTTTTTCTTATTTTTCATTTTTGTAGTTTCTGGTAAGATTTATAGTGATAGTATTTTGGTTTCCATGGCTTTCAGGGTTTCATGGAACTCTCCAGTGACGCATATCAACTGGTGATTAGAATGTTTAAATCGAAGAATGTCTCAACTGAGAAGTGGTTGACCTTACTGTGGGAAAGTAGAAGGCTAAGTCATGCACTTTGTGTTTCGCCTGTAAATGAAGCATTCATCCTCAATTCATCGGATCAATGTAGTGAACTTTCGAATATTGATTTCTGGATACGTTATCTTCAGGGAAACCAATCATCATTATTAGGGTTTCAGCAGAATTTCTCATTTTTGTTTGCTAGCTCTCATATGAATTCTTGCAGTAATGGGAGCTCTTTTCAAACAAACATCACTGTTGATGAAGTTCAAAAGGCTGCACTTGAACTGATTTCAGATGTAAGGTCCTTTTGAGTTTCGATACAGAATATATCATAATCTCTTTTTGTCCACAATCATCACTCTGTTTGTTGCTAATCTTCTCCTAGGTTCCTGTTCCAAGTCATGCTACTTTTCTTGCTGGGTATCTATACTATGATTTGTGCTCAAGACTCATTTCAAGCGGACAATTAATAGAGGTAGGTAGCATTGGTTTTGATTTAAATCCTTATATTATTGATCGTCTGCCCTTTAACCTTTAAACTAAAGATCAGTGTTATTTCCAACATGTTTATATTTGTCTTAAGTGGTGCCGTTTTTGTGAGATTGCTAGACTGGTAATTACTTTTCAACTCCTATTTAGTTTTCTTGTTTTCAACTAAAAATGGTTTGGGCCTTTTAATGGGATAAACTTCAATGAGAGAAGTCTGAATATATTTTTTTATAGTCAAACTGTAGTTACTGCACACAGTTTCCTTACAATATATGGATCTAGTAAAAATATCTATCTTCCTAAAAAAGGGCTAAAACTACACAACTAATAATTTGTCCTAATATATAATTTACAATAATTACAATGATTCTCCTATTTTAATATGTCTGGGACCGTTACAACAATAACTTTTCAGTGCTTTTTTCTAGGGGTCTACTTGGTTGAGCAGTTGAATAGTGAAAATGTGTTTCGACATATTAAAGTCTAGATTAAAAATAAGAATGTAAAATGACAAGACTGGAACCCTACTCAGTTCCTTAACATTCACATTCATTCTCACTTTGGTCCCTAACATTTCACTTTTCTCTTTTTAGTCCCTGACATATATGAACTCACTTTAATTAGTCCCCTTGTTTATATATCCAGTATCTAATTAATAAAGGAAGATTTCAATGCGTCACAAATTGTGTGACATCGTCATTTCCTGTTGATGACTAGATGAACACATCCAAAATTACATTGTTTCATACTTTCATTCTTCACTTAAAAAAAAATGTACTTGAAAGAAGAAGAAGAGAGAGAGAATCTGAAATGAAAACTGAATCTATATTGAGTTAAAGTCTAGATACATGAGGGTCATCTATTTATAATAGATGAGAGGTAACTACCTCTAACTAACTTGGCTGCTGAGTCAGCCTTACACTAACTACTTTCTACTTAAGCATACTCACCAACAGTACTCATCCAGCTTTTCAAAAGAATGAAATGATGTAATTTTGGATGTATATTCAACTAGTCATCTTTTGTCAAATTGCAACGTTAGCAAATGACGATGTCACAACATCTCTAAGAATGACAACATTTGCGTTTATTATATGACACCGATATATAGACAGGGGGACTAAATTAAAATCAGTACGTAAATGTTGGGGACTGATGTGGTGAAAAATAAAATCTCAGGGACTAATGTGAGAAAAATGAAATCTTTAGGGACTAAAGTGAGAATAAAAGCAGATGGCAGAGACTGTAATAGGGTTTTAGTCAAATGATAACATCTAGACATAATTATGTTCCAATACTTTTCCGTAATCCTTTCCCATTCTCTAACTATTTAACCAAGCAGAATTCTATCCTTTAAAATAGAGTTCAAACTTTTGAACTGAAAATTGTTTGTCTTTTGGCTGTGGGATTGCGTCATAATTAAATTGACCTCTCCTTCATGAGCGGAATTGTATTTTCCTTACAAGTCAAGCATTTTTCTTCCTTGTTTGTTTGTTTGTTTTGATTGTGATATGATTAATTGTTGATTAAATGAATGTTAAGCTCGTAAGTAAAGATAAAATAGATAGTAAGTCCTCCGAATAAAACTTTACTTGCATTATAAGATATCGGACTCTTGTTTTATTTTTTCTTTTGGTAGAGTAAAAGTTTAGGGGGAGGGGATGTGTCCCCATTCCAAGATCAGGGCATTCCACAAGCCTCAACAGGGTCTTACAATGGTACTTATAGATGACCTATCAATGGAAGACATATTTTGGTGTTATTTTTTGGTCTATATTTATTTTTATTTACCATTGTTTCCCAACTTATGGAACCTTTATTTATTTTTTTCTTATTAGGCTCTTTCATTTGCAAAAGAAGCTCATAGATTACACGCCAAACTCTTCCAAGGGAAATTTACACAGAATGTTCAGCAGCAGAATGTTGAGCACAATGTAATGGTTGATTTCTCAAAGAATGTTAGGGATGGTGTTGAGAAAATTGGAGTGAACATATCAGCTGCC
Organism: Sophora flavescens; assembly: GCA_030762895.1. Taxonomy (NCBI): domain Eukaryota; kingdom Viridiplantae; phylum Streptophyta; class Magnoliopsida; order Fabales; family Fabaceae; genus Sophora; species Sophora flavescens. The sequence continues at coordinate 75,072,277 of CM061062.1, forward strand.
AGAGAAGTTTTGCTATCTGATTCTATATCATGGGACTTGAACGATAGTTATCTTAGTCCATGGAAAGTTATGCAGTGTTATCTTGAGAGCACTCTTCAGGTTCGACTTCTACCTCGTCATCCTTCTCATATATGGAATTAGATGCATTTGGTGGAGACTTGTTATTCACCTTATTTCTATTTCATGTATTCATGCAGGTAGGAATCATCCATGAAATGATTGGTGATGGAGCTGAGGCGGAAACTTATCTCCAATGGGGGAAAGCCATATCCTGTTCACTTCAGTTGCCTTTGTTTACTGTTGCTTTCTCTACCCTCATAGGTATGAAATCACTTGTTGCCTCTTCTCCTTCCTTGGATTGTATGTTTTCATCCTCTGATTGGTATGAAATTGTTTTGCCATCTTTGTCATGTGATTTGCTAGGAAACATGTTTGTTAAGAAAAGACTTTGGGATTTAGCAGAAAAGGAACTTCAAAGTGCTGAGCAGATTTTAAAGGATTGCAGCACAAATTTTTGTTGCTCAAAGTGTAACTTGATACTTGAAGTGACTCTGTATCAATGTCTTGGAGATTTGTGTCAAAGTAAATTTGAAACTTGTACAGGGGCTATTTCTGAAGTGACTGCAAAAAATTGGTACACATCAGCTCTAGACAAATTAAATCTTCCCGAGTGGAAAGACCCTCTTACCTGTCCTGAAGATGGGAATGATGAAATTGAACAAGATGTAAAATGTGGTGCTGGTAAGACTTGTACTTGCTTTACAATAAATGAAGCATGTGGAAATGTAATGAAATCCGTGAAAGCTGGGCCAGAAACCAAGACTGTAGCAAAACAAAACAGAAAGACTAAGAATGCAGCAAAGGTTTTACGAAAGGAACCAAACCTAGTAGTTGAGGATAGACCAATGATAACTCGTTCTAGATATCGTTCTTCACAGAATCAACCTATAAGCATCTCCAGCAAGTCAGAAGTCGGTGAAAGTCTGGAGGGGAATCATAATTCTGATCCATCTGATATTCTTAGTCAGAAGGAGTCAGTTTTGAAGATGGGTTGCACTGTTGCTTCAAGGTGTGCAATTACTTGCGTTTTCTCCAAAATGAGGTGTTGGCACTGTCTTCCGTCTGAAGTTTTGAATACTGGGTTACTAAACAATTTTATTAATCTTAAATGGGAGTTTGTCCGGAGGAAACTTTCAATGAAGCTACTCACTCGAGTAGGTATGATTGCCATTTCATATTTTCTGATTTGCTTTGCTCTTGTGTGAATGTGAGCATTGTTCAATAGACATCTATGGCTAGTGCTTCTCAATTTCTTTCAAGATATGTTACATATACATGGTATTGTTTTTTTAGTACACTGCACTAGTAAAGTAAACCTGTTGGGAATTGCCTTTCACAAATGTTGACAACGTGTTTTTGCTTACTTTGAAAGCTACCAGTTCATGAGCTTTATTTGCATCCCTTGGAAATGAATATGAAATTAGTAGTTACTTGTTGAATTTGCTGTTGCTTTTATAATTGATAGGCTAGGCTGCTCACAGTCAATAATCTAAGAATGAAGACTTCATTTTTGAATATTTCTTTGAATTTTTTATTCTAAGGCTGTTACATTGCTTGATCTTCCTTTGTGCTTGACAAATAGTCTATGATTAAAGACACTTGAAGTCATGAGTTAATACTGGATTTCATGCTAATATTGGGAAATGAGATCTATACTTCTTTAAATAACAAAACCGAAACTGATTGGAGGCTCTAGACAACTGAAGAAAACTAATAAAGCTGATGTGGTACAGGAAGAAAAGCCTCTACTGGCTGTTAACATAATAATAATTTATTGAAAATGAGGATAATAAAGGATTGGTAGGCACTACGGTAATGGTTAAAGATGTTTATAGCGTTGTATAAGTAATTAACATTGATTAACAGGCAATTATGATTGCATAACAAACATTAACAGCTGTTGTGGTGAGAGGGATAATATGATTGCATGTGCATGTTTGGGTGATTGGATTAGAATTGAGTTACTGCAGGGTATTCGGTTAATTGCTATGTTATTTTGTTTATAGGGGTAGGAATTCTTTGTAAAGTGGTTAAGATTGAGTAGCAATCATTGTGAGCTGAATGACAACTGACAAAAATAATTACCAATCACAAAGCATGACTTCACTAGATTAGAGGTTGTTTCAACTTTCAACAACTAGTTTGCCACTAAAATTGGTAAAATATTGATATGCATGCATTTTGCAGATTTCCAGGAAAATGGAAGAGCATGAGTTTGCCTGTAATTTGCTATATACTAATAATAAATAATAATAATAATTATTATTATTGAGAAATTTCTCCTTTGATATCTAAGTCCTGTATTTAATGGAGTTCTATGCTTCTTTCTTATTCTAATGACTGTTGATTCACAGTGAAATGCTTTGCATATCCTGGTCAAGTTGATGAAACACGTAAAATTCTTCTAAGAAGCATATCAGTTCTGGCCAGCAGAAATCCATTCTGCCACACTTTTTCTTCTATTTCTCTAGATTATTTTCATCATTTGGTGGCAAAAGAGATTGCAGGAGATGTATTTGCTATTGAACGTGCAGAAATAGTTCATGATATATGTTGGTATTCTTTGAAGAGCTATCATTCCAAGGCCACGAGGTATTTGTACTAACTATTTTTGTTTCATAGATTGAGGCCTGCATGTGACGAAGTTTCCTTTTTTTTCATAACAAAATGGTTCTATAGGTACTTAAGTAGACATTAGCATCAAAATGTGCTTTATCATTAACTTACCTCTGATCAGCAATAATGAAGTTGTGACAGGCAATATATATGGCAGTACGTTATGATGTGCTTTCTGAAAATGTCTGGGTCTCTGAATTTTATTTGCACATATTGTGCTTTGGAAAAATCCTGTAAGTGCAAGGTGCAGTTTATAAAGAGGTGGTAATTGCTGGCAGGAAAATCAACGATCAGATTTTGATAAAAGACATGCCTTCATGAAAAATTATTGATTTTTGAGAATTCACTTCTTTAATTTTCTCATCAGCTGGGTTCATTATGCTCTTATGAAATCTTTATTAGATTGTCATTCTGTGCTTTCTTGTATGAAGTTTTACTTAGTTATGTTTACGTACAGGAACATTTTCTGTAATCTATCTCCCATCAAGTTTGAAGACCTGGCTTCTTGGCTAATGTTAGCCTTTGTACTCTCTCGCGAAGTTCCTGTAATTTTTCAAAAGGTCATACTTCCTGATCTTTAATTTATTAGTGATCTTTTTCAAAAAATTAGTTTACTAGTGATATAGGGTGGGACAACCTCTGTCAACTGACAGAACGGCTTTTAAAGTAACCCTGTGTTCTAGCTACTGTCTCTTAGCCTACTGTTGGCAATTTGTCATGCAGTGTTATTAGTAAGGTCATGCTCATGCATAAGGCTACATGGTTTATCAGTTTTAGTTGATTTAGTGAAGCTATATCTACTTGCAAGCTTCACATGAAAATATTGAAAATCATCAGAATTTGAATTTTATGAATGGTTAAATTTAAGCTGATAGCTTATGTAAGCATTATAAATCTCACGGCATGTTGGTGGGCTTAGATTATTGGATTGCGCTGTATGATATCTTAGAAAATTTGGTAATAATATCAGCATTGTAATGTGAAGATATGATTTTAGTACTTATTGTAGAAGGAGCTGCACGTATTATGCATGATAATGTTATATCTGAGTTCAGCTTGCAAAACAGATCTAGATTGTGATATGCTTAAGTGATTATCTTTAATACACTTGCACTGTTTTGTGGAGTGCAAATGCTTACAGTTGCTTAATCCTGACTTTTAGCTTTTTGGTCTCTTCCTTTGTTCTTCGTTTATCATTTGAGCAGGTTATGACCTTGTATGATAATGATACTGCAACAGGTGTCTAAATTACTTGCTGTGATGTATGTAGTTTCTGCCTCAAGTGAGCAATTTTCTCTGTCATCTTTTGGCAAAGCTTTGGGTGAAAATTATTGGGCTTCATATTTCCACCAAGCTTCAATTGGAACTAATCTTACTTACCGGTTTCTTTCACATCTAACTAGGAGGTGCAAGGTACAACCCCTTGTTGACGCTGAAGCATATCTTCATGCTAATCAATTTGGAATTTTATCTATGATCTATGAGTTCTATTAAAACGTTGACTTTTGTAGGGAAAAAAAACACTGATTATTGATGGCAGTTGGGAAATTTCTCTTATGAATTTGTGCACTCATTATTGTGCATATTTTTCAGTGAACTTCTTTAGTCCTTTGAATTTGATGTTATAGTATGTGACTCTATAATCTGCTGACAGGCATGAGTGATGCATTGTAGTGCTCTGCACGTGTCATGATATGGTTAATTAAGGTATGGTTAATTAAGGGTCTAGCCTAGATGATACAAGAACTCAATGTTTTGAAAACCTGAGCAGTTTGTTAGTGAACCAAAAGAGCAATTGCTGTCTGTCAACCATGGTTCAACTCTTGCCAAACTATGGTTTAATAATGACATTTTCTAAGGAATAAATGACAAAATATCTAACATGAAAATTGTTAAAATAGAAATTTTACATTTCAGAATCGGACTTTATATTCAATGGTCAGTGGTCACAATGCAAGTCCATAATTATCTGGCCCAACTAGTTAGCGGTACCCAGACTAAAGTGAAGTATCCATGAGTGGAGAGAAAGGAAAATGTAAAATTTGAGAATTCAGTGTATTCTAATTCTTTTCTCTTCTTAATTTCAATTGTTACAAGAGAAGGTTTATATAACCTTTTGGCTAATCTTGCTGACTAACAGCAGAGAGTAACTAACTAACATAACAGCAGCGAGTAACTAACAGCAAAGAGTAACTAACCTAACAGCTAACAGCAGAGAGTAACTAACCTGACAGCTGTTACTAACTAACATAACAGACTATTGCTGACTCAGCATACAGTCTGTTATGATCTACACTAATGTACAATTATACAATATACATTACATACATAGCCTTACTCTATTATTTCCCCCTCAAGCTCATGGGGGTTTCGGACAAGAAACAACATTGAGCTTGGATCTTAACTCTACAAATCTAGAGGAAGATACTGGCTTTGTTAAAGAGTACTCTGGGTGGTCCGCACTTTCGGAACATGCACAATGTTGAGAGCTTTGGAGATGACCTTTTCTCTAACAAAGTGGATATCAAGCTCTATATGTTTGGTCCTCGCATGAAGAATAGGATTATAGGCCAAATTTACTGTACTTAAGTTGTCACAAAACAGTTGTGGCATGGCAAAGGGAATGTGCAGTTCAGTTAAGAGTGACTGAATCCATAGAGTCTCAGTTGTAGCATTGGCCATGCTGCGGTACTTGGCCTCTGTGCTGGATCTAGCAACAAGTGGCTGCTTCTTGGAGCTCCAGGAAACCAGATTTGGGCCAAAGAAGATGCAGGAGGCAGAGGTTGAACGCCTGCCATCTGGGTCACTGGCCCAATCTGCATCATAGTAGGTGTGCAGAGAATAAGAGCAGAGGAAACAGCTGCAGGTTTGAGTAGAAGACCATAGTCCAAGGAACCTTTGAGGTATCTTAAAATCCTCTTAACAGCCTGCCAGTGAGAGTCAAGAGGATTTGACATGAATTGGCAAACCTTGTTCACACTAAAGGCAATGTCAGACCGAGTAAGGGTGGCATACTGAAGTGCACCCACAATAGATCTATAGGAATGAGGATCCGACAATGTATCAGTGCGAAACTTTGACAATTTGCAATTACTAATCATAGGAGAGGAAATTCCTTTAGCTTCTGACATGTGGGCCTTAGCCAATAAGTCTCTGATATACTTGGTTTGAGTGAGGAGAAGTGCACCACTGCTTAGGTGCTTAACCTCAATGCCAAGGAAATAATCCAGATTCCCAAGCTCTTTGAGAGCAAACTGTGCATCAAGCTTTTGAATTAGATTTTGAACAAGGGCAGTAGAAGATCTAGTGACAATGATGTCATCAACATAAACCAAGACATATAGGCAAGTAGCTCCCTTAGAGTAGATGAATAAGGAAGAATCACACATGCTGGTCATGAATCCAAACTACAAAAGAGTGGAGGCAAGCCTCTCATACCAAGCCCGAGGGGCTTGCTTTAGACCATAGATAGCTTTGTGAAGCTTACAAACAAGAGATTTGTCACTGTGCTCAAACCCGGGTGGCTGCACCATATAGACTTCCTCACTTGGGACACCATTCAAGAAAGCATTGTTAACATCAATTTGCTTAATTGCCCATCTGTTTGTGAGAGCTAGGGTGAGTATAATCCGAATAGTTACAGGTTTGGCTACCGGAGAGAAGGATTCAAAGAAATCAAAACCATACCGTTGGTGAAAGCCTTTGGCAACCAACCTAGCCTTAAATTTGTTTACTGTCCCATTAGGATTTTCCTTTTCTCGAAAAACCCACTTACAGCCAATAGCAGTCCTGTTTGGAGGCAGTGTGACTAAGGACCAAGTGTTATTTTTAATTAGAGCATTATGCTCATCTTGCATGGCTTGAAGCCATTGTGGGCTAGCCAAGGCCTCCTTGACAGAATGAGGCTCAACATGACTCAAGAATACTCTAGGAGGCAAATATCCAGTTTTGGACCTTGTCATCATAGGATGGAGATTGATAGGTGCAACTGGAGACAGAGAGTCGGAGGAAGTGGTGGGTGAGGGTGCGGCCTTTGGAGGGTGCGGGAGACATAGGTTCGGGTTGTGCGAGAAATCGGGTAGAAGAGGAGGAGGATATAGGGGATGATGTAGGGTGGCTGCCACAATATATCATTGGCGATGTGAAAACACTAGGTGAAAGAGGCAAGGAAGAGGGTGCGGCCTTTGGAGGGTGCGGGAGACATCGATTCAGATTGTGCGGGGCAGGTTGCCACAATATCATTGGCGTGTGTAAACACTAGGTGAAAGAGGCAAGGGAGAAGGTGGATGTTGAGTTATAGGAGTGGCATGCAGAGGAGGATATGTGGGAATAGGTATAGTAGCAGGGTAAGTTTCAGGGTTAGAAACAGGGGAGACAGAGTGTTGTTGGAAGAGTTTAGGATAAGGGAACATGGATTCATTGAATAAAACATCCTTTGAAACGTATATACGTCCATTAGAATCAAGGCACTTGTGGCCTTTGTGTTGAGGAGAGAGGCCTAAGTAGACGCACTCAGAGGATCGAAAATCAAACTTGTGTTGATTGTATGGTCTAAGGAAAGGAAAACAGGGATGGTAGAGTAATCAGGGATGGTGCCAAACAAGGCATGAAAGGGAGAGGAGTGAGAGGTTAAGGTTGCAGTGGGCAGACTGTTGATCGTATGAACAGCTTGTGTAAAGTTGTGGTCCCAAAGTTTTAAAGGTAGAGAAGCATGAGAGAGAAGAGTTAGTCCCATCTCAACTATATCTCAGTGCTTTCTCTCAACAGTCCCATTTTGATGGGAGGTGTGAGGACAAGTTAGGCGATGCAAAATGCCTAGCTCAGTTAAGTACTTGGAAAAGGGTCGAAATTCCCCTCCCCAGTCTGACTACAAAGCTTTAATTTTGGCAGAAAATTGAGTTTCAATGAGAGCTAAAAATTGTTTAAACGCAGTCAAAGCATCTGATTTTTGCTTTAAGAAGTAGATCCATGTGAGTCTTGTATGAGCATCAACAAATGTAATATAGTAAGAGTAGCCTCCATAAGAAGTGAATGGTGCGGGTCCCCACAAATCACTATGGATTAGTTCAAAGAGAGTAGGATGAATGGTGGGGGAAGGTGGAGCATGCAGTCTATGTGCTTTACCAATGCAACAAGCATTACAAAATTCATAGGATGTTTTATTCAATGATGGAATATTACAAAGTTGAAGAATGGTTTTTACAGCATTATTATTTGCATGTCCGAATCTATAATGCCAAGTGGCAAAAGAACTAGATTCAGTAGAGGACCTAGGTGAATTAGTTACAACAGAGGACTTAGCTCTAGATTCATTAGAAGCTGCAGTTGAAACAGTGTGTTGAAAGCAAGAGGTGGAGGGTTCCTTTAGAATGTTGATATTTTCAAAGCTGTAGAGACCATCACCTCCTAGGGAACCTTGGAGAAGAATCTGACTAGAACCCTGTGATTTCACATAGCAAGAGAATGGGTGAAACTCGAAATAAACATTGTTATCACGGGCAAACTTGGAAACGGAAACTAGATTCTTGGTTATATTAGGAACAAGAAGGAGATTATTAAGTTTAAAAATGGTTTGAGGACTAGTAGGAAAGAAAAATTTTGAAGAGCCTATAGAGTTAATTGAGAGACCTTGACCATTACCCATTAAAACTTGATCCTGTCCTCCAAAGGGACTGCTTTGAGTGATATTGTTGGAATCAGCAGTAATGTGGTGAGATGCACCAGAATCTAGGAACCATGCTTGTGGATCAAACTGTCTTTGCAGAGGTTCTTGAGTATTTGGAACAAATTGAGGTTGCTGCATTACTAGATTGGCACTAGGCTGTTGCTGTGAGGGTGGGAATCTGGGAGCAGTGTTTTGAGTACCTTGATTATATTCTTGAGAGTTGTAATTCTGAGTATAGCCTGACTGAGCTTGATTAGAATCTTAAGGAGGCGGTCTTTGAACCTGAACAAACGTATCATCAAACCGATACCAGCAATTAAAGGCTTCATGCCCATACTTATGGCAAAGTTGACACGTGGGTTTAGGACCACCGCGTCCACGACCTCGATCACCTCTGCCACGACCTCAACCACCACGGCCTCGATTACCACTACGAAAACCACCCTGATTCTGCCGATAATCAGTGATTGAAGGGGACGGTAATTCTTGTCGGAACTTCGCAAGCTGAGCATCTTGCATCAGTAGCAGAGATTCAATCTCATCAATTGATGGCGATTCCGCCCTAGCAAAGATCATCATCACGAAGGAGCTATACTCCTCAGGGAGTCCTTCGAGGACCGTATCTATGTGATCCTGCTCTGTGACAGGATCGCCGATGGCTTGGAGAGATTCAATTAGGGCAGAATACGTATTAGGTATTCCGAAATTGTACGTGTGCCTTTCTTGGTGCTTTTCAATTCAGAACGAAATTGACGCACCTTGACCTTCAAGTGTGCATGGAAATGCTTGTGAATTTTGTCCTAAACTTGCCAGGACTGTTTGCAACCAATGAATCGAGGAAGAATTGATGGAGATAACGAGTTTAGGAGCCATGTGAACAGCATTTGGTCCTGAACTATCCAAAGTTGATACTCATCGGACTCAATCCCTAGCGCACGATTCGCCTCTGTTGTGAATTGTGGTGGAATTGAAGGATTTACTACAAATCGATGGAGTTTATGCGAGATTATGACAGCTTCTACTTGCTGCTTCCACAACAGAAAGTTATCATCGAGTTTGATGGACATTGAAGACTGTAAGGTTGACGGTGCCGGGCAGTTATCGGAACCCCAGAACTAGGAACATCGAACGGTTGCAGCCATGGAAGAACGCGATGAGAACGAAGGAGAAAGAACGGGCCCAGAAAATTAGCTCATGATACCATAAAGTGAAGTATCCATGAGTGGAGAGTTAATTTCATTGTTACAAGAGAAGGTTTATATAACCTTTTGGCTAATCTTGCTGACTAACAGCAGAGAGTAACTAACAGAACAGCAGAGAGTAACTAACAGCAGAGAGTAACTAACCTAACAGCTAACAGCAGAGAGTAACTAATCTGACAGCTGTTACTAACTAACATAACAGACTATTGCTGACTCAGCATACAGTCTGTTATGATCTACACTAATGTACAATTATACAATATACATTACATACATAGCCTTACTCTATTACATACAAAGTTAAATGGAGCAGTTCATACGGGCAGATCAAACTGGACTTTTGATGGGTTCCAGGTTTTTGTTTTCTGAGTTGCTGGTCAGGTCCGTTTTCAGAACAATGCTTATGCTTTTTATAGGAGCTGCTGTGATCCTTTTTGATGCCCCTCCAGCCTCTATTTTTGCCTAGCAGAAACTGTAGCAGTATATACTATATGAGTTTTAGGATCCTTTGATAATTTTGTAATTCAAATCCAATCTTACACAAGTAAATAACATTTTACAGAATAAAGTTCTTACAAAGTTCACTGTTGGATAAAAACTTTGCATCTTGCATATCATGCTGATAAAATTTCAAGCCCGACAAGAGGGCTGAAAAAATGAACTGAAGCAAGAGCCATTTGTTTGGTGTGTGTAAATCCACAATTAATAAAATGGCCCAACGACAATTTACTAAGCAAATTCTTTTCACGGGCCTCTCCGAGTGAGATTTAATATAGTACACACCCATGAATAAAGTTTGAAGACATGCATTTGACCCACAAAATACAGCAGGTATTAACACATAAACACAAATGAGTGCTGATTGTCAATACCGACACAATGACGAGTGTGATTTCTCACTTCTCTTTCAATGTTATTTGCTGCTATTATGGTATGTGAGAAGTACAGCCCATCAAGTGTTAATGACACAGTTCAATTTCAGGGTTCATATGTTACTGGATCTTCTTGTATCAGAGAAGGCACATTCAACTTACTCAGGTAACAGTTGTTCACTTCTTATTGTATAATAAAGCCAATAATCAATTGACATACAACCTGAAGCAATTCTTGTTTTATGCAATCATGTAGCCTTGTGCATGAGCATGACAAATTGCTAACGGTAGGCACATGTTCTTATTTTTGAATGGTTCTTATTTTTCTTACTTGTTGCTCCCTGTTGCAGGCTTGTGCCGGATACTGTTGTAGATCTTGCAGCATATGTGAAAAAGTTTTTAGCTGGTCTTCCATCTACAACAATCATCAGTATAAGTTTGCTTGGACGTGATTATACCAATTTACTACAGGAATTGTTGCTTTATCCTACATGTGTTCAAGCGTGGATGCTGGTGTCGCGATTGAGTTTTAGGAGTGAACCTGTTGTGATGTTACTGCCACTGGATTCTGTTTTACAAGGTATTTTCCTCATGTAAACACTTACATACAGCATCCCTTATAAGTATTAGCCTTATAAAGTTTAACAAGGCAATTTATAACTTTTCATTATCAGATTCAGATGAGGATGACCTGAGTACTGGTTCAGGCACACTTCCTAAGTGTGAGAAACCTAGTGATGACTGGCATTGTCCATGGGGTTTTACAGTGGTTGATGATGTAGCTCCAGCATTCAAAACAATTTTGGAAGAGAATTACTTGTCAACATTATCTCCTTTTGAGGATACAGCACAAAATAGGATGTTATGGTGGAAGCGGAGAAAAAACCTTGATCACCGTCTTGATAAAATGCTGAGGTACATTACCTCTATGATTTCATGAGTCGATTTGCATGAACTTTGATTTAACGAGTTCTCTTACTACCATGCATATTTTGCATCCTTTCTCCATAGTTGAACAGCCTGTACTCAATACGACAATCACTTTATCTATTCTTTATTAAGGAATTTTAAAATTTTAAAATAGTACTAGTGATTCACAATGACATGGATAGAAGTACTTTTAGAAACTAATTAATCTCTCCTTGTATATTTGGCATACCATACCAGGAACCTTGAAGATCTATGGTTTGGTTCATGGAAATGCTTGCTTCTTGGAGAATGGTTGAACTGCAAGAATTTTGACTTGGTGCTTAAGAATCTTGTGAATGATCTAAGATCTAAATGCAAATTGGATGTAAATGAGGATTTTCTTAGAGTTATTCTCGGAGGTTCCAAATATTTTTTTGAGGGGAAAACGTTGGTTTCACAGCTATGCTTAAAGAAAGAGTGCTACATTGCTAAAATAGGTTATTGTGATGGAGCAAGGAGTGGGATTTTGTTAAATGCAGCCAATGGATTTGGAATGTCATCTGAGGTTGCTTTTCAACTGTTAAACGAAGCATTAGATGTGCTGGAAGTGGATGAATCTGTAAATAGAGAGCCAATAATTCTTGTGTTGGATTATGAGGTGCAGGTAAGTAAAGTGTTTCTGATTATCTTAATTATGTACTTTTAGATGCTTTGGAATACATATAGTAAAATGGTATGGTTAGTTAATAAAAATCCTGCTTCTTTAAGTTCATGTGAACCTTCTATGTAAAAATGTTTATTGATTTTTATTTCTTTCAGATTTAATTAATTTATATGTGGTCTATAACTGACATTCGAGACAGCAATATTTTCAACAGATACAATCTGATTGTATATTTCCAATTCCATATTTTATTGATTGATAGTCCTTTGACACATTCCGAGTTAAATTTGTGGCTCTCACTTCTAAGAAAAAGAGAACTGCATGGAAATGCCTTTTTTGCTTATGTTTTCAAAACTTTACCTTGCCTAAACTCCTAGGCTATTGGGTTTTTAGCCCTTTTATCTTTAAACACTGACATTAATAACAAGCTGTACTACTGTGACAGATGCTTCCTTGGGAAAATTTGCCCATACTAAGAAACCAGGAGGTTTATCGCATGCCTTCAGTTAGCAGTATCTCTGCTGTTCTTGATAAAGGCAGCAACCACCAGGAGCAAGTGGAAAGGAATTTAGTGCCCTTTCCCTCAATAGATCCACTGGATGCTTTCTATGTATTAAATCCAGATGGTGATCTCGATGGCACTCAAATTGAATTTGAAAATTGGTTTAGAGGTCAAAACCTGGAGGTATTTCAGCAGTTTGAATTCAATAATACTAGGGAATAAATGTTGCATATTTTTGTATTCCTGATAATTGTTTTATCTCTATGTCTACTGAATGATTATGTCTTCTTTTCTCATCTTGTTACTTTACAGGGAAAGGCAGGTTCCAAGCCCACAGTCAAAGAATTGGCTTCAGCATTGAAAAGCCATGACCTTTTTATATATTTTGGGCATGGAAGTGGTAAAGCCTGATTAAATATCTTAAATAAAACATATATTTATCTTTCCCTGTGGGTCATATATTTTGTTACTGATGTGTCTTCACAGGATCACAGTATATTCCCAGGCATGAGATTCAGAAACTCGAGAAATGTGCTGCTACGCTTCTGATGGGGTGCAGTAGTGGTTCGTTGACTTTACATGGGAGCTATGCACCGCAAGGTATTCCCCTGTCATATCTGCTGGCTGGTTCTCCAGCGATCGTTGCCAATCTGTGGGAAGTGACAGACAAGGATATAGATCGTTTTGGTAAGGCTATGCTTGATGCATGGTTGAAAGAAAGATCAGATCTTCCAACCGAATGCTTGCAATGCAATTTATTATCGGAAGAATTTGAGGCCATGAACTTGAAAGGCTGCAAGGGTAAAGGAAAAAGGAAAGTTCCAAGGAAGAAATTGCGTGAGTTGGCTGAAAGTGATCCACCTGAGAACAACTGTGGTCACAGACGCAAAATTGGAGCTTTCATGGGCCAGGCGCGTGAAGTTTGCACCCTTCCTTTTTTGACAGGGGCATCTCCAGTATGTTATGGTGTTCCTACTGGAATTTGGAGGAAAAAGAATATTTAGCCTAACCAACCCAACAAGAGAGTTCATCCACGCTACCATGGCTCGATCCCATTTGACTAGGAAGTTGCTTCTAACGTATAGGGAAGAACTAAAGGCTACAATCCCATTCACTCAGTGAACTGACTAAACAACAATCCTACAATACTAACTTCTAACCCGTCCATTTAATTTATTCTTTGTTGTGCAATTTAATTTGATTCTTCCAAGGCACAAACAGCTAGAAGAGAAAGCGGTTGATAATTTATGGGTATAAATGAAGGAAGAATGACAATATGTATCACCTGTATTGGGATCTGCCTACAGTAATGAGAGGGGTTTCAGGTGAAAGTTACGTGTGAAAATGTGTAATCATTTGAAAAACTCAAATAGGATGGAATTATTACCTGTTAATTAGAGTTTTTAGTGGAAGATTTGTATGTAAATTCCATAAGATAGGAAATGTGCTTACGGAAGTGCCCATTATTTTAAGATTTTTTTTTTTTATGAATTTTAAGAAATTCTTGGATAACTACCGCTTACACATTTTATTCAAAAATTGAGTGTGTGTTTGTATAATTTGTGATAATTGATTATAATCAGTTTTTTTTTTTTTTTTTTTGCTGAAAAGTAATTTTAAGATAATCTATTTCGTTTGGGTGGTGTAAAAAATCATTTTTATATAATAAATTACGAAAAAGAGTAGAGTTATTTGTATAATTTAATAATATTTGTTTAGAAGCTAGTTTTGAAGGAGTAAATAGGGAAGAGAGTTTTGAGAATGAAAATAATCAAATCACAATAATTTTAAGTTAGAAAAAAACTAGATGGCATAAAACAGCATTTTTTCCTTAAAAAAAGCTTTTTTTTTATAAATTTAAGTAAAATATCAAACATGATAGATTATCTATGAAATAACTTTTAAGCTAAAAAACAACTGAAATAAGAAAAAATAATCTTTTCCAAACTCATTCTGAGCATGTATAAAATTGTATCTCGTGTTAAAAATGGACTGTTGCTAGTAATATCTACTTAGGAATTTCTCTCATATCATTATCAGGACTTGTTATTTGGCTTATTATCCACTAAGTTTTTTTATATCCTACGCTACTTCATAATTGCAAAACTGTTAATTTACTTCCTATTGGAGATTTTACAGAAAACATATCTAAGAGTAAAAACACCTACCTAAAAAATGAACGACTACTAGATTGATTGAATATCTATTAGGCATTTTACAAAAAAATGAAAACAGCAAATACTCGTGCTAAATAAAGAAGCGCTAATTATGTTAGCCATTAGAAAGGAGTAATTTGAAAATAAGTGTTATGATTAAAATTTCAATTGCATACCGCAAATAAAAAAAGTTTAATTCAACCCAAAAGCATATAACCATGTTTTAATTTATTTTTTTATTTTCTTGAAACTGCGTGTTTGTACTTCTTCAATGATAGGATCAAGACACGGAATTCAATGAGGTCAAAGACCTCACATAATCGATTACATGATTGAATTTCACATTGGAATGTGCAATGATAATAGGAGGAAGGTAGGAATGTACATGTAAAAGAAATTACAACAGAGAAAAAATAAAATTGATCATCTTCTGAAATTTCTGTTTCTTGCAAAGAATCCCTGCAAATGTTATTAAAATTACCCAGTTCAGGTTGCGAAAGTTTCAGCTCCAATATATACCTACCAAACTTGTTCTTTACCAACCTCCTGTTTCCTACACCATCTTCAATTACCTTTGAGCCGTGTGTGCTTCTCTCTGTCTACGCCTCCTCCCTGAGCGACTCAATAGAACTCTGCCACTGCCATGGCGACGGAGACGGCTACCCAGAGATGCACCATCATCATTATCTTCACTATACATATCATTATCATCATCCTCAACAGCAGGAGGGGTATGGAGTGTCCCACTCTGACCTGATACTTGCCTCAGCCGTCTACTAAGGTTGTTAAGGTCATTCCCTTGCCGAACTGCATGCAATAGGAGGAAGAAATTCATGGCTTCTAAGCCCATATGAAATCTTCCATTTCTGCCTGCACCATCTGCATCAACAGCACCCTCCTCTTCATCTGCATCAAGGTCAATATGGTGTCCCTCTATAACATAATCTCCAAAAACCATTGCCCCAGGCATGGTTGATGTCACTGTACTGATAACATCCTCACGCTCACGCTCTCTCTCAAGCCATCTCCATTTCTGTTCATGAGCAGGATCTACTGCACGTGGACATGCCAATGGATGCTCTGCCCGCACATGCTTCTTCAACTCCTTGTAATCCCCAGAAAATGTGCAGTTATCCTGCATGCAACTTCTTTTCTTTGCGTTCAGATAGTCCCTTGCAGGCTCCACAACAGTCCAACCTTTCACCTGACCCCTGCATAGGGGCATGAAAGTTTTGAGACTTCATTCTCCCCATGAAGGGAGCTTGAATCTTGTAATACACCTTCGTTACTAACCGAGCCTAGCATTGGTTGTCCATTATTTAATGAAACAACTTTAGTGTAAGCTTTCTTGTACTGATCAAGGCAGTTAGAATGACGAAAGCTTGTTCCACACATGTAGGGACGACAACCCTTGTCATGAGAAGAGCAAAGGAGAAGAACAGCATTGTGTGGGGATTCCATACACACAGAACATGTAGCATCTTCCCACTCTTTCTTATTCAAGGCTTTAGAGTACTTCTTTGGGCACGTATTCTTACAAATATTCCTTTTGCAAGGAAGCATCGGGTATGGAGTTGGTCTGAACTGACGAGAAGCATTCCTGCGTTGTCCCTTGCTTCCTCTTGCCATTTTCAAAGTTCCAACAGAACCTGGAATTGAAATGCAAAAACGTGAAAAAGATATTGACTTTAGGGTTCAAAAGATTCAGTTGTCAAACCACTACTTTTTCATGCATTTCTCAAGTAAACTGTGAAAGAAATCAGTGACTGGTTTGATTAATTATAATAAAAGTTCCCTTGAATATATGAAAATAATCCTGAATCCTGTGCAAACAGAAACAGGACATGTCAATTGAATGTGATCACAAAGGGCTGAATGGTGGCCAATCCAAAATTCACAAAGCCAAAAGGAATGTGCAGAGAAAAGGTAACCATTTCACCCAAGAAGCAAAACAAGAATAAACAGAAAAAATCACTTTTTCACACATTCTATACAAACACATTCGATCACTTTCTATGGCGAAATCCAAACCTCTGCAACATGTCATAAGATGTCCTTCAAATTAATCTGCTGCCCTCACTAAAAAAGATGTGATGCAACCCATGAGGCATTCGGACTCATAACCCAAACTTAGACCCATTGATTATAAAGAATCAAGAACCTAAGTGTGGGTTGAACACCACGTAGATTACTTTTTAAAAAGTTTGGATTAATTCATGAAGAACGTTGATTGAAAACTCTCGCAGTTTTCTATTCTGAAGCAAGATGGCAAACCTTATTATTATTTTCATAATTCACCTCCAGGGGTATTTATAACCCAATAGTAATAAAATCTAATCTAATAAAAAATAAAATCCTAATCAAATAATAGATTCCTAAAAACAAATAAATATATTAAAAATAAGATAAAAATCCCTATAAATAAGAGAATATATCAAAATCCCTAAATAACATTATCCTAAAATAACATAAATAAAAATATCCTGAATACTTGTACCCCCAAAAAAAATATATCCTGAATACTTTTAAGTAATATTAAAGATAAAATTCAAAGTTATTATCATGATCATAAATTATCCAATGCCACAATATCCAAATCTTCTGCAAGATGTCCCCTAGTTTTTTCCAATATAGATTGATTTGACACCCTCATGAAACTACGGTTCAGATACTTATATCCAAATTTACTACCGAAGTCTATTACAAAACAAAGCACCCTTTTCCCCCAAAGAAACACAATTCATATGCATCTATTAAGTAATCTCAATTGCTAAAGGAGACTTAAACTGTTCATTCTGGAAACAGTTTTTGGATGCACTTGATCATGCCAAAAAATGCCACAAAAGCAAGATGGCTGGTAAATTCAGTGTTAAAGGTAATAAAATGAACTTATATAGGCCCTTTCCAAAAATCCCCATATTCAACTTGTCCAGTTCTTCATATTCACAAGGAACGGAGAAGGAAAGTGAACAGATGAAACTGAAACTCCTAGCCCAATAAAATATCTGCTTCTCGTCTTATCAAATTGCCAGACCTAGAATTTATCTGGTTTAAGCATCTAATGTTGTTATCCAGCTTAAAATCTAGTTTTCAATCAGAAAAACTCAAAGAACCAAGCGTTTTAACTCTCAAGTACAATAAATTCCAAAGGAATGTCTGAATTTTTCATTTGGTTGCAGGATCTATACTTTCAATTATCAGAATCCCACTATCACATGAACATATAAAAGGATAGTTAGCTCTGGTGTACTCATAACATTATCATTGTGTGACATTCAACTAAACAAAATTTCTGTAATTCTAACATTAGTATCCACCAGTTCAAGAACAGAGTGACAAAGAATACAACCTTGCAAGATGCAAGTAAATAAAACAAAGGAGGAAGGAACTAAATATCCGTTCAACTAAACCTTTTATTGGAAGAGGTGAGTAGGAAGAAAATGTGCTGGATAGGGTAAACCAGTTAACATGAGAAACATGCATCTTCTCTTTAAAATTTACTTTTCATTCCTTCCACATCTTACAAAGAAAGCTTGAAACAAGATCTGAAAATATGATAAACTTGTGAAACAGAATAGTGTAGATTTTAAATGAGCAGGGAAAAGAAAGGAAATGAAAATGCAACCAATATAACAATGAGATGAACTTTATAGAAAAGATAAATTTGTGATGTTTGTACTTTGAAAAAACAAATGCTACCAACTTATTTGCCTAAAGCTGATCACACAACATAGCACAGGCCTATCTAGTTAACTGACTCAAAATCATGAGTATACACACGGGACAATGGAATAAGCAGTAGACAAAAAACAGTTAACTCAAACATAGCAAATTGCTAGAAATGGCCCAATTCTGCTACCCAATGTGCTTCGCTTCTAGGCTGATGAAAATAAAAGTGAACAAAGGACACCCTTTGATGCATCAACCCACACATACAAGGAGGATGAAAAACTCACTAGCTTGGTATTCCAGTAACAGAATCCTACAAATTAGCTTGAGAGACCAGATTGCATTTGGTAGCAATACATTGAACACACAAGAAAGAAAACAAAGGGATTCATATAAATCACCCAAAAGGAAACAACGTGGACATAAGCAATAGCAGCAAGCAAGATTAATATAATATTAATCAGAACATGCAGCTAAGATAAGAAGCACATGTCGCTAGCTTTATCCATCAATCTTAGATCCAATCATACACACTAATATTATTAAAATTTTAAAAAATACACAAATAAAATATGTTTCTTCATGGATAAAAAATGTTGACAAAATAAAAAAATCCCCATCTGCTTGGAAACCTAAAAAACAAGGAAAATGAAAAGTAAGAAAAAAAACAAAAATTGAACTTAAAGTTACGAAACACCGCCAATTGGGTATCTGTTTCCTCAATTTGCCTACTTACATATATGAATCGGAAAATGATGAGACTCAAAAAATTATTAAAAAAAAAAAAGGAAATGCAAAAGTGAAAGAGAGGAATGGTCGTACCAGGGAGCTAGCTAAGAAGTTGAAAAGAAAATTAGGGTTATGTATCAAGCGCTAAGGAGAATGGAATCGATAGATAATAAAATTGAGAATGGAGGAGTTGGATTTATCTTTACGCTACTCCCTCCATTTTCCATCCCAGCCAGCCAGCAACAAAAAAAGAAAAGAAAAGGTTGCACTGCCACGCACGAGATTCTTCTCACGAGCATTTAGCGCGTGCACACCACCCTAAAATGTCGTGATCTCATCAAACCTTGCTCCAACCCGATAACCATCCCACACCCGGCCCAAAGTCCATACTCATCTAGGGCTGTTAAAACTTAAATTATATAAAATTAATTAAACCCGTTACATCCCAACCATCCATTTCGATCCAAAGTTAACTATAGGGCAAAAAATGATTTTTATCCCTTACTTATTTTTTAGTTTGAATTTGGTCACTCAACTTTAAAACTTTCAATTGAATCCTTTAATTTGTCTCTATTGATACAAGTTAGTATTATCTATCAATAAGTCAATAATGATATTAACTTTTTGGGTTTAATATCACAATTAAAGTACCAGTTTGAAACTTGTTAACAAATTAAAGGACCGGTTTGAAATCTATTAATAATTTAAATGAACAATTTGAGACTCGTTTAAAAAGCAAATGACTGAAAGTTAACACTGTTACTGAATTCATCGACGTGGAGGATTATTTTGTGTCAATAGAGATAAATTAAGGGACCAAAATGAAACTTTTAAAAGTCAGGAGACCAAATTGAAGCTATAAAATAAGTTAAGGAACAAAAATGTATTTTAGCCTAATTATAATGCATTTAGATTTTAAAATTTAGATCTTATATATTTTTTGGATGATTTCGGATTAATATTTGAGTTATCCTAACTCAATCTAGTGTTTCGTATTCTTTTAAAACTTATAAATTTTTTTATAATTAGATATAAATAATAATATTTCTTCACGTAAATCAAAATTCTTTTGTATAATAACATGATAATGTATCTATGTTGACATTACTGGTTTTAAAATATATATTATTAAATATTAAATATTAAATATACATTAGTTTTTATTCTCATTTCTTTAATTTTACAATTTAGTATGCATGACAAATTTTTTATTGACAGAAACCATGCATGACATTTAAACCTGTACATTAGGTGTCGCCTTGGGGTGGACCAGCTGATAAGATCCCACTGTCCTGCTAGTCAGGTTGTGGGTTCGATTCCCGCTTACCCTTGTATTATAGCCTATCCAAAGCGGACTTGCGCTGTGGGCTGAATGCAATCCGGGGTCCCACTGGAAATCCTCCTAGAGGTTGGTGGTTGCCCCTGGCCTTACATGGGGTCGGGCCTTGCCCTAATCTAAACTTTTATTTACCAAAAAAGAAAAAAAAAAAAACCTATACATTAGGTTAACAAATAAGTTGGTCATGAACGAAAAATGTATTTTCTCTCCTGTGTGGGAAGGTTCTCGCCTCTGTGAGAAGATCTATTTTCTTAAACTAAAATGAGTGTGGCGACTTTGACAACAAAATTTTTATGGTGTCTTCAAGCCTTGATCGTTTGACTTTGGAAGATGAAGAGGAAGACTTTGAGGTACGGGGGATGGGGAACAAAAGGAAGAAGGTGTGGATCTTACTCTCTGTCTAGTGGGAAGGTTCTTAACGAATCGACCCATTAGGGTTCACATGATGAAGACAAGGATGGCGGGAGTTTGACATTCGGGGCGAGGAGTAAGAATCACAGAGATTGAAGGTGGGAGGTTCCTTTTTCAGTTTCACCACAAGGTGGATTTCCAGAGAACCCTGAAAGGAGGCCCATGGTCTTTTGATGGCCATTTGTTGATCCTGGGAATGATGCAGATGGGAGAGACACCCCGGCAAGTAGAGTGTACAAAGTTCCGTTCTGGGTGCAGGTTCACAATGTTCCTGTAGGATTCATGACTGAGACTATAGGACAACTTTTGGAAAAATTATAGGTGAATTTCTTGAGTATGATGTGAAGAATAATTCAAATTTTTTGAAGTCATACATGAGGATCCGGGTCGTGATTGATGTGCGAAACCCATTGAAGATATTGAAGCGGATCAAGAAGCTTGGTGGTGTTGGGAATGAGGTTCAGTTCAAATATGAGAGGCTATGGTCCTTTTGTTACTTATGTGGTATGCCGTGTCATGTGGAAGATTTTTGTGAGAAACTATTTCTATTAGAAAATGATGATGGCCGCCATGCTTGGGGGCCATAATTGCGTGTGGAGCAGAGGAGGACTGTTGATGACGGTGGTGGGAGTTGGTTGAGGGAGGAGGGCCGGGCAGATTGGGTGGCGTCGTTCCAGGGAGAAAAATCTGGAGTTGATCGCAAAAATAATGAGCAAGCGGATTTTGTGGAGGGTATCAAGGGGGACATTAATGTTGTGCATGGAAACAGGGGTGTGGGATTGGCTAAGATTTTTAAAAATCATAGGATTCTCTTTCCAAACATAAAAGAATATTATGGAGGAGAGAGGTGGGGACCATGTGATGGAGGATAGCATCATTAATGATGAGATAGAATTAGATAATGACAAAAAAAAAGGAAGTTATCTGACGGCCTAGAGGATGCAGCGCATGCCAGTGAAGTCTCTCGAAACCATTTTTTATCGGCAGGTTTTGGTTCCCAAGCCTGTCAGAAGCCATGAGTATCTTTAGCTGGAACTGTCGAGGCCTTGATAACTTGCGTGCAGTTCCTGTCCACAAATATCTCGTTAGGTATTATTGCTCCGACGCGTTTTATCGTTTTTTATTTTTTATTTTGAAATTTTTAGTTTATACAAATAAAGTCGATGACAATTAGCCGTGCATTGAGCCTCTCTTGCAGGTAGCTCGAAGCATCAACTTCAATCACAATTTACGTGATGAGGGAGGGTATTTCTTCAAAGCTAAATTTTATAATTACTCTCCCAGACTCTAGATGCTAAAACAGGAAGTGCTAGGTCTCCTTCAAGAGGACCAAGTTAATTATATGACTGTTATTTCAAATTGTAGGAGTCTTTTATCATCTTATGTTACCAACTCTTCGGTAGAGTTTGATAGGAGGAAAGTCCATGTAGTTGCTCACTCTTTGTTAGGGGTGGCTACATATATTACTATTCTCCAAATTTGTGATGATGTTACCAGATGTATTGCCTTCTCCATTATTAATGAAATTACTTAACTTTTCTTTTGTCAAAAAAAAAGTTGGTCACGAGCCATCATTAGTTGGATCTCCTCTGTCAACCATGCTATTTTCCATTCACAAAACTCGAAACTGAAATCTCGCTTAATGGATCCGAGCTCGGTTCCACTTGGACCAACCAACGTAATGTTAATGGAGTTATTAAGAAATTGAACTAATACATTGGATATTATATATAATTTATAAAATAATTATTATAAAAAGTAAATATTTTTAGAAATGTAATTATGCAATAATTGATGATGAATTAATAATTCAAATTTTTTATTTTTTTTAACATTTACATCCTTACTTGTCTTTTATAGATAATTAATAGCAACACACTTTTTTTTAAAACTTTCTTCAATACATATCTTATTATTGAAGGAATTTTATATGGAACTTATAAAATTCACACCCCATATAAAATCATCAAATAATATGAAAGTGTGAAAAAGAGTGTGTGGTGATGATATTTTTCATACTTGTCTCAAATGGCTTGAAGATGGAGTTTTTTCTCATGAGGTAACTGATACTACCATTGTCCTTATTCCTAAAATAGATAATCCTATCTCTACGAAGGAGAGGCAATAGGTTTCCGTTCTTACTATCTGTCAAAGAAGGAGAGGCAACATGTTTATTGATAGCTTTACAATGGATATCACAAATGGGTATTTCCAAGGTGGTCTTTGAACTGGATGGCAAAAATGTGGTGGACAATGTCAATGGCTCTTGTGATGATGTTGCAGAATTTGGGGCTCTTATTCACTCATGCCATGAATTTTTAAGCAACCTTATAAGTTGTAGTGTTTCTTTTACTAGGCGTCAAGTTAATGGGGATGCCCATTCTCATGCTCGTATTGCTTTGAATTATCCTAGTAGTTATGTTTTTCAAACATTTCCCAGTTGTAATGTTTACAATTCTGTTTTATCAATGATATAAGCATATCCTTTCAAAAAAAAATAAAAAATAACATACTTAATGTTTCAAAAAAAAAAAACAAAAAACATTGCACACTTATATAAAGCAGCCCTGTCTAACTATTGTATCACTATCACCATTGATCTTTTCATTCTGCATGTAGATCAATGGTTGAAAACCCCATAATGATCATGTTCCAAAATTAAGCAGTGCGGGCGGGAAACTCACATCAAATCAGCATATCACTTGAAAACTGAAAATTTCAAATTGAAGCAGCGATGAGACCCTCCACCCGCCGGCAACCCAAAGACTCCTTCATCCCCCCGGCTCCCCCCACTCCCCTCGACTTCCACCACCGCCAGTTCCCCTCTCGCGACTCCGACGCCAGCAGCCACCTCTCCTCCGTCGGCTTAGGCGGTGGCGGTATCCGCCCCACCACCTTCGACGTCTACAAAGACCGTTCCTTCCAACAATCCGCCGTCTCCAGCATCAACTCCTTCCTCGCCTCCCACAACTTCCCAATCACATTCAAATCCACTTTCCCTTCCGCCAAAGACATTCACGAAACCCTAAAATTCCTTCTCTCTCTCCTCAATTTCCACTCCAACAAGCTCGAAGACGATCTTCCCTTTCTCCTCAAACGCCTCTCTTACCCTTTCAAACTCAACAAATCAATTCTCAAATCACCAGCCGCACCGCATCAATGGCCCACATTCCTCGCCCTAATTCACTGGCTCGTCCAGATCGCAAGGTTCGATCAACACATCTCTTCTTCCCCCAATACGCTGTCGTCTCTCGTCCACACCAACCTCCTCCACCAGTACACCGTCAACAGCTACATCCACTACATAAGGGGAGATGACGACGCCGTCGATGACCTCGACCGCGCTGTCAGGGCCGATCTCCAACACCAGAAGGCCCTCGCCGCCGATAAGGTCGACGCCGCGATGAAACAGGTTGCTGAATTGGAGGCCGAGTTGGAGAGGCTCCGGTCCGCGCCTTCGCCGAAGGAGGCACTGGAGAAGGAGAAGATTATGCTGGAGGATGATGTGAAAAAGTTCCACAAGATCATCGAGGAGTTGGCATCGCGGATTGAGCAGACGGAGAAGAGTGTGGCGGAGAAGGTGAAGGAGGTGGAGGCGAAGGTGGAGGAGAATCGGAGGATTTGTGAGGAGAATGGGGAGCTGAAGAGGAGGGTGGAAGCGCAGACTTTCAATGCGAGGGATGTGGAGAGGATGAAGAGGGAGTTGCAGGCGGTGGAGAGGGACATTGGTGAGGCTGAGCTTGCTCGGAATGCTTGGGAGGACAAGTTGTGGGACATTGACACCACTCTTGCTCACAAGTTCAAGGACCTTCAAGCCCTTGCAATGGATTGCAACCAAGCCTTAAAGAGGTCATTTTCTGCATATATTTATTGTTTTCTCTTTATTGGGTTCTAATTCTATGTAAGAATCATAACCTGTGACACTTTTGTTGCAAAAGAAGTAAATTTTACTACCACTGTTATTTCTAAAATGAATATGCTGTGTCTTCCTGGTGTTTCTAGGTTGAAGATTGGTAATGGGGTTCAGTATCAGTTGAATTCCGAGGGAAGTACGCCGGCTGAGATAATGGGTATTGATCACAAATTGACACTGAAGCCTGCACTTAACTCATTTGCGGATGACATCAAGAAAAGTTCTATGGGGAAATTGGAAGAGTCCATTTCTTATCAGCAGAAGTCCAGTGAAAATGTGGTTAGGCTTGAGGAGAAAAGGAAACATCTTGCAGCTGTGCAGTCGCGCATTGATGAAGTAAGTCAGTGCATCTTTTTTCAAGGCTTCATGCAATCATTATGTTAATCTGTAACAATGTCTACTATGCAGTGTGCAAGCTTTGATTTCAACTTTCTGTTGAATAAGTGCAATAGTAGATGAAAATTTTGATTTAGATAGATGATTGGCATTGATAACAATAAAATTGTTTTACCTATGACTGTTCTACTGCAAAGTTAAAATATTAGCAAAATGCAAATATGCATATGACTGGGGCTAGTTTTAAAATTAGGCAGTGGTGCTGGCATGGAGGAATTGGAATGTTGGAGCTGATGCGAGGGTATTGTCGATTTGTTGAATTGTGTTTTCACTTATCATACTTATTTCTTCTTTATGGTTATATTGTTTTTTTTTAAATTTAAATTAATTATTGTATTTGCACTATGGTTATCTGTTCACTGTTGCTTATTTAATACCAGGAAGATGTTCCAGTCATAGATATTTGGTTCTCTTAACAAAAATCTTTAAGTTGCTGTGCAATGTGGATAATATCATTATATGTGACAAAAAAATACACTATTAATGCTACAACTCTGAATTGTATTGATGAGACATCAAATTCATGCACCCTTCTACTGTGATTTTAGTTAGATGGGTAAGCAGAAATCCTGTTGCTTTGCAAAGACTGTTGTTTGACTTTCTTCTGCTGCTGTTTGATGATTTATCTACCAGATGGAAGCTCATCTGAACATGATAAAGAAGGAAACACAGGACTACACAAGTAGATGTTCTGCTGAAGCTAAGACAATGTTGGAGGCTGTCCAGGTAGAAGCTCATGACTTGGACATTATGGAAAGAGAGGCAGCTGATGTTCTAAAGGTAATTCCTTGGTTATTTACATCTTCAATAATCAATTGAATTCGATATGCTAAGAATTCATCACGATGTGTGTGTGGGTTGTTTATCTCTTTTTGTGTTTCAATCAATTTGGAGACATAAATCACTGTAAATTCCATATAGGTCAGTTAATTGCCTGTAACCTATTTTTTTGAGTTAATTATTATTTAACATGCTACCCGTTTCTGATGTTCTGTTTCAATCAGTTTTTGTTTGTTTTTTTAGGTTCACGTTGCATGCAGTGCACGAGTGATTATTAGCAAGCATTTTAAGCACATAAGTATTTGCTGTAGTCCCTTATCGATGCTGTTTCTGTGTTATGTTTCACCTAGTTTGTGGTCTATGTGCAAGTGCTTGTGTGGAAGACGGACAGCATCTTTTAGCTTGCATTCCATGTTGAATCCATTCCTTTTCACCATGAGCTTTGGTATATCCAGTAGCGGTGATCAAACAGGGAAACTGGGAAGGAGAAAAAGATGCAAGAAGCTAATATAGAAGTTATAAATATGTAAATATGCATCTAAATATGTGTAAAACTAGTAAAAAGTATGAAAATATGTAAATGGCAGATATGGAATCAAATATGTGTTCTAGCTGATTTGAAAGCCATCAAGCCAAACTAATTATCGCTAACCTTAGCAACATGGAATAATTCAATCTTAAACACATACATCTCTTTTTTTTTCCTGAAGAAATCAGCAGAGTTAGATAGTACATACATTTAGCATCAAGACATGAATGAGTTTTTGCTTTCCTCAGTAACATGGATGATACCTCTTGGTTAAAATTTAAAACTAACTTGATTTATGTGATAATATTGTATCTGATAAGCATCTATATTTTTGTCAAGGCCTCCGAATTGAAGTTGCAGGAAGCAATTAAACAAAGTGAAGAGGAAATTCAAATGCATGCTCGGGAACTCTTTAAATTGGTTGATTCAGTCTCAAAGTACAAAGAACACGTGGGTTCCAAAATTTCAGAGATGAAGAGGGCTCTTTTGGAAACTGCAACCACTGTCTCAGATGCGTATAGGGGTTCATTCCCAGCTCAATTTGGTGATATATTAAATGCAACCCGCCAACTTGAGAAAACAAATTAAGTATCTTGTATATACAATATCATTCTTTTCTCTTCTGCACACTGGACGGATTGCTTCACTGATTGTTCTTCTATTTTTTTAATGCTTCATGGCCAGGAAATATTTGCTAGAATTAAGGGTGGTTTTTTTATGCAATAAGGTAGTAGGAATCACTTGTCCATCTTGTCTAAAATTCTGGCTAAAACGTTCTGGTTGTCTAGCATTCATTTTAATGTTTTAGCATGAGTTCAGAGGACAAGAATTCAATGGTTGTATAACAGTAAAACTATATTAAGCAATATACAGCTAACAGTTTTATTCTACATTTAGTCACCGCAAGAAGTTTGATCTGGCGAGGAAATATATGAACCACTTTCATTTTGAATCTTGAAATTGTGGCAAACTCGAGCTTTTGAAATTTTACCAACATATTGATTACAAACGGTTCCTTGCCTTATCAAGCAAGCATAAGTCAGCAGGTTGAGCGACTCGACATGAATCCGTTCTTTCTTATTAAAGCACGAACTGAGTAAAGCTTATTTTGACCAACATCTATGAATTGACGGGCTTCATTCTTGCCGAGTCAGGGGCAAAATAGCATTTCAACATGTTAAAGCGGATTGGTAAAGCATATTATGATCGTATGAGAAAAACATTCTTATAGACCTCTTATTCCAAATATGGTTCTTTACTTATCATTTGATCAAGAGGATGTCTTGCCAATGACCAAGTCTAGATAGCCATTTTATACATACAAAGAAAATTGTGGATGTCTTATTTGTCAAATTGTGGCAAGCTTAAGCTTTTCGATCTACACACAAAGCTTTTACCACCTGATTGACCACAAATGGTTCCAATCCTAATAAGCACAAGTCAGCACGTCGAGCAGCTCAACCTGAATCCACTTCTACTGAAGCAAGCGAGTAAAACTTAATTTCATTTTTTGACTGAAATCTGGGAACTGGGATTGTGAATTGTCATTCTTGCAGTTGCTGGGTCAGGTGTTAACATGGTTAAAAAGAATAAAGTGCCTAATCTGAAATTTTGGTTTTTCACGTAGCACAATAGCTTCATTTAACTCATGCAGCCGAAATCACATAGGAAGGGAAGGGTTGGTTTTACAATGGAGCCAATTCAAACGACATCAGACGATACTCTATCTGGAGCCATTAAACTCTGTTTCCTACATATTTAATCATGTCTTTCCTACATACATAATCCACAATTCACTTCAACTAAATAATGTTTCCATCTAACATGCACCTTGTATTATTATCACATTTGAATCAATGGCTAAAAAAGCTTTCCTTGCAACATGTTCAATAGGTAATGTAAACTCTATCATACATGAGCCATTAATAAGGATCTTAAGAATTCATAGTTTTCACTAATAGGATGAATAGAAACACTAACCTTTCTCCATGCTTAGATGTTAATACTTCTTTGTTTGAACTTCAATCAACAATGGAAACTCTTCTATCCCTTTCTTTTTTCTTTATGCCTCTAACTTTGATGGAAATTAGGAGACTTTCTTTCTAGGCAGAGATAGGGAAATGTTTCATTTCCTTCCTTTTATAATTGCTTCCATCAAGCAATACATCATTTCATTCATAAGACTCCTTCCAAAGAGTCATAACCATTCATTCAAATGTCAAACAATATGTCCTTTCATTCAAATATTAAACCACCACTAATATTTGTCACACACGAGACCTTAATTCTTACAGGCAAAGCATAAAGCTATTACAAAATCAAAACTTGATATCCTAAACCAAAGTGCTACAACTAGTCAAAACGTGAACTGTTGCTCTAATGGAAGAAAAGGTCAAAAAAATCAATACAATAAAAAATATTTCTGTCAGTGTCAGGTACCTGCTTCCCTTTTTTGGCTAGCTATTTACATGTAAAGCAGGCATGCCTATGACTATTAGTTTGGTCACACTTGAGAGTTGAGACTGCAGAATGCAGGATGCCAATTAGAAGAACATGAGCTCCATATTGGATACAGGGAGCATAAAGCCAGATAATGCAATAACCAGGGTCAGCATTGCAGTAAAAGCAATGTGACCTGAAGAACCGACAACTCAGCTCCAAATGACCAACTATCCTGGTGGGTGTTTGTTGAAAATGCAGTAGAGGTACTTCTTATTCTCCACTCACATTTCCAGTGTGGGATAAAGAGGTACTCCTTCACCAGGGACCAACATCAGAATGGTGGGCTAATATGGTTGATTATAACCAAACCAGCTGAAGATTGTAAGGACCAACCAGTCTGCTTGGATAAACAGTAGGATGGATTTGACCTTCCCAGAGGTAATGTTAGAGGTGATTTGAGTGCTCATAAGACAACAAAAGATTAATACGTGGAGAAACAGGACTCATGGGATATAGAAGTGGTCTCTTCACAAATGGATGATCTAATAGCTGAGCAGCAGTTGGCCGTTTACTTGGGTTCACTTGTAAGCATTTAAGAATGAAATCACGGGCATCTTTTGATAAAGATTCAGGAACAGGTGGAGGTTGACCCCTGCCAATCCGAAATATTGCTTGCATCTATTGTAAACAAAGGAAAATACATATAATCATATATTATATTTATCATCAGGTACCCATTTTCAAAAATACGTCCAATTCTGTATTAATCAATGGTCTGAGAAATGAGAAGCCTACTAAACTAATATCCTCAATTAAAATGTATGAGATAATTTAATGGAGTGCAAAATCTTGTCTTCAATAAATCAACCAAGGAAAAAGAGGAAAATATAAAGATAAGACGATATTAAGAAATGTTAGACATACTCCTTCCAAATGAGAGTAAGGAGGTTGCCGTGTCAACATCTCTAAAACTGTACATCCTAAGCTCCATATGTCAGCTGCTAGTCCATAACCACGGTTCCTTAAGTTAACAACCTACGATCAAACAATTCAAAGTTAACTCACATTAACAAAGCTAATTTAGTATGAAAATTCATGTTTCAGTTTACTGAGACTTTTACAGTAAATTACAAATGAGATAAAATTACTACAGTTTCAAGATGGTGAAAACGCAATCTGCTATACAAGACTCAGTAGAACAGTAGGATAATTTACTGATAATTCAGATTTAGCTTCTAAAGCAAGTGAGAACATTTGATATATGTATTACACACTAAACCGAATTACACAGCCATATGATCCATCTCATTCTAGTCCATTCATTAAAGGAATTATATCAAACATATGCTACAAGTAGAGACAGACCTCGGGGGCCATCCAATATGGGGAGCCTTTGCTTGATTTAACATCATTCAATTTGGTTGCCTGCAAAGGGAAAAGAAACAACAATATAATTTCAAGCAGTTAGCATTTGGAATCTAAATTAATAAGATGTTGATAAACAGAGTTGGTTTACTGATACAAGGCACCTTTGCCAACCCAAAATCTGCAAGCTTGACGGACCCATTTGCATCAACCAATATATTAGCACACTTGATGTCCCTTAAAATTGAAAATTTCAATTAAAAGAATTAGAATGTAGCAAATCCATGTAAGTTCAAGATATTTGTTTTCCAGAATCACAGAAAGTGGGTATCAGCTTAAAATAGAATCCACAGAAGCAAAAAGAAGAAATCAAAATCCAAACTGTACTGCATCATTCACCATGATTCAAAACCAAGCATTTCCCCCACTAGAACATTAGGCACGAAACAAATTTTCTTAACCCTTTACCATAAATAAGATTGATGTTATTGTAGGTATAAATTATAATCATTGGATTGCATCAGGAAAGAAAGTTTCATGTTACCTGTGAACCACATTCCGATCATGAAGATACTTCAAGCCACTTAAAATCTGCCTTGTGTATGCAGAAACTTGGGAGTCCCTTAATCGATACTTTTGATAAAGGCTTGCCAATGATCCTTTTGTCACAAGCTCAAGGAAGATATACAACATATTATTGTCCTGAAAAATAAAAAATAAAAATACAAATAACAAAGGAAAGGTGAGGAGAAACTTTGATAGGACCTCATGTGGACTTGGGTCCAAATGGGCCAATAACTCAACATTCATCCAGGCCAGTAACATGGAGGATCTATACTAGGAAAACTAAGGGGCAAGAAATGAGTGCTGAGAGTGTGTTGCTGAGGTGGCAGAGAGAGAGTGTTGAGAGCAAGGTGTGTGATGGGGTTTCTGTTATAAGGGGATCTTGTAGGGGAGAGAGGGTATCGAGAAAGATTATTGTGAGTGAATATGGGCAAAGAGCTTGCTCTTTGTAGGAGCTTTGCTCTGTGGCAGTAGGAGGTTTCCTCCACTGTAGTTTCTCTTTTTCTGCTTTAATACTACCATTTTCAAGTTTATTACTGTTTCATTTCTCTCCTTCAATTTGGGTTCCTATCAAACTTGAAATGCAATGATTATTAATTAACAAAATCAAACATAAAGATATATTGTTCTGCACCCATATCCATCAGCCCCATTGTATTTCATTCCCTTCTGTTTATAATATAAAGCTATTTTGTTCCACATCCATATCCATCACGGCAAATAACAATTAATATATACTTTGATGGAATTGCCACAAAATTCAAGATGCTCAATGAACAAAGAATTTTCAGTAAAGTAAACGCTTGATGATTAACAAAATGCTAATTTAAATTGCCTAATTCCTGAAAATGTAATTATTCTTCCCTGAACATCATATTGTAAAACTTGCCAGCTAGAGAACAGCATACCTTGTCTGTGCCAAGATATTGAACTATGTTCTCGTGTTCAAACTGACTCAAAAGAGATATTTCCTGAGAAAAGGCCACAAATATTCATGTAATCAAATACTGTCATATAAGATGGAATAAACAAAAAAAAATATAAGCTTTGACAAGAAGACAAAGGTCCTCCCACAGTCCCTCCCACCTGCTGAAGTTGGAAAATGCTCTGTTTGGCCTGGCTTCCTTCATCCAGCAAAGACACCTCCTTTACGGCAAAAAAGATCCCATCACTGAAAGAAAAGAAAATGCATGTATTACCCTCTGTTAAAACAAGGCAAAGTATTGTGTAAGAAAAGCGGATGGCCACTGACCAACCCAATGATCTGTTTGCAACAAACTAAATACTAAAATAATTGGGCTTTCTCTTTTAAGCTATGACCTATGGGTAAAGAAAAAATACCATAACTAAATCTGCAACAAACAAAATCCCCCCCTCAAATGTAATTGACCCAAGTCTCACGTTACCAAAGTTAGAGAAGCTCAAGAGGAGTTTCCTAAATAGAATAGATAGGCCCTTGTGATTGTATTTACAATTGCACTCACAGAGTAGCTTAGGGCTATTGGCTGGTCTAGGGAAGGTGGCCTAGTGTGCTAAAATGGTAATTTTATGAGAAGGTATAGGATACTATTATGAGGTTGTGCTTGAGATTAGACATTATCCACTAATCTTGTCTTGTTAAACTAGAGAACTGCATTTTTATTTGATTTCATTTTCCATACAGTATGCTGCATTAATTCCAGTATGAAAAATCTAGTGTCTCTTGTTTTGTCCTTTAGAACAACTAAATTGTCCAAAGAGCATCTTTCTAACTGTAAATCTCTAATGAGGTCATGTTTTAAAAGATGAATGAATACCCATATGCACGTGTGGTGGAAGAACTAAAAAAAGAAAGAATGAAATTGAAAGATATATGGAAACAAAAAGGAATACTACTGACTCACTCAGTAAAGCCTTCATAGACGGTTCCAAAGGAACCCTTTCCTAAAATCTCGCCCTTTTGCCACGAGGAAAATGTTCGTCTAAACGACCCATTTGGTGAGACATTATAAATGGACTCGTCAACAACCATACTAGAACGAGAATCCTTTTCAGTCTCCTCACCAACATCACTATCATCATCACCACCATGAGAACCGGAAAGTAGATTCTTTTCCTCATTTTGTTCAACTTCCCTTTCATGTTCTTTCCCTGAAGGGGTTGGGGAATGAAGAAGAACATCATCATGATTATGTTGGGTAGCAAAAGACCTCTCGGAATCCCAATTAGGTGGTGCCAGAAGGGGAGGCCTAACACCCTTGATTCCTACACCACCCCCATCTCTATTCTCACCCGACAACTTTGAAGAATCCGAAGAAACATTAAACTCAACCCCATCATTTTCCTTACGTTCAACTTCAACACCAGATTGATGTTGTTCCACTACTACCACCTTGGAAGGAACAGGAGAAGAAGCAGAGCGAGACTTTTTTGCTTGTTCCCAAGCTGCGGTTGGGATGGCAAAGTCTTCGGGTCCAGAGAGGCCGAGGCTGCGGAAGATGTGGTCGAAATCGCCGTGGATGCGGAAGGTGGTTTGGTTGCGCAAAGAAGGAGAAAGGTGAATGGAAGAAGAAGAGGGAAGTTGGTAATCGATGTTCTTCATTGCGTTTCGCCGTTCAAGTCTTGGCTTCACCCTACCTTCCTCCATTGCTCTGCTGCTCATAACAAGAGAAACAGAAGCAGACGGCAGAAAACAAATCATGCTATATTCGACTACATTCTAAGAAAAATAATTTACAAGTCCTCTTGTATACCAATAAATTAAAAATCAGTAATACGTATAGTCATCAAATTGATAACTTTTTATGTATAGGGATCAAATTAAAAATTATTATCACATATAGGGATCAAAATATTACTTTAATTTTTTTTAGAATATTTTTAAGATATTAAATTTAGGATAAAATATATATTTTTGTCTTCTATCTTATTTTTGTAATTTCAAGTTGTTCCTTGAGTAATAGAAGTTTCAATTTGTTCTTCTAATTTATCACATTACACCAACTCACTGAATTGATCTTTTGTGTTTCACACTTTCATCGACTCGGGGGATTGAAACAAATTAACATGATTGGCGCTCATAAATCAATACAAGTCTTTTTAATATATTTTGTTTTCATTCATATACTTCCTAAGAAAACTTAAACTTCCCATAAGGTGATAGAATTACTATATTTTTTTTAGGGAAATGCCAACAAGTGCCTTTACTCGTTAAGGAACAAAAAAAAATTATATTAAAAAATGATATATTTAATATTTGGAAAAATGAAATATTTAGTTTACAAATAAAAACTTGCTTTTTATAATTACTTAACGAGTGCATCGAGTGCAATGCACTCGTTAGTATGAACTTTTTTTTTATTACGAGGAATTGAAACTGCAGAGAAAAAAAGAGGAGATTCCATTTTTTTTTATTACATTTCAACGAGTTCATGAGGTTTCTATTTGCCTCATCATAAAGGCTATGTTTGTTTTAGATTCTTCACCTTCTACAACATCGTTTGAAACTCAGTTGAATGGAAGCTCAAAAAATCAGCTTCATATGAAAGTGTATGGGAAGCCAAATTGACATTGAGAGTTGTGCTTTTTTCAGTGTGCGTTGAGATAAATCTTAATCAAACATGCACGAAATTAATTTGGCTTAATGTTGACAAGCAGATAATTAAATTGGAGCTTTTATTACTAAAAAGACTGACTTGAAAATAAGAAATAAGATAGATCACCCTAAATATATTTTATTATCCTCATCCAATCCTATTATTATTTTTATTTAATATCAGAGAAATTAATAGGAAATTGTATAAGATATAACTAGGAGAAAAACTTAGGTACAATTTTATAGATATATTAGATATTTTTTTAATAAAATTAAGACATGTGTAATAATTCATGCACATGTTGTGTTTTGTTGGTAAATTGTTATACTCCCTCTAAACTCATTTATAAACAAAAAAGTATCTATATTTTGTGGACTCAAATATAAACAAAATTCAATCTATTAAACTCTATTTAATGTCAGTGTTCTAAAAGACAAGACAATCAACCAATTATCATTTTACTTTTCCAAGAGCATTGCACAATCCCAAGATAATTAAAGGGTAATTTAGTAATTGTAATTTTTTTTACATAAATTAAGACAATCAACTAACTTCTTTAATAAGTGTGAAGTTATTTAATTTTGCTTTTAATTGAGTTCGAAGGGAGTACATGTCATAATCTTATTGGAAAACAACAATTGATATACCTATGGAATTGTATCTAATTTTTTTTTCATATAATAAGATAATGGAGAATGCTAACGAGTGTCCTTACCTGAGGGCACTCGTTCAGGAACCAAAAAAAGAAAGGTTTCAAGAGGAATTATTGTATTTAATATTTGAAAAGATGAAATATTTAATTTTTCAATAAAAACTTACTTTTCTTTAATTCTTTAAATAGTGTGATAAAGACACTCGTTAGCATTATCCCAAATTAATAATACTCCCATGATTGTTGTACGGATGTTGACCTACTAAATGGCAGGATAATCCGCACTTTGCCACGTGGCATATGACACGGAATTCATGGTAACATACATCATTGAAATAATAAAAAAAATACATCATTGAAATAATTTATTTTTTTAAGCAATATTAGTTCGGCTAACGAGTATCGTATGGACAATCGTTAAGGAATCAAAAAAAAAAAATTATATTTGAAATTGGTATATTTAATATTTAAATAAATTAAATATTTAGTTTTTTCATGAAAATTTATTTTTTATGATTCCTTAAAGAGTGTTTTTAGAACATTCGTTAGCCTAACCTTTATACATCATTAATAATAATAATTTATTTATAGTAGGTTGGGATTTTAATATGTTTTAATTCATCAAAGCTAAAATACATCATTATCTGTTCAACTTTTTTTCAATATTTTAAATTATCTATTCACACTTAAATTTATTTTTAATTTTATATAACTTTAATTTATTATTGAAAATACAAACAGATAAACAAAAAGTGTCAAAACACCCCACCATATAAGGTTCAATATGAAACCTGCCCGAGGCTTTGATTTGAATCTATATCGTCCTGTGCATCGTCTCTTGTGAAAGTTGAACCAACTTGATCGTTTTGGTCTTTTAAAATTTAAATAAAAAATTGCATGCAACATTAAAATTGAACAAGTACATTGTTTGAATTTGTTTTGTCAAAAAAAAATGTTTGAATTTGTCATCAAAATACGATACCCTTAATTCGAGAATTTCGATAGTTTTTCACAACATTAAGAACCAATAAAATTATAAAATAAAACAAAATTATCTAAGAGGTATTTATATTTTACAAGGAGCCGCCTATTTGTGCTGGACGGAGATAAAGATTCTTGAAAGACCAATGACCAAAAGATATAGGAGCAGTTTTCTACACCAAAAAATATTTTGGCAAAAACGCCTCACATTAACATGCAAGCAGGACATTTTCAAACACAGGCAAATGATAACGGCTGTCAATCTGTGATAGGGACATTGAGCTTCACATATAGGCAAGCTAGGTTAATTTTTGATTATTTCACGAGTGCCTCCATATGTTCGGGACTATTATATCTATTGAGTTAGTAATACTTAAAGGCCCGATAATATTAAAAAAAAAAAGGTGTATCTTTTATTAAAAAATATATATTTAATTTCTGAAAAAAATACATTTTTGGAGCACCGATTAATAAGACTTTTTCAAATACTATCTGTTGTCAAACACAAATAGTTTTTTTTTTGATAAAATTCTACAAACAAAAAAATAGTCTTTCATAATTGCTTATAATAGTTAGCAATGGTATTATCATAGTATTTGATTTAGAATTACCCTTCATTTAAAATTAGTGAAAATAAATAACATAGGACTTCTGCCCATATTTGAGACTTTAGCCATCCAAGTTGAAATGTTCAGATGAATGTTCTTTGCATATTTGGCAGTAAGAAACTCATGTGAATAGTTTGCATTCAAACCACTAAAGAAACTCATGTGAACACATGTAAACATGCATCTGCAGGAACAAGAAATATTCAAAAACCAAAATCCCAAAGGAGAAGATGATTATTAGCACCCAAAATATCAAAACTTAAAATTCAGGGGGCAAAAACACAAAATGGAGAAAGTTTTCAAACTCAGTAACAAATTTACCTTCCTAGTATCTAATAATCTCATCAAAATCAAATCACTTGAAGGCTAGAATAAGACGAAGAAACGAAAATAAATTTTTGAAGAAACGAACAAAAAACTTACATGAAAACAAAGATCTGAAATGCTCGACGAAGGAGGCGGCACTGTCAGAGACGGAGGTGGCACGACGAACGACGGACAATGCGGTGGAACGATCTCTCAAGAGGCTCTGCTAGGGTTTCTCTATCGTGGACATGTAAAAATGTAAATGGATCAGATTGTAAATTATCAAGTTTCACATGAGTAATTTTGTCCAACTAATTTTTTAGGGACAGCTTCCTGAAAAGTTAAAAATCAAAAGCTCCTGAAGTTAGCTTTAGCAAAAGGCCTTCTAAAGGTTTCTCAAGAAGTTAGAAGCTATTTTAACAGTATATCCAAACATCACATAATTTGGGCTGAAATACTTATCCAAGTAGACAAGCCCTTAGAAGCACTCTTGGACTGTATCCAAACGGGCTCAAAGAAGTTCCAAGATGGTAAATTCAATTGTATTATCTTCTTGATTATTGTTGGTTTAGGGTTGTATATCTGATGCTGTAGCCTGTCATTCTTTGAAGGCTTCCGAGATTCCTGCTACAGAACATGTTCCGAGGGTATTGCCAAAGAATGAGGATCCAAATTATTTACAAGACAACCTGGGTAATTGGATGTCCTAACTCAACTAGACCATGACAAGGTTGATATGAATGAACCTTTATGCCTGTATTTAAATTTCTCAAATTCAATGTCTCAACTCCCAATTCGACTGGAGTATCAAATTTTTCATGTAATTTTAACAGAATTACTTGTCTCTTCAATTTCTTCAGACCGGGTTTAGTGTCCAATGTAACTCGGAGTTGATTTACTCACACTGCAAAAAGTATATAGCACTCTATGAAATATGCAGATGTCAGCGTCATGATTTTAGGGAGTTGTTGGAAAATTTCTCCTAAAATATTTGGGACGCTCAAATTACCCTGATTTTAACTTAGTAGTAAAGGCTTGCTCCCCTATAAATAACTATAGTCATCATGAGGATTAAGATCTTTTCCTGCTTATTGAACGGATGTTACATCTTCATTTACTTGGGCGTTGCGCGTTGGAGTCCTTATAGGTACCCAAACTCCCTTCTATCCAACTCACCAAAAAAATTCTTTTAAAATTTCTCTCTACGAAAAATTCAGATTCAAATATATTTTGAAAGTGTTTATGATATATTTTTACAATTTTATCCTTACTTTAAGAAGGTAACATAACTAACATTCTATAAGTAATATTAATACAAAAAAATAGAAAAATTTTCCTCAAAATAATTTTTTGCACTAAATTTTTCTTTGATAATTTTCTATAGCTAAATTTAGAGAGAACTTTTTCGAAAATTTTGTTTTCTCTAATGGGAATGTCTCTCTCAACATCCTCTCTCTCTCTCTCTCTCCCTCTCTCTCATTCTCTCATTCATTTTAATAATTATATTATTTACACATATAAGTATTAATTCTCTCAAAATATCGATTAATTTTGGCATATTCCATTTTTTTTTGCTTAGGCATTCCAGCTTTAGTTATACGACTTGGGTAAACTCCGTAGTCAACTAGTAACACTCTTTTTAATCCCTCATTTTTTTTAAAAGTTTGGTTTTAATCCCGTGTTTAGAAAATATATTTTTTTAATCCCTTGTCTTTTAAAATATGTCAGAAGTGATCCCTATACCACACATTTTTAGTCCCTCATTTTTTATAACCACATATTTTTAGTCCATCGTTTTTTATAAAAATTTGGTTTTAGTCCCTTGTTTTTCAAATAGAAGTGTGGTGTAGGGATCATTTTTAACACATTTTAAAAAACGAGAACTAAAAAAGTACATTTTCCAAACGGATGACTAAAATAAAACTTTTGTAAAGAATAAGAAACTAAAAACATATTTAACCCATTTTTCAATTACTAACCAATTTAAAAACGCCAATCAATTTGTGACAACCAAACTAAACACAAGAAATAACCCAACTAAGTGAGCACATTTTTGAGATCTTTTATATGCCGTATTGCTGCATGGTTTGCAGAAGAAGTGATGCAAATGAAAGTATGAAACTCAAGTGTCATAATACATAAACTATTCATGTTGATTTCAGACTACAGAATAGTATCATAGAGAAATGAACTAAATAATTATAATTATCCAAACATCGGGTCCCCACAAAGTATCCAACACCAAAAACAAAGTCCAGTGAACGGTTCAAAGTACTGAAATGTTCTGTGATAACTGATAAGCAAACCAAACTAAACGAAAACTGAAAGTTAAATCAATGAACAGGGAAATGTAATGCAAAACCAACTTCAGCTTCAATTTCTCTCAACAACTCATTCTTGTAATTCTCAAATGTTCCAGGGAAAGTTGTGACAGTACCATCCTCGACGACCCATAACTGACTCCTCTCTTCATCCTCACATACACGTGATATCTCTTAGAATTTGGGTTTAGGCCTAACTCAACCCCAAAAGCTAGTTTGAAGGGTGAGGGTTGCACTTACTTATAAGTTTGCAGGACTGGACATTTGCCGGTGGTCTAACGGATCTAGGATAGGCTCTGATACCATCTTAGAATTTGGGTTTGGACCTAACTCAACTCCAAAAGCTAACTTGTAAGGCGAGGGACCTCTCGATTTCCACTCCTTCTACCTGCTTCCAATTGGCTGATAAAACGATCATACTTCGAAATCATAATTTTACACACCTATTCATAACTACTCTCAAAAGCATCAAAGTTTCCACGATAGAATTCGAGTTTCAAATCATGCAGGTGAATAATCCCAGTGCAAACTGTATTCAGGAAATCCCTATCATGTGAGACAACCACCAAACTCTTATTCCAACGGCTCAAGTACTCCTCCAACCAGAGAACAGCTCTCAGGTCAAGATGATTCGTGGGTTCATCTAGCAATAACAGAGTTGGCTGCACAAAAAGTGCTCGAGCTAGAGAAATTCTCATCCTCCAACCACCACTAAAGGATTTTGTAGGACGCCCCTGCATATCCTTTGTAAAACCCAAACCAGCTAAAATCTTTGATGCCTGGCCTTCAGCACATCAGACCCCATCAGTTGCAATTTTTCATACAGCTCTGCTAGCTTCTCTCCTGCATCATCTTCCTCATAATTATTATCTTTGTCTACATTTCCTTCAACATAAGTTGCACTCTGCAGAGAAGCAACTTCTTGTCCAATTTTAACAAGTTCTTCATTAGCTGAAACAACAGCTTCAAGCGTTGTTTTATCGTCACCAACTACCTCCTGTTCAACAAGAAGGACATCAATATTCCTAGGTACTGGTATTTTCCTCCAAGCAATAAGCTTCAATAGTGTGGACTTTCCCTTTCCATTGGGCCCAACCAAACCATATCTCTTCTCATGAGATATCCTTACTATTGCATCCTTCAGAAGTTCTTAAACCCAAGTAGACACGAAGAAATTTTCTATCGTTATATCTTTGACATTAGCATCAGCATCATCTTCTCCCTCAAGCACTGAAGTCCGGCTTCCGATGACCACAGTGAAAGCATCATGATCATCTTTAAGAACTTCCTTCTTTGCCTGCTCAGCAGCATGGGCAGCTAAAAGAACCTTCTTTTCACGTTTCTTCAACTCTTTGTCTGAAATAGATACATCAAGTGGCTTCAAATCAGGCCTCTGCTGATGACTGGACCGTTTGGACGCATTATTTTGCTGTTGCTCCTCTACCAAGAGATCTTCATCTTCTTCTTCTTCGTCAGAAGGGGGAAGATCAATACCATCAGTGTATGTGGAAGCTTTTGGAGCAGATTTCACCTTGGGCTTACTGGAGGAAGAAGAGACTCTTTTGGGTTTATCAGGATTTTCATCCATACTTGCCAGCATGGCAGAGACGGAAATTTTTTCCTTCTTAGGGGCATCTTTGCCGCTTGCCTTAGCCTTTGAAGATGGGACTGGATCCTCTCTCTTTTTCCTTCCCATTGCAGAAAACCGAAAGAAGTGGAAACCATATTAAATTGTCAAATAAGCCCACACCAATATCACTATGTCCTTTTCAGACAACACTTAATTATTGAATCTATCCTGGCAACAATATATAACCCAACCACATGCTCTTGGATCCAAGACAAGTAACTGAGCTATTCAATTGTAAATGTGAACATAAAAGTTCAAACGATATAGAAACTAATAGCATATAATCAGTAGCCTCATGCATAAAGGCATGCTTTTTTTTATAAGCAAAAGAATTCATTGATGAGAGTACTATGTGTACTCAAACACATACAACAAAGAGAGGAGAAGGAAAGAAAAGGTGTATATGCTGTCAAGACAATTATAGCCCAACCACTACACTGTCTATTACAAAAAATGTTTTGACAGACTATACAACACATCCCAAATCTCCCAAAAGAAAATGTATCAGTAAAACTATTTTCCTATTCTAGTTTTATAGACTCCTGCAAGTGCCAAACCAATTTGATGAACTCGCCAACCATTACAGTCCCTGCAACCTGTTACCATATTGAAGACATATGATTGGGTTAGTGTACCAATCAACAAAGGAGAAACGTGTAGCTTTCTGTGCAGAAATGCACCAATTCCAAGCTCTCAGCCTCACAAGTTCAAATACTCTATCTCTGTCCAGTTTTATATCACTGAATATGATCTCGTTTCTATGCAGTCACAATGACCAACATGTTGCGAACCAGATCTGATTCCAGTTCGATTTTCTCCTGCCCAACAGCCCCTCATGTTGTAGGAAGTGGGACTTTAGGTCCACTGGCATTGTCACTTCTACCCCTAACCATTTATATAATTGCATCCAGATGTTGTAGGAGAAGGGGCGCGTGATTAGGATGTGTGTTGTTTCCTCCAAAGCCGTGTTGCAGACAAAGCAGGACCTCGTGTTGTTATTGACCGAGATCCCCTTTTTGAACAGATTACTTGCCGTTGGAATCCTATCTAAGTTGGCCCTCCAGCAAAACGCTGTTACCTTGATCGGTGTGTTCTTATCCCAAAGTGAGTTGTAAAAGTTCTTATCCACCAGATTGCCCCCCGAGCTAATGGCTCTATAAGCAGAATTAGTCGTGTAAATACCCGAGCCATCCCCCAGCCAATACCAAGAATGAGTGGTGTTTTGATGCAGTGGACAGGTAGAGATCAGTTGCAGCAAGTTGTTAGCCATTTCTTCCTCCCAAGAGAACATCTGCCTTCTCCAATTTAGTTGCCAATGCCATGTACCATTACTCCAAGAACCAAAGTCACCTATCTTTGCTTCCCTGTTATTTGTCATATTGAACTGTTGTGGTTAAACACTGAAACACACACAAGAACAAGATCACAGCAACAAGGCAACAGAAACTGATATCAAACAGAATCGCAGAACAAGAAAGAAAATGATAAAGCCGAAGAGAAAAGAAAGATCAACACCAAGAGATAACGTGGTTCAGCCGATGGGGCCTACGTCCACGGGAAGAGAGCAAAATCTTCACTATGATTGAAAGAGTTACAAGATCAAGTTTCAAAACCCCACAAGAATTCTACACTAGGCCCTTGAATTCCCTGCTGAGATACAGTCACAAGCTCCCTAGTCCTACCACTCTTATGCTCACCAAAACCCCTTGATCTAGGCCTAACTCTTTATGATTAGAGATAAAGAGAAGATTACACAGTTGATTACAATCACTCACACACTCTAATCCTACCATACACATGTATATATATAGATAGGAGAGGAGCTTCAGTTGCCAAGCTTTCATCCTCCAAGCCATAACAGAATTCTGTTGTGCACTACCAGAAAACTGTTTTTCCCACCAAGGCATTTTGCTTGTAACTGAATATTTTTGAGACATTATCAACATGAACAATCTAGGAAAACAGATTTTGAGGCACCTCTCCCCCACCCAGTTGTCCTTCCAAAATGAAACCTCCCTCCTATTCCCCACTTTCCTTACCAAATTTACAGACAGTCAATTCTCATTTGGAGTGTCCCTCCCCTCTAACTTCCCTAGATCCCTCCACCACATAGAGCCACCCTCCCCTACTTCCCTTAAATCCCCACCCAACCCGTATTTGACTTTTAAAAGTTGATACCAAAGACCCTCACGCTCCATAAGAATTCTCCATTTCCGAAGTTGGCATAGGCAATCACAAGAATCACAAGAAGGGGTTGAATTGTGTTTGTTAATTATTTTCGCAAAAAACTTTTTTGAGAAACCTTTTCACAAGCAGAAGATAAAAAAGGTTGAGCACACAAGAAATCTTTTTTAAAAGATTAACAAAACCAAGATCAAATCCCACAGTTTGTATAAATAAATAAAAATGTAAAAGATAAGGGATAGAAAATTCACTCAGGTATTTTATCCTGGTTCACTCTCTTCCAACCGAGAGCTACGTCCAATTCCTTCTACTTGAAGGATTTTCTCTACTATTTACAAACAGTTTCTACAACAAGTATTCTACACCTCTCCCGGCCACAAGTATTGCTTTCTTGTCAAGCCTCTTCAGGCTCTAATTCAATCACAGAGATTTTTCTAAGATCTTTCTAACTCACTATATGTGAGGGTATGAAGGTTTAAGATCTACTAAATATTTTTACAAATATTCCACCTTAAGAATTACAGACTTTTGCTTTACAAAGGGATTATGAGCTTTGAATATCTTGCAAACGTTCAAATGGTAAAATTATTCTTCAGAGCTTGAGACCTTCTACATATAGTGGTCTTCAACTTCTCTTGCAAATTTTCAACGGTTATTTTTAATCATCCCGTTTAGAGATAGCATTAAATGCATGATATCCGTTGAGACTGATAGCTAGATTTTGGCCGTGTTGAAAAGCATCTTTGGTTATCAGAAAAGCACAAAATGGAGGCTCACTGTCCTGAGCAATCTTACTTAAAGACTTTCTTTCCTCCTTTGTGTATAACCAAGCTTTTGTCCAGCAATAAAGTTGTCATCGTACAGATCGTTTTGTAATTCCAATTGTACTATTTGCTTTCTGTATTTCCTTGATAGTACTATGAATTTTCTCACAAAGGAACAAGGCATTAACCAAATAAAACAATTATAAAGAACATATATTCCATTGAAATAAATATCAATCATTCGAAATAAATTCAATGTGGTCCAGATTGCATTAAATCACATTCAGAGTAGTAAATATATAGAAGATGTAGAACCGTCTATAGGCACTCAGTTTTAGAATGTGTCTACACAAGGTTTTATTCTGCTCGTCCACCAATGTGGCAGAAGCGCTCATCCACACAAGTCTTTGGACTTGCTAAGTCTTTAGAGAAACTCCGTCCAATGACGTGACACTATAGACGTCTACTGAATTTTAGTTAGGCACTATGTATGTCTACTTGAGTTTCAAGGAGAGCACTCGTCTGCTGACGTGGCTACTTTGGACGTCTACAGAGATATAGTTAGCTGTTTACTAAATGATTAAAATATAAACAGTTTAAATAACCTTTGGACGGGTAACTCTTTGCAAGAGTCCAAGCACTGTATACCTTATATTATTTTGGATATTCCTGCATAAACTGAAATCACTTGTTAGATCTCAACTAACACTTTGCCAAGCAAATTTAATCCTTTTGTGAACATCAAAACCTAGAGATTAAATAAACCAGAACCACTTTGGTTCAAACAATTTCCACTTCCCTAAAAGAGCCAAGTTAAAGCTATAAAGGTTTTTTACCCCTAAACCCCCCCTCCTCTTTGGTTTTGCAAACTACATCCCACCAAACCCAAGGAATTTTCCTACTCTCCTCACTACCCCCCCTCCCCT
Source organism: Sophora flavescens (assembly GCA_030762895.1). Taxonomy (NCBI): domain Eukaryota; kingdom Viridiplantae; phylum Streptophyta; class Magnoliopsida; order Fabales; family Fabaceae; genus Sophora; species Sophora flavescens. The sequence continues at coordinate 75,117,007 of CM061062.1, forward strand.
CCCCAAAGAAATCTTCTTTGCAAATGTGACAGTTTTTATTACCTTTTTTGGTGCTTTGTAGAAAGAGAGATAATACACCGGGAGACAATTTAGGACAACATTCAGCAAGACTAGCCGCCCACCAAAGGACAAGTATTTGTTCCTCCAGCTTAGTAGTCTTGATCTCATCGAATGAACTACCGCATTCCATGTAGTTACTTTCCTTGGGTCCGCTCCCACCATGATGCCCAGGAACTTGAAAGGAACATCTCCTACCTTGCAGTTCAGATGACATGCAGCCCTTGGGATTTTATTTTCATTATCCTTGATACCCACCAAACATCTTTTGTAGAAGTTAATTTTTAGTCCTGAAACTAGCTCGAAGCATCTTAGAATGCCTTTCATTGCCTCCGTGTTTCCGCCTGACAACCTACCCACCAAAATGGTGTCATCCGCGTACTGAACATGTGAAATTTTGACCTCTTGGTTGCTGTTTTTTACCATGTATTGCTCATAAATTCCCAAACTGATCGCCTTCTTAATCAGCCCACTGAGGCCTTCTGCGACAACCAAAAGTAGGAACGGAGCCATTGGGTCTCCCTGTCTGAGACCCTTTGACACTGAGAATTCCTTAGTCGGGCTACCGTTTACCAATACCGATACCGTTGCAGAGTTCAAGCACTCCCTGATCCACAATCTCCACCTTCCATCAAACGCCATCCTGCCAAGCACATAATCCAAAAACTCCTAGCATGCAGAATCATATGCTTTTTCAAAATCTACTTTGAACATCATGCATGGATCACCCGATCTCTTAGCGTAGTCAATTAGTTCATTTACTACTACCACTTCGTCCAGGATATTACTACCCTGCATAAAAGCTGATTGGCTAATTGAGACCACCGATTTAATCACCTTACTTAGTCAGCTAACTAACATCTTTGCCAAATCTTGTAAGTGCACCCAATTAGAGAGATGGGTCTGTATTCTTCAAATTTTGAAGGACAATCAACTTTTGGAATTAGAGCAAGAAATGAAGCATTAGAGCCCCTTGGTAACTTCCCATTGCTATAGAATTTGTTGAACAATTTGAGAAAATCCCCCCGCAACAAGTTCCAAAATCTTTTGATGAATGTGAAATTATACCCGCCCGGACCTGGTAGAGGTGTCAATTTTGGCCCGGCCCGACGAGCTGGCCCGGCCTACAAAAAAACAGACCCAAAAAAAACTAGGCCATTTTGGCCCAGCCCGATCGGGTCATTGGGTTCGGACCGACCCGGCCTGGTAACGTTATTCATAGCCCGTTAGAAATTCGACCCGGACAGGCCCGTTTCTACATTATGGACCGTCGATTCGGGCCGGGCCGCCCGTTTTGACAGCTCTAAGGCCTGGTGCCTTGTTGCTATCACAGTTGTGTAATGTCGTTTCGATCTCTTCAAGATTAAATTCTCCAGTTAATATCTCATTCTCAGCACCTGAGACTTGCTTGAACTCTAAGCCTCCTAGTATTGGCCTTTGCTAAACCTGCTCCCTGAAAGTGTTCTTGAAGTAGTCTCTAGTTTCCTCCTTGACTCGGGCAACGACCACCCACCCACCACTTGTGTGTGCAAGTGTTTTAGTGTCAAATTGCAAAGACAGGTATCAAGCAATGATCAACAAGTTCATTAAGAAAATTCAAGGAAAATATTCAAGGAAGAACTTGAAGGAATAAAGGAGCTGCATGTAGAAATCAAAAGAGCAAAGTCAAATATCAAAGGATCATCAAGACCAAGCTTAAAGGAAAATTTTAGATTTAAGTCTTAGATGATTTGTAAGAGAAAGAAATCTCTTAGTCACAAGATAGTTCAACTAAAAAGATGCATGAAGAAAATCAATTTTTATAACATGCATTAAAAGGAATAAGTTTTTTAATAAAAAATGATTTTTGGAAATAAGAAAATTATTTGTCAGGTACAGCCATGTAATCAATGGATGTATGTCTGCTACTGTAACTGACAAATGAATTTAAGGTTCTTTATTCAATACATAGATGTATTGAATGGGTGTACTGATGGATTAACCAAGTTCAAGTTTTTGAAAAACACGTACAACCATGTATTACACAGGGGTACAAAAACTATTTGAACTATCAGTATGGAATTGGTTAATACAGCCATGTACTCAACCCTTGTTCAAGAATCAGAATCAAGAAAACAGATTCTGTTATCAGACCCAAATTTGTTTTAATTGATCCCAACGACTATAACTTGTTTCCTATATATATATAGAGAGATCAAAGGAACACTTTTAACATATCAGAAATTTTTACAAAATCAATTTGAGAGATCAATTGTGAAAATCATTCATCTTCTTGCTTGAGCTTCATTGTGAAAAAGAGTGTTTCAATTCTCATAAGAACTTCAACTTGTATATCTGACTTCTGAGAGTTAGGAATCAATCTTTCTGTACTTTTCGATTGTAAAGAGAGAGGGAGTCTCTCTGTGTGATTAGGGTGATGAATCCTAAGGAAGAACATTGATTGAGGTTCTTCACAAGAGTGTGGTATCTCGAGGTGAAGGAGTGCTATGTGGTGTAAATGTTTTTCAAGCTACCTGGCTAAAGCTTGTTGTGTTAGTGTGTGAATACCCACGGGTGGAGTGGGGACTGGATGTAAGTCACAGTAGTGGTGGCTGAACCAGTATAAAACTGATTGTATGGTATCTCCAAACTCAAACTCTTTAATTTCTGTCTTGCGCATTGTTGACTCACTCCGGCAAGTGTACCGGGTCGTCGCAAGTAATAAAAATAAACACGGTAAGTAATTACCGAGGTCGAACTCAGGGATTGGGCTACCAATTCGACTAATCCGCGGGAAATCAGATACGTTCGGTCAAGTTACAGAAGGTGGTGGTTGAGAGAGAGAGAGTATGGAATCGAAATTCAATTAACAATCTAATTAAATAATTAACTAAAAATATGAAAATTAAAATGTCCAAGGTCACAAATCCACCTACCCAACATGTATACCCAAGTGATGATGAATTCCTCCCTAGGTTCAATTACAATGTCAACCGGGACCCCTAAATTCTCCTAAATCCACTCTCGTGCTCATTAGGACGTATTCGACGATTGGATTAATTACTTACTAGGTCTCATAATCCTAATCTCGAATTCTGTTAATTCATGTTCCCTATAAGGTCGCACCGATCTCCTACTCACTCTCGTGCAATATTCGATCGATGATCCTAATTCAAGTTCTAAACGTGAATCGCTGACTAAGCCTCATCAACGTTAACAAGTCAATCACGTAACACATATGATTAACACAATCAAATTAGAATTAGAAAACATTTATGATCCCGATTCAATTTCTGAAACGCGAATCGCCGTTAGGCCTCAAACACGTTAACTGATTAATCACGCAAAACATATGATCAAACATTCAAATCAGAATCGGAAAACCAGAATTGAATTAAAGGAGAAAGACATACATCATATCGGATTTACATCGCCATGGGTGGCTTCATCGTTCCCTCGGACGAGGGGGATTAGTTCCTCATGCTCATAGACAAACACTCGGACACAATCACCATCGTAAAATAAAAAGAAACGAGAAGAGGAGACGCAGCTCCAAGGAGAAAATAAGGATTCGAAACTACTGCCCTTAACCTAAGTGGAAAACTGGATCCCTCACGATTCCTTTTTCAAATCTGATCTGCAAAAGCCTTTAAATAGGATTCCTGATCTGCGCTCGCTCGCGAGGCGAGCATCCTTTCGCGAGGCGAGAATTAAAATTGGCGCGCTTTCAATTTGAACTCTCGCGAGGCGAAAGTGTGTTCGCGGGGCGAGTCTTCAATTTCAGGCTGTGACCTTCATCACGGCTGGGCCGTGATGGCCTCTGACTTCCAAGTCTTCATTCACTCGCGAGGCGAGATGTCTCTCGCGGGGCGAGTCTTCAAACCTCAAACTGTTCACGGGCGTGGTCTTCATCACGGCTTGGCCGTGATGGTCTCTGTCTTGCAGGTCTTCATGATTCGCGGGGCGAGAAGAGTCTCGCGTGGCGAGACAGAAATGTTGACTTTTGCTGCTTTGTTGACCTTCAGTCTCGCGAGGCGAGAATACACTCGCGGGGCGAGTGTCTCCAGACTTGCAATTTCCACTGCTTTTCGACTTTCCTTGACTCCCGGAGCTTCACTTATTTAATCTGAAACAACAAAAGCACCCACAAGCATAACTCTATTCAAAATAACCTAAAAACTACACAAAAGACGTAAAACGAGTCAAAGTCCAACTTAGGAACAAAACAAGGCAAATTTGGGCGAAAACGAGAGTGAACTCGAATAAATTGGCACATAAACCCTAGTTCATCTAGTCATAAAACTAGATAAGCCAGAGGCTTATCAAATACCCCAAACTTAAACCTTGCTTGTCCCCAAGCAAGCTTAAAACTCAAAAACGACTCAAGACTTGGCAAGCCTAAAGGAATCAATCGATTTCGCACAAATTTAATGCAATCAAAACAGTTTTTCTCCAATGATCTCCCCCCTACATAAATGTAATCCCCACATTCATTTACTTTAAACCATTGAGAACTCATCATTCATTCCATCATTATTCTAAGTTGAGGATCAGAGATACACACAAAGGAAGATCGCATATCTCAAACAATTGCCTTCCTCACAAGGGCATTTAAAATTTCACTCATTCGCTCAAGTTTGTCAAGGTTGTCAACTTTTCACTCAATTTCACATATCAAGAGCACTTCCCATGAATTTGATTTTCATCTCAAAAGTAGTTCCCACGAAAACATATATGCAACATCAGAAGGTCTTTTAAAGGTTGTAATGGGGCCTGGCTCAGGGTAGGATAATGAAGGATATTTAGGCTTAAGTCCCTAGGAACTAAGAGAGCATGAGCATTTTGGCACTTTTTCCACTCAAATTCCTTTTTCCATTTTTCATTTGGGCTCGGGTGACTACAGCCTTTTCCTTGCTAATCTTTTTGTTCTTCCCTTTTTCCTTTGGCAATTTTTTTTTGTTTTTTGTTTTTGTTTTTTTTTTTCCGCCTTGGGTTTCAACCTTTATTTTCTTTTTCTCACCCCAATATGACATATCACCTCGTAGCCACCCCAAACTTAGTTTCTCACAACCTTTCTCTTGCTCATTTCCATGCTCTCCTAATCCTAAGATTGGGTTAACATGGTTTTTTCAGATTTTGGCTCGTAATGTAGGGTCATCAAGAAACAATAGGTCAATTGGGCTCAATTTGGCTAACTAGGGAACATGCATTAGGGATGGTTTTTTTCAGGCCAAGTAGTTATTTCAAAGAAAATCGCCTAAATCATTTGATGCAACACATAATCATGCAAACCATAAAGAGATTCAAGCAAATTCGGGAAAGTGCAACTTAACAGTGATTCACACATTCAAAAACAGAGTTGGAGGCTCAAATCCTCACCTGGACATTTTGCAAATTGTTTGACCGAGATACGATTCCTAATGGGTGCACCCCCTCACCCCAAACTTATCATAAATCAAGTAATCACAATAAAATTCTCAAAGTTCAGTTTTCAATTTTTAAGCGGGGATAAATTTTTCTAATTCCAGAACCTAGGGGAAATCATCAATGGTCAAATAATTCATGCAATCAATCTACGCTCAATATAATTAAAATCCAACAAGCTTGCCGACACACTATTCATACAACAACTCTTGATCTTCTCAAATTATTCAAGAGTGACAAACAAAAACAAAACAAAAAGGCAAAACAAAAGTTAGGAAAAGAGAGAGATACCTAGCTTGGGTTGCCTCCCAAGAAGCGCTTGTTTAACGTCCCGAGCCTGACTTATTACGAAGCATCCACCCGGATCCCATAGTCTCGTGGGTACAGAGGCCAAGGGACGCTCATCATATCAAATCCTCCACCCGGATCCCATGGTTTGTGAAGTGGCCCTTGTAGGAGCAATATGACTCTATCCATACTTCCATCTAGTCTGAGTGAGAAGACTTCTTTGACCTCCGCAATGATGAACTCACTTCCTCTCGGGTCAAATTGTGTTTTCACGAGGAAGTGTGCCAGACAAGTGGGAGGGTCTAACTTACCCATGTCCACACATGCATGTAATCCAACATAGTTATTTAACGCATCAAAATCAGGTTGCTTGGCAAGCATGGTGAAATCCTCTGCCACTTTATCTTCATTTTGTTCTCTACCCCCTTGCTCCGGTGCCTTGTCCCTTGCCAACTCCTCTTCCTCTGGTTGCTCTTCCTCATCATGTGGTTGTTCCGGGGCCATGTCACTTGCCAATTCCTTTTCCTCCTGTTGTTCTTCCTCAACATGTGGTAGTTCTTCCTCAACTCCCTGAGAACTAGTTACATCCCAGTCATATCCCAACACCCCACTGCTTCTAGTTGTTGTGGCATTGCATTGGTTCTTAGGGTCGTTCTCGGTATCAACTGGGAGAGCCTCTGGGGGACACTCATTTAGTTGCTTCGTGAGATGGGCAATCTGCATCTCTAGATTATGAAGTGCCGTCCCTGTCTGAGTTGCCAACTTGTCAATTGTCGCATTCATCTTCTCAAAAGATGTAGCTGTAAAAGTTGACAACTTCTCAAGAGCCAACTCCCAAGGTTGTGGTTGCCAATTCTGTTGAGGTTGCTGTTGCCAATTTTGTTGAGGTTGTGGTTGCCAGGCTAGACCATCGTCAGCATTACTCCAAGCAAAATCCGGATGGTCTCTACTCATATCACCCCAATACTGATTCTGACTCTGATAGTTGTTCTGGGGCACGCTGTCATTATGCCATGGTTCCACATATACTTGAGGGAAGTAGAACGGACAACTCCAAGTGTCATGGTTCCCATCACAATATTCGCAACCCGGAAGCATTCCTTCGTGTACCTCGCATACAAAACAAGGCAAGACCAAGTGGAATCAAAGAAGTAGAGAGATAGTAGAAAATAAAAAGAAAATAATAAAAATAAAAATAAAAATAAAAATAAGAACAAAAATAACTTAACCAAATAATCAAACTCCCCTAGAATCAGAAAAATTGGTTGTGCCAATCCCCGGCAACGGCGCCAAAAACTTGTTGACTCACTCCGGCAAGTGTACCGGGTCGTCGCAAGTAATAAAAATAAACACGGTAAGTAATTATCGAGGTCGAACTCAGGGATTGGGCTACCAATTCGACTAATCCGCGGGAAATCAGATACGTTCGGTCAAGTTACAGAAGGTGGTGGTTGAGAGAGAGAGTATGGAATCGAAATTCAATTAACAATCTAATTAAATAATTAACTAAAAATATGAAAATTAAAATGTCCAAGGTCACAAATCCACCTACCCAACATGTATACCCAAGTGATGATGAATTCCTCCCTAGGTTCAATTACAATGTCAACCGGGACCCCTAAATTCTCCTAAATCCACTCTCGTGCTCATTAGGACGTATTCGACGATTGGATTAATTACTTACTAGGTCTCATAATCTTAATCTTGAATTCTGTTAATTCATGTTCCCTATAAGGTCGCACCGATCTCCTACTCACTCTCGTGCAATATTCGATCGATGATCCTAATTCAAGTTCTAAACGTGAATCGCTGACTAAGCCTCATCAACGTTAACAAGTCAATCACGCAACATATATGATTAACACAATCAAATCAGAATTAGAAAACATTTATGATCCCGATTCAAGTTCTGAAACGCGAATCGCCGTTAGGCCTCAAACACGTTAACTGATTAATCACGCAAAACATATGATCAAACATTCAAATCAGAATCGGAAAACCAGAATTGAATTAAAGGAGAAAGACATACATCATATCGGATTTACATCGCCATGGGTGGCTTCATCGTTCCCTCGGACGAGGGGGATTAGTTCCTCATGCTCATAGACAAACACTCGGACACAATCACCATCGTAAAATAAAAAGAAACGAGAAGAGGAGACGCAGCTCCAAGGAGAAAATAAGGATTCAAACTACTGCCCTTAACCTAAGTGGAAAACTGGATCCCTCACGATTCCTTTTCAAATCTGATCTGCAAAAGCCTTTAAATAGGATTCCTGATCTGCGCTCGCGAGGCGAGCAGCCTGTCGCGAGGCGAGAATTAAAATTGGTGCGCTTTCAATTTGAACTCTCGCGAGGCGAAAGTGTGTTCGCGGGGCGAGTCTTCAATTTCAGGCTGTGACCTTCATCACGGCTGGGCCGTGATGGCCTCTGACTTCCAAGTCTTCATTCACTCGCGAGGCGAGATGTCTCTCGCGGGCGAGTCTTCAAACCTCAAACTGTTCACGGGCGTGGTCTTCATCACGGCCTGGCCGTGATGGTCTCTGTCTTGCGAGTGTCTTCATGATTCGCGGGGCGAGAAGAGTCTCGCGTGGCGAGACAGAAATGTTGACTTTTGCTGCTTTGTTGACCTTCAGTCTCGCGAGGCGAGAATACACTCGCGGGGCGAGTGTCTCCAGACTTGCAATTTCCACTGCTTTTCGACTTTCCTTGACTCCCGGAGCTTCACTTATTTAATCTGAAACAACAAAAGCACCCACAAGCGTAACTCTATTCAAAATAACCTAAAAACTACACAAAAGACGCAAAACGAGTCAAAGTCCAACTTAGGAAAAAAACAAGGCAAATTTGGGCGAAAACGAGAGTGAACTCGAATAAATTGGCACATAAACCCTAGTTCATCTAGTCATAAAACTAGATAAGCCAGAGGCTTATCACGCATATAACTGTGATCTTGATGTTCTAAGTTTTCAATTGAAACCAGTTCTTGATCTGTTTAATTTGAATTAAAACCAGAGTATTACTACAATCAATCTTGAGTTATTAATTGTTCAAAACTGATTTGATTAGAACTGTTCTTGATCACTGAAACTGAAACTGAAACTGATATATTGTAACTTCAGTTCTTGACTGATTAAGGCCTGTATCTAATACCTCTACGACCCTGAACTGAACTTCTTCCTGTTTGATTCAATCACTGTTTAATTGATAGCTGTGAGCTGTGAACTTGAATCTTATTACTGATTTATCTTTCTGAATTAATATTTCTTTCCTCACCACCTTCTATTCAAGATTTCATAAAAAGCCCTTCACTGTTTTTGTAAATGATCCTGAAGCAACTCTGATTTGAAAAGTAAAGTTTTTGAAAAGTTTTTTTGAAAGCTCAATTTATCCCCCCTCTTGAGTCTTTGAAGCCAAAACAACAACTTATAGACCATGAATACAATTTGTTTTCTTCCTCCTACTGATACAGGCATGGAAATATTTGGTGTTCGAATCCCCTTCCTTTATCCACTTTTCTCTTGCCCTTTGGAATGTAAAAGCACCCCTCATTTTCGAATGCTTCCAAAAAGACTCAGCATGCTCTCTTCTAACCTGGATGTCTGCTTTGTTAGAAATTTTTTGGGTCACACTTGTAATGTTTAAATGTGTTAGGGCCATTATTTTTTTAATTAGTCAAATTAAAGTGATCTAATTCAAGTAAGGTTTATGGCTATGGACATAATTGTTATGAAAATTATTATGTAGATACCATAAGATCTTATTTCTATTTTTATGATGGGCAAAATTAGAGATAAGAAATGTGTGGATAGTCATGACTCTTCATGAAAGAGTTTGAATTCGAAGGGACATCACTCTTCATGAAAGGGCATGAAATTCCTATAAATAAAGGGTTATGGTCCCCAATTGTAGATATAACAACAAAGAAAGGAATTTCAATTCTCTTCATCCCATTAGAGGAGGAACTAAGGCTAAGGAGAATCTACAATTGGAAGATCATTACTTTATCAGGAACTTCAACATTTCCAACAAGATTTCATGGATCCTCCGGGTACGCTTCCGCATTCGATAATCATTTTGAATTGCCATGGGATTATAGATAAAATTTTCTTTTGTTGCTAGAGTTGCATGTTAAATGCTATTCACGACCATTTTCTCTAAACGTAAAACTATGAAGGATATAACTGGGCAATATCTTTATTTGTTGTGTTATATGAAAAGTTCAAATTATGATATTTTGGTCTAGGTTTCTATTCTACTATTGATTGTAGTATAAATTTGGATCTTTTTTTTTTTTGGCCTTTTTCTTCCTTCTTGATGCTACGTTCTCCATCCGCCTTAATCTTCCATGACATGATGCTCACGTGGTAATGGAAGTTACCAACTTAATGTATTACATGGGATATTATCAAGCATACATTCATTTCATGAATATTTGGCAATCTGGAAAGGTGTAATTGCATCGTTTGGAAGAACACATAAGGGTGCTTTGCACCATTTGGAAGACTCCCATTTCCAAATGTTGCTCAAATTGAATAATTTATCAATTTGATGTTTCAGTGTGGAACATGGAAGTTTAAATTTAAGTTTTAAAGTTCGTTGTAATAACTAACATGTCCCTTGGTCCGGTGGTTGAAGTGTTGCGATGTTTTGTCAGCGGGGAAGGATCGATTCCCATTTATGCACTCTGGTTGTGTCCTCTTTTATTTTGAAAAGGAACCATTTTCTGAAAAATTGGACAAAACAGTTAAATTTGCCACCACATGGGAATCGAATCTGAGACATCAAACCTGAGATATCATGCAACATTGACCGCTGGACTACAATTTCAGTTATGTAAATATTTGTTCAAACATTTAAAATAAAACAATCAGATTGAATTCAAATATATGGTTATAATTGTTTAACATTTTAAGTGAGCCAATTGAAACAAGAAGTCGCCAAAGTGACATCTCTTGTGTAGATTTATCATGAGAGATGTTAAATGCTAGTGTGTATATGTATCCATGCGAGTATTAATTGGCCCAAAGGAAGGTTAATATTTTGGCCGGATTATATGTACACCCGTGATGATAAACATGTGATAATTATAAGGTTGTATATGTGAATGATAAATCAGTCCAAAGAACGTTTTATTATTTGACATGCATTATTATCAATGTTTGATCATTGCAATAAGAGTACCACTAGCAATTAATATTACTGTCCAAAGACTTGATATTGATGTTGCACTAGGTATCTTGAGATGAGTTATGCCATTATTTGAATTTGTTTATGTTTGAATTTAAATTATAATGTGAGTTTATTTATGTTGTTTGTTTTGTTCTCTTTCCAGCTAATATTGCTACTGTATCTGCTAACATGAATTCGGTTCCGGTCCTTAATGGTACCAACTTTAAGGACTGGAAAGAGAACATTTTAATTGTTCTGGGCTGCATGGATCTTGACCTTGCACTAAGGATGGAGCAACCCTCTTCTCTTACGGACTCCAGTACCTCTGAAGAGAGGAAAACTTATGAGAAGTGGGAACGCTCCAATCGTATGAGTCTCATGATCATTAAGCGCGGCATTCCTGAGGCATTTAGGGGTGCTATATCTGAAAAGATAACAAGTGCCATAGAATTCCTTGCCGAAATTGAGAAACGCTTTGCCAAAAGTGATAAGGCAGAAACAAGCACACTCCTTCAAAGCTTGATTTCTATGAAGTATAAGGGCAAAGGAAATGTAAGGGAGTACATAATGGAAATGTCTAATATTGCTTCCAAGCTTAAGGCTCTAAAGCTCGAGTTATCAGATGACTTACTCGCACATTTGGTGCTAATATCTCTTCCTGCACAATTCAGTCAATTTAAGATCAGTTATAACTGTCAGAAGGAGAAATGGTCTCTTAACGAGCTCATTTCATATTGTGTGCAAGAGGAAGAGAGGATGAAACAAGAAAGGACAGAAAGTGCTCACCTAGCAAACACCTCTGAAGACAAGGGCAAAAAGAGGAAACATAAGGATACTAAGAATGAAGCTGCTAAGGGTCCAACACAAAAGAAGCAAAATAAGGGTGACAACGGTTGCTTCTTTTGTGGCAAGACTGGACATGTCAAGAAGGAATGTACCAAGTATCATGCCTGGCGTGAAAAGAAAGGTATGTTCCTTACTTTGGTCTGTTCTGAGGTAAATTTAGCTTCAGTACCTAGAAACACTTGGTGGTTAGATTCTGGGGCTACTACTAACATCAGCGTTTCAATGCAGGGTTGCCTGAGTTACCGAAGACCAACTGATGCTGAAAGACACATTTATGTGGGAGATGGCAAGTCGGTAGAAGTAGAGGCAATAGGGCATTTTAGGTTGTTATTAAGTACTGGTTATTATTTGGATTTAATGGATACTTTTGTTGTACCGACCTTTAGACGGAATTTAGTTTCTGTTTCTTGTTTGGACAAATTTGGTTATCATTGTTCATTTGGAAACAATCAATTCAGATTATCTATTAATTCAAATGTTGTTGGAACTGGTACTCTTATGGTGTATGACAATCTATATTTGCTTGACACTATTGCTTCTTATAATGAAACCTTGAATGTGGAATCACGTGGTACTAAGAGCAAAGTTGACAATGCAAATTCAGGAGCGTTGTGGCACAAGCGTCTAGGTCACATCTCTAGAAATAGAGTTGAACGACTTGTGTCAAATGGGATCCTTGATTCCATTGACTTTACAGACTTTAATGTATGTGTTGAGTGCATTAAGGGCAAACAGACCAAACAAAAGAAATTGGGAGCATATAGAGCTACAGATGTCTTAGAATTGACACATACGGACATTTGTGGGCCATTTCCAACACCATCTTGGAATGGTCAACAATACTTTATATCATTCATAGACGATTATTCCAGATATGCGTACCTATTTCTTATACATGAAAAGTCTCAATCTTTGGACGTGTTCAAATCATTTAAGGCTGAAGTTGAAAATCAACTCGATAAAAGAATTAAGAGTGTCAAATCTGACCGTGTAGGTGAATTGATAAGCCTCTGGCTCATCTAGTTTTATGGCTAGTATGACCAGGGTTTTGTGCAAATTATATCCTATTTTCACCCAACTTAGATTAGATTGTCCTCAAGCAAGGTTTTGAGTCTCTAGAATAGTTTTAAGTTAATTTAGCTAGTTTTGAGTCAAAATAATACACTTATGGTTATTTCCTTGTTTTCAGGTTAAGTAGAAGTTGAGAAAATAAAGAGCAGGGGATTCGCCCCGCGAAGGACATGCTCGCCACGCGACCCCGAGCTTTTCTGTTCCAAGAAAATGCTAAGTCTCTGGTTCGCCTCGCGAAGAAGGTCTCGCCCCGCGAGTCTTGCAACCCTGAAAAAGTCAGAGACGATCACGGCTTGCCCGTGTTGAAGGTCATGGCCGTGGCAGTTTTGAAGTTGAAGAGTCTCGCCTCGCGAGCATCCATTCGCCTCGCGAGTCTGGAAGTCAGAGAGCATCACGGTTGGCCCCTGATGGCCATAACGGGCGTAAGGAGAAGACCCTTCAGATCCTCGCCTCGCGAGCAAGCACTTCGCCTCGCGAGAATGCCAAGGTTGCTGACTCTTCATGAAATTCGCCTCGCGAATGTGTGCTCGCCTCGCAAGCTAGCTGAATTCAGAATTTGTATAAAAGGCTGTTCTGAACAGTTTGTAAAGACTTTGGCTTCTCCATTTTTCTGTTTTACATTTTTATCTGTGTGATTTCGTTTGTGTTATGGAGAACTAAGTTTCTAGGATTGATCTATTGTAATTGATTTCCATACACTTGAGGTTCTTGTATTTTCCTGTTTTGTATGCTTTTCCCTCTTCAATGCCATGCTTTGTATTTCTGTTTGCTTAATTCAGGAGTATACTGTATTGTGTTGATTTATTTCTGGTGATATCATGTTCCTATAATTAATCGCATCTGCTTAATTTGCGTGTGTACATTTCGTGTTCGCTTAGTTCACGAAGGGCTTAACCCCGTTTGCTTAATTCGGGAATAGGGACATGTATCTGTAGTAGTGGTTTCGCTTGTAAATTGCTACTACAACCAGGAGGGGATTAGAATCTGCTTAGGGCTTGGAAATTGCATGAACCTATGATAGTTAGGAAATTGAGAACAATAGATCAATCTGTTTTTGGCTATTTGATAACCTCCTTGAACTGCTTGTTTTCAATTACTCTGTTTTTATTATTCTGTTTTCTTTGATTACATCTCAATCCAAACCCCCCCCCAAAAAAAACTTATTTTTGTGGAAAATAACATCTTAAGAGTCCTTGAGAGACGACATCCGAGTTGTCGCCCTAAACTACATTTTCAAACCCGCTCGTCCTTTTTGGCGCGTGCGCGACAGCGCGACCAAAAATTGGCGCCGTTGCCGGGGACTCTTGTTTTGTTATTTTCGCATTTTATTTTCCGTTTTTCTCTTTTATTTTTGTTTTTGTTTTGAATTAGTCTGGCTACTAGATCTAACTGCCCTGAACTGTGTGAATTTGATCCTGAGATAGAAAGAACATTGCATACACTCCGTAGAGAATTTCGGGCTAGTTCTAGTAGTGATTCTAATTCCAAGTCTGTTTTTGAAAACATGGGAGACCAAAGGACTTTGAGGCAGCTTGCTGCCCCTGATGTGAATTACAATGGTTTGTGCATTGATTATAATGGTCTTGCAGGTGAAGATCCACACAAGCACTTGAAGGAATTCCAAGTTGTCTGCTCCACAACTTTGAGGCCAGAAGGAGTAACTGAGGATCATATCAAGTTGAAGGCTTTTCCGTTCTCACTCCAGGGAGCTGCAAAAGATTGGCTATTATACCTTGAGCCGAACTCCATTACCACATGGAAATGACTTGAAGAAGCTCTTCCTAGAGAAATATTTTCCTGCTTCCAGAGCCGCCTCAATCAGGAAAGAAATCTGTGGAATTAGGCAAGGAAATGAGTCGCTAGCTGAGTATTGGGAGAGGTTCAAGCAGTTGACATCCAGTTGCCCCCAGCATCAAATTTCTGAACAGCTTCTCATCCAATATTTTTATGAAGGGCTACTACCAATGGATAGGAATATTTTGGATGCTGCTAGTGGGGGAGCATTGGTTGACAAGACTCCATCTGCTGCCAAGCAACTCATTGAGAATATGTCGCTGAATTCTCAGCAATTCACTACCAGAAGAAATTCTGTTGAGACTAGAGGTGTACATGAGATCCGCACTTCCTCTTCCAGCCATGACCGTGATGATAGAATTGATAGGCTCACTTCCTTGGTAGAGAAATTGGCAATGGATAGGGGTCAGCCTGCGGTGTTGTGTGGCATGTGCGCTTCTCTGAACACCCATAAGAAGCATGCCCCATTTTGCAAGGAGGATCAGTTACTGAATCACCTCAAGCCTTTGCAGTCTATCCGTATAATCAAGGCAATAACCAGAACAGATACAGCACTTCAGACCTTTCAACAAATAGGTATCATCCCAGCTGGAGTAATCATCCTAATTTGCGGTATGGGAACTCATCCCAACAGAGACCGATGGCACCTCAGAATCCTCCTCCAGTGGCCACTTCTGCACCTTCCGGACTTTCAGTAGATGACATGTGCAAGCAAATAACTTCACGATGAATGCACAAATGACTACACTTTTCCAAAGAAGCAAATGGGGCAGTTCCAGCACGATTCCAGTGCCTCACAGCACGACGCAGCAGTAAACAAGTGCTAACATTCAAGATTTGAGGACACAGATTGGACAGATGGCCACAGACATAAATAACATAAAGCAAGCTCAAAGAACAACCCAGCTGCCAGCACAACCAGTGATAAATCCCAATGCCTCCAACCCTAATGTGAGTGCCATATCTCTGAGATCGGGAAAAGTTGTTGAGGCCACCTCTGGAAGGGATGAAGAAACTATTGAGGTAACTCCTGAGCCTACCGTTGATACTGCCCCTGAGCCTATGGTTGAAGTTGAAGCTGAGAAAGTGTATAGACCACCCATTCCATTCCCACATAGATTGCAGAAAAATAAGAAGGGTGGTGGTGAAAATAAGGAGAAGGAGATTCTTGATGTTTTCAGAAAAGTAGCTGTAAATATTCCTCTCCTAGATGTGATCAAGCAAGTGCCCAGATATGCCAAATTTTTGAAGGAACTATGCACCAACAAGAGGAAGATGAAGACTAATGAGAGGGTTGACTTGGGAATGAATGTCTCAGCGCTTATTCGATCTAAGCCGAAAAGAGTTGTTGCTTTAACCCCTACTCGTGCACGCGCCACGTAAGTGCAAGGATCCAGGCACCTTCACTATCCCATGCACTATTGGGGACAAGAAGTTTGAGAACTGCATGTTGGACTTGGGAGCATCAATCAATGTCATGCCTACCTCCATCTTTAATAACCTTGATCTTGGGCCATTGCAGTATACAGGTCTTACCATCCAGTTGGCTAACAGGACCAGTGGCCGACCCATGGGAATGGTAGAGGATGTGCTAGTGCAAGTTGACGATTTGATATTCCCTGCGGACTTCTATATCCTAGACATGGCAGGAGAGACTCAGTCCAGTAGATCACCTATAATCTTGGGCAGACCATTCATGATGACATCCAAGACCAAGATTGATGTTTATGATGGGACTATGTCTATGGAGTTTGGTGGTATTGTGGCCCAGTTCAAGATCTTTGATGCTATGAAACACCCAGTAGAGGAGCACTCTGTATTCCACTTAGAGTTGCTTTCTGAGCTTATTGAGGACACCCATGCTGATTTTATTTGATTTTCCTCTTATTTCTGGTTTTGATGATGTATATACTTGTACTAACTGTACTAACACTAACCCATGTTCTGTTTGTTCTGAGTTTTTGGATTCAACCTTACAGGGTGAGGATGATAGTGATAGTGATAATGAGAGTGAAGCTGTCTTTTCAGCAGAAGTCCTTAACCCCATGGCACCATCTGTTGAGCAGCCACCTTCTTTGGAACTCAAACCACTTCCTAAGAACCTGAAGTATGCCTACTTGGGGAGGAATGCAACATTGCCAGTCATCATTTCCTCCAGCCTCAACTCTGATCAGGAAGCCAAGCTTTTAGAGGTTCTGAAGAAATACAAGAAGGCTATTGGGTGGACATTGGCCGATATTCCAGGAATTAGCCCCTCCAGATGCATGCACAGAATTTTATTGGAGGATGGGGCTAAGCCAGTCAGACAGGCCCAAAGGCGACTTAACCCACTCGATTACGGATGTGGTAAAGAAAGAGGTGACTAAGCTTCTACAGGCGGGTATTATCTACCCCATCTCTCGATAGTACTTGGGTGAGTCCGGTGCAAGTTGTACCAAAGAAGTCCTGGTCTAACAAGAGTTAGGAATGAAAATAATGAACTTGTGCCTACTAGAGTCCGAGAATAGTCAGCGAGTTTGTATAGACTATAGGAAGCTAAACCAGGCCACCGAGAAAGGATCATTTTCCTTTGCCGTTCATAGATCGAGATCTTTGGATCTACTGGCTGGTCAATCCCATTATTGTTTTCTAGATGGCTTTTCCGGGTATTTCCAGATTCATATTGCCCCCGAGGATCGGGAAAAGACCACCTTCACGTGCCCTTGACGCGTTTGCTTATAGGAGGATGCCATTTGGCCTCAGTAATGCCCCCGGCACCTTTCAAAGATGCATGCTTAGTATTTTCTCTGATTTTATTGAAAATTGCATAGAGGTGTTCATGGATGATTTTACTGTGTATGGCTCCTCATTTGATGCTTGTTTGCATAGTCTAAGTCTAGTTCTACAAAGATGCATTGATACTGATTTGATTTTGAATTATGAGAAATGTCACTTCATGGTAGAACAGGGGATAGTTTTGGGTCATGTAATTTCCAAAGAGGGTATTTCTGTAGATCCTGCAAAAATAAATGTGATTTCTTCATTGCCTTACCCATCTTGCGTACGCGAGATCCGTTCCTTTCTTGGGCATGCAGGTTTCTACAGGCACTTTATAAAGGACTTCAGCAAGATAGCACTGCCATTGTCAAATCTGCTGAAGAATGATGCCCTGTTCCAGTTTGATGAAAAGTGCAAAGAGGCATTTGACTATCTGAAGAAAGCGTTGACTTCTACCCCTGTCATCCAGCCCCCGGCTGGACACCCTTTTGAACTGATGTGTGATGCTTCAAATTTTGCTGTGGGAGCAGTTCTGGCACAAAGGGTGGGCAAGGTTGCCCATGTAATTCACTATGCTTCTAGGACCTTAGATGCCGCACAGGCAAATTACACAACCACCGAGAAAGAGCTGCTAGCTGTTGTATTTGCACTTGATAAGTTTAGGTCTTATTTGCTAGGTTCTAGGGTGACTGTTTTTACTGACCATGCAGCTTTGAAATATCTGTTGAAGAAGCCAGAAGCTAAGCCAAGACTGATCCGGTGGATGCTTTTGCTCCAAGAATTCAATGTGGAGATAAAGGATAAAAGTGGAGCTGAAAATTTGGTGGCAGATCATTTGAGCCGGATAGCAAGGGATGAGGATACTTTTCCCATCCAAGATGATTTTCCTGATGAGACACTGTTACATCTGTATGGGGTAACCCCTGGTTTGCTGACATTGTAAATTTTCTTGTTCTTGGTGTTGTTCTGCGCAGTACAAGTAGACATAAGTTCCACAAGTCAAGAGCGATGCAAAGTATTATGTGTGGGATGATCCCTACCCGTGGAAGTTTTGCGGTGACCGAGGTTATTCAAGGTGTGTACCCGATCATGAGACGGAGTCCATCCTGCATTTCTCACATGCCTCTCCAGTTGGAGGACACTTTGGACCTCAGAGGACAGCAAGAAAAGTCCTGGACTCCGGGTTCTACTGGCCCACAATTTTTAGGGATTCATATGAGGTATACAAGAATTGTAAAGAATGTCAAATAACAGGCCCTGCAATCACTCGTAGGAGTGAGATGCCTCAGCAGCCAATGCTTTATTGTGAGGTATTTGATGTGTGGGGGATGGACTTCATGGGTCCTTTCCCTCCTTCTTTTGGTTTTGTATATATTCTGTTGGCTGTAGATTATGTTTCAAAGTGGGTGGAAGCAATCCCCACTAGGACTAACGATGCTCAGATTGTTTCAAAATTTGTTAGGTCCAACATTTTTTGCAGGTTTGGCATACCCAAGGCAATCATCAGTGACCAGGGCACACATTTTTGCAACAGAACCATGGAGGCCTTACTCAAAAAATATGGGGTTGTACATAGAGTGTCTACTGCTTACCATCCCCAAACCAATGGCCAGGCAGAAATATCAAACAGGGAGATTAAGCAAATTCTAGAGAAGATGGTGCAGCCAAACAGAAGGGAATGGAGCCGCCGTCTGGAAGACGCGTTGTGGGCCCATAGGACTGCTTTTAAGACACCTATAGGAATGTCCCCCTTCCGGCTTGTATTTGGCAAGGCATGTCACCTCCCGGTGGAAGTTGAGCATAGAGCATATTGGGCAGTAAAGAGTTGTAACTTGGACATGAAGAAATCTGGTGTTGAGAGAAAACTGCAGTTGCAGCAACTTGAGGAGCTTAGGCTTGAAGCCTATGAAAGCTCCAGGATGTATAAAGAGAGAACAAAACTTTTTCATGATAGAATGATTGTTAGGAAAGAATTTTTTGTGGGTCAGAAAGTCTTATTGTTTAATTCCCGCCTGAGATTGATGGCTGGGAAGCTTAGGTCTAAATGGGATGACCCTTTTGTTGTGACTAATGTGTTTCCTTATGGTGCAGTGGAGATTCAAAGTACAGGTACCAACAAGACCTTCAAGGTTAACGGGCAGAGGTTGAAGCCATTCCATGGTGTGGATGCTGTTGTTCCTGTGGATGCTAATGTTGAGGAGCTATCTTTGGATGCTCCAGCCTACACTGATACTTGATCAGGGAGTTTCTTTTCCTTTCCCTCACTCTGATTGTATAATTCTGTTGTTCATTGGGGACAATGCATGTTTTAAGTGTGGGGGAGGGAACTAGTTGTAGTTTTGTTGAGTCTTGTTTCTTTGAATAAAGCTCCTGAATAATTTGAGAAGCTCAGGAGCATTTGTGTGTTGAGTCTTTTGTTGGCAAGTTTGCTAGATTTTGATTGATGTTGCACAGATTGCTTGCATGATTGATATGTGATGATTCCCCCTAGGCTGAAATTTTTTTTGATTTTGAAAAGTGATTCCCATGTGAAATTGAAAACTGAACTTTGGGATTTTATTATGATGGCATGATTTATGATAAGTTTGGGGTGATAGGAAGTACACACTAGGGATATAATCTCTTTCAAACAATTTGCATGAATGTCCAGGTGAGGTTTTGAGCCTCCAACATGTTTTAAACTGTGTGAAAATCGCTTTCAAGTTGCACTTCCCTGGATTTGATTGAATCTCTTTTTGGTTTGCATGATTATATGTGTGTAGCAAATGATTTAGGCATTTTCTTTGTAAATAGCTACTTGGCCTGAATAAAACAATTCCTAATGCATGTTCCCTAGTTAGTCCCATTGAGCCTATTAGCCTGTTAATTCTTGATAACCTAATGTTATAAACCCAAAAATCTGGAAAACCATGTTAACCCGATCTTAGGATTAGGAGAGCATGTAATCTTAGAATGGGTGCAAGAAATTAAGTTTGGGGTGGCTGCAAGGTGTGATATGTTGTTGGGAGTGAGAAGAATATATATATAAAAAAAAGTTGGAGCCAAAGGCTTGTGAAAGAAAAAGTGTACAAATGTTGAAAAAAAAAAAAAGAAATATAAATACAAAAATCCATAGCTATTGGAAATAAAAAGGGCTGTAGCCACTCAGAAGTGTAAAGAAAAAAAATAAAGAAAGGAACGAGTGAATTTCAAAAGTGTAAATATAGTTCATGCTCTCTTAGTTCCTAGGGTCTTCAGCCTAGTTCCTTTTGTATATCCTACCCTTAGCCAGGCCCCATTACAACCCATAAAAGACCTTTTGATGTTGCTTGCATGTTTTCTGTGGGAACCATTTTGAGATGAAAATCAAATTTTTGGGAAGTGTTCTTGAAAAGTGAAACTGAGTGCAAGTTGTTAGCCTGACATAAACTGAGTGACTGAGTGATATACTAAATGCCCTTGTGAGGAAGGCAGTTGTTTGGATTTGGTGATCTCCCTCTTGTGTGTGACTTAGATCCCCTGCTTAGATTGATGATTGTTTTCATGATGAAATTCTCAAATGTTTAGAATAAATGAATGTAGGGATTGCTCTGTTTGAAAAGGGGGAAAACAATGAAGAAAAACTGTTTTGATGAAGTTGCTTGAATTTGTGCAATGTTGATTGAATCTTTTAAGCTTGTCAGGTCTTGAGTCTTTTTGATTTTTGAGTCTTAGTTTGCTTGGGGACAAGCAAAGTTTAAGTTTGGGGTATTTTGATAAGCCTCTGGCTCATCTAGTTTTATGGCTAGTATGACCAGGGTTTTGTGCAAATTATATCCTATTTTCACCCAACTTAGATTAGATTGTCCTCAAGCAAGGTTTTGAGTCTCTAGAATAGTTTTAAGTTAATTTAGCTAGTTTTGAGTCAAAATAATACACTTATGGTTATTTCCTTGTTTTCAGGTTAAGTAGAAGTTGAGAAAATAAAGAGCAGGGGATTCGCCCCTGAAGAGACATGCTCGCCACGCGACCCCAAGCCTTTGTTGTTCCAAGAAAATGCTAAGTCTCTGGTTCGCCTCGCGAAGAAGGTCTCGCCCCGCGAGTCTTGCAACCCTGAAAAAGTCAGAGACGATCACGACTTGCCCGTGTTGAAGGTCATGGCTGTGGCAGTTTTGAAGTTGAAGAGTCTCGCCTCGCGAGCATCCATTCGCCTCGCGAGTCTGGAAGTCAGAGAGCATCACGGTTGGCCCCTGATGGCCATAACGGGCGTAAGGAGAAGACCCTTCAGATCCTCACCTCGCGAGCAAGCACTTCGCCTCGCGAGAATGCCAAAGGTTGCTGACTCTTCATGAAATTCGCCTCGCGAATGTGTGCTCGCCTCGCGAGCTAGCTGAATTCAGAATTTGTATAAAAGGCTGTTCTGAACAGTTTGTAAAGACTTTGGCTTCTCCATTTTTCTGTTTTACATTTTTATCTGTGTGATTTCGTTTGTGTTATGGAGAACTAAGTTTCTAGGATTGATCTATTGTAATTGATTTCCATACACTTGAGGTTCTTGTATTTTCCTGTTTTGTATGCTTTTCCCTCTTCAATGCCATACTTTGTATTTCTGTTTGCTTAATTCAGGAGTATACTGTATTGTGTTGATTTATTTCTGGCGATATCATGTTCCTATAATTAATCGCATCCGCTTAATTTGCGTGTGTACATTTCGTGTTCGCTTAGTTCACGAAGGGCTTAACCCCGTTTGCTTAATTCGGGAATAGGGACATGTATCTGTAGTAGTGGTTTCGCTTGTAAATTGCTACTACAACCAGGAGGGGATTAGAATCTGCTTAGGGCTTGGAAATTGCATGAACCTATGATAGTTAGGAAATTGAGAACAATAGATCAATCTGTTTTTGGCTATTTGATAACCTCCTTGAACTGCTTGTTTTCAATTACTCTGTTTTTATTATTCTGTTTTCTTTGATTACATCTCAATCCAAACCCCCCCCAAAAAAAACTTATTTTTGTGGAAAATAACATCTTAAGAGTCCTTGAGAGACGACATCCGAGTTGTCGCCCTAAACTACATTTTCAAACCCGCTCGTCCTTTTTGGCGCGTGCGCGACAGCGCGACCATGAATATTACGGTAGGTATGACGGTTCAGGTGAACAACGTCCGGGACCATTTGCCAAATACCTTCAGGAATGTGGGATCGTCCCACAGTACATCGTGCCGGGGTCACCTAGCATGAATGGTGTAGCTGAAAGACGAAACCGGACTCTTAAGGATATGGTAAGGAGTATGCTATGTCATTCTACTTTACCGAAGTCACTCTAGGGAGAGGCATTGAAGACTGCAGCTTACATTTTGAACAGAGTGCCAACTAAGGCAGCTGCCAAAACACCTTATGAGCTTTGGACAGGTAGAAAGCCTAGTCTAAATCACCTTCATGTATGGGGATGTCCAGCTGAAGCAAGGCCTTATAGGCCAAATGAAAGGAAATTGGATCCCCGAACAGTGAGTAGCTACTTTATTGGCTATTCTGAACGATCCAGGGGCTATAAGTTTTACGATCCCAAATTAAAGACAATTTTTGAGACGGGAACTGCCACGTTCTTTGAGGATATTGAGTTTGGCGGGAGAAATAAGGTTAGAGACTTTGTCTTTGAGGAAGAATTAGTTTCAATTCCAGGACCGGTTCATACAGTTGCTTCTGATGAAGCAAGTACGGAACCTCTCCAAGACATTGTTGTTCAAACTCCCATTCAAGATGAATTAGTTTTCCCAGAAGAACAAACTCAAGATCCTCAAGAACCAGTGCTTCAAGAACCAGTGCCGTTGCGACGATCCACTAGAGAAAGAAGAAATGCTATTCCGGATGATTACATAGTATTTCTCCAAGAACATGAGGAAAATGATGGTATGATGGAAAATGATCCAATCAATTTCCGTGAAGTCATGCAAGATTCCAACTCGGAAAAATGGATTGAAGCAATGAATGAGGAGTATAAGTCCATGCAAGACAATAAGGTTTGGGAACTTGTCCCATTACCAGAAGGTGCGAAACCCATTGGTTGCAAATGGATATTTAAGACCAAAAGGGATTCCAAAGGTAATGTGGAAATGTATAAGGCTCGTCTTGTAGCCAAGGGCTATACTCAAAAGGAAGGGATTGACTTTAAAGAGACCTTCTCTCCAGTTTCATCGAAGGACTCTTTTAGGATAATCATGGCTCTTGTTGCACATTATGATTTGGAGCTTCATCAGATGGATGTTAAGACGGCGTTTCTCAATGGCAACATTGATGAAACAATCTATATGGTGCAACTCGAAAAACTTTGTGTCGGGAGACCCAAAGAAAATGGTTTGCAAATTGACAAAATCCATCTATGGACTAAAACAGGCGTCTCGTCAGTGGTACCACAAGTTTCATCAGGTAGTTCTCTCATTTGGTTTTGAGATAAATGCGGTTGACGATTGTGTGTATCACAAATTCAGTGGGAGCAAGTATATTTTCCTGGTATTGTATGTTGATGACATACTGCTTGCCACTAACAATATAGGCATGTTACACGAAACCAAGAGATTTCTATCAAGAAATTTCGAGATGAAAGATCTTGGTGACGCCTCCTTTGTATTAGGGATCCAGATACATCGAGATCGATCTCGAGGTATTCTAGGATTATCACAAAGCATCTATATCGATAAGGTGCTCAAAAGATTTGGCATGCAGGATCGCAAACCAGGTGATACCCTTGGCCGCTAAGGGAGACAAATTTAGTCTCGATCAATGCCCAAAAGGAAATATTGAGATTCAGGGAGATGCGAAGATTCCCTATGCATCTGCTGTTGGGATTCTAATGTATGCCCAGGTTTGTACGCGTCCGGACATAGCGTACATTGTTGGAGTTTTAGGCAGATACTTAAGCAATCCAGGAATGGATCATTGGAAAGCATCCAAAAGAGTTATGAGGTATTTGAAGAGAACAAAAGATCATATGCTCACATATAGGAGATCAGACTCTTTGGAGATCATTGGGTATTCTGACTCCGATTTTGCCGGATGCAAGATAGTAGAAGATCCACTTCGGGCTATATCTATCTGTTGGCTAGTGGTGCAGTTTCTTGGCGCAGTGCCAAGCAAACGCTTATTGCTTCATCCACCATGGCAGCAGAGTTTGTAGCATGTTATGAGGCATCAAATCATGGGATTTGGCTGAGGAATTTTGTCACTGGGCTGCGAATTATGGAAGGGATTGAAAGACCACTTAAGTTATATTGTGACAACAAATCAGCCGTCTTATACTCCAATAACAATAGGAGCTCGACAAAGTCGAAACACATCGACAGCAAGTTCCTAGTTGTCAAGGAGAGAGTACAGAGTGGACAGATTTCCATAGAACACTTAGGGGCAAACTCCATGATAGCAGACCCTCTAACAAAGGGCCTTCCACCCAAGGTCTTTCATGAGCACACTACTCACGTGGGTGTCATACAGTTTGAGGATTCTTTGGTTTAATGGGAGTTAGTCATTGATGTAATTCATGTTCTATATTTGAAATTATGTATGCATACTATTATATTTGGATATTGTTCTGATCAGAAATAAATTTTGGTATTTAGTTTATTACACTTTGTACGATAATGTCTTTAATGATCTCACTAAAGTAAAGTAGGGCCAGTTGAAAATCGACATGTACAGATCACCTTCATGTGATTTTCATGCTGCACATTTCATGATTAATCTATGTCATTTGGTTATGTTAATATTAGTGATCATTGATGGATTTAGTTATGATTGATATAACGAAAGCCGCTTTGGTTCTATATATTGATATAACTAATGGACGGGATAGGGATATGTCCAAGGTTTATAATGGCAAATTTGGAGCTCATAAAATATAACACATTTATAAGCATACATATGTGACCAGTGGGAGATTGTTAGAAATTTTTTGGGTCACACTTGTAATGTTTAAATGTGTTAGGGCCATTATTTTTTTAATTAGTCAAATTAAAGTGATCTAATTCAAGTAAGGTTTATGGCCATGGACATAATTGTTATGAAAATTATTGTGTAGATACCATAAGATCTTATTTCTATTTTTATGATGGGCAAAATTAGAGATAAGAAATGTGTGAATAGTCATGACTCTTCATGAAAGAGTTTGAATTCGAAGGGACATCACTCTTCATGAAAGGACATGAAATTCCTATAAATAAAAGGGTTATGGTCCCCAATTGTAGATATAACAACAAAGAAAGGAATTTCAATTCTCTTCATCCCATTAGAGGAGGAACTAAGGCTAAGGAGAATCTACAATTGGAAGATCATTACTTTATCAGGAACTTCAACATTTCCAACAAGATTTCATGGATCCTCCGGGTACGCTTCCGCATTCGATAATCATTTTGAATTGCCATGAGATTATAGATAAAATTTTCTTTTGTATTTGTGCTTGAAGATGAACATATTTCTTGTTGATATTGATTTTGTCTGCACGATATTTAAGGAATTAGAAACATATTTAGGCATAAATAATTAAGTACAACATGCTTATGTGAGATCTCGACTTTCACCCAAAACATCCACTTTGTTTATGCCTTCGATTGTCTTGTTGATGTTGTCATCCAGATTGCCAAAAGAGTTCAGGTTCCACTCTTTTAGATCCTTCTTCAGTAAAATAAAATTTTGTTTTACTACAAATGCTCCCCAACCTTCAACCTGTAACTTCCCCATTTTTCAGTGACGAATCTTTCAAAATCCTTGTGTACCAGCCATGAATTCATAACTCTGAAAGGTTTTGGCCCATAATCCTGCCCCTCGGTTTTCAACAAAACTGCACAATGATCCGATACTGACCTGTCCAAGCCTCTCTTAACCAGATTTTACCAATGACCAAGCCAATAATCCTAGACAAGGAACCAATCCAGCCTGCTCATCGCTCCCCCATCGGATCTGTACCATGTGTACTTCCTACCTACCATTGGAATATCATTAAGCTCAATGTCATCTATGAATTCATTGAATTCACTCATTTCTCTGTTGTTCTGTTGTGCTGCTCTGCCTTTTCTTTCACCTGTAGTTTTTATCGAGTTGAAGTCACCCGTAACACACCAAACACCACAGTCTGAGTTTTCCTTGATACTGCGCAAGTCGCTCCAAAGAGTTCTTTTTCCAGAGAGGTCGCAGGGGCTGTAGACATTAATAATAACGCATAGAGTTTCAGATCTCCCCCACTTCCCTGATACCCCCAAAAAACCATTCCCATGGAAGGTGTCTTGTTTTGAGAATTATCAATCTGAATGGTGCCTTCCGCCGCACCACCTTTCTCTTCTTTAGAGTTTGCCTCAAACTCCCCTCCTACTGTGTTCTCGATTACTTCTTCCATCAGTCTCCCTGAGCAAGAGATAATCTTCCTTTTTCTAATTCTTGGTGTGTTATTAAAGCACATCAACTTGCTCCAAAGGATTGCCGCCGCCTTCCTGATTTTCTTTGTGCTCCTCTTCTTGTTCGAAGTTTCTGACCCAACCCCCTTTCCTTTTTTTCTACTTTTTACCCTTTCCTTTACCCCATCAGATTTTGACTTCCCTCCCACATCCCTATCACTTTCAGAGACTTCAGAGGATAATAGGGTCAGCACTGGCCCAACAAACCTTCTTGAGGTTGAATTACCGACTTTCTTCTTGGGGCCCAAATTGCCGAAGGAGCATTCCCCCCACCCGATTTATTGGTAGTGTGTTTGTCCCCCAAAGCATTAATTGGGCCCTCCTGAAAACGCTGGCATTGGGTTAAGGGCAGACCAACCACCAAACTATTGGGCCCTGAGCTCATTGGCGTACCATGGTCCAATTCATCAACCACATTCACCATTTGGGCTGACTTCTCTACCTCAGTTGGCCTAGTCCGAATCGTACCTCCCTTTGGCCCAATTACCGCCGCCTCCCCCTGAATCTGTGGGTTTTCGACGGCTTGCCCAGATTTTGTGACAGGATTATGGCCAGTTTCTTCCCTCCCCGTACAACTCTTAGTATCGGGAACCACAATGTCACCAGACACCTCCCTGGAGTGGCCGCCCTCTACCTCCTCGATACCCGTTGGGTCCCCTCTATTTGAATTTGAAATTTCCAGCGGGAAGTGACGTAGAAACTCGTCTCGGTGGTCCTCCGCCATATCTGTTTCCGGTACCTCATCAATGCTTTGATAGTCCGATTCCTCACTGTCTGACAATAACGATTCTGGCGGATTCAACTTCGGATCCTGAAAGGTCCTCCAAGATTCTGATATAATAAACCTCTGAGTCAACCATTATTCTCAGAACCTTGTTTATCAGTTCCGGGACCGGAGATTTGATGAGGACCCTACCAAAATCTAGTCTGGACATATTTCTAGTGTTTTTGTCCACCGAGAAGAACGTCCCCGAAAGACGGGCAATTTTCTTGAAAACTCCACTCCCCAAATGTGCAAAGGGACCCCCGGGATTCTTACCCACACAAGACACTGGTAAGTCATAAACTTGACCCCCCACGGGACTATATTATAGAACCATTTTTCAAAAGTTTCCACTTCATCCTTGATTACTGTACCAATCTCTCCCGGAACTGATGCTGAAAGGAGAACCAAGTCCCCACCCATAGGCACTGCTTTGACAGTGAACAACCCCTCGCTATGAAGGACATCTTGAATATTAGGAACCCCTTCTGAATTTATAGTTTGTCCAACAAAGCAGTACCTGAGCCAGTCCAACTGATGCTGCGATGCATTAAATGACATTCCATTCCAAACGTTGTTTGTTTTCACAATTAATGGTGGTCTCCCACTATTTATTCCCATGGGCACTTGTTTGACCTTTTCCATACCTTCTTCAACCTTTTCAGTGTAACTTCCTTCGCCAAACACACTATAATGCTTTGCTACTGGAGCACCATGCGCAGGTTCAACCATGACACCCTTGTTTCCTTCCAGCCTGTTGAACCTCGGGAGATTAACCCCCCGGCTTAAAGTTCCCTATCCAAATGGCATCCAGTTTTTCCTCAAGGCCCTTTGGATGTTTAACCTCTGCAAAGCGCACGAAGCCAAAACGCTTGCCATGCTTGTCCCTTTTTAGTGGAATGAAGACATCTCTTACCCTCCCCAACGTGCAAAACACCATCCACATGTCCTTCATTCCATAAGAATCAGGGAAGTTGGTGAAGAAGAAAGATGTCGTCCCACGCTCCACCCACCTCCGGCTATTGTGACCTCCCCCACCATTATACTTGGCTCTATATTGCATCTGAGTTAACTTAGGTCTAAAGGCTTCACCACCAGCTCTAGGGTTTGGACCCCTCTTAGAATTTCTCTGGTGCGAGGTCGAGCCCTTCTCCCACCTGCTTATGAATCTAGATCCAATTTGCCAAACACCTAAATCAGATGTTGGATGTTTGAGTAAAGGGAACGGATTCTCCACATTCTTTCCTTTGTCAACTAACTCACCCACCTTACAATTTTCTACAAGTCTCACCGGTGCACTCTCGGAAGCTCCCTCAGTTTCTCTCACTAAACTGCTCATCTCAACCCTGGGACTTTTCTTCTTGGGGCCCAAATTACAATTATGTTGCTTCACTCATTAAATAACTTTTGCAATTAAGCTTGAAGAAAAAAAATCCCTGCCCTAAAGGCATGCTTGATATAGGCTTCAAACCTAAAGTTCAAAATTTCAAATGGTATATCAATACATCCTCCCCGACAAAGATTCACTGCATCTACATAGTTTTCAAATCAATTTCCCTAATGAATAACATGATCCAACATAGTTAAATTTTAATATGATTCGTTTCATAAATCCATATACTAAAATATTATGTTTATTTTAAGATAAGCATTACCTATATATTCTTCACAATTTGACGTGGCAGGACAGACATGATCTTAGAACATGTAAGTGAATGCACGAATCTGATACAAAGGAATGAAGAAAGGAAAAAAGGTACCTGGTTGGTTCAACTCGCGGCGGAGGATGAACAAGTGAAAAAAAAATGGAAGAAGGAACTTGATTGATTTGAATCTTCTTTGATAATAAAAACCCAACAACGAACCTTAACTATGCGGCGAAGGAGGAGGACGAGAAACAACTTATGACGTCCACAATTCAATAGTGATTATGGTTTACAGAAGTCGATCCAAAGAGATGGAGGTTATGTTATGCGGGAGTGGGGGAGCAAGAAGAACCAAAAAAACGTAACTATTTTTTTAAAATGATATAAGATAAGTGCAATCTGATATGGTTTTAAATTTTAATTAAATTAATTCAAATGCTGAGGTGTCAAAACGTGATTGAATGATAATGTAAAGGTGTTTTACACTGTGAATGTACACCACTTGTTCTCATATATATCTATACTAGCCCTGTTATTTTGACAACCAACGGTATGTAGTATGTACACCGTAGCCAACATCATAGTTACGTTTATTTTTATTTTATTTTTTTAATTTAAGATTAAGTCAATGGGCCCTCTTTTCTCTCTCTCTCTTCTATCAGTTGGTTATTTCAATCATGTCCCGCGTACTTTGCTGCACTATTTCTTCTTTCTGTTTTGTTACCTATCATAAGTTTATATTCCCTCTGATTTTCACATCTTCCTTATATAAGGGATCAAATTTTTTTTAATCATTGCTTTCTCTCTTGGTTGATGATCTTTTTACTTGTTCTTATATAACCAAGTAGTCCCCCCCTCCCCACGTTTACTACAGACGCAACCCACTAGAACTCCACTGAGCCTCACATCATACCTTCATTCTCATCAACCTTAATCTCCTCAAATTCAAACCAATATATTCCCATCTACTATGTTTCTTATTTTTACTGCATATGCAACAAGGGTGTCAATGGAGTATTCAAACAACATTCATGCATGTGATGTTGATAGTGCTGACAGCTTAAGCAATGAATACTGACATCTTCTATGTAAACCTTTGGCATTAAGTGACTTGATCTTATGAAAGGATTGGTGGTTTAATAAATTATTTTTGTGTGTCAGCACTTCCATGTCTTTGTTGTCTAAAAAATGCATATTGTAATTTGCTTTGTGTTGTTGGAATATTTATTCCAATATATCATAATGTGGGAGGATATCGATAATTAATTATATTAGCTATTTATCTCTTAGGGACCTTAATTGATATATGATTAAATTAAGAGATAAGGTCAATCAGATTTCTTATTTGATAATTAATTGTCTGATATGGGCAAAATATGAGTGGATGTCACCGATGACCAATTTCGAAATAATGGGAACCCTAATTGGTCATCACCCTACATACAGGCTATGGTCCCCAATACACCGGACACAACGCACACCACCTCTTCTCCCCATTTGAAGAGCGACTAAGGCATAAGGAGTCCAGGTTGAGGAAACCACAAGCTAATGGGTGTTCATTACCCGTCTCTATCTTTTTCTTTCCCTCTTCGTGTTTCATATCCTAAGACTATCAAGCTTTGTTTGTTTGTGATTGATTGTCGTAGAGATTCCGCAACAGTTGGTGATCAAATCTAGTACTCTTGAAGAATGCTTAAGATCAGGAACACAATATGGATCCAAGTATTTATTCAAGTCTGTAAATCCTTAATAATCTGGTATGATGTAGATCCTAGGCTTTGTGGTGTTTTGCTCTAGGGTGTATGCATTTAGTTATGTATGCTTTAAAGAATAAAGAAAATAAAGAATCAAGAACTAAAGGATTAATTCCAACAAGTGGTATCAAAGCAGTCATCATTGTTAGATTATTAGGATTTATAAATTTTCATTTTTTTATTTGTACGAACTCTAATTTTTAAGAAATTAGGAAATATAAAATGGAAATAAATCTTTGATTGGCTTTGACATTAATAATGATTCCCTGTACTTTTTCGATCCATAATTGCAATGGTTATTTCAAAGATGGATATATACATGAATTTTTTTGTTTTTTGGTCGAGAATTGCTGACCCTGT
Organism: Sophora flavescens; assembly: GCA_030762895.1. Classification (NCBI taxonomy): domain Eukaryota; kingdom Viridiplantae; phylum Streptophyta; class Magnoliopsida; order Fabales; family Fabaceae; genus Sophora; species Sophora flavescens. Next base: position 75,148,315 of record CM061062.1, read on the forward strand.
ACGTGAAGCCTTTGGTATATATGTGAAATTATGGTCTTTTTTATATATTATATTATTATATATATAATTGAAACGTCAATGGGTATATCATGTTGTTAACGTCCAAGGCAACAACAGGTGAAGCACCAAGTTTTGATTTTGTTTGTTGGTTGATTATTATAATGTTTTTATATATTGCCATATAAAGTTACGAAAGTTTTGAAAGGCCTGCTCAGTAAATCTTCAATATTGTTAAATGGATCCAAGGCAAGCTGCACGTAAGTCAACAATCTTATGGTTTTATCCTTTTGTAATTGATAAATGTTACTTTAATTACAAATACAATATGGATCCAGCATGAAGTGAATGGCTATGGATTGTTTTCTAATTCAATTTCCTAGTACTTGAATGTTTTATCCTTTGCTGCAATGTTGTGCATATTTGTTTGCAAAATATTTTGTTGCCTTACGATCGTCGAGCCATTGGGCCACAGGGGCTGTTACAATTTTGGTTCCAAGTTTAAATGTTCAGGTTTTCACATTTAAATGTTGATTGACCAAATTTTAGACCCCCATTTTATTTAATTATCTGGTAATTTTTGGTTGAGTTGGTTGAAACAACACGTTGCCGAAGTAACCTCTGTCGCGTAAATTTGATTCAATTGAATTTACAAAAGATGTAGTATGAAATTATTCATGCGAGCTGTTGTCGGCCCGAAGGAAGGCGCAGTTTGCCGGATAATTACATGCCTGTGATGATAAATGTGTGGTGATTATAAAGGTACTTTCCATGTGGATAATGGGATGCCCGAAGGTGACCATTATTTGACAGGACTTATCACCAATATTTGATCATTGCGTTGAGAGTACCGCTAGCAGTTAATTCTTGCAATCCGAAGATTGGGAATTAATGATGCGTTTGGTATCTTGTTTGGGTCTTTAATTTGCCAATTTGGATTTTGAGTGAGCCAATTAAAGTATGAAGTCACCAAAGTGACTTCTCTTGTGGAAATTGCTCATAAGAGATATTGAATGTTGTGTGGGTGTATATCCATGCGGGTACTGATCGGCCCAAAGGAAGGTCAATATTTGCCCGGGTTACATTCACACTTGTGATGGTAAACACGTAGTGATTATATATAAAGATTATTTTCATGTGAATAACAGAACCAAAGATGGTTGTTGTTTGACATAAACTATCATTAGTGTTTGATCATTACATCAAAATACCTCTAGCTAGCAATTAATATTATTGTCTCAAGACTTGATATTAATGATGCATTGAGTATTTTTGGTGAGTATCTTTATGATACTCTTGTTCTCATTAAATTTAATATTGCTTATGTATCTGCTAATTTAATCCTCAAAAGTTCTAACTTTTAGGACTGAAAAAAAAACAATTAAGTTTTTTAAATCTAGACTTGGCATAAAGATGGAGAAACCCATCTTCTCTCAGTCAATCCAGTACCTCTAAAGAGAGAATCAAGTATAGGAAGTGGAACCGCTCTAATCGCTTGGGTCTTATGATAATAAAGCATAATATTCCAGAAATATTTTTGGGGTGTTATTTCGGATGGCATAATTAATGTCAGATTTCCTTGCTAAAGTTAAAAAGTGCTTTCTAAAAGCAATAAAGGTGAAACAAGCACTCATTGGAGAGCTAGTTTTTTCATTAAGAGTAAAAGCAAAGGAAATTTAAGGAGCGCTTTATAGGAATGTCCAATCTTACTCATAAACTTAAGGCGTTAAAGTTTGGGCTGTCTAATGACTTGTCCATGCATGTAGCATTTGGTATTCCTTCATGCACAATTCAGTTAGTTTAAGCCAGCTTATATTATGAAGATAAATGATATCTTAATGAATTCATTTTATAAGGTGTGCAAGAAAGGAAAGAATGAAGTAAGAGAAGACAAATAGTGCTCATTTGGCAAATACCTCTAAAGATAAGTACAAACAAAAAGGAAAATTAAGGATGAAGCTGCTAAGGGCTCATCTTAAAAGAAACAACTAAGGTCACAATTGTTTCTTTTATATGGACATTGTGCATCTAAAGAAGAAATGTCCCAAATATCATGTTTGGCATGCCTATAAAGAATTGTCTGAACTTATGAAGGTTAAGTGGTGCTGAAAGATGCATCTATATTGGAATTAACCAAGTCAGTAAAGGATAAGGCTATTGACGTTTCATATTGTTGTTACTGGCTAATATTTGGAACTAAAAGACATTTTGGTTTAGTCATCATTTAGATGAAATTTGGTTTTGACTTCTTATTGAACAAATCAAGAATAATTTTTGTTCATTTAGAAATGATGGATTCAATTTGTCTTTTAAATTCAAATATTGTTGGTACCGGTTAATCTATTGACTGTGACGATCTATAATTGCTTGGTATTGAAACCTCTTGTGGTAAAACATTGAGTGAGGAATCATACGGCACTAAGCGTAAAGTTAATAGTAATTAAAATTAAGGACCATTATGATATAAACATTATGGACACATCTCTATAAATAGAGTTGAGCGACTTGTATGAGGGAATCCAAGATTCCATTGACCTTATACATTTTATTGTTTGTCTCAAATGTATTAAAGTTAAATAGATCAGAACATGGCTATCAAGAATACAGTTAAGTCCTAGTAATGACTCTTAAAGATATGGTGAGGAGTATGATTAGTCATTCTACCTTACCAGAGTCACTATGGGAGTAACACTAAATATTGCAGCTTAAATGCTTGACAGAGAACCAACTATAGTAACCGACCAATCACTTTTAAGTATAGGAATATCCAACTAAGGCAAGGCCTTATAAGCCTCGCGAAGGAAATTGGAGTCCCAAACAGTAAGTGGCTACCTTATTGGTTACTCTGAAAGTTCAAAGGGGTATTAATTTTTTTTAAAAATCCCAAGTTAAAGATACCTTGAGACAGGAACTGAATAGTTCTTTGAGGATATTGAGTTTGGGGGAGATAAGGTTAGAAACATTATCTTTGAGGAAGAATTGGTTCTAATCCTTGAACCAATTCATATAGTTGCAATTTGTGTAACAAATTTGGACCCTTGTGAGGAAATTGTTGTTATTCTTCCTATTCAAGATAAGGAAATTATTCCTAAAGGTCAAACTCAACACCCTCAAGAACTAGAGCATCAAGAGTCATTGCATTTTGCCATGATCCACTAAAGAAAGGATGAATACTATTTTCGATTATTATGTAGTATTTCTCCAGGAACATAAGGTAAATGGTGTAATGGAAGATGATTCTATCAACTTCCACCAAACCATATGAAGTTTCAATTCGGAAAAGTGGATTGAAGGAATGAGTACAAGCTCAAGCTAGACAATAAGGTTGAAACTTATCCTATTACTTGAAAGTTTCAAAGGGTAATATGGAGAGGTATAAGGCTTCCCTAGTGTCAAAAGGCTATACTCAAAAGAAAGGATTGATTGTAAAGAGACCTTCTTTTCAATACCAATGAAGGACTCTTTTAGGACAATCATGTCTCTTGTTGCTCATTATAATTTGGAGCTTCATAAGATGGATGTCAAGACGGTGTTTCTCAATGACCACATTGATGAAACATATGTATATAGTGCAACTGTAAAACCTTGAGTCAAAAGACCTAGAGAAGGTGGCTTGCAAACTGACGGAATCTATCTATGGGCTAAAGAAGGTGTCTCATTAGTGATACCGCAGGTCCCATCAGGTGATTGTCTCATTTAGTTTTGAGATAAATATCGTGGATAACTGTGGGTACACAATTTCAGTTGGAGCAAATTTATACTCTTGGTGTTATATGTTGACATTTTACTAGCCAACAGGGATATAGGCTCATTGCATGAAACCAAGAAATTTCTTACGAATTTTTTTTTGAGATGAAAGATCTTGGGGACACCTCTTTTGTCGTAGGAATTCAGGTACTTAGAGATCACTCTCGAGGTATCTATGGATTATCACAAAGGAGCTATATCAATACAGTTTTGGATAGGTTCAACATGAGAGATAGTAAACCAGGGAATATCCCTATAACTACGGGAGACTATTTTAGTCTCAATTAATGCCCAAAAGGAAATCTGGAATTCAGGAAATACAGAAGATTCCCTATGCTTCAGCTGTGGGAAATCTGATGTATGCTCAGGTTTGTACGCATCCGGACAAAGCATACATAATGCAGTGTTAGACAGATACTGGAGCAATCCAGAAAAGGATCATTGGAAAGCAGTCAAAATGATCATAAGGTACTTAAAAAGAACAAAAGAATATATGTTCACGGATCGGAGATCTGATAGTTTAGAGATCATAAGGTATTCTGACTCCGATCTTGTTGGGTGGCAAGATAGAAGGCATCCAACCTCAAGATATGGCTGAAGAATTTTGTCACCGGGCTGCATATAATAAAGGAATTGAAAGACCACTCAAGGTATATTGTGACAATAAGTCAGTTGTGTTGTACTCCAATAACAATAGGAGTTTAATGAAGTCAAAGGTTATCGACATCAAGTTTCCAATTATCTATAGAACATACAGGAACAAACTTTATGCAAACTAACCCATTAGCCAAAGGCTTGACACCTAAGGTCTTTCATGAGCATGTTGCTCACACGGGTGTTGGTTTTGAGGTTGCCTTAGATTAGTGGGAGTTTTCTTTTTGTTATCTTGTTCTATGTTCTATGTTTTGGATTTGGTACAAACTTTATGTTATGTTTGATTTTCTGCAGAAATAAAGTTTATGAGGTTATTATTATTATAACTATCTTAAGTTTTGGTTATGTGCAAATATTTAATTTTCACCTAAGGAACTTCGGTATGATCTCACTAAAGACTTAAGTTGGACCAGTTGGAAATAGGAATGATTTAGAGATCACATTGCATGAAATTTCCATGCCACTCATCCATACCGATCTATGTCATTAAGTGCATTGATATGGTGGTCGTCGGGATTTAGCCACGGTATACGTTAGTGGCGACAGCCGCGGTGGTCCCATTATTGATGTATGAGGTGGACCAGATTGTAAAGTAGAAATATAAGGATAAATAGCATTCGGATGCGCGCCTAAATAATTATGATATAATTATTACGATATATTGCCAAAGTGGGAGATTGTTGGAATATTTTATTCCAATATATCATAATGTGGACGGATATCGATAATTAATTATATTAGCTATTTATCTCTTAGGGACCTTAATTGATATGTGATCAAATTAAGAGATAAGGTCAATCATATTTCTTATTTGATAATTAATTATATAATTAATTATCTAATATGGGCAAAATATGAGTGGATGTCACCGATGACCAATTTCGGAATAATGAAAACCCTAATTGGTCATCACCCTACATATAGGCTATGGTCCCCAATACATACCGGACACAACGCACACCGCCTCTTCTCCCCATTTGAAGAGCGACTAAGGCATAAGGAGTCCAGGTTGAGGAAGAACCACAAGCCAACGGGTGTTCATTACCCGTCTCAATCTTTCTCTTTCCTTCTTCGTGTTTCAGATCCTAAGACTATCAAGCTTTGTTTGTTCGTGATTGATTGCCGTAGAGATTCCGTAACAGTTGGTGATCAAATCTAGTACTCTTGAAGAACACTTAAGATCAGGAACACAATATGGATCCAAGTATTTATTCAAGTCTGTAAATCCTTAATAATCTGGTATGATGTAAATCCTAGGCTTTGTGGTGTTTTGCTCTAGGATGTATGCATCTAGTTATGTATGCTTTAAAGAATAAAGAAAATAAAGAATCAAGAACTAAATGTTTAATTCCAACATGTGTCTCCTTCTCCTAGCTTGTAGATATCATTTGACAATGGTTTATTCACATGCAATGTTTCCATATTTTGTTTGAGAGTCCTTGTTTTACAGCTCTGCTTTAATTTTTTATACCTATATCTTTGTTTTCTATCATTGTAATTAGAGCTTGGCTCCTTCTGTCTTCTACTAACCAGAGCCAATTGAAACAAGTTTTTTATTCTACTCTAGTACAAGCATAAAATGACCCAATTGAAGGGAAGTTTGGAAGTTTAAGAAATTTCAAAACTGATTTATTTTGTGATATGTCATGACTTCAAGATGGCACTGTCTTGCTCTATCTTCATTCTCTTTGAGGACTGTCAAAAGATATGGATTTCAGTTTTACACTAACTGAGTTTGCAAGATAGGAAGTTAATTTTATCTTCATTCTAATAAAATCAAGTAACTCACTGGGCAAAATTTATGCATTTTACTAAGTCTATGCAAATTTTATGTTTCTACTGAATGTAATTCTTATTCGGGACTTTACTAACTAATGAGTCACCTTTTTCAAATATTTAATTTCTAGCAAAATGCGAAGTATCAAGACAAATGATGCTTCCATTTATTAAATAATTTATTTTAGTTAGAGTCTCTTCTAGTAAATGAGCAGGAGAAAATAAAAAATTTAAACTACATGGTCAGGTCAGGTATCAGTTGAAATCTTTGTCTTACTCCTACATAATGATTCAAGCTACCAGCTAAAATCACAAGCATAGCATGTCAAGCCTAGAAGATAGTACAAGTGTACAACTATTGGATAACTCAGTCTCTGTCCAAATAACTATTGGTCTTGGCTGACAAATGTCAAGTAGATTTTGCATTGATTTTAACGAAGTTAACATCCAACACAATAAGGCAGATAAACAAAGAGATAATGAGAAGGAATTGGGTAATGTAAACCAAACATGTGGACAGGAAGGACCAAATCAGGATATAGTCATAAAAGAAATTAAGCTTTCGTTTTGTATAAGGTGTATCAATATAACGAAGACTCAGATATACAAAATGAAAATAAGTTTCTTTGATTAATTACTCACCACAACAACAATTCACATGCTACTAGAGTTTGTATCAAGGGCATATGCAAGAATGTTCCGAAGTGCTGCCAGAGTAATTGAATCAAGCAAATGGAATAACTTAGATTTATTGCTCTACAGGTGCACATTCAACATATGGTCCTCCAAAAACAGAAATAGCCTTATCTAAACCTATCCTACAGACACAGCACTTCAGAGGTCTCATTACTTTTAGAATTTTACTAGGGTTGTAGTGGATCCGTGATATCGCACGGGTATAGTTTTGCTAGATATCAATAATATTTTTTATAAATTTTTTTAGTTGTATTTTTTTTCAACAATATTTCCTTTCTGGCTGCATTCAGGTTGGCCCAAATTCGCACATGATCATGAACTAATTAGAAAAATCCCAATGTTATTCAAATAAATTGGTGATTCACGTTTTCAAGTGATGGCATTCCATCCATGTTGTTTGCAACTCCAACACAACAATATACCAACCAAAGGCAGACCAATATATGCATTCACGCCAATTGTTTTCCCAGATCATCATAAAAAATGGCAAGTTCCTTATTTGAAGACAGTTGGGAAATTTGTTTTGTTATTATCTGATTTGAAGGCGGCCATATTTTGTAGTAATTATTTATAATAGTTATCAAACTCTAATTTTGATTGTATCTATCACTGACAATTATTACCAGAATCCTTCACAGATGACTTTGGCGATGAATTGGTTACTCCAGTAAGGTTAGTAGCAAAAGATGGATAAGTATGGACAGAAGAATTGGAGCATAAGGATTGTAAATTCTGGTTTCAAAAAGGATGGCAGGTGTTTTTAGGAATTATTCCTTAAAAAAGGAAGATTTTCTTATCCTCGAATATGATGGATCTACTGACTTAAATGTCACCCTGATGAAACAAATATTTCATAATCATCCAAATACAACAATCTAGCCCGCCTTTCATGCATATCACTTCATAATCTAACTTCGTTAGACAGTGGTTCCGATGTATGCATGTAACTTTCATTAAGCCTCATTATTCCACACAAACATATCAACTATCAACCCTGTTTTAATATAGAGAACAATGAAATTTTCAGCAGAACGAAATTAGAATTTTGTACAGAAGTGGCATACAATTTTCATTTTAACAAAAAGATCCTCCAATAAATTCGTTGGTGGTGGCCATGACAACTTGAGTGGAATGTGGCTTAAAGTAAAAGAAGACACGAAACCGGAGAGAGGAAAAGAAATGGAGAAAGATACAGTAACTGGGAGCTGATGCTGATTGTAGAGTTTATTCATCTTTTTCACCACCTTTCCATAGCACCTCTCTTTGCAAAATTATAAGCTTTCTCCATATCCATAAAGCCGCCAACATTTTTCTTCAACTCCTCCATCATTGACATTCCTGTTTAATTTCAGGTTGTCCATAGGAAAGAGAGTATAAGCAAGAGTCACAACTCAAAACTCTCAAATTTCAATTTTCCTCCACTTGTAGGACTAAATAATGAATATAAAATCTCAAAGCAAAACACAAAATTCAACCCGAGATTAACATAAATAGTAGACCGCGAATGAAAAAAAAAAAATGTAACGACCGAATTCAAATTTATAAACATTGTCCTTATTCCTTAATGAACATTGCTTCTTATAGCTATGCCATATTTGAAGGCTTAACTATTTCAGAAGATTGGCTAATAGGAACCTTTCTTTTTGTAATAACTACACTAATACAACAGGAGAATAAAACAATAAAACAAATGATTGATATAAGGGTGTTGGTGATCTGCTTACAAATGAGAGAAAGAAAATAAAAGAATCCAACAGAATGAGATAGAAATAAGTGAAAGATTATATACCAGCTTGAATCATTCTGTTTTGATGAAATATATGCTTTCGATTCTCAAAACACACTTCCTAGTTACTATCATTACTAACCGGAATGGATCATTATACTTTGATGAGTCATTGACCTTTTGGTGTTACATTCCTAGTTGACCTTGTTTCATTTTGATCTACTGTTTATTAATAGTAGGAACTTGATAATATCTGTTTTCTGGTTTTGGAAATAATGGAATTTACAGTACATAAAAATTTTACCTTTGAAAGAGTGTTGCAAGTACTTAATACTGCCCCTATACCTCCTCCTAAATTGACTTCACTCCCGTGACATGAGAAAGACATCAAATGAAAGAACCAAAGCCAAACCAAATAATAGGGTGCATCGTTCCCAGCCCCAGGCATAGACTTCGGAAACACAAAAGATAATAGAAAGGGAGAGAAACTTAAGATTCTTCATTCAAGTAGTCAACTGATATCTACCATTTATATTGCTATAGCAATGTAGGGTAAATTGATTTATTTTATCTTAATTAAATTCAAAAGAAATATTATATTTTTCAAATGCTTGTGACAGAATCAACAGCAATGTCAGTGGCATGTAAAAGGAACTATAAAATCTTTGAAATAAAAGTGTTCTAGCCAATAGTCTATGCTCCCCCTTTAGCCTGCAAAGCAGACAAGAAAAAGGGCTCAAAAAAATAAAATAACAACAAAGAGAGTGAAAGAAGAAAAAAAGTAAAAAATCCCATTTTTATGATGCCTACTCAAAAAACAAATACTGATGTTTTGATTACTTACTTTTATTAATATCAGATAAAACACCAAGGTGGAAGTAAATAAAAATAAAGTACCTCCTTAGCCTAAAGTGGAGGTGCAAGTGTTGCATCAGAAACAACAAGAAGGTCTTCAAACACTGGCAGCATTGCAAGACCAAGCTTCCCTTCCTGAAGGTTCTTGTCCTGAAGAACGTAGAAACATAATTTCATGCTTATATTTCTGCAGCAAAAATATTTATTTGAATTCCATATGATGTAAGGCAAAAATCCAGAACTAATAATTACTGATATTCATACCACTATATGTTTTACATGAATGGTACCAATAATTATAAAGACATTATATGTTTTGAATGAATGGAACCAATAAGTATAAAGACATTATCTAAGTAAGTAAAACATAAAATAGCTATTACTTAGACTGGTTTGACCAGGCTTTTGAAGAGGTTGACCATTTTAAATGATTTGGACTTGATTGGCAGCACCTGATTGGTCCACATCACCTTGATAAATTTGACCTCAATTTTAAGGGATATGGAAAAACTCACCTTATATATTAGCATAGAAGATATATTAGTATAGATATATCTAGGTCACTACAATTAGTTTATATCATGGATATATAGATATAGATAACTATATAATCAATATCTCTATGAGTAGTTAACTATTCCTATCTTGATTTACGCCATTCACTTTTTTCAAATATTATTTAGTCTTCATCAAAAACCATCTCACAACCAGACGCATAATCCTTTTCAAACTTGAAGCAACTACATATTTCACAGCCAGAAGCATAAACATTTTTAACCATATGCACCCACTACACGTTCTTTTTATAGTTTCATCAGGATCTCTTTCTCGATTGCTTCCTTCTCTCTTTTTCTTTGTTATTCACTCCTTCATTTTGTAATTTTCATATTTAAATTGTTTTTTTGCGTTTTCAGAGTATACAAAGAGCAATCGTTCCTTTACCACCATCATCCTCTGCACAGAAACAGAGCATCACCATCACACAAAACCGACATCGCCGTGTCCCAGAACTACCGACCACCATCACCGACAAACTCCAGTTGAAACGAATCGTCGACAACGTGGTAGTACGGCCAGTCTCCGCCATTCGCCGTTGGTGGCGGCAACCACGGTATAGCCAGATATAGGAGTGGCGTCCACCGAGAAAATATCATCTCCGTCAAGAACACGGATTGTACGACAGAAAACATGTTAAAAAAACTAATAATTAATATATTATTAAATTAACGTATTTCTTTGAAAAAATACAATTTATATACATGTATTTTTATAGCATAATATATTATCATACAGCTTTGATTATATTTAAGTTTGAAAAGCGAACCTGACACAATGGAACACAAGTGACAAACCAATTGGTAGAAAACAAGACAGCTGGGTGGTGCACACTGCTCCACTTACAAGGATGGTACATCATAGATGCTTCCATTTTTTTCATGTAATATCCGTCTTTTAAATTTGCAGGCTTTCCTAGAATGGAAGAAAGCAAGAAGGGAGGAAGTGGCCGAGTATCAGAAACAGATAGCAGAGCAGTATCATGCCAATGTTGAGAAGGAGTTGTAGAGATGGCAGAATGGGAGGAATGCAAGGAAAGTAAACAATGACCAGAATTTACAGGAAACTATGGACAAAGAATTGGATACTCATAGGCTCGAGCATGGTCCCAAGAAAAGAAAGATTGGTGAGGATGTCTGTTAATAGAAGAATTTCAAATTCTTGACAGAAATAATTCCGACAGGATGACAGAAGAAGTGAAGAAAGAATTGTCAAGATAACCACCATAAAGGAGAGTCGAATTCAGCACAATTGACGATTTGGAAAATTGACAAGAGTTGGTATGTCAGACAGACAAGGCCGTCAAGAAAGCAAAACGAGGGACACATTTGTCAAGAGTAAAATTTCTGACGGGTATATTTAGCAGACAGACGAAGGAATCGAAGTAATGACAGGTAAATTAAAAAATCCAGCTTTTGACAAGAGTGGTAACAAGAATTGTCGAACGTACAAAAAGGGTGGAAATGGTTAAGTCTTCAAGGATGACAGCATCAGCAAAATAAGGCGTCAAACGACCAAACCGTGGACAACAAGCAAGTTGGCATAAAACGGTTCAAAGAAATAAACAGTTAGGAAAGTTTGCTTGTCAAATAGTTTGAATTTGAACCTAACAAAACTGCCATACAGGTGGCAATCTTAAGAATAGGAAGTTATCTTTAGGTAGTTATTTTATTTGCTTATAAATACTATTAATCACAATGCATTTGAGGAGGTTACTTGATACAATATCCTACATATCGCGATCACATAGCAGATTGAAGGATTATACTCATGTATTCCCTCCATCCTTTTTTCATTTCCAGTTCAATTTACAATACAGTACTGGTTATTTAATTTCTTTTTACATGTTCTTCATTACTTTCAGCATTTCTTTCATGCTCTTTACTTTCAGCATTTCTTTCATGTCCTTTACTTCCAGTACTACTTTTATGCTTTTTATTTAAGTTCTGTTATTTTGTATTCAGTAATCATTTAATCACTTTTTTTTTACAAATTGCCCTTTTAAATTAATGTTATTCCTGTCTTTAAATTATTGCTTTTCGTAAGGTCATGCAACTACAAAGTATCTTTTGTTTAAGAAACTGATGTTTTCCTTTCAAATCAGAAATTCATTTATACTTCTATCGTAAAACCAAGTCCTTGCCAGTATTTACTATATTTGACTAATTTGTCAAATTCATATTTGGCAGACATACATATGCACATTATGACGAGATTACCGCATAACTCGTTCGTCCCACACTCGTCTGATCTCTAATTCTTCAAATTATTTGTAACAAAGGGATTTTGGACACCAACCAAAAACCAGCGTTAACAAATTGGCACGCCCAGTGGGACGAGTTTAGAGTAACTCGTACAGTGTCACGAATTTGACATACAAATTTAGTTGTATGCGTTTACGGAGAGGAAAAGTGGTTCAAACATGATCTATTTCCCAGAACTCTGTAAATATGAGCAGTGCAAGTGATGCAGGCGTAGTAGACACTAACGCCGCTGTGTCAACAGTGGATGCTATTGCATCAACTGACAATATTCCTGCAAACGGAGCTAATGCTACTAATGCAGAGGTAAATGGCACTAATGGTCTAGGTGCAAGAAGAGGCGTTTCTTACGCCCAAGTGGTCAATAGATTTGACGAAGTTGGTCAAGGAACACTCCCGTCACCAACTTCCCCAGTTCTACAACAAGTAAATACATTAACTACTCGATTGTCGTCACGAAGTGTTGTAAATTCAAACCCAAGAGGGACTACACAGCCTCTCTCACAACCTTTGTATGGGATGCCTTATGGGTCAACAACCGTCAATCCAAATACCCCATTTGCATACATACCATATCCAAATGGAATGACGATGGCTGCCCATACATCTGGACAGGCAAGACCATCGACTGGGGGGCAAATTCCCAGTCATGTGAATGGGATAACGGGGTCAATGATAATTACCCATTCTCGACAAGAACAACCGGTAGAAAGGCCATATATATCCCCATTGAGACAACTCCCACAAAGTATTGTTGGTCTGTCGGAGGCTACCTTAGCCAATGTCAGACAACAGATTGATTCTAGTAACCATGACATGGTGAATACATTTACTCAACAAATGAGTACAGTAATTACGCCATTAATGGAAAGCACAAACAATGCATGTTTGGCATTGACAAATGAGATACGTAGGTTAAATAAAGCCTTGGGTGTTGTAACCCCAGGTGAAAACCAAAATACTGGTAGAAATCTCAATACCAATAGGAATAATCAACCACAGGTTGAACCACAAGTTATACAACTTGACGGATTTGAACAAGAAGACGAGCGACAACAGCCCCATCGTCGGATTCCTTTGATACGTGGAAACGTACATATTCTACGACCAGAGGAAGACGAAGATTTGGTCATAAAACAGGGTGCTTTTGGAGCATTTCGTCAAAACGTTCTAAATCAAAACGTCAATCAAGTTGTCGAGCAAGCATTAAATAGGTTTGGCTTTAACATAGGTTATGCCAATCAACCATTTTTGCATCGGCATTTCTCGATTGGGTCCAACAGTGGAAATGCCTCGAGGATATAAAATACCCAAGTTATCAAAATTCTCGGGAGAAAGTGGAGAGTCGACGATCGAGCATATAGCCCGATATACCATCGAGTTGGGAGATTTGGCTTTAGAGGAAGGATTAAAAATGAAGTTCTTCCCCTAGCTCATTAACTAAGAATGCTTTTTCTTGGTTTTCAACCCTAAGGCCTAATTCTATCCACTCTTGGAATCAATTAGAAAGAAGTTTTCATGACCAATTCTTCAGGGGTGACTTGAAAATAGGGTTGAAAGATTTATTTGGAATTAAAAGAATGAATAACGAATCTGTTGACGACTACCTTGCTCGATTCCGTCAAATGAGGAGTCGGTGCTTCACCCCTATCCTAGAGGCAGAAATTGTAAAAATTGCTGCCGAAGGTTTAGACTACCATATTAGAAAGAAATTGGTCAATCAACATTTGATAGATCTTGCCCAGTTAGGGGATAAGGTCCGTCAAATTGAACAATTAAAATCTGAAAAAGTTTTTAAGCAAAAGAGATTCATTAAGAGAGAAAGGATTAACTTTGTCGGATGCAATGAATCTGACGAAGAGAGTAATGATTCTGAGGAGTATGAGGTAGATTATGTCGAACTAAAAAATGGTCCACCTTATATATGCCAAGCTTTGAAGCCTGTAAGGGCCAAAGAAAGAATCCCTTTTATTAATAAGAAAGTGTATACATTTGATGTGACCAAGGCCGATCAAATATTTGACATATTACTTAAAGATAAGCAATTAAAATTGTCAGATGATCGTAGGCTTTTGAAAGCCCATGAGATTAAAGATCGGAAATACTGTAAGTATCATAATACTTTTGGTCATGTGACAAACGATTGTATACATTTCATGGATATCATTCAAAAAGGTTTGACGGACGGAAAATTGAAGTTTTCAGACAAGAAACCAGAAATGAAGATTGACACAGAACCCTTTGGTCCTGAAACTAACAAGGCAGACCGCCAAGTCCCTATGGGAGTAGGCATGGTCAACATCACGGCCGGACAGAATATCCAGATGGATTTGTCAGATCCATTCGATATTTATCCGAAGCCGGGAGAACCACTTGTCAATTACATGGCACTCAAAAAATCTGAGGGCATAATTAAAATTTGCCCAAGATGTGAAGCGTTTTATGATGAGGTAGCCGCCAAGAAAGCCAGGGGGCAGAAACCATCACCGTATCATCCACAAGGCAGCACTGAGCCTCGGGATGGTGGTAACCAAAACAGGTTTTCACACTCAAATAGCCATGCTGGGTCTAACAGTAAACATGGAAGTGTTGCATCCAATAGCCGTCAACAATACGTGTACCAGGCAAGACCCGGACAACACCATACTGGAGGTTGGCTTGAAGAGCCAATCAGAAGATCAGCAGTAGGTAACTCTGCCAGTGGCCGATTTAATCCTGTCAAGACTAGGACACCCCCGTCCAACGTAATGGTGGATCAGTGGGTGAGGAATTCGGCCATGGCACAGTACCCAGAATTGCAAAAACAGACATGGACCAGGAGAAACAAGTTCAGTGATCGTGGACCACCCTTTTGGAATGAAAATTACCGAAAGGGCCAATTGGCTCAAAATGCTCAAATGGCAGGGCCTGGTCTGTCAGGGCCCTCGACTCAATTGGCTATCTCTAAGAGCCAAAAGAGGAGGCTGCAGAGACTCCGACAGGCTCAGAAAAAGAAGCTTGCCAGGCAAGGAGGTGTCATCATAAAAGAGATGCCTTCCCATGATACTGGTTGCTTGGTTGCTACAACTGATAACAAAGTTAACCAGAGAGGAGATACTAAGATGAGGAGCGTAATAGTGAATCACCCCATGGAAGCTGATGTGAAGAAACCCAGTAATCAGATTATGCAAAGTAAACCTGCATCCCAGGTTTTCATAGAAAAGAAGAAGGTTTCAGGCCAAGCATCCTCACCAGTAAAACCCACTGGCAAATGGCCTGTCGGGCTGACAGAAGTGGAGAAGGTTGCAGGACTCGAGAAAAAGGTTGAGGCCAGAATAGAAAAACAACAACTGACAACGTTCAAGCCATAATGCGATTTAACCAAAGAAGAATTGTCATTCGATGCTGTCATTGAAGCACTGAATGATCCGAATGATGATATGAACATCAGTGGAGCCATGGACACGGACGGCCAGAATGAGGATTGGGCCGATATCATAGAGGCATTAGACAATTGTGGCGTGGGATTGCCCGACCTCTGTCAGATAGGT
The DNA here is from genome assembly GCA_030762895.1 of Sophora flavescens. Lineage (NCBI taxonomy): Eukaryota > Viridiplantae > Streptophyta > Magnoliopsida > Fabales > Fabaceae > Sophora > Sophora flavescens. Next base: position 75,164,112 of record CM061062.1, read on the forward strand.
CAGGGTCAGATGACGAGAGTGATTTAAAAAGAAATCACGGCAGAACGGTCGGAGATGCATTCTTGGACGAAGATCCAGACAATGAAGTGATATTAGAGCCTGGGATGAGGATGAAGATAGGATTGATTTCATTCATTCCGACAGAATATGAGGGATATCTTGAAATTAATGTCCCTGACGGCGAGGATGATGTCGTCAGTAATACAGGAGACCCAGGTGATTGTTGGATGTGTGTTCAGGAGAATTTAGTTACCGTATTTGACAACGTAGCTCAGTTGGAGAAGCCTACTGATGAGCAAAAAAAACATTTAAGGCCTCTACATGTGAAGGCTATAATAGATGGAAGACCAACAGAGTCTTAATTGACGGAGGAGCTGCAGTAAACCTGATGCCGAGAGCGATGTTCAAAAAATTAGGAAAGGACCAGTCAGATCAGATTCCTACAGATATGGTTGTCACTGACTTCAGTGGCAAAATTTCTCCGTCAGATGGTGTCACTTTATTGAACATACAAGTTGGCACTGTTGAAAGGATGACACTTGATGAGTGTGATTTCACCTCATTTTTCATGTACATTTCTGCATGCATTTGCATATAGTTTAGGCATTTTTAGTTTGATTTTGTTTAGTTTTTCCTTTGGAACGGATAAGGTGGTGTTGTGGTGTTGTTTTGCAGGAATTCATGATTAAATGCCCTAGGTTTGGCCATGATGAAGCTTGGATGAATTAGAGCCTTAAAAGTGAAGAAAATGAGCTAAACAGAGCCCATCACGGCCTAGCCGTGATGTCCATCACGGCCATGATCGGGTAAAACTGAAAAGGCGAAAAGGTCGAAACAGAGTCTGTCACGGCCTAGCCGTGATGTACATCACGGCCGTGACCCAAAACCACCACAAGTCAGAGACCATCACGGCTTGGCCGTGATGGAGATCACGGCCATGAAATGGAGGCTTGCGACGCGAGCAAGGTCTCGCCACGCGAGAGACTTAAAATGCCAGAAGTTCCAGAAACAGAATCCGTCACGGCCTGGCCGTGATGGCCATCACGGTCGTGACGCGCGACGGATCTATAAATAAGAGCACAACAGACAGAACAAGGGGACAATGTAAATCTTTGAGCCAAAAAAGCAAAGTCAGCACCCGCTACCGCCTCGGTAAGCCGTTCCAATTTTTTGCTTTATTTTATTTTTCTCCTCCTCTCTCCAACTTGATTGTTTACATTGGGGACAATGTAAATCTTTAAGCTTGGGGTAGGGGTAATCTTTTTGCTTGCATTGTAAATATTGCATTCATATAGGCTTAAGTTTGCATGATCGCATGATTCGGTTACCCCTTCTTAGATTGAGCTTATGATTGTGAGAGCTAAGTGCCAATTTTTCTGTGATAGTGAATTTTTGGACCCTGATTTTCTATTCTTGTGATATGGCTTCATTAAATATGCTTGAGATGATCTTGGATAGTTGATGATTAGCATATGTTTCTTTAGACTTGTGTTTCTCACTGGTTCTTGAACTGATAAATGTGAGCTTTTGAGCCATTAGGGGGTACTCACTAAATCCGCCCCCGTTCTTTGTGTTGAGTGTTGCTCCTCTTGGATGAATTTCTCTAGAACTTGACTTGAAACCATTTTGAAGCTTAAAAATTTTTTGAAAACATTTTCGAAAAGGATTGAGGCAATAGGTATTTTTTTTTTCCGGCCTTCTGAGCTTTGAATGATGAAATGCTACCCTTAGTTGCCCAATTTTGAGCCTGAATGAATGACATGCTTTTCTTGGTACCCTGAAAATTTTTTATAAATATACTTGATAAGGGACCTTCTAAAGTATTACAAAAAGGGTGAAAAAGGTAGTTGAAAGTTTGGGATAAGAATCAAAAAAAATAATAATAATAATAATAATTCTTTTGAGTTGAAAAATCTCCCCTCTCCAAGAAAAAAAGAAAAAAATTATTATTAAAAAAAAGAAAAAAAAAAGAAATATATAAAGAGATGGGGATGACAAACAAGAGAAGTGAGAAATAAAAGAAAAAGAAAGAAAAGAAAGGTGGAAAAATGTATTGAAAACCCAAGAAGGTATTTTAGAAGGTGTCTTGTGTTGAAATGTTTGATACTTGGTTTAGCCTTTTGAAATATCCCTTTCTTGTTATCCCCACCTAAAGATTAATCCCATGGCCACGTTACAACCAAATAAAGACCTCTTGATTCTTAAGTGTTTTCATAAATAAAGTGGAGATTTGGTTGATAGTCAATCATATGGTAGGAATCATTCCTTGAGGAAAATGGAGCGAATTGTTATATATACTTGAACACTTGAGTGAGTGAGGCAAGAAAGAGAGCCAAGCAAATAAACAAGCTTGGGGTGAGCTTCAAGTGAGCAAGAGTGCCCGAATCAGTGAGAATGTGAGTCTAGGAAACTTAAGCCCCTAATTGGACTTGAATTGATTGTCTCTTGCTGAAATAATTGAATGCCTGTTACTTGGATCATTTTACTCGGGTTCTTAGTTCACTATCATTGCTCTGATTATTTTCATCTTCTGGCCTTGGTTTGTTGCTTGAGGACAAACAAAGTCTTAAGCTTGGGGTAATTTGATGAGTGTGATTTCACCTCATTTTTCATGTACATTTCTGCATGCATTTGCATATAGTTTAGGCATTTTTAGTTTGATTTTGTTTAGTTTTTCCTTTGGAACGGATAAGGTGGTGTTGTGGTGTTGTTTTGCAGGAATTCATGATTAAATGCCCTAGGTTTGGCCATGATGAAGCTTGGATGAATTAGAGCCTTAAAAGTGAAGAAAATGAGCTAACAGAGCCCATCACGGCCTAGCCGTGATGCCCATCACGGCCTAGCCGTGATGCCCATCACGGCCTAGCCGTGATGCCCATCACGGCCTAGCCGTGATGCCCATCACGGCCATGATCGGGTAAAACTGAAAAGGCAGAAAGGCCGAAAACAGAGTCTGTCATGGCCTAGCCGTGATGTACATCACGGCCGTGACCCAAAACCACCACAAGTCAGAGACCATCACGGCTTGGCCGTGATGGAGATCACGGCCATGAAATGGAGGCTCGCGACGCGAGCAAGGTCTCGCCATGCGAGAGACTTAAAATGCCAGAAGTTCCAGAAACAGAATCCGTCACGGCCTGGCCGTGATGGCCATCACGGTCGTGACGCGCGACGGATCTATAAATAAGAGCACAATGAGATGAGAACAAGGGGACTTTTTGCAGAGGCTTGGAAACCCTAAAGAGGGCTAATGGCTGGGGCAAGGCTTGGACCTTAAAGATGACATTTTCTCCTCTTGGGTTGGAAGAAGATTGAAGGATTCGTCATGGAGTTTTCTTCCTCTCTTCTCTCTTTCTCTTTTGTAGATATTACCATGTGTAGCTAATTCCCCCATTGTTGGGTTTAGATGTAGCTTTTCTGAACTTGATTGTTAATTGATTTGGTTTCAATACAAGTTTCTATTTCTTTATGAGTATGTGATTCTGTGCTTAATGCTTTCCTTGGATTAGCTACCCATAGGAATGATATGTTGCTTTGATAGATAACTGAAAGGTTGGTGTTAAGGCATGCTCATGAATCATATGCCAAGTAGTCCAAGAATCTAAACATAGGTGTTGGCTGCTTGCAATCTTATAAGTCTTGACTTAATGCAAAATCTCAGATTAATCCACCTAAGACATTAGGGTTTGATTTGGGGTTTTAGGCTCAATGCACCTAAGACATTAGGCTTGAGTATTTTAGAAAAGGCTTGATTGTCATTATTGAATTAGGACTTGTGTTGTTAGCCATTTCATTGCAATCAAGGGAGGATTAGTGTAGTCTAAACCTGACAATCTCAACCATTTGTAAATTCTGCACTCCAAGTGTTTGTTAAAAGTCCAAAAAGACAAAAAATATTGTATTGCTTTGTTACATGTTAGAACTCCCTTCCATCCACATTTTAGTCTAGATAGTTGTTGAATTTGTGAATTGGTAATTGACAACCGATCCCTGTGGATACGATAACCGGTCTCACCACCGTATTACTTGATTGCGACGAGGTGCACTTGCCTTTATATCTAAAAATCACGCATCAAGTTTTTGGCGCCGTTGCCGGGGATTGGCTTTGCCAATATCAGTAGTAACAAATGAGACAACTAGTTTAGACATTTTTTTATTTTATTTTTCTGTATATATTTGATATCTTTCTTTTGTTAGTTTTGTATATATTTGATTTTGTGTTTCTTAATCTTGGGCTTAAGTGTCTGTGAGGTGAAAATTGATTTGGCAGGATCATGGACTATAATTATTATCAGCCATCTGATGCAGAAATGGAGATATCTGAGCTGCAGCTGCGGGTAGATATGCTGCAATTAGCCGTAAACATCCAACAAGTGAGTAATGAGTTGTCAAGGGCAACTGTCTCTCCTCCACCAATGGTAGGCTATTCTGAATGGGGAAATCAATATCCCAACACTTACACTCCATGGTGGGGGAACCCTCCAAACAATACTTTGATGGATGAAGAGGAACATTGGGAATCTTCCACACCTTCATATCAACCACAACCATCTCAATGGTATGATGAGCCATCCCCATTGGAAGTTGCTTGGGAGAACTTCAAATCCGCATTCCCAGTCGAGGTTGAGCAACCTATCCCGGATAGTCGACCTCACTTAGAGGCTGTTTTGGAGAACTTCATGATAACAACAATGGAAGAATTAAAAAATCAAGAAGACACCATTCAAAGTTTCGGGGTACGTATCGAGAAAATCTCTAACCAACTATCCGGAATGTCAAAAGGGAACTTGATGGATGATGATGAAGGTGATGCAATAAAGTATGATGATGAAGATGATGCCAAAATGGATGATGAGGAAGAAGAAGAAGTGGAAGAACCTGTTTGTGAGAACATAGTTGCACCATCCCCCATTGAACCCTTGACTGAAGAGATTGAGAGGAAAATGCATTTGGAGGATATCTATTTCACCATGCTTGGGGATGATGAAAAACTTTTGGAATTAGATGATGCTATTAGTTCCAATGCATGTGTGGAATGTGATGGGAGAAACACTTGTGTGGTTTGTGCTGAGATTTCTGCATATTTGGAAGGTGATGGATTTGGCAATGCTGAGAGTGAAGATTGTAAAGAAGCCAGAACAGCACCATTGATCCTCTCGACTTGTTTGCCACCTCACATTTTAAGGCAGTCAACAATGGAGTTCATGCCTCTGCCTGAGAAACCAGATTTTGGATCTTTAAAAAAGCAGGCACCATGGCCAGTCCAAGAGGTTGAACCCCATTTTTATTGGGAAGATTTTGTTGATAAAGGGGTCATCTTTGACCCGAGAGGAATTGAAAAGCGCTTCCCATTTGAAGAAGTCAGCATGAATTTCGAGCGTTCACTTCCACATTTTTGCTGCAAACCGTGGGATCCAGGTGAAGGATCTCACATGGTTAGCATCCCTTGGTCCTTATACCACAGGTTATGGGATCCAGGTGGATGCTTCTTAATAAGTCAAGCTAGTGACGTTAAAGAAGCGCTTATTGGGAGGCAACCCAAGTTTCTTAACCCTTCTCTTTAGTTAGATTTTGTTTTTGATTTTAACTCTTGAATAATTTGAGAAGATCAAGAGTTTTCTTTTATTAATAAATTTGTTAAGTGTTTTCAGGATAATAAGGAAGGAGAAGCAAAAAGAGCAGGGAGAAATAAAGCCAAAAAAGCAAAGTCAGCACCCGCTACCGCCTCGGTAAGCCGTTCCAATTTTTTGCTTTATTTTATTTTTCTCCTCCTCTCTCCAACTTGATTGTTTACATTGGGGACAATGTAAATCTTTAAGCTTGGGGTAGGGGTAATCTTTTTGCTTGCATTGTAAATATTGCATTCATATAGGCTTAAGTTTGCATGATCGCATGATTCGGTTACCCCTTCTTAGATTGAGCTTATGATTGTGAGAGCTAAGTGCCAATTTTTCTGTGATAGTGAATTTTTGGACCCTGATTTTCTATTCTTGTGATATGGCTTCATTAAATATGCTTGAGATGATCTTGGATAGTTGATGATTAGCATATGTTTCTTTAGACTTGTGTTTCTCACTGGTTCTTGAACTGATAAATGTGAGCTTTTGAGCCATTAGGGGGTACTCACTAAATCCGCCCCCGTTCTTTGTGTTGAGTGTTGCTCCTCTTGGATGAATTTCTCTAGAACTTGACTTGAAACCATTTTGAAGCTTAAAAATTTTTTGAAAACATTTTCGAAAAGGATTGAGGCAATAGGTATTTTTTTTTTCCGGCCTTCTGAGCTTTGAATGATGAAATGCTACCCTTAGTTGCCCAATTTTGAGCCTGAATGAATGACATGCTTTTCTTGGTACCCTGAAAATTTTTTATAAATATACTTGATAAGGGACCTTCTAAAGTATTACAAAAAGGGTGAAAAAGGTAGTTGAAAGTTTGGGATAAGAATCAAAAAAAATAATAATAATAATAATAATTCTTTTGAGTTGATAAATCTCCCTCTCCAAGAAAAAAAAAAAAATTATTATTAAAAAAAAGAAAAAAAAAAAGAAATATATAAAGAGATGGGGATGACAAACAAGAGAAGTGAGAAATAAAAGAAAAAGAAAGAAAAGAAAGGTGGAAAAATGTATTGAAAACCCAAGAAGGTATTTTAGAAGGTGTCTTGTGTTGAAATGTTTGATACTTGGTTTAGCCTTTTGAAATATCCCTTTCTTGTTATCCCCACCTAAAGATTAATCCCATGGCCACGTTACAACCAAATAAAGACCTCTTGATTCTTAAGTGTTTTCATAAATAAAGTGGAGATTTGGTTGATAGTCAATCATATGGTAGGAATCATTCCTTGAGGAAAATGGAGCGAATTGTTATATATACTTGAACACTTGAGTGAGTGAGGCAAGAAAGAGAGCCAAGCAAATAAACAAGCTTGGGGTGAGCTTCAAGTGAGCAAGAGTGCCCGAATCAGTGAGAATGCGAGTCTAGGAAACTTAAGCCCCTAATTGGACTTGAATTGATTGTCTCTTGCTGAAATAATTGAATGCCTGTTACTTGGATCATTTTACTCGGGTTCTTAGTTCACTATCATTGCTCTGATTATTTTCATCTTCTGGCCTTGGTTTGTTGCTTGAGGACAAACAAAGTCTTAAGCTTGGGGTAATTTGATGAGTGTGATTTCACCTCATTTTTCATGTACATTTCTGCATGCATTTGCATATAGTTTAGGCATTTTTAGTTTGATTTTGTTTAGTTTTTCCTTTGGAACGGATAAGGTGGTGTTGTGGTGTTGTTTTGCAGGAATTCATGATTAAATGCCCTAGGTTTGGCCATGATGAAGCTTGGATGAATTAGAGCCTTAAAAGTGAAGAAAATGAGCTAACAGAGCCCATCACGGCCTAGCCGTGATGCCCATCACGGCCTAGCCGTGATGCCCATCACGGCCTAGCCGTGATGCCCATCACGGCCATGATCGGGTAAAACTGAAAAGGCAGAAAGGCCGAAAACAGAGTCTGTCATGGCCTAGCCGTGATGTACATCACGGCCGTGACCCAAAACCACCACAAGTCAGAGACCATCACGGCTTGGCCGTGATGGAGATCACGGCCATGAAATGGAGGCTCGCGACGCGAGCAAGGTCTCGCCATGCGAGAGACTTAAAATGCCAGAAGTTCCAGAAACAGAATCCGTCACGGCCTGGCCGTGATGGCCATCACGGTCGTGACGCGCGACGGATCTATAAATAAGAGCACAACAGACAGAACAAGGGGACTTTTTGCAGAGGCTTGGAAACCCTAAAGAGGGCTAATGGCTGGGGCAAGGCTTGGACCTTAAAGATGACATTTTCTCCTCTTGGGTTGGAAGAAGATTGAAGGATTCGTCATGGAGTTTTCTTCCTCTCTTCTCTCTTTCTCTTTTGTAGATATTACCATGTGTAGCTAATTCCCCCATTGTTGGGTTTAGATGTAGCTTTTCTGAACTTGATTGTTAATTGATTTGGTTTCAATACAAGTTTCTATTTCTTTATGAGTATGTGATTCTGTGCTTAATGCTTTCCTTGGATTAGCTACCCATAGGAATGATATGTTGCTTTGATAGATAACTGAAAGGTTGGTGTTAAGGCATGCTCATGAATCATATGCCAAGTAGTCCAAGAATCTAAACATAGGTGTTGGCTGCTTGCAATCTTATAAGTCTTGACTTAATGCAAAATCTCAGATTAATCCACCTAAGACATTAGGGTTTGATTTGGGGTTTTAGGCTCAATGCACCTAAGACATTAGGCTTGAGTATTTTAGAAAAGGCTTGATTGTCATTATTGAATTAGGACTTGTGTTGTTAGCCATTTCATTGCAATCAAGGGAGGATTAGTGTAGTCTAAACCTGACAATCTCAACCATTTGTAAATTCTGCACTCCAAGTGTTTGTTAAAAGTCCAAAAAGACAAAAAATATTGTATTGCTTTGTTACATGTTAGAACTCCCTTCCATCCACATTTTAGTCTAGATAGTTGTTGAATTTGTGAATTGGTAATTGACAACCGATCCCTGTGGATACGATAACCGGTCTCACCACCGTATTACTTGATTGCGACGAGGTGCACTTGCCTTTATATCTAAAAATCACGCATCAAGTTTTTGGCGCCGTTGCCGGGGATTGGCTTTGCCAATATCAGTAGTAACAAATGAGACAACTAGTTTAGACATTTTTTTATTTTATTTTTCTGTATATATTTGATATCTTTCTTTTGTTAGTTTTGTATATATTTGATTTTGTGTTTCTTAATCTTGGGCTTAAGTGTCTGTGAGGTGAAAATTGATTTGGCAGGATCATGGACTATAATTATTATCAGCCATCGATGCGAGAAATGGAGATATCCGAGCTGCATTGCGGGTAGATATCTTGCAATTAGCCGTAAACATCCAACAAGTGAGTAATGAGTTGTCAAGGGCAACTGTCTCTCCTCCACCAATGGTAGGCTATTACGAATGGGGAAATCAATATCCCAACACTTACACTCCATGGTGGGGGAACCCTCCAAACAATACTTTGATGGATGAAGAGGAACATTGGGAATCTTCCACACCTTCATATCAACCACAACCATCTCAATGGTATGATGAGCCATCCCCATTGGAAGTTGCTTGGGAGAACTTCAAATCCGCATTCCCAGTCGAGGTTGAGCAACCTATCCCGGATAGTCGACCTCACTTAGAGGCTGTTTTGGAGAACTTCATGATAACAACAATGGAAGAATTAAAAAATCAAGAAGACACCATTCAAAGTTTCGGGGTACGTATCGAGAAAATCTCTAACCAACTATCCGGAATGTCAAAAGGGAACTTGATGGATGATGATGAAGGTGATGCAATAAAGTATGATGATGAAGATGATGCCAAAATGGATGATGAGGAAGAAGAAGAAGTGGAAGAACCTGTTTGTGAGAACATAGTTGCACCATCCCCCATTGAACCCTTGACTGAAGAGATTGAGAGGAAAATGCATTTGGAGGATATCTATTTCACCATGCTTGGGGATGATGAAAAACTTTTGGAATTAGATGATGCTATTAGTTCCAATGCATGTGTGGAATGTGATGGGAGAAACACTTGTGTGGTTTGTGCTGAGATTTCTGCATATTTGGAAGGTGATGGATTTGGCAATGCTGAGAGTGAAGATTGTACAGAAGCCAGAACAGCACCATTGATCCTCTCGACTTGTTTGCCACCTCACATTTTAAGGCAGTCAACAATGGAGTTCATGCCTCTGCCTGAGAAACCAGATTTTGGATCTTTAAAAAAGCAGGCACCATGGCCAGTCCAAGAGGTTGAACCCCATTTTTATTGGGAAGATTTTGTTGATAAAGGGGTCATCTTTGACCCGAGAGGAATTGAAAAGCGCTTCCCATTTGAAGAAGTCAGCATGAATTTCGAGCGTTCACTTCCACATTTTTGCTGCAAACCGTGGGATCCAGGTGAAGGATCTCACATGGTTAGCATCCCTTGGTCCTTATACCACAGGTTATGGGATCCAGGTGGATGCTTCTTAATAAGTCAAGCTAGTGACGTTAAAGAAGCGCTTATTGGGAGGCAACCCAAGTTTCTTAACCCTTCTCTTTAGTTAGATTTTGTTTTTGATTTTAACTCTTGAATAATTTGAGAAGATCAAGAGTTTTCTTTTATTAATAAATTTGTTAAGTGTTTTCAGGATAATAAGGAAGGAGAAGCAAAAAGAACAGGGAGAAATAAAGCCAGAAAAGCAAAGTCAGCACCCGCTACCGCCTCGGTAAGCCGTTCCAATTTTTTGCTTTATTTTATTTTTCTCCTCCTCTCTCCAACTTGATTGTTTACATTGGGGACAATGTAAATCTTTAAGCTTGGGGTAGGGGTAATCTTTTTGCTTGCATTGTAAATATTGCATTCATATAGGCTTAAGTTTGCATGATCGCATGATTCGGTTACCCCTGCTTAGATTGAGCTTATGATTGTGAGAGCTAAGTGCCAATTTTTCTGTGATAGTGAATTTTTGGACCCTGATTTTCTATTCTTGTGATATGGCTTCATTAAATATGCTTGAGATGATCTTGGATAGTTGATGATTAGCATATGTTTCTTTAGACTTGTGTTTCTCACTGGTTCTTGAACTGATAAATGTGAGCTTTTGAGCCATTAGGGGGTACTCACTAAATCTGCCCCCGTTCTTTGTGTTGAGTGTTGCTCCTCTTGGATGAATTTCTCTAGAACTTGACTTGAAACCATTTTGAAGCTTAAAAATTTTTTGAAAACATTTTCGAAAAGGATTGAGGCAATAGGTATTTTTTTTTTTCCGGCCTTCTGAGCTTTGAATGATGAAATGCTACCCTTAGTTGCCCAATTTTGAGCCTGAATGAATGACATGCTTTTCTTGGTACCCTGAAAATTTTTTATAAATATACTTGATAAGGGACCTTCTAAAGTATTGCAAAAAGGGTGAAAAAGGTAGTTGAAAGTTTGGGATAAGAATCAAAAAAAAAAATTAATAATAATAATTCTTTTGAGTTGAAAAATCTCCCCTCTCCAAGAAAAAAAGAAAAAAATTATTATTAAAAAAAAGAAAAAAAAAAGAAATATACAAAGAGATGGGGATGACAAACAAGAGAAGTGAGAAATAAAAGAAAAAGAAAGAAAAGAAAGGTGGAAAAATGTATTGAAAACCCAAGAAGGTATTTTAGAAGGTGTCTTGTGTTGAATGTTTGATACTTGGTTTAGCCTTTTGAAATATCCCTTTCTTGTTATCCCCACCTAAAGATTAATCCCATGGCCACGTTACAACCAAATAAAGACCTCTTGATTCTTAAGTGTTTTCATAAATAAAGTGGAGATTTGGTTGATAGTCAAGCATATGGTAGGAATCATTCCTTGAGGAAAATGGAGCGAATTGTTATATATACTTGAACACTTGAGTGAGTGAGGCAAGAAAGAGAGCCAAGCAAATAAACAAGCTTGGCAAAGGCTTGACAGTAGAATGTAACTCGCCAACCGGCACGTTTTGTATATGGCCATGTTTCTGACATCGTTCACAAGACTTGGCAAATAAAATACAATCTTTAACCATAGTTGGCCAATAATACAAACTTCTTCGTAGAACCCATTTCATTCTATCACCTGCCTAATGGGCTCCACATATGCCCTCATGGACTTCTGATAGAGCCAAATAAGCATCTTGCTCACTCAGGCACTTGTGTAGAGTCCCGTCAACAGATTTTCTGTATAACAGTCCTCCTTGCGTCGTGTAATTAAATGCTTTATATTTTGTTTTTCTATCTACATTCTGACTTGGATTTTCCAAATATTCGATTATTGGCAATCTCCAATCATTATGTAGAATTACATCATTAACTAAAATATCTCTTTCTTCTAATGGATACAACAATTCTCTGATTTCCATCAGTGTCGACAAAGTCTTTTGAGATATTTTATATCCTGAGGCTATCTGAGCTAACTCATTAGCCTCTTGATTTAAATTTCTCGGAATATATTCAATAATTACGTCATCAAATTTTTTCATCAACTTGCTAGCTACGATACAATACTTTGTCAAATTGTAGCTGACACACTTGTATTCTTGTGTAAGTTGTTTGATGACTAATTGAGAATCCCCAAAATTATGCACATTTCGTGCTTTTAACTCTGTCAAAATTTCCAATCCGACAATCAAAGCTTCGTATTCAGCTTCATTGTTGGAATATGGATACTTAAGTTCAAACATGAACTTAGTAGGAGTTCCTTGTGGAGTCACGATTAAAACTCCTACTCCACTACCTCTTTGATGCCTTGATCCGTCAAAATAGAGTTTCCAGGGTTGTAAATTGACAACATTTATTTCCGGTACATCCAGTCCTGGATGTTCTACCAAAAAATCAGCCACTGCCTGTCCTTTGACAGCTTTAGCTGGTACGTATTGTAAAGAATACTCTGATAAGGCAATGGTCCATTTACCAATACGTCCATTAAGGACTGGTTTTGACAACATATACTTTATCACATCAGTTTTGGAAATAACTAATACATGACATGGCATCATATAATATTTAAGTTTTGTACAAGAAAAATATAATGCTAGACATAACTTCTCTATTGCACTATATCTTGTTTCAGCATCATTTAGGACTCTACTTAGATAATACACAGCCCTTTCAACATTGTCATCATCATCCTGGGCTAATAAACACCCTATAGTGTCCTCAGATGCCGATATGTACAACTTCAACGGTCGACGAGGCACTGCAGGCATCATGACCGGTGGATTAACTAGATACTGCTTGATCTGGTCAAAAGCCTCTTGGTGACAAGGCTCCCATGTGAAGCTTTGTTCTGATTTCAACTTGACCAATAGTGCAAAAATTATTGTCCTCCCTGACAGATTTGATATGAATCTTCTTAAAAAGTTAACCTTCCCTAAAAAGGATTGTAGTTCTTTCTTATTTGTCGGTGCTGAGGCTTCCATGACTGCTTTGGCTTTATTCTTGTCTACCTCAATTCCTTTTTTGTGGATCAAGAATCCTAGGAATTTGTCAGCCGACACTCCGAAGCTACACTTCTCTGGGTTCATTTTGAGGTTATGCTTTCTCATTCTCTCAAATCCTTGCTTCAGATGCTCCAAATGGTCATCTTTGGTTTTGGACTTAACGACCACATCATCGATATATACTTCTACAAATTTTCCAATAACATCATGGAAAATCGTATTCATTGCTCGTTGATAGGTGGCCCCTGCATTCTTTAAACCGAAAGGCATGACAATCCATTCATACGTCCCAATTGCTCCTGGACATTTGAAGACAGTCTTTGACATATCTTCTTCGGCTATAAAGATTTGATTATACCCTGCATGGCCATCCATACAACTTAAAATCTCATTTCCTGATGCTGAGTCGACAAGCATGTCGGCTATTGGCATCAGATATTCATCTTTGGGAGTAGCCATATTTAAATTTCTGAAGTCTATGCATACCCTCATTTTACCATTTTTTTTCATGACAGGGACTACATTAGAAAGCCAATCGACATACCTGGTCATTCGAATGAACTTTGCTTTAAGCAGTCTTTGTACTTCCTCCTTGATTTTATGTACCACTTCTGGAGCAAACCTTCTACTGGCTTGCTTGACAGGTTTGCAATCCTCCCTAAGTGGCAATCGGTGTTCGACAAGATCCCTGCTTAAACCAGGCATTTCATCATAGTCCCTTGCAAACCAATCTTTGTACTCTGCTATTAATCCGACAAGTTTTTTTTTATAATCCTCTGACAGAAAAGCACTGATAAAAATGGGCATTTTCTTTTCTTTCGTCCCCAAATTTATCTCTTCTAGAGGATCCTCTACTTCCACGTTTTGCTTGGCTTCGGCTCCTTTTTCAAAACCCAAAGGGCCGTCATCAATTATACAATCCGTCAACACACTCTCTTGAGTGTGTACTTCTCTGTCGGCCAGATGAGCCGACAATCTTCTCAAGTGGGTTTCAAGGCTCATTGTCAGTTTCTGGCCGAGTTTTATCGGCCTCGCCCTTTATCTTAACTCCGAATTGGCTGAGAAGGCTTGCTTCCAAAGTGTCCTTGTCAATGACCCCTTCATTGGCAGTTATAGGCCTGACATTTGGAGAATACACCCGAAAGTCAACATGTGATTGCTGAGCATAGCAAGCACTGTCACCTGCCTCCACAATCTCTACTTGATCCTGTTCATTCCATAAAATCACCTTTTGATGCACTGTTGACGGAACTGCTCCTACAGCGTGAATCCAATCCCTGCCAAGCAAAATGTTGTAGCTTGACTTAGCTGGAATTATTACGAACAGTGTCATCCTTTCAACAGTGCCAACTTGTATGTTCAATAAAGTGACGCCATCTGACGGAGAAATTTTGCCACTGAAGTCAGTGACAACCATATCTGTCGGAATCAGATCTGACTGGTCCTTTCCTAATTTTTTGAACATCGCTCTCGGCATCAGGTTTACAGCAGCTCCTCCATCAATTAAGACTCTGTTGGTAGGTCTTCCATCTATTATGGCCTTCACATGTAGAGGCCTTAAATGGTTTTTTTTCTCGTCAGTAGGCTTCTCCAACTGAGCTACGTTGTCAAATACGGTAACTAAATTCTCCTGAACACACATCCAACAATCACCTGGGTCTCCTGTATTACTGACGACATCATCGTCGCCGTCAGGGACATTATTTTCAAGATATCCCTCGTATTCTACCGGAATGAATGAAATCAATCCTATCTTCATCCTCATCCCAGGCTTTAATATCACTTCATTGTCTGGATCTTCGTCCAAGAATGCACCTCCGACAATTCTACCGTGATTTCTTTTTAAATCACTCTCGTCATCTGACCCTGACCTATCTGACAGAGGTCGGGCAATCCCTGCGCCACAGTTGTCTAATGCCTCTATGATGTCGGCCCAATCCTCATTCTGGCCGTCCGTGTCCATGGCTCCGCTGATGTTCATATCATCATTCAGATCATTCAGTGCTTCAATGACAGCATCGAATGACAATTCTTCTTTGGTTAAATCGCATTCTGGCTTGAACGTTGTCAGTTGTTGTTTTTCTATTCTGGCCTCAACCTTTTTCTCGAGTCCTGCAACCTTCTCCACTTCTGTCAGCCCGACAGGCCATTTGCCAGTGGGTTTTACTGGTGAGGATGCTTGGCCTGAAACCTTCTTCTTTTCTATGAAAACCTGGGATGCAGGTTTACTTTGCTTATTATGATTACTGGGTTTCTTTACATCAGCTACCATGGGGTGATTCACTATTACGCTCCTCATCTTGGTATCTCCTCTCTGGTTAACTTTGTTGTCAGTTGTAGCAACCAAGCAACCAGTATCATGGGAAGGCATCTCTTTTATGATGACACCTCCTTGCCTGGCAAGCTTCTTTTTCTGAGCCTGTCGGAGTCTCTGCAGCCTCCTCTTTTGGCTCTTAGAGATAGCCAATTGAGTCGAGGGCCCTGACAGACCAGACCCTGCCATTTGAGCATTTTGAGCCAATTGACCCTTTCGGTAATTTTCATTCCAAAAGGGTGGTCCACGATCACTGAACTTGTTTCTCCTGGTCCATGTCTGTTTTTGCAATTCTGGGTACTGTGCCATGGCCGAATTCCTCACCCACTGATCCACCATTACGTTGGACGGGGGTGTCCTGGTCTTGACAGGATTAAATCGGCCACTGGCAGAGTTACCTACTGCTGATCTTCTGATTGGCTCTTCAAGCCAACCTCCAGTATGGTGTTGTCCGGGTCTTGCCTGGTACACGTATTGTTGACGGCTATTGGATGCAACGCTTCCATGTTTACTGTTAGACCCAGCATGGCTATTTGAGTGTGAAAACCTGTTTTGGTTACCACCATCCCGAGGCTCAGTGCTGCCTTGTGGATGATACGGTGATGGTTTCTGCCCCCTGGCTTTCTTGGCGGCTACCTCATCATAAAACGCTTCACATCTTGGGCAAATTTTAATTATGCCCTCAGATTTTTTGAGTGCCATGTAATTGACAAGTGGTTCTCCTGGCTTCGGATAAATATCGAATGGATCTGACAAATCCATCTGGATATTCTGTCCGGCCGTGATGTTGACCATGCCTACTCCCATAGGGACTTGGCGGTCTGCCTTGTTAGTTTCAGGACCAAAGGGTTCTGTGTCAATCTTCATTTCTGGTTTCTTGTCTGAAAACTTCAATTTTCCGTCCGTCAAACCTTTTTGAATGATATCCATGAAATGCATACAATCGTTTGTCACATGACCAAAAGTATTATGATACTTACAGTATTTCCGATCTTTAATCTCATGGGCTTTCAAAAGCCTACGATCATCTGACAATTTTAATTGCTTATCTTTAAGTAATATGTCAAATATTTGATCGGCCTTGGTCACATCAAATGTATACACTTTCTTATTAATAAAAGGGATTCTTTCTTTGGCCCTTACAGGCTTCAAAGCTTGGCATATATAAGGTGGACCATTTTTTAGTTCGACATAATCTACCTCATACTCCTCAGAATCATTACTCTCTTCGTCAGATTCATTGCATCCGACAAAGTTAATCCTTTCTCTCTTAATGAATCTCTTTTGCTTAAAAACTTTTTCAGATTTTAATTGTTCAATTTGACGGACCTTATCCCCTAACTGGGCAAGATCTATCAAATGTTGATTGACCAATTTCTTTCTAATATGGTAGTCTAAACCTTCGGCAGCAATTTTTACAATTTCTGCCTCTAGGATAGGGGTGAAGCACCGACTCCTCATTTGACGGAATCGAGCAAGGTAGTCGTCAACAGATTCGTTATTCATTCTTTTAATTCCAAATAAATCTTTCAACCCTATTTTCAAGTCACCCCTGAAGAATTGGTCATGAAAACTTCTTTCTAATTGATTCCAAGAGTGGATAGAATTAGGCCTTAGGGTTGAAAACCAAGAAAAAGCATTCTTAGTTAATGAGCTAGGGAAGAACTTCATTTTTAATCCTTCCTCTAAAGCCAAATCTCCCAACTCGATGGTATATCGGGCTATATGCTCGACTGTCGACTCTCCACTTTCTCCTGAGAATTTTGATAACTTGGGTATTTTATATCCTCGAGGCATTTCTGCCTGTTGGACCCAATCAGGAAATGCCGATGCAAAAAATGGTTGATTGGCATAACCTATGTTAAAGCCAAACCTATTTAATGCTTGCTCGACAACTTGATTGACGTTTTGATTTAGAACGTTTTGACGAAATGCTCCAAAAGCACCCTGTTTTATGACCAAATCTTCGTCTTCCTCTGGTCGTAGAATATGTACGTTTCCACGTATCAAAGGAATCCGACGATGGGGCTGTTGTCGCTCGTCTTCTTGTTCAAATCCGTCAAGTTGTATAACTTGTGGTTCAACCTGTGGTTGATTATTCCTATTGGTATTGAGATTTCTACCAGTATTTTGGTTTTCACCTGGGGTTACAACACCCAAGGCTTTATTTAACCTACGTATCTCATTTGTCAATGCCAAACATGCATTGTTTGTGCTTTCCATTAATGGCGTAATTACTGTACTCATTTGTTGAGTAAATGTATTCACCATGTCATGGTTACTAGAATCAATCTGTTGTCTGACATTGGCTAAGGTAGCCTCCGACAGACCAACAATACTTTGTGGGAGTTGTCTCAATGGGGATATATATGGCCTTTCTACCGGTTGTTCTTGTCGAGAATGGGTAATTATCATTGACCCCGTTATCCCATTCACATGACTGGGAATTTGCCCCCCAGTCGATGGTCCTGCCTGTCCAGATGTATGGGCAGCCATCGTCATTCCATTTGGATATGGTATGTATGCAAATGGGGTATTTGGATTGACGGTTGTTGACCCATAAGGCATCCCATACAAAGGTTGTGAGAGAGGCTGTGTAGTCCCTCTTGGGTTTGAATTTACAACACTTCGTGACGACAATCGAGTAGTTAATGTATTTACTTGTTGTAGAACTGGGGAAGTTGGTGACGGGAGTGTTCCTTGACCAACTTCGTCAAATCTATTGACCACTTGGGCGTAAGAAACGCCTCTTCTTGCACCTAGACCATTAGTGCCATTTACCTCTGCATTAGTAGCATTAGCTCCGTTTGCAGGAATATTGTCAGTTGATGCAATAGCATCCATCTTTGACACACAATGGCGTTAGTGTCTACTACGCCTGCATCACATGCACTGCTCATATTTACAGAGTTCTGGGAAATAGATCATGTTTGAACCACTTTTCCTCTCCGTAAACGCATACAACTAAATTTGTATGTCAAATTCGTGACACTGTACGAGTTACTCTAAACTCGTCCCACTGGGCGTGCCAATTTGTTAACGCTGGTTTTTGGTTGGTGTCCAAAATCCCTTTGTTACAAATAATTTGAAGAATTAGAGATCGAGGCGAGTGTGGGGACGAACGAGTTATGCGGTAATCTCGTCATAATGTGCATATGTATGTCGCAAAAATATGAATTTGACAAATTAGTCAAATATAGTAAATACTGGCAAGGACTTGGTTTTACGATAGAAGTATAAATGAATTTCTGATTTGAAAGGAAAACATCAGTTTCTTAAACAAAAGATACTTTGTAGTTGCATGACCTTACGAAAAGCAATAATTTAAAGACAGGAATAACATTAATTGAAAAGGGCAATTTGTAAAAAAAAACGTGATTAAATGATTACTGAATACAAAATAACAGAACTTAAATAAAAAGCATAAAAGTAGTACTGGAAGTAAAGGACATGAAAGAAATGCTGAAAGTAAAGAGCATGAAAGAAATGCTGAAAGTAATGAAGAACATGTAAAAAGAAATTAAATAACCAGTACTGTATTGTAAATTGAACTGGAAATGAAAAAAGGATGGAGGGAATACATGAGTATAATCCTTCAATCTGCTATGTGGTCGCGATATGTAGGATATTGTATCAAGTAACCTCCTCAAATGCATCGTGATTAATAGTATTTATAAGCAAATAAAATAACTACCTAAAGATAACTTCCTATTCTTAAGATTGCCACCTGAATGGCAGTTTTGTTAGGTGCAAATTCAAACTATTTGACAAGCAAACTTTCCTAACTGTTTATTTCTTTGAACCGTTTTATGCCAACTTGCTTGTTGTCCACGGTTTGGTCGTTTGACGGCTTATTTTGCTGATGCTGTCATCCTTGAAGACTTAACCATTTCCACCCTTTTTGTACGTTCGACAATTCTTGTTACCACTCTTGTCAAAAGCTGGATTTTTTAATTTACCTGTCATTACTTCGATTCCTTCGTCATCCACTAAATATACCCGTCAGAAATTTTACTCTTGACAAATGTGTCCCTCGTTTTGCTTTCTTGACGGCCTTGTCTGTCTGACATACCAACTCTTGTCAATTTTCCAAATCGTCAATTCTGCTGAATTCGACTCTCCTTTATGGTGGTTATCTTGACAATTCCTTCTTCACTTCTTCTGTCATCCTGTCGGAATTATTTCTGTCAAGAATTTGAAATTCTTCTATTAACAGGACCCAAGAAAGCAGCAGGAGGACTTAAAGCAACAGAAGAATCAGGAATAGGGTAAATTTCCTTGGATTCTTGTCATAACTTAGATTCCTCCAGAAGTGGGTCTTGGACCACTGCTCTAGGAGGAACAACTGTAGAATGAGGTACTGAGGTCGGCATCCTGGAAGATGTGGCCATAGAGACTAAATGAAGTGAGGAAGAAAGGATTTTTTCCTTCAGAAAGGGTTTTCGCAAGGGAAGAAGAAAAGATTTTCTCTAGAAAAGGTTTTTGTTGGGGGAGAAGGAAAGATAAAGAGAAAAAGTCAATACTGATGTGATGGCAATTTAAAGAAGAATGAAAGCTTTTTGTTCAAATTCCAAGAAACCTGCGGCGTTATGATTATCCCTATTAAGTAGGGATGAAATTAAATCAAGGTTTAATTAACGAATAAGAACACAAAATTAAGATAATTGGTAGCAATTCGAAATTCAAATTTTGCTATTCTTTCGGGCAAAGCCGTCGAAAAGCAAAATTTGGGGGGCATCTGCTAATAGAAGAATTTCAAATTCTTGACAGAAATAATTCCGACAGGATGACAGAAGAAGTGAAGAAGGAATTGTCAAGATAACCACCATAAAGGAGAGTCGAATTCCGCAGAATTGACGATTTGGAAAATTGACAAGAGTTGGTATGTCAGACAGACAAGGCCGTCAAGAAAGCAAAACGAGGGACACATTTGTCAAGAGTAAAATTTCTGACGGGTATATTTAGCTGACTGACGAAGGAATCGAAGTAATGACAGGTAAATTAAAAGATCCAGCTTTTGACAAGAGTGGTAACAAGAATTGTCGAACGTACAAAAAGGGTGGAAATGGTTAAGTCTTCAAGGATGACAGCATCAGCAAGATAAGCCGTCAAACGACCAAACCGTGGACAACAAGCAAGTTGGCATAAAGCGGTTCAAAGAAATAAGCAGTTAGGAAAGTTTGCTTGTCAAATAGTTTGAATTTGAACATAGCAAAACTGCCATACAGGTGGCAATCTTAAGAATAGGAAGTTATCTTTAGGTAGTTATTTTATTTTCTTATAAATACTATTAATCACGATGTAATAGAGGATGTTACTTGATACAATAGCCTACATATCGCGATCACATAGCAGATTGAAGGATTATACTCAAGTATTCCCTCCATCATTTTTCATTTCCAGTTCAATTTACAATACAGTACTGGTTATTTAATTTCTTTTTACATGTTTTTCATTACTTTCAGCATTTCTTTCATGCTCTTTACTTTCAGCATTTCTTTCATGTCCTTTACTTCCAGTACTACTTTTATGCTTTTTATTTAAGTTCTGTTATTTTGTATTCAGTAATCATTTAATCACGTTTTTTTTACAAATTGCCCTTTTAAATTACTGTTATTCCTGTCTTTAAATTATTGCTTTTCATAAGGTCATGCAACTACAAAGTATCTTTTGTTTAAGAAACTGATATTTTCCTTTCAAATCAGAAATTCATTTATAATTCTATCGCAAAACCAAGTCCTTGCCAGTATTTACTAGATTTGACTAATTTGTCAAATTCATATTTGGCAGACATACATATGCACATTATCACGAGATTACCGCATAACTCGTTCGTCCCACACTCGTCTGATCTCTAATTCTTAAAATTATTTGTAACAAAGGGATTTTGGACACCAACCAAAAACCAGTGTTAACAATGACATGATGGATGATGATTCTGGTAGAAGGGTTGATGAAACAATTAAGACCGAAGCAGGCAAGACAAATAATGCGGACTGCAATTGATGGCTCCCCAGGGCACGATTTCTAAGAGATATTTATGTTTAGTTTGTTTGTTGATGTGCTAGGCTTTTGTGTTCTAACTTATTGTCGTAATTATTTCTGGAACTCTCTTCACTTATTCTCTCTGTGTGGCTGCCCTTTGGAGAATCAGAGTGGTGCATGGTATATCTGTTGGGTTTGTGGTGCGGTGTATTTGGATTCCTGTTAGGAGGTTGGGTAAACAATATTATTGTATGCTACTAGAGTATCGGATAAGGTTTCTCGATGCAAAGTGAACAAGTAACTTAAATTATTAGTTAATTATTACAATTTTGATGCATTTTGTGTTAAATTAGAGATTGTGACACCCTAACTCCGGTCATCACATGGCTACCCTTTTGCGGAAATAAAACTTAATTTGTTGGTTGCTTTCGGAAAATAATGTTTTCTCAACGTTTATCTCTTCAAAACATGGTGATAAATATTTTTCTTTTCAACATCGTCACAACAGCGTTCATATAATCACACTTAGATATATCTATATATATAAATCATCCAACTATACTGCCTTATATATTTTCTCACCTAACTCATAATCAGTTTTATCCTCAAAACACAATATATCGTAATAGTACCTAAGTTGGTCGTAACTAATAGACACTACAACCGATAAAAGCAGCAACAGCATGCCTCGAACTAGACAGCCTTCTTCTTCTTGTAGAGATCATACCCCTTGTACGATTCTGATATGTTTGTAAGGGTGAGACGCCAATATATGGATTTACCACAATAACTAAATGGACAACACAAAAGAAGGCACATACACATATACATGTTTATAACAACATACTCATTCATATCATAGCATCTCGTTTATCAATGGGTTTCACACCCCAAACATCAACGTTGGAAAACTATGCATGAACACTTCAATACATCATCTAAACATTCATACCTAATCTCGTGAGATATCTTCAACCTCGTGATGAGTTGATCAGACTCGATTGCCACAGGCACACAGCCACAGGCACACAGCCAAAACACATCGCACACTGTCCAACATCGTGGCATAGTGATAACATCGTAGATGGGGCCTCATTGTCCAAACCCCGGGCACAATGAGAACATCTTTATATGATCTACCATGATGCTGCAAGGTAATCACTCGTTTGATCATGGCACGTCTGCCAAATGCATGCAAGAAAACATTTTGTTCTCAACACTTTTCTTTGTGCTATATCTTTATTTGTCAAAGCTCTCAAAAGCTTACAACCCATCATCGTTTCAAACATCGAATGCTCCCAAAAGCATCATCATTTTAACATCGAATGCTCTCAAAAGCATCATTGTTTTAACATCGAATGCTCTCAAAAGCAGCATCGTTTTAACATCTTTACAACTTTTATTAACAACACAGGACCTCAAAGTCCGAGTGTTCAATCACGAAGCCCTTAGACCTTGCAATCAGTCTTAGGTTCGTGGTAGTAGAAAACAACTTAAAACGTTATAACTTCTTTAAATAGATACCCAGTTTACAACACAACGAACCTTAATACCCCGACGTCTCGGTTATTAAGTTCCATATCATCGTCTTACATCATTTTTACATCGTTTTACATCGTTTTTACATCGTTTCTGTCTGTGAAAAACAAATCCAAAATAGGATAACGTCATAAGAACACTAGTACCCCGACATCTCGGTTACTAAGTTCTATATCGTCCTTTACGTCGTTTTCGTCTATGAAAACAAATCCAAAATAAGATCTCCGCAACTTTCTAAGTTACCGGAGATACGTCATTGAATAAACTCATTCACAGAAAATCCTTTCTACTTGAAATTCGTTTGTAACACATCAAATCATAGAAAAATCCATTTTTCCTTAGGAAACTCATTTTTCCAAAATAACGTCAAATCATCAAAAATTCTTTTTACTGAAACTTCAACTCTTAAAAAAATAAATCAATTCAGATTAAACCTCTTCTCAAAATACGTACTGCTATTTTTAAACTTTCACCGTAAATAATTTCGAAACTTGCCGTCGTTTATCATTTTCCAAGAAAATGTTTTTAAAGTCAAACTTTGACTTTGACTTTTATTTTTTTATTTTTTTTTTATTATTTTTTTTATAAAGTATTTTCGAATATTAATTTCATAAAATAAATTTTTATAATATTTCGGAATTTCTTGCGTAAAAATTAGCAATACTAAAAAATTTCACGGTTACGCTCTCACCGTGACTCATAAATTTCTTTTACACTAATAAATCATTAAAATAATAATATTTATCAAGAACTCATCATTTTTCAAAATAATATTTTCCACCACTATTATATTCCAACATTCCCCATAAAACGTTGAATATAATTTTCACAGCTTATTAAATCTTTTATCTGATTAATCGGTTGTGCACCGACCACTGTCAGGCCTCTCAAACAACATTCAACAACATCATCATAATTCTATCACCAGGCAGATCATGCATCATAGCAACATAATATACTACTGCAGATAATTAAATAAATTAAAAGCAGATCAATCACCGATACACAGATAAACAACACATCGTAAACAACATAAACAATTAATCACAAACCACATATAAATCATATAAGCCACACTAAAATCAAATAGTTATTGAGAAAATCCCTCAGGTAAGCTCCCCTTACCTCTTGAAGACTCAAACTAACGTTTTCAAACAATCTCCCGATTTGATCCGGTTTCCTCCGTCGGCTTAAATCAGTTAACTCGGTTGTTTCCTTCAAACGAATTGCAACCAAAATAAATCAAATCAAACAACAACATACTTAGCTCATGAGGGTTAGGTTTCGGTCAAGGGCTAACTTTTAGGGTTCAAAATCCTTAAAATTTCTAATCATGGTTAAGTCATAGATTAATGGTCCTTAATAAACCAATATCATGGATTAGTGACTAAACAACTAAGTTTAAAACTCAAAACTTCCTAACTCTCGTATACTAAGATTCGGCCTTAACATGTTCATGGGGCTAGGGTTTTTAGTTTGATAAACCAACTTGGATTTATTAAGCATACATACTAATAGCTTGATTACTAAGGTCATTAATGAAAACTTTGAACAAAACTCATCAAATCTCATCCACCTAGGGTTCGGCCTTTATGAAACAAATAGGTTAGAGTTTACTTTTTGATCTTCTATATACTTACATACAAGAATCATCAAGGTACTAGAAGATTGAATCATGAATCAAGACATGAAAATGAAACAAAATCCATAAACATCACTATTCAATGGATTCGGCCTAGCCCAGAAATCAAGGAAAGAAATTTCTCATGATCATATGCTTCTAGATGATGAAAATAGAGATGATTATAAGATCATAGCAATTGGTTACATGTCAAAAGGATTTTTTTAGAATTAGTTATGAATTTTCAAAGTTCTAGATCTAGAAACTTAAAAGTGATGAACATAGATGAAATAGACTTTGAATCATGAAACTTATTGAAGAACATAGACATGATTAAGGAAGGAGAATAGGATTCACCTCTTGAAGATCAAAAACAAGTGAAGATCCAAGAACTTTCTTCACAAAATGATGCTAAAAGGCTTATGAACTTAGAACTTTTGAGTGGTTTTTTGTGCAAAGTGCAAAAATGTCAAATAATGAAGTGAAAGCATCTTTATAAAGATGTGGGCTGCGCCACTTTTGAAGGATTTAGGAGAAAGGAGGTGACTTTTCAAAGGATTAAAGTGCAAATAATTCATAGGGACCATTTTTCAAAGATTCCAAAAGTATAAGGACTATTTTGCAATTTGTCAATAGATTGAAATGATGACCATGTGCCACATTAAATGTGTTCTCATCTTGACTCATCTTGATTGAATTTTCCTTGAGACTTTTTGGAAAAACCTAGAAGGATGGAGAACATAGTGGAATGTAGTAGAATCTTGGAGAATATGTGAGAACATGGTAGAAAATTCTAGAATAATCTTGGCTCATCCAAGATGAGGGCAGCCCCTTCTCCTCCTTGGGCTTGCGCATGGGCCTTGAATACTTGGGCTTGAATTCATCTTTGTGGGGCCCACCAAAAGGCTTAAGACATACTCATAAGCTAGGAACTTATATGACTTCAAATGGCTTCATGAAATTAAATTCATGGACAAGAAATTTGGGCTTCATGGCCACGGTCCACTCATAAATTGGGTACAAAGATTCTGGCCCAATTCACTTAGAAAACATAGGAACTAACTTAGGGACCAAAGTGTAATTAATAGAAAGTTTAGGGACTTAAGCGTAAAATTCATAAATTGTTACCTTAACCTTGTAGAACCTTCTAGACTTAAAAGTATGATTCATACCCATGAATCATCTCAAAATCCTAGGATAACCTCTTTATCTGCTCTTGGAAACTCCGAAATCCACTCTGTCGTTCACCCGATTACGTATTTCGCCCGTAAAACGTAAATTATTTTATTTTTTTATGAAATAATTCTAAAAATACACTCTTGTAGGAAATAAAATAAAAATCTTAAGTCTTTCGTTCACGAATTAAAATTAGGTCTTTTGAGCAGTATAAATATACTGTCGGTGAAAATAGCGGGCCGGGATTCGCCCGTCGTTTCAACCTAAATTTTAATCGTAGCTTCCTACATTCAAGTAGGATTGAGTGATGAACTCCGTTTATTTAAAATAATTTTCTAATACTCATATAAATATATATACATAATCATCCGTATTTCAATTATTTTGAAACAGCGAAAATCGGGATGTTACAGAAAACGAGGACATCCTTCCTCAATTTAAATGAACTTTTTCCTTAAAGTGTCACACATGTGCTTGCTTCTTTCGTATTGTAACATTTCAGCATTGATTAATGATGGGACTTGCTACTCACGGTTAACATTTCATCCATATATTTTTTTAAAAAAATATATATAAAAATAATAAATATGTATTGCATTGGAACGGTCACTCCGTCATTGGTTAAGACTAAAATGTCAATATAAATAAATGAAGTGTGCATAAACGTGCATACAAGAACATCAAATAGTTTTTTTTGGTGGAAAATAAAATTTTTGGTAGATAGAACATCAAATAAATTATTTACAAGACAACCTGGGTAATTGGATGTCCTAACTCAACTAGACCATGACAAGGTTGATATGAATGAACCTTTATGCCTGTATTTAAATTTCTCAAATTTAATGTCTCAACTCCCAATTCGACTGGAGTATCAAATTTTTCATGTAATTTTAACAGAATTACTTGTCTCTTCAATTTCTTCAGACTGGGTTTAGTGTCCAATGTAACTCGAAGTTGATTTAGGGTACGTTTGGGTAAACAATTTAATTAAGAGCTTATCACATAATATTTTATTGAATGAGAGCTTATACCATAAGCGCTTAACGAAAGAAAAAAAAAGAAAGGAGCATGAGAGGATTCAAATAGTGAAAAATACGGAGAGGGTGTTTAGTGCATAAGCTCTTATGATAATTCCATAAGCTTCTCCCAGTGACTTATGAAAATAAGTCAAAAACTCTTTATGGGATGACATAAGTTATTTTTATAAGCTCTGTCAAACACACTGCATAAGAGCTTATGTCATCAGATAAGTCAAAAAAAGCTTAAATAAACTCTTCCAAACGCCACCTTACTCACACTGCAGAAAGTATATAACACTATGAAATATGCAAATGTCAGCGTCATGATTTTAGGGAGTTGTTGGAAAATTTCTCCTAAAATATTTGGGACGCTCAAATTACGGCTTTTTGACTAAACTGGGTTCTTTTTAGAAACTATTTACCAGTTTAGGGTTATCCTGAAACTATTTACCAATGGGGGGGTTGTTTTGAATATTTTATAATTTTTCGGTCTGACGGGTCAAAGGCGCCACTGCAGATGGCGCCATTAAAGGCGCCACTGCAAATGGCGCCTACACTTTATATATAAAAAAAAATCAGAAGGGGAGGCGCCAACTGCAGTGGCGCCTATGCCTACTTTTTACGCTTCTGATGAGCGCCTTTGTAGCGCCATCTATGTGACACGTTTTTTTTAATTTTGACTTTTTAAAAAAATAAAAATTTTATTTCTAAAAAAACTCATTCACCAGATAATGAACTGAATTCACCAGATATTTGTACATGATTCACCAGATATTTACACATACTTAACTAAAAAATTTATTTCTCAAAAAAAGTCTACATATTGTTTTGGGATCAATTTTGCCTTTACTCTTTTTATATGATTCTGACCCTTTTTATGACAATTAATGCACCTTTATGCGCCATTTTAATACTCCGACTGAGACAGTGAGACATGCGTGGAATAGTACTAGTACTAGTACTAGTCTAGTCCAGAGCTGGGGTCACTGACATATCATTCCTTTCTACATGCATGCCCCATTCCCCTTGGCCTACTACTAGTAGTCACAAAATCAGGGGTGATCTTTTTTTCCCCTTCAAATTTCTAAAGTTTTCGATCATTATTATTTAAAGGGAATATTATTATCAGAGTTACACTCCCATTGCTCAAGTGATCAAAGTATATATCATTGTTAAAGAAATTAAAATAAAAAGATTTAAATAAATTTTAAAAAATTTAATATACAAATTATACTTTTTTATTTCATTTTCGCCTTTAATTAAACTTAACATGCACTAGTAGGGAATAATGCTTGCAATTTTAAAGGAACAACGCTACAATTTTAAAGGAACAACGCTACAAAAAAAATTATACTATAAGTATATGGAGTAACGATGACATTAATGATAAAGTATCTATTTAAAACAACAAGAGGCAATAAAAAAATCCCGTAATAATGAGTAGCAAATAATATCACAGGAACCATAAAAAAATAATAGCAATAACAATTTACACCAATAAATATTCATCAATTATTACAGTAAGTTAACAAATTTACAAATTAACTTAATATATTTTATTAACTTACACGTTAAATTAACAAATTTAATTAATATCTTACAATCATTTTTTTATTTTTCATTATAATTAACTATGTGCAATCTCAGTAAAAAAAACTATGTGCAATCCTTTCATTAAATAATTTTAAATTCATTCACTACAAGCACCGCTTTTTTAAAAAATTTACTAGTGTAATAATGAGAGTGACCTCTTGAAATTATAATATAATAAACGACATAAAATTTAAAAATTTGTTTATAATATTAATTACAGAATTATATTTAATTACTTATTCTTTCAAGAGGTCACTCTAGATTATATATTTTTTAATCGAAAGGTTATGAGAGACCCCAATGCCATAAGTCGAGGATCAGGATTTGTTGCATTCTCAACTCCTGATGAGGCATCCAAAGTTGTAAGTAGGTGGTATTTTCATGAGAGAGCTTTAGACGGAACCATCAGCGACAGGATCAAGGAATATTCATCTTAGGTAAACCCATCTTCTTAATTTCACTCCGGAGATTTTCTGCAATGCTCTCACCAAATAATTTTTTTTTACTACTGTAATAATTGATGAATATTTATTGGTGTAAATTGTTATTGCTATTATTTTTTTATGCCTACTGCGATATTATTTGCTACTCATTATTACAGGATTTTTTTTATGACTTCTTGTTTTTTTATATAGGTACTTTATCAAAAAGGAATCCAGTTTGGTCAAAAAATCGAGATCAGTTCCTTCCTTCCATAAGAAACTACAAACCCAAATTTAAATTTAAATTGAGGCAGAGAGGCAGAGAGAGAATGCCTTGTTTGGGGAAGTGAGGGACGACTCTGTTGTTTTAAATAGATACTTTATCATTAATGTCATCATTACTCCTTATACTTATAGTATAATTTTTTTTGTAGCGTTGTTCATTTAAAATTGTAGCGTTGTTCCTTTAAAATTGTAAGCATTATTCCCTACTAGTGCATGTTAAGTTTAATTAAAGACGAAAATGAAATAAAAAAGTATAATTTGTATATTAAATTTTTTAGAAATAAAATTTTTATTTTTTTAACAAAGTCAAAATTTTTAAAAAAAAAACGTCTTTGCTACTGATGGCGCTACGGTCTGCGCCATCAGAGCAAAGACGTAAGCGAGGCACCACTGCAGTTGGCGCCTCCCCTTTTGATTTTGATTTTTTTTTATATAAAGTGTAGGCGCCATTTGCAGTGGCACCTTTAATGGCGCCATCTGCAGTGGCACCTTTGACCCGTCAAACCGAAAAATAATAAAATATTCAAAACGACCCCCCATTGATAAATAGTTTCAGAATAACCCTAAACTGGTAAATAGTTTCTAAAAGGAACCCAGTTTGATCAAAAAGCCCTCAAATTACCCTGATTTTAACTTAGTAGTAAAGACTTGCTCCCCTATAAATAACTATAGTCATCATGTGAGGATAAAGATCTTTTCCTGCTTATTGAACGGATGTTACATCTTCATTTACTTGGGCGTTGGAGTCCTTCACTAGTGCAGAAAAGGGATTTCACATCGGTTATTTTTGACTTTACACATCGGCTTTAAAACTGATGTTGAAACGACTGATGTGGTTTATTGGCACTTTACACATCGGTTTTATAACCGATGTTTATAATATTTTATACAGCGGTTAACTCTTAACCGATGTGGAAAATTAATTTGTCAATTTGTATCATATTGTAAAATTTCACTTTACACATCGGTTTTATATAAAACCGATGTGTAAAGTGAAATTTCCACATCGGTTTTAATAAAACCGATGTGTAAAGTCTCATTTTTTTTTCATATTATTTACATTTCTATCATTCCTTCTCCCCTGTTTCAGTAATGCAGATCAATATATACCAGAATAACATACTGTAAATATTCTCAACACAACTAACATATATTGAATTTATTACGAACAATACATACATACATATATATATATATATATATATATATATATATATATATATATATATATATATATATATATATATATATATATACGTTCAATTACATTCAGAGACAAAAAAAATAATTAGAAACCAAAAAGCTACATGATATATATATTATAGATTTCATATCAAAATACATATAATCAGTCAAAAGTAATAGCTAGTACATGATAAGTTTTTAAACTAACTACATATATACAAACTATGGTTGGTACACTTCAAGAAAGAAAGTTGCCCAACACCTCTTTATGTTGTTGATGTCGAATCGAGATAATGGAGTTGGATTGTTGAATATCTGCAAGTTTAATTGGACAAAAGATTATATCTTTTAAGTAATAAACTAACATAAAACATATAACGAATCTATACTATTACTTCTAATTGTGTCAATTAACATTTACCTCGTGCCATCTTTCAGTGATCCCGGAGGAGATAATTTCCAACATCCACTGCATCACATAGTAGCCACATTCCCATGACCCACGTTGTATACGTGACTACGTACAAATGAAACCCAATTAGAATATGAGGAATTAAATAAAATAGAAATCAATTATTGTACCCACTGCATTTGATGCATTTAAACTAATAAATATCTTATGCTGGGAATAATCCATCTGATAGCCCGAGTACGCCTTTCACCACGCAACATGTGGGTTGCATTAATAGACCTATCATGACAAAAACATTAATTAAAGTATATCTAATAGATTTCAGATAATTAAAACAACTGCATTACTGATTATAAAGTATTTTAATGCTTACGTTTTGATGATCGTCTTCAGTTGATTCGTCGGCTTATTTCCCAATGAGCAGAAGAAGACCACGACGTTCATTCTTGGGTACAAGAGCAACAGTTGCCAATGCAGGCTGTATTTGCGGAACAGTTAGTGACTAAGTCATATATAATTATACTTAAATAACCGGTACTTACTTATTGAGATAAGGCGCAAGATAGAATTGATGATCGTCTCGTGCAAGTATATAACGTATGGTAGTGACCGGGTCTTCCGATGCTAGGAGA
The DNA here is from genome assembly GCA_030762895.1 of Sophora flavescens. Classification (NCBI taxonomy): domain Eukaryota; kingdom Viridiplantae; phylum Streptophyta; class Magnoliopsida; order Fabales; family Fabaceae; genus Sophora; species Sophora flavescens. The sequence continues at coordinate 75,195,294 of CM061062.1, forward strand.
ACATCACCCTGAATGAGCATGGGGTCAATGAACCCATAAAGGGCGAGGTTACCCTGATCGACTAACATACGATGCAGATACCTAATATATTGGAAAAACATGTTAATTATAATAGTATTTAAAAATTAATTACGTACTTAACTTATACAAAGAATGTACTTACGTGCACCATAACGATATGTGTGCAGAACTAGCCATTTCTTTCTTGAGTACCATCTCCATAAGTTCCTTCTTTGGGATATACAGTTCATCACCAGGGCTGGCATCATGTTCCAACCTTACCAAGGCTGCGTCATTCTCCATGGTGACAACCTGTATAGCCAGAACTTTAAAAACATCACCATGGCCAGGTGCCCCTTTGTCGATCCCCTAAACAACATAGATATATATTAGTAATCACGGATAATTAAGTTGTTTAATTCGTTATTAACTAAATGGTCAAATGAATACCTTGGCAGGAGCAGACATCTCTGGTCTTCCTAGATCCGACCTTTTAGGCACAATATAATTTCCAACATCCTATAACGAATAAAAATAAAGCATTATCTTTAAACAATAATAAATTATTTCAACTATGAATATAGAAAAACACAACTAACCGAATACCTCAGATGCAACAAGAAAGCTGACCAGTCTTCTTGGCCAGAGGATGAAGTTCTGGGGGCCCGACCCACCTGTTTGAACCTCCTCAGTGGGCACAGGGACTCGAGCATCAACATCTCGAATAATCTCAACAACGACCCTCAGCTGATCATCCGGTAATAACCGATGGTGTATGGTATTACCTAAGTTATTATGTGCCCTACCCAATGCCACCAAGCGGCGATGATGATGATCATCAACATACAGCTCACACCTATTAGGGTCGTCGTCATCATCATCATCATCATCACCATCATCATCATTTTCAGGATGATGAGGAGGATCACATGAGCCCTTAGTGCTCACATGGACAGAGGGTTGGATAGAGGGTTGGACACCGGCTGTCATCTGCTGGGACATAGAAGTCAATATTGCCATCTGCTGGGCAAACTGCTCGGCCATCTCCTGTCGAAGCTCAGCTGCAATCTCTTGTTTTAGTTGCGCTCTATCTGCTTCAACATCCCTGTGGCATTGGTGTGAAGATGAACCATGGTATTGGCGAATGCTGACTCCCCATCCAACACCAATGACACGACCCGGTGGTGCCGTTTCTGATGGCGGCGAGATAAGATATCATCGCGGCCTCTAGGAACAAAGGTTCCTTGGGTTAGCTGATCATCCAAGGCATCCTATCACATAAAATATCAGGTCACATTACAATTCGGTAACAATCTTAAAATGACAATTACAACAAACTATACTTACAATCTTCTCAGCTACTTGGCGGGCCTCCTCGGATGTATATTGTCCCGTTTTTCTTTGTGGGCCCCTCTTCCATGAACGATGGCATGGGGGTGGAGGTGGATCAACAACCTCTGGAAGATTTTCAGCATTAGGATCCGCCTGAGATGCTGCTTCCTGACGTGCTTTCTTTTCCTCTTCAACCATTTTTTGAACAAGCTTTTTATATCCCCAACGAGACATGACATGGGGGTAGACATTCTTGCTTTGGTTTTTCTACCCATTTTTCCTCTTCTCCTGTTATAAATAAAAGACAATTAAATTACATAAGTAAATGAAATTAATGCAATTACATAAATTTAGAGACAAATCAAATAAGTTAACCTGAAAGCTGGGATTATGTCGGCTCTGAACAAAGCGATCCCACGTCGCCTTGTCAAGAAACGGATACACCTCAAGTGGGTTCTTTTTACTTTTTGGATTGAATACATAGTATCTGCCCAGGTCGGCCTTAAAAGCCCTCCAACGCTCTCCAGCATACTTTAGTAAACGCTTCTTCAGAACGTACGTATCCGGTATGTCAAATGCCAACTACATTAAGACCAAAAGAATTAACAAATTACTGTATGATATTATTAAGATAAAAATAAAGTAGATACAGACAAACACAAGACGTAGAAGTATAGATACCAGAATACTCTCCCATATCTGTTCCTTCACGTCTGCCGGTACATCTCTCCACCTATCAATGAGTATACTGGGCCTGTTCCTAGCAAGGGTCGCCACAAAACTGTTAAACTGATCTGCCATTGGCCCAATAGGATTGAGGTTATTATCAAAGTCTACTCTTATCCTTTGATTTGACCCACGGTTGGCAGTCAAATTCCTCATCCGTCTGGCACGTCTACCCTTTCTACCAGTAGACGGGGTCTCTGACCCGCTGCATGAAGGAGGGATATCCTCACGATCAGCCATGTATACCTGTTTAAACACAAAAAAAAACTTGTTAGTATGTTAGGATAAATATCAAACATAACTTATAAATATCGATCAACGTACATAAACATAACTTATAAATATCAACGTAAACATATAATATGCCAAACTTGATGGTAATATCAAACTAAACTTACTTTGTGGTCAATTAGTAAAGTTCTCCCATAACCCTTCTTGGTGATCATTACGAGAAGCATGTACATATATTTTAACAATAGAAGACCATGAAAACACATATTTTAATTCCCACCACAGCATGACTAAGGCTCACAGGGATAAACACTTTGTTAACAATGGGCCCAAAAAAATGCATTCTAGAGAAAACAAATTTGCAGCCAACAATTCTACTAACTCACAATGTTAACATCCCTTAATGGCTTAATTTAACTTTTGTTCTCAGTATAAAGGAGGAAACAATTAAAAGTGCAGTAGAACCAATGTCATTGCAATATAAACAATACAAAGAAAGCCTCACTTCTCTGTTTTCGTTGAGTTCAGTAAAACCCATTTTTTATTATCACTTCATAACACTAAAAACCTATAAGCATCTAATCAAAGTGGCACATGCATGCTGGTTCATATTTGACACATCGTGACCAATCTCTTTGCTTTAACAAAAGGTTGCAAATTGGAAATGAGCAAGTGAAATCATCATTTTTACAAGCATTTAACATGTTCTATCTATACTACACTAAACCACTTTTAAACAGAATAAGCTTTTTGCTAGTAACGTATGCATAAATCAGACACCACACCAACAAAGATTACACACCTGAACATTACTTTTCGATTACGAATGTGAATACTTGAACCAGAATGTCTTGTTGCAATTAGAAATTCAAATATCAGGAGTTCACATACCAATGAGTATTGCTGCAAACGATGTGATCAATTTGACATAACATTCTCACACACATTTAAGCAAACATATGACAAGCAACCCAATTCTAGAATTCCATCAATCATCGAGAATAACAGAACCCATAAAGCTACTAAAAACCGGAAAGAGAAATCGAGAGCAAAGCGATGCATGGAAGATAACACTTTAACCACTCAGGCTTTTCATCGAACATTTCATCTCCAAGAGTTTGAATACAACTAAATCCATTGAATCGATTAAAGCTGAATATTACTAAGTTGTCAACAACAGTGCAAACAAACAACAGCAATAAAGGAAGATGGATGTTAGTTACCTCTTAAATGGTCTCCCTCTCTTGCACGCTAATGGGGCGAGTGAGTGTGTGTGACCTGTTTTCGTGGCAATGGAGGTGAGGAATGGGGTTTTCTGGGAGGGACAGTGAGCACAGGCATGCAAGATGAACTTCGAGGAGAGAGCCGCGCATTAGCAGAGAAAGAATGGGAGTGTTAGCGGTGGCAGCGGTAGGGTTGGAGACAAGGGATGAACTTCGAGTTGGGAGGCCGCGCGTTAGCAGAAGGAGGGAGTGTTTTCTGTTTTAGGGTTCATAAACTGAAGAATGGGATAGGGCGCGGAACAGAAGGAGGGAATGATAAAAATTATGAATATTACACATCGGTTATGCTTAAAACCGATGTGGTTAACCATATTATACACATCGATTAAGCTAAAACCGATGTGTAAAAATTAAACTTTTAACTTCTGATTTTTTTTTTAATTTTATACATCGGTTACTAAAACCGATGTGTAAAAGTAAAATTTTAATTTCTATTTTTTTTTCTTTATAATTTTATACATCGGTTAATTAGAAACCGATGTGGTTAATTACTATTTTACACATCGGTTCATGTAGAATCGATGTTGAATGTTAAAAATTATGACTTTAATTTTTTTTTATTTTAATTTTAAACATCGGTTAGAAATAACCGATGTGGAAAGGTTTTACACATCGGTTATTCTCTAAACCGATGTGTAATATTTTGATTTTAATTTCAAAAATGCCACCGCCTCGTTTTACACATCGGTTTTTAAGAAACCGATGTGTAAACTCCAATGTAGAATTCCTTTTCTACACTAGTGCTTATAGGTACCCAAACTCCCTTCTATCCAACCCACCAAAATTTCAAAAAGGTTTTAGTAGTGAATTTGTTCTAATCCCCACAAATAACTCAGGACAGAACAATAATTACATTGCTTAAGCATGAACTAGGTACGTTTATTGAACCAGAAACAAATATGAATGGAGAAGTCACGGGTGTGTTGAACTTAATAGGTTAAGATAATCTTTTAGTCCTTATACGTGACACTGATTTTCAACTTGATCCTTATACGTAAAAAGTTATTAATTTGGTCCCTATACGTGTCTTGGTTTTCAATTTAGTGATTTAGTCCTCACCGCAAATTGGTCCCTGTATAAAAGGACCAAATTGCAAATTATTGTCACATGTAGGGACCAATTCAACAAAAAAAATTTAAAATCGATCCCTACATATGACAATTATTTTCAATTTGGTCCCTATATGTGATAATAATTTACAATTTGGTCCCTCTTATATAGGAACCGATTAGCGGCGATGACCAAATTGAAAATCAGTGTCACATATGAGGATCAAATTAAAAATCAGTATCATGTATAGGGACAAAAATTATTTTAACCTACTTAATAATACTAATTAGATATACAATATATACATGGAACTCACCTCCACCTGTACATTATGTAAACCATTGCCTTAAGAAAGAAGGCATTGATTAATGATTATTTCCCTCTCCATTGCAACTGTCAAAGACTAAAAATCAAATAGAATGCAGAGACATTATTTGGATAGTTTCCAAGAAAGTGCCGACCAGTATTGCTTTTTAGAGAACAGGAAGAAAGGGTAACTTTCCACGGAGCTAACGAGAAAGATAATATCCAAAGGAAGTTTCCAGTCATGTGGTTTCAAATGATCAAATGCAGTTTGTAATTTAAGGTGACTCAACTGGTTTGAACTAATAGTATAAGATGTTAAAAGAATTGGAGGTCCAGAATTCAAATCCTAACAAGAGATACTAATATTTGTCAATAAAAAAAATGCTTGTAACTTGTCTTTAATGAATGTTGTTTTATGGCACTTTTTTTTTGAACTCATGTCAATGCCATGGCTCCTTCCTTTTAGACTTTAGAAAGTTCAAGCTTTCCGGAACTACTTCCACTTTTCAGTGCTTTTTTGCTGCTCAACTCTTCATGATACCCTGCTGAAACCAATCTTGACACTTCTTCATATCCCTTTTTGGGTTACACTTGTAGACTTAATTATTATTTCCTCCCTCATGTAAGAAGACATCAGCCTTATAGCACAAATTAGTGCAAATGCATGAACCGACTTAGTGGAATCAATATGGCTCCCTCATTTTCTTTTGTGACATGAGAAAGAACAGCCCGAAAGTTTATAATTTATATGCTTGAAACTTTGAAAGGTGTAACATTTTTTGTTTCACTTTCACAACTTAATTGTCATTTGAACTAGGTGACTTGTGTTGCATTATTAGAAAGAAAGACTTCAGTAAAGTGATTTCTCTGTTGGATGGGGAAAGAAACTCAATATCTTAGTGTGTGTTTGGATGAGAGTTTGACAAAAGTGATTTTGGATGGAATTGATTTTGTAGAATTGATTTTAATACAATTGAGTTTGAAGTAAAGTGATTTATGTTTGGATGTTTTTTCTTTGAAAGCAAGTTTGATGTAAAACTTAGTATAATTTTTCAATCCAAAAGCAGAAGCTACTCTAAGCTGCTTCTGATAGAATCAATTCTGGATGTAAAATTGCTTTCACAAACATGTTACCAAACACTTCTTTTTTTACAAGAATCACGTTTGACAGGTGCAGAAGCACTTCTGATACCTCCAGAAGTGAAACCAAACACACACTTAGTGTTTGTGAATTATGTTAGTCCTCTTGGTCATAATCTTCTTTGATGACACAAATTATTTTCTTTTTCATTTGTCCTTCCTCACTTTGTTTGCGAGTCATACATAAGAAACATTCCTCTTCAATGATTAATAACAACTCTAATTTGGATAACCTGCCTAATCCTTCTCTAGTCACCATATAAAAACTACAAAGAAGAGAAAGGAAACGAATTGGTAAAGAATGTCTTCTACGGTTTTCTTAATGAGAAAGAAAGAAGTGAAGTGGCTGGTACCTACTTCTAGAATCTTGGCTAGTTGGCTTTAATTAATTGAATAGTGTGTCCCAATTTGACAAATTTGGGAGAACTTCCAGCTTCGATCAACATTGATGTTGAAAAAACCTAGTTAAGCTGAGTACTTTAATCACGTTGTCCCTCTATTAAAATGGTCGTTCCTTCACTTTTAACATAGCTAAGATTAAAGAAAAATTGATATACCTTTCTTGGAAAGACGCATCTTAGATTACCCACTTAAAAGACGCTTCAAAATGCCAAAAATTATCTATCAAACTGGTTCTTGATACAAAAGGATAGCATCCCAAGTTTGTGATGCACTCCATTAGCCCAAATTGTGCAACTAGTGCCAATGGCTTTCCACTTGACATTTACCATGTATAATAGAAGAAATTAAGACATCTCCCACGAGAGTTTCTTAGAAAATAAGAAGCGGTTCTTAACGGCAGCATCATTAAAATATCAGTTACATGACACATAATTGTAAGCACCACTAGAAACAACCGGTTTTTATAAAAATATCCTAACTTTTTAGAATTATATATTTAGGTGAAGAGTTATTTAAGGTCGTAGAAAATTAAAAATTGATAATTTGACATATAAAATCATTAAAAAATAAGTTAAGCAATTTCAACAAATTGCATAATATTAGAAAATGGTTATGCTATGATGTTAACTACTGATGTTCATTTATTACGCTTTTTTCTCTTTTTTAAAAATTAATCACTAAGATTCTCTTTGACAAAAAGTCTTCCTCGTGAGTACAAAAGTTTTTTTTCTTAGAAGTAGACGTATATGTCAAAAAACGCATGAAGATTTTTTTGACTAGTTTATGGAGATTTTAATCATACAGTAATTAGTATATGAAAATAATATAATGTCAAGTTATTGTCAAAAAAAAAAATTATAATGTCAAGTTACGTTGAAATTCAATTATATTTTAATGACGAAAATGGTATACTTTTAAAATTTTTCGGATAAAAGTTTAACTTGAATTTTCGGATAATTTTATATTTGAAGAGGTATCACCAACACACGCTTTAACATTTTTTTCTATGCAATCTCAATAGACAATTATAAACACGAGAAGGGGGCTGAATTATGTTTATCAGAAATTAAAACAAAGTTGAAAATTTTTTGCACACAGAAGCTAGGTTCATATAAGTGTGAAAAACATTATACAGACAGGTGACCTGTCTGGTGTGTTTTTAATAGAAAAACACACAAGCATACAACTTGAAAACAAGTTTGATATTAACACTTTAACCCCTTTGGTTAAACAACAGATAATATAATCAAAGCAACTAAAGAGTTTAAGGGAAGAGAGATAAACACAGTGATTTGTCCTAGTTCACCCTTTAACAACCAAGGCTACGTCCAGTCCTTGGCAGCACCAAGTTTTCTCCACTATAACTGATCATGTTACAGACTCTAAGTATTATTTGCATACGTAGCCTCTCCAGGCTCCAAGACAAGTCACTACAAGAATAAGGTGAATTAGCGACGGAAATTTTGCGACGGTCTCAAAACCGTCGCTAATTTTATGTTTTGCGACGGCTGAAGCCGTCGCAAATGGTAGAGGAAATTACTGACGGAAGTTCCGTCGCAAATCTGTCAGTAACGTTCCCGCCATTTTACGCGAAATGTTGGCGCCAATTTGCGACGGGCATGGCCGTCGCTAATGTGCGACGGATGGTAATTTTGCGACGGTCATTCCACGGTTTGCGGCGGAATCGTAATTTGCGGCGGCCTGGCCGTCGCTAATATTAAAAGGCCGTCGCTAATTTCCAATATGTAACTCGAACGGTTTTCTTCCTCCCTCGCTTGTCTTCTTCGACGCAAGCTTGTTTCCCTCGCTTTTCTTCACCGATTGTGTGTGTTTGTGAATGCGGATGTACATGTAGGTCTTCAACATTAACCTAGGTTTCAAAAATGCGACAACGCCAACGACGAGGTATTTCATTTCTCGTTTTTGAATTCTTTTTCTTTTATTTTATTTTTGTTTGTTCACGAGTAATCTGTTTGGATTGTGGCATACTTGGCATTGCACTGTAGCGGCCTTCATGGCGAGCGAAACAGGTTCTAAAATTGGGTTCAGCCGCAGCAAGTCCAAAGCGCAATTTAACGAGGTATAAGAAGCTTGAAATTTCTTCCACTTTAATTTCTGGCTATCTCTAGTGCTTGTAACCTACCTGGACTTTCTGTTCGGGAAGAAAAAGAAGCACGGAGGATACGCAGGGTATTGGCAAATAGAGAGTCGACTAGGCAGACAATTCGCCGTAGGCGGGGTATTTACATAGGCAGACAATTCTTGAAGCATCCTTGTCGGTAATGAACCTAAATGTGTGTGGTTATGTGACCTGAAGCTAATGTGGTTAAGCATGTACTTTTTCATAGTGGGGAAAACAGTAACATGTACTGAGAGTCAGCAAAGAAGCATAGAAACTTAGTTTTAAAACATTTGATGTCTCTTCCTTGTCCCATAATACAGAAGTTGATAAATCCACCGTCTGCGACCCAAATGTGAGTAATGCATTGCCATTCTCATTTTGGAATAAATGCAGTCTTTGGTTGTTTGTTATTTTCAAAAAGCTTAATGTTCATCTTTTGAAGTGCTTAAACGTCTATAAAAGAAAACAAAACCTTGTATTATTTTGAAGTGTCTAATTGTTCTCGCAGATTGGTTTCTCATTGAAATATTGACAAGTTCCTTTTTCTGTTTCTTTTGAAATTATTTCGGGCTCTGTGCGAGGAGTTAACCGAAAAAGCTGCCAATTTAGTGCTTGGAGAATCAAAAGCTAAAGGGGGTATGGTACTATCACCTAGTTATTCTTAAGCCACCATTTATGACCTCCTTTCCCACTTTGCCTTCCTTTTTATTCTTTGTGCTTATTTGGGCGAGGCATCTAATTAAGACAATGATTGCTTCTCAATTCATTTTTCCTCTTTGATGTTTATCTTATCATCAACTCATATTTTGTGACATTTCTGGTGAAAAGGAGAAAGAGGTGGCTTTGAAACAGATATCAATCTTTGGAGACTACAAATAAGCACTTAAAGGCATGCACCATTTAATCCCATTGCTATTCCATCAAATGTTTCGTGCCATGTTCTTCCGAGTCCGACTCATCTCACAAGCAAACTAATCCGATACAAAATCTTTTTTTTTAAATTACTTACTTCCATATTGTGCATTTCTGCCACTTGTTTGTAGGGGCATGCCATTCGTATTTTGCCCATTCGTATTTCACTTTTTATTCAAAATGGCTATAATGAACTTTTTTTTTTTTAATCCTTAGAACCCCAATGTAGAGTATCTAATCCTTAGTGAAGTGGAAAATGTTCAATGGATTGGAATAAGTTTCAACTAATTGGGCAAGTTTGTTCTTTTGTTTTTCTATGTTTTGGGCAGCCATTATTGCAAGAGATAGAGTGGATAATGCTTTGAAAGATTTGGCTATTGGCCTATTGTGATAAAGCAAAGAAGAAGAAGCCATCGAAGCTATTAAATCACTTCAAAGTAGATACTCAGATCAAGCCCAAGAATTTCTTGATAATATTCTCTTGGATCTTTACAAGGTCATTCACTGAACACCAAATTTTTATCTGTTCATATACACTAGTCCTTGCATCACTAGCAATACCGATTATTAATCAAGCATATTACTTAAATGCCAAGCCATATTATAATTTATAAGCATATTTCTTTTTGGTTCACATGCTGAAATTTGTATCGGACACTGGAACTTTTAAAGTTGGTACTGTATGGCAACTTTATTTTGATCATAGTTGCTTTTGCAGGCAAGAGCTCTTATCTCAAGACTGATCAAGAAAAGAATAATGCAATTTCAACAAAATAGCAAGCACCATCGAGAACTGGTGAGGATTTACAAAATATATAACTTTTGTCCACCATCTGTATAATCTATATTTTTTTTTTTGTTGGTGACGGACAATTTTTAAACTAAACATTAGTTCCCTTGATGGACTATTACCTCTCCTTAAGGGTATTATAGTTCTAAATCCAACGAGGGAAATCGTTAAGAGAAAAATAGGAACTTGGTTCATGACTCGAGGCAGGTTGGTTTGTTGAGATTACTTGGAAATACTTGCTTCTTCTCCTTTTAACATAAAAGGGACTTTCTTTCAAATTTTATTGGATGAGAATGATTCTGTTTTTGGTTATTGTGGCGAGATATGCCTTGATTTTTATTCTAGTTTTTTCATCTGTCTCTCGAAAATCATGTAATGTTCTTGCTAATTATTTATTTTGAAAGCCTGCTCAACAAAGTAGTAACTAAAAGCAAATGATGTTCTCGTGATGATGTGGAGAAAATGTAACAGCTTTTTATCAAAGTAACTTTAGGAGAGGGATTTTGCTTGAATAGAATTCATACTCTTTTGTTTCTTTCTAAAAATATTTTTTAGGGTGTTCAATCAGTCCAATTATTTTCATGATATTGTGTAGTATTTGGTACTAGGGAAAATGATGAACATCGATTTTCAGCTCCAGCATGTGAGTTTTAGTTACAGGACCATTTTGAAGGACATGGTTGGCATTTGTGCTTCATGTGGTTTCATATTAATTCAATAACTTACATATTTAACCTGAGATTGTGTTGATTTTTGGTTTTGGCACCTTGCATTGTGGAATCAGATTTTTTGGTTAGTTTTTTTTTTTTGTTTGTTGATAAGCCAACAATTCATTAATGGAGAGCACAAGAGGTACTCAAAACCCCATACAATGAAGCTAAAACACTATATATGAAACATAAACAGCCAAAGGAACCAAAAATGGAACCAAAGGACCACAACAGACAAGCACATGAACTGGCGGACCTACGGTTTTTACAGGATATGAGAAACAATAACATAAGCTCAAATCCAATGGAAAAACTGCACCTCCAAACCTGTCCACGCAGAATCTGCAGTGTGGAATTTAAATCCTAGCAGATTCTAAACAAAAAACAGGATCAATACACCAACCATTGTATGTAAAGCAACTATCCTTCACTAATGCTTTGCACCAAGTCCATAATCTAACTCTAATAAGTTCAATGACCTTTTCAAAATCTGCGGTTTGCTGATTGAACAATATGTCATTCTCGTGAAGCCGATTGACCATATTAGCCATTCATAAATTAAAATGATTAAAAGTGATTTCATTTAAGGAATCACTTTTAATCATTTTGAATGCTTAGAACTTAGATTAGTATTTAACTATTCAAGTTATATTGGATTGAATGTTTGTGACAAATACAATGGATTTTGAGTATTAATTATGAACATGTCTTTAATTTTATGTATTTTTCTATTTTTGAGTATTTATATGTGTATAATATAAATTATTTATAATGTTTTCTAATCTTTGCTATAATATCCTAGCTATTTTAATTATTTACATTATAAGTTTTATTAAATTGAAAACCTCTATTCATATAAATGATATATAAGTTTTATTAAATTGAAAACCTCTATTCATATTTATATTTATGATTATATTCAATTTTCTGTTGGGCAGGTTCTTGATTTGTGAAAGTTATATACATTTCTAGTTGTGCTAGTGTTGCTCTCATTCTAATTGGTAAGTGATTTTAATTACTTTTTCCTTGTGGTTTAATGTAGTCTATTAAGTGGTTACTATTGATGCTGTCTTTGCTCTTTAAAAATGAACTATTATGTAACATTAACAAATAAGATAAATGAGGAAAAACATGAGCATGATAAGAATATTACCCAATCACCTATGCATGTAACCAGACAATTTTTTTATGCTTGTGCTATCGTTTATAAACTACACCATGATCTTTGTTTTTCCTTATTCACTATATGGTTAGTAGCTTGCAATAAACTATGTGATAAATTATATAGACAATGACTATCCTATTTGGTTTATTTTTCTTTCATTGCTATCAAACCATTGCTCGATTTAATGGCAATGCAAGTGTATGTTGTATTTTTTTTTATGATAAATAATGTGTGAATGTGATGCTCTCTTGAATATAACCGTTGAATTTAATTTTTGAAGAGGATACTTCCTCTATTTGGAATTTCATTATAGTTATCTTTTTTTTGGCGCAAATGCAGAGGATGGAATTTGTTCCTTTGAATCGTACTTGGATGTATGATAGGGTTTATCCGCGTAGAGGGGGTTAAAACAATCTTTCTTAGATGGTGTTGAAGAATTTATTACCAAGGCAAGTCAGCAGGATACTTATAACAATGGGGGGTTGATTAGATGTCCTTGTATGAAGTGTGACTGTACCCGAATTAAGAATGTAGACGATGTGAGGGTCGACCTGTATAAAGTTGGGTTTAGGCCTAATTACTGGATTTGGACAAATCATGGAGAAGAAATGCCGCAATTTGATTTTGGCATTGACCAGAATTGCACAGGTGGTTCAAGTAGTGGTGCAGAAGTTGGATATGGAGATCATATTGTTTCCATGGAGGAGATGGTGTGTGACGCTCTTATGATGTCCGGGTCGTTTGAGTCCAATAATACAGAAGAGCCTCCTAATGCAGATGCACAAAAATTTTATAATCTCCTAACAGAGGCAAATAAGCCTTTGTGGGAAGGGGGGGGACGCATGGGAAGCTTGCATGCCCGCATTGTATGGAGCATACGAAGGCATTTACCTTAAAATACGGGGGGAAGTCGTCCTGGTTTGATTCCCATCGCAGGTTCTTACCGAACGATCATCAATTTAGAAGGAATAAGAATGCCTTCAAGAAGGGGGCTGTTGAAATGGATGGACCGCCTCCGAGGTTAACACCAGAACAAATTTGGATAAGAATCAGGGACTTGCCAAAAGTGATCAAGTCGGGGTTTCCAAATTAGATGGTTACGAGCGTGGCATAATTGGACAAAGAGGAGTATTTTTTTGGATCTTCCTTATTGGAAAGATAATTTATTGAGGCACAATCTTGATGTAATGCACATTGAAAAAAATTTCTTTGACAACATTTTCAACACTTGATGAACGTGCATGGCAAGACCAAAGACAACGATAAGGCTAGAATGGACTTACGGTTTGTATCTGCAGAGACCGGATTTGGAGCCGAGACATCGGGGATAATGGGAAGATGTACAAGCCAAAGGCCAATTATACTTTGACTATCCAGGAAGCAAGGTTAGTTTGCCAATGGATAAAGGGGCTCGGGATGCCCGATGGTTATTCTTCTAACTTGGCAAGATGTCTTGATGTTATAAAAGGCAAGTTGCATGGGATGAAAAGCCATGATTGTCATGTGTTTATGGAGTGCTTACTTCCTATCGCCTTGATTCGTTGCCCCCATGTTTTGAATGCCCTTACCGAAATAAGTCAATTCTTCAAGGACTTGTGTTCTCGCAACTTTAAGGGAAGGCGATTTGACCAGGATGGAACAAAACATTCCACTAATTTTGTGCAAGCTGGAGAGAATATTCCCCCTGGCTTCTTTGATTCAATGGAGCATCTTCCGATTCATCTTGCATATGAAGCAAGACTTGGTGGTCCAGTTCAATATAGGTGGATGTATCCATTTGAAAGGTAATTTAAGTATCACAGTTATTGATCTTATTTCATGCATATTAGTTAATTAATAATAACCTCGTCATTTTTTAATAGATTCATGGGCGAGTCAAAACGATCGGTGAAAAATAAGGCTAGGGTTGAAGGTTCGATATGTGCGTCTTACTTACACCGTGAGACAATTCATTTCTGCTCTCATTATTTCAAACACATGGTTTTGTCTCCAACAACTAGAAGGAACGAAACGGAAAATGAAAGTGGAAGACTACCTGGAACCTTATCAATTTTTTGTCTTCCCTGTCGTCATTCCGAAAGGAGTTGACACATTATTTAACGGAGGCGAGTGGAACTCAGCTCATGTTCATGTATTGATCAATTGCGCCGAGGTTAAACCATACCATGAGTAAGTATGAGCTTATAATTTTTATTCCTTCGATAGCATATGTCAATTTTCATTGATGTTATCCATATATGTTCAGTTCATTCTTGTCTTCTCGTGATGCATCTGCTCGTACTCATGAAGATTTTCCAAAATGGTTTAAGCAACAAGTAAGTATCTCCCCATTTATCATTCTCGTTATTCACTATAATGTATGCGGATAAAAACATATGTCGTTAAACTTTGTGAATAGGTTTACAATGAGGCACCTCTTGTCATTAATCAACATTTACTGAAACTTGGCTGACGGTCCTCGACACAAGTCAAAGAATGGCACACATACTTCGTGAATGGGTACAAATTTCATACTCAATCATGGACGGAAGACAAAACAACAATAAATAGTGGTGTTTACGTAAAGGGTGAGCCAGGCGGAGTTGCAGATGACTTTTATGGTGTCATACAACACATATATGAGTTGTCATATCGTTATTTAGACTACCCTAAGAGAATAGTGTTGTTTTATTGTAATTGGTTCGATCCATCTAGTAGAGGCACTAATTTGAATAAAAAATATAATATTGTGGACATCCAAATGAGTAGAAGATATCATATGTTTGATCCGTTTATCATGGCACATAATGTGAGACAAGTATATTACGTTCCTTATCCAGCAACTCAAACAGAAAAACGAGGTTGGTGTGTTGCAATCAAGACAAAACCAAGGGGTCGCATTGAAATAGATGTTTCGAGTTGGATGAGCCATATCAAACGGATGAAATGTCACGTGCAAATGAGGTCATTGAAGTAGAACCAATCTCATGTTTACAAGACACACAAGTTGTAGGGGAAGAAGTGGATACCTCCAGCTTGACATCAAATCAAGTCATTCCGGATGAAGATGTTGAAGAAGCGAGAATCAACAGAAGATGAAGAAGATGAAGATGGCTATGAATATGACACTAGCTCAAATTCGACTAACAAATACTTTATTTATTTTAGTGATGTATTTTGTATTAGGTAGTATTGTCATTGTCATAACTTTAAGTTCATTATGATTAGCATCATTTTCCATTATTTACAAATGTGTGTTTGTGCTTACTTTAAGTTAATTATTATCACCATCATTTTCCATTATTTACAAATGTGTGTTTGTGCTTACTTTAAGTTAATTATTATCACCATCATTTTCCATTATTTACAAATGTGTGTTTGTGCTTACTTTAAGTTAATTATTATCACCATCAATTTCCATTATTTGCAAATTTGTGTTTTGGTTACTTTTAATTAATTATTATTAGCATCATTTTTCACTATAGACATGGTCGATGGTAAGGGAAAGGGTAAGGCACCTGGCTGGAGGGGCACGTCGTCGTGGTCGACCTCGCTTTGTGACACGGACAGTCGATGACGGATTCGTGTCCCTCCCATCTACATCTGTTACACTACGCCCACCGCCCACACCCATGCCTCCACATGATATGGCACCGGCACCCCCACCTGTTGCTCCAGCCCACTCGGTTCATGGACACCTCCATTGGGATCACGATGATGCCCACCCCGAGGATTCCGACTGGACCCATGCGGACAATTCCAGGACAACCGGATGCATCGGGGGTAGATTTACCCATGGACGGTGATCATCGGCCTCATGGTGATGACGAGGAGACTTATGGATATTCCTCGCCTATATCATCGAGATGATGAGGAGATCGAGGTTATGTCAGATGGCCGAGTTATTGTTACCCCGACCGGTAAAGGGTAAGAAAGATCTCAAATATTGTTATTTTATTGTTGATTGCAGATTTTATATGTATGTGTATTGATTGTTCTCATGTTCTATTGATAAGGTTCCTTCCGTCGAGAAAATCTGCAGAGGCCGTCACGTATGCGATTACATCTCGGTTTGATCGGGCCTGGAAGCATTGGAGTGAGCTTGAGGATCGGGGATCGGGATCGATTCTTTGCGGCTTTTAAGGTATTTTGTACTTTTGAATTTACTTCCATTTTTTAGTTACTTTTAATGTTTCTTTAGTTTATTATTATCCTAAAAATATTATATTCTCCTTATTTACTGAGGAGAAGGCTGCTTGGAGAGTAGAGCATTCCGCTGATGTAGAGATAATTTTTCATCAAAAAGCGAGCAAACGCCTCTCCGGAGTTGTTGACTAGATATCGGAAAAAGGGACGGCGTCCAAAATGGTGTTTCCCACCCATTTGGGAGGAGCTATGTGCTTACTTGGGCTACACCTGAATTTAAGAAAAAATCCGCCCGTGCAAAGCTCAACAGGGGCCTCGGAAAAGGGTGGGAGCCACACTGCTGGCGGCGACATCGCAATCGGGAGCATGCTCGACGCCTTGTAAGTTCCAACATCATATTTTGTTAATTCATTAGATGTCCGGCTATTAAGGTAGTGTAACTTCAAATATGAACAAGTTTTTTTTTGGTGCAGGCTAGGGAGCTTGGCCGTAGCGTCAAGCCTGGTTGAGCTTCATGCCCGAACTCATACTAGGAAGCGGTACCATGAGTATGTAGATGAGCGTTCTAGACGCACTCGTGTGATTTACATGTCTCTTTGTTGGAAATTATTTTTATTTTATATTTAATAATTATGGTCATTTTGTATGATTATGTGTATCAATTTTAATGACAGGAGGACTATCGTGATAAGTTATCTCGGAGTTCGGTCTCGGGCGACCTCATCTTCCCCTTCTTCCACCACACTTGACCCGCAGGTGGAAGCCCAATTGGAGTTGCGAGCATGGGTCGATGTTGTTTGGCGGTAAGAACAAGGGTCGCATATATGGTATGGGAGACCTAGCTGCAGTAACTATCGACGCGGGTGCTCCAAAGCATCTTCACTCAGCAGAGTCGAGCATCGTCCAAGATTAGGCCTCGCCGATCTCATGAGTCTCGAGAGATGGTAAAGATGCGACGGCAACTCGGCAACTCGAGGATGAGATCAATCGACACCGCTTACTCAACAAACACAGATGATGGAGCAGATAGAGATGATGGCAACTACACAGAGAGAGCTCATGTTGCGTTTAGGAACCAAGCACCCCTCACCCACAATCGCGGCAGGACCAACACCTTCACGGCACCCTCACCGACCCACGCCTGCCCACCACCGTCCCGGCTGAGGGTCATCAGCATACCAGTGACGAGGATGATCAATCCTTTTCAGATTTGTTACTGCGGGGCTATAGAGAGGGTTATTAGTTTTTTTGATATTATATTTTATTTTGTATGATACACTCTGTCAAAACAATTTGCTTTTATTTATGAATTTTATTTATTGTTTAAAATTATTATTCATTTATCATAATATAGTCTAAATTCTAATTAATATACAAAATAACTAATGTTTATATTAATTTTGAATTTTATATTAAATATTAAATAATTATTTAAAAATACTTTATATTTTAAATAATTAATTAATAAAAAATTACTTTATTAAATTATTTAGTTTTATAAAAATGTGTAGCAATTTGCGACGGCTATTCCGTCGCTAATTTACGTTGATTTGCGACGGTTAGGCCGTCGCTAATTTACGTTGATTTGCGACGGCTAAGCCGTCCGCTAATTTCTCAAAATTTCGCGACGCTAAGCCGCCGCAAAATCAACATAATTTAGCGACGGAATAAGCCGTCGCTAATTAGCGACGGTCATTTAAAAAACCGTCAGAAACCTTTTGCGACGACCTAACTTGTGACGGATTTATGGCCGTCGCAAATCCGTCAGAAACATGTGTTTTGCGACGGATTTAAGCTTTTTGCGACGGCCTTTGGCCCTCGCTAAATTCATTTTTTCTTGTAGTGAGTATTCTTTGCCCATCTAATCTCTTCAAACTCACTCAGGTTTGTTTGAGAAAAAGGTGAGTAATTAATACAACAAGCAGTTATTTCACTAATACCCAGATGAGTGAATTAAATAAGCTTAGAAAGATTATATACTCACTCCAAATGATTGAAGAATACATATTGAAAGAATGAAGAATTGAATGCACGGAGTAATGACTCTTTAATGCTATGTGTTCTCTATCTTCATCTTTAATGACTTCTGTATTTATAGCCTTCAAACATTTAAGATCCGTTAGAGGCATTCATTCAAATTTTGGCTTCAAGCAAAGCTCTATTAAATGCAATAAAGTCGTGCTGGGCAGTTATTAATGCAATAAGAATGTTGGTTGTACTCTAACCCGGAAGATCGGGGCTTTATGCTTTGTGCAACAGCCAAATCAAAGTTGTGCAGGTTGCTTATGTACTTTGCAGAGCACATTTCCCTTTTCATATAATAACCAATAGTACTAGGTAATAAAGCATGTTGGAAACATTTTTTAACCGGACTTCGTTTCTGAGCTGCTAGGTTGCTTGTGAGTATAACCTTCTCACTTTCTTGATAAGCGTGAGAGAGAAAGCTTCAGAAACTTCTGCATGATGGGACAACTCTAAAAAATTCTTTGTACTTGTGTTCCTCATCAAAAAACCATAGACGAGTGTGAGAGCTTCCCATAGACATGTTGAATCTTCAACGCAGACAATCAACAACCTAGTTAATAGACAGGTTGACTTTTACTCTATATACAGGTGGTCTTCTATGTGGGCAGACAGGTGATGACATATTCTTATTATTGTGATATGCATACTAGATAGATATGTTAACAACCAACATGAAGTTTAATTAAATCATTAACAAATGTTTAGTTTTTATCAAAACTTAGGACAAATGTACATCAGACATTTTAGAGATTTAACAGATCCTACTATTTTGAAAATAGGTCCCACTTAAATTTATAGGCACGGATGAGTTTCAACCAATAGTCTTTATTATAAAGAGAATTTAATTTAGAGAAATGATTTTTTTACATCTAAAATGGGACACCATATGGTATCTCTTTGTTTTTTTGGTATTATTGAGATGTATATATACAAAAGACGATAAAAAATAAGCAACAGATATAAATAAACATGTACGATATAATATATGGTATCTATATTTTGATGTTCAAATATCACAGCTCTTTAATTTATGCATAATTACAAACTCGAAACTGAGTATATCACATAATACATATTCCGTGAAAGATTTTTTTTTTTCATTTTTAATATATTAAAAAATCTTCTTTTCATAATAAAGATTTCTAAAAAATTTATAAAACAATTATATATTTTCTTTAACTTTTATTAATACAAATTATTTTAATTTTCTTACTAAAAATATCTTATCTTAATTACTTAAAGGACAAGTATTGGATATATCTTTAATTAAAAAAAAAAAGAGTATTGGATATATCTTTGTTCTTAAGACATTTATATATCTTTTATTTTTTATTTAATCCTATGGAAAACACAAGAATTTTAATTTCTTGCAATCTTTTTTGTTTATTATCATCATTTTATCCTTTTTTAATTTAAGGAACAAGGAAGTAAGCCCATCGTCAAACCATCTTCATTCTCCCTCTCCCTTTCTCTCTATCTCCATTATTGTAGGTAGAAGAAAAGAAATGCACACACAAACAAAGTAGTAGTAGAAGAAAAGAAATCAAACCCAGTCATTCATATTTAGATTTATACATACATATATAGATATAGAAAGAGAGAGTAAGAGAAAGAGGAAATGACGACAAGAGGAGCTAATAACCCACCACAACCAAACGGCGGAGACCCAAGACAACGACCACCGTCGGCGGCGCCGGCGGCAGGTCCCGCAGCACCACCGCCACCATCGTCTTATTCTTCCTCAAATGGTCACCCTCCTCCACAGTACCAGCACCCCCATTACTACCCAACGACGCCGCATCGTTCGTCTTCTTCAGCGTCCTTCAAAGGCTGCTGCTGCTGCCTCTTCCTCCTCTTCTCCTTCCTCGCCCTTCTGGTTCTCGCGGTGGTTCTCGTCATCATCCTCGCCGTGAAGCCCAAGAAGCCACAGTTCGATCTTCAACAAGTTGGGGTTCAGTATATGGGCATCACACCCTCCACCCCATCAATCTCCAACAACGACCCAACCACCGGAACCACCGCTTCCCTCTCCCTGACAATCCGCCTCCTCTTCACCGCCGTCAACCCCAACAAGGTGGGGATCAAGTACGGCGAGTCCAGGTTCACTGTCATGTACCGTGGAATCCCATTGGGCAAAGCTTCGGTCCCAGGATTCTACCAGCAAGCTCACAGCGTCAAAAACGTCGTCGCCACTATCTCCGTCGATCGCGTCAATTTGCTTCAGGCTGATGCCGCTGATTTGATCAGAGACGCTTCGCTCAACGACCGGGTCGAGCTTCGGGTCTTGGGTGATGTGGGTGCCAAGATCCGGGTCATGAACTTCGATTCTCCTGGTGTTCAGGTACTTCATTTTTCTTTTCTTTCTGGGCATTCCGTTTTTTTTTTCTATTCAATTTTTGATCTTTCGAATTGGGTCTTAGAATATTAGCATTGTTGGAAAACTTTGGAGGAGAACTTTCCCAAATTCAGCTTAGTTTCCTCACAATTTTTTTTTTACTTACTAATTAAGCTTAAATCTTGTTTGTGCATTTCACTTTGATTTTGTTATGGGATTGTGGGTTGTGGTTTCTGTGGTGTGGAGAGAGAGAAAGAGAAGAGAACGGTGGGTGGGTTGCTCCTGTAACTGCAAATTCCACTACCCTGTGTCGCACTATGCTTTTTCTTTACTTCTCTTCTTTGTCTTCTTTTTCTCCGTGGCTAACGTGCGCTGCTGAGGAGGTATTATCACTACTACTACAGTACCACGTTGGCTGTGATAACGTGCGCCGAAAGTTATTTTATTATCCTAATAATATTTTAAGAATTTTTTTTACACATAATATTTGTATATAAAAATAATATAATTTGTATCTTGGATACCAATAGTCTTGTTACTTCTTACCTCCCCATCACATCCGACTGGATGCGTTTTTGTATGTTTTCTTTTTGTTGCATTTTTGCGGTTTCTGCAGCATCACAGTAACATATTTTTGGGTAAATCTTTTGGGGAGTTCCTTTTCCACTTTCGTGTTTTACTGGTTCCTTTTGGTTTTGGGTTTATGTTTGTACCTTCTGTCATTGTTTGCGGATGAACACGTTTGTGAATGGAATTTTCATGTGTGCGGTCTTTATCCTTGTTTTTATTAACCTTAATAGGTTTTCACTCGTATGATCAATATCATACTGGATAATACTGATAAATTATTACTCCCTCCAGTCCTTATTTTCAATTTTACCCTTATTTAATATACTATTTACAAATTCCAAACAATACATTAATTATAGAATATTACAACAATTTATTAAAATTTGAAGGGATAACAATCAGCTTATTTCAATGTATTTTATTGGTATGTGTTTTAGGATTTTGCTGTCTTGTGACGAGAACTCGAGGGAGTATTTTTTTAGTTATTAAATTATTAACTGGTAGTCCTTAGTCCTTACAATCGAATTCTGGGCTGCCATTAATTGTGATTTTCTACTAAGTGCTTTCTTTTCACGCCCTTTTATGCATTTGTCTGGATACCATGGGGATACATTTCTATAGCCTCACTGTTGATTTTCACCCTGATTTGAGGACCTTCAGTCTTCACTGTGTTTTTTTTGGACATGATAACTACAGTGAAAACCTTAATAATTCAAAGGGTTCACATTGACATACTACTAATAGGGGTGCAATGGGAATTTCGGATGCAAAAAATACCGTCGTATTTGGGGCTGGAACATTGATGGATAGGGCCCAACTGTACCTATCCAATAATAAATGATTATAAAGTGCAAAGAAAATGATAAAATTGCTTGGTCCCACCAGTGTTGAACCCAGGTCGCCGGATTCAAAGTCCTTAGTACCAACCACTACCCCATGGAATCAACACACAGCTGAAGCTCGATAATGTTCGTTCTAATGTTTTTTTTTTTTTTTTTTTATATCAGTACTCTAATGTTTGTCGTTCCACAATGCTTTTATTTATCTTCGAAAAAGATTTTGGCTTTTTATATTTAAAAAATTTAAATGCGGCAGATGCAAATTTTTTGCCAGGTAGGGTGATGCAATATTGCATATTTGAGTTTTGACGAAATTGGTTTTGCAAATTCAGTCTTATATTGATAAAAGTAAGATTTTGATAGAATAAATATTATTTGGATCATATTTTGTTTTTTTGATAAGCATTATTTGGATCATATTAATCAAAATGACTTTTGGTATTTAATTATCAGATTAATCTTTGATGTTCGGGAGGAATTGAAAGCACTATTTAATTTTTGAAGAGAGCAGGAGTTCAATATTCATAATTGAGATTTGATGACCAGAGAATTTTGAAAAGTAAACATATGTGAGATTAAACTATGCATATTTTGATATGCAACCCTGGTGTAATTTTAATATTGAATTTAGAATAGACCAAAAATGAAGCTTACAAATGTCAAAATCGTTGCTGGCATTTCCTTTTCTTTTTAGGCGAAGAAAAAAGTGCTGGGCATGTGACTCAGCTGTTAGTGGTGCACATGGGGTGGGAGTGTGATGATGATAGCTAGGGTGAACATATGGATGTCCCCTTTTAACTTCTTGTTCTCCTCTTGCTTCCTTAATTACCATTTTTATCATCAAGCTTGGTTTGGTCAATATACTAACGTTCATGAATTGTACTGTGCAGGTTTCCGTGGATTGTGCCATAGTGATCAGTCCAAAAAAACAATCTCTGACTTACAAGCAGTGTGGATTCGATGGGTTAAGTGTTTAACGAGGGTATCAATCAATATCCTTATTTCCACTCAATACTTTCATTTCTTCGTTTAATTTGTGGAAGAAATGAAAAAGGAAAAGAGTGAGACAAGATTTGGGGTGGGGTATTAGAGGAGCGAGTTTAGAATGGTTATCAAAGGAGTTACAACAAATTATTAAACTGCAAAGCCAAGGGGGAAGGAAGGTTTTAGAAAGAGAGATCGAATTAGGGTATTATTTAACATTTTCTCAAAGAATTTTGCAGATATTATTTAATTGGCTGCTTCATTTGGAAGACAAAAATCTGCGGAACAACGTGTAAACTGTAAAGTAAAATTCATTCCGTGGGTGAGGCTTTTGTTAATTTGCTCCCTCCTCTCTCCTCCAACCTTTTTTTGTCCTTCACTTTTTTTTCTTTTCTTTTTTGGAAAGTGCATGAGAGATTTTTGCTCATTTGTTTATTAAAATTTCATTCAAGATCTGTCACGCGAACTTTTTCTTTTCTTTTCAAAATTTTAAATTAAACAGAAGAGCCCTCTTGGGGTAAGAAAACAATTTATGATTAATATGATGTCCTTCATTCGTGGATCTTAAGGCATTATACTAGACGAGGAGTATCAGCTTACAAATGCACCTTCAAATTTGGGTGTTTGTCCCATAAGCAAGTGGTTAGGGGTTCAATCCTTGACTTTTACACAGGGAGAAAACCTGGTTGGAAGATGTCAGTTTTTAAATATCGTCAAGTACCTCGAGGAATTAGTCTTCACAGTTGCACGTGGAGGATATCTTGAGAAACTAAAAAATAAAATAAAATTGGCTGTTTGGAAGGCACCACAAAATTGCAATTATGACAATTTCAGTGTATATAATTGTTCACTAATGTAATTTAAGTGCTTTTAAAAAGGCTTATGTTAAAAAAGAAATTTATGTTATATTTTTTAAAAATTAAGTTATTTAATGTATGGAAATATACTTGAAGCAACACTTCTAAAATCTATATGATCAGGATGGTTAAAGGTGAGAAATAAATGTTTTATTTTTCATAAAATTTCAAAATATGATGAGATATAATTAGGGATGATAATTTGGACCTATCCTATGGGTACCTGCAAAAAATATCCACAACGGATATGGTAAATACCCGTTTTATGAGTATGGATTCGGGTTTGGTTAATTACCCAAAGAAAAATGATCTGAGTGTGTACACACACACACACACATATATATATATATATATATATGAGGGCCACTGTGGATCATTTCACAAGAAGATGTTAGAGAAAACATTAAAGATACAGGTGAAGAAGCAAAAATTTCAGAAAATATCAGAGTATAAAATTTATTTTAAGAGAATATTTACTTTCACTATATGCCCGAAATCTTTAGGCGAAAATATTACAAAGATATTTGAAATGTTACTGAACTGACAAAGGTACGAGGCTCTTAAGAAAACTTGAGTAACTTCATAAAACTACAAGATTACAAAAGAGAGAGATTAGTAAGCTCTGAGAAAATAAGCGATGCTCTACAGCTGAGTCTTGGGACTTCTTATATAGAGGGGAGAAGTCTTCAGCTGAGGGGCGGATTCCAAACTTCTCAAATCCGGAAAAGCAGGTACTATTTTCTTTTTGACTTTGGCACCTACTCTCACTGTTGAGCATTTATTCTTGTCTGCCACGAGAGTGCTTTCGGCACAAGACAACAAACAACTTTTCTTTCTGAAAGTAGCATGGCACATGGGCGGCCACATTTGTGTCCAAAGGACGCTACTTTATTTTCTGAGTGGGAATTTTGAGCAGTATCTTGTCGGCCATCTTTTTATCCACGGAGGAGATGCGACAAAACTGATTTTGATTATTTTAATCAAAGAATCCTGCATCTGGGTCATTATTTTCCAGATAAGGATTATAGACAAAGTCTTCTCCTTCAGGTGCTGGATCTTCTGGTTCTTCATCTGATCCAACGGTAGAAATTGCTTCTATCAATTTCTTATTAAGTTCTTATGGAGAAGAAGCATCAAATTTTAAGGAATAAGGACTAGCTGGCTGAGACACTACCGAAGAGGCTGAACCAAATAATCCTTTATCTTTATTTCTTGCTGGAGAATTTGCTGGAGTGTTGGACTGAGGAAGTCTCCTCTTTTGCAGTCCATGTTTCTTCCAAGTCTCAAATTTGGAAATAACAAATTCTTCATTAAATTTGCGCCACCAAGATACAATGATGGAAGAGCAAATCCATTTTGAAAAAGGCTCAGGATAATGTACATGAACATCATAGTTGAAACGAAGTAACCATGATATTCCAAACTGTGCACAGAAATGCAACAATTTTATATGAGCCTGAATTTTTGGGGTTAGAGTTTTAAACTCTAAATATTTTGCATAGATAGAATTTGGGAAAATTTCAGCTGATAACCCAAATTTTACAAACCAGTCCATAAACCATGAAGGGTATATGGATTGATTGCTAACTATAATGAAATACCATAAATGTTTTGGATTGGGAATGTAAAGAATATATTCCCAAGCTTGCTGGTAATCAAAATAGTCATATATTGGCGGGTCAAATACCCGAGAAAATCTTTTGGGCTTTAAAGGATGTTGGCCCTAATCAGTCATGGTCAACACCTTTAAAATTTCGCATTGAGAATACGCCACTATTCCCTTTGCATTCTCATTTTCATTTTCAGTTATTTCAACAGATCCGGAATCTATTAAAATATACTGATAAAATTTTAGGGTTTTCTTGGATCCATTAGCATTAATCCAACCAAAACCTTCTGGCAAATATTTTGAGTATATATTCCAAGGTTCAGAAACACTTTTGGCTGGGTCACCCATTTCGGGCTCCAGAAGCAGTAACTGCTGACATTTTGGCTTGTATTTATGTTGAAGTGGTTCTCTTTCGAGTGGTTGGGTATTAGTAAGCTCTGAGAAAATAAGCGATTAATCAAGCTTTTGAAACCCCTATTCCGGTGCAACAGGAAGTACAGAGAGAGTCTCTGACTCTATCTGAGATTAATCAAGCTTTTGAAACACCCAATCAATTTTTTGTTTTAACAAAATTTATTGTTGATAAACAAAAAATTCAAAAGGATTTTCTGAATATCAAATTATGAGAAAATTAGAAGAAATGTCCCTGGCAGCTACTGCTTATAAGGCTCGTGGAAACAATGCCCTAAGTACTATCAAAATCCTTATCAATGGTTTCACTGGAAGCCTTAAAGGATGGTGGGACAACAATTTAAAAGAAAATGAGAGAAATGTTGTTTTCTCTTCCATCAAGACTGAAACTAGAATTGAAAATGGTCAACCTGTTGAATACCCTGTTGATCAACAAGTTGAAACTTTGATATTTGGAATATCTCAAGCATTTATTGGTGACACCAATACCTTTGCTGACAGGTCTCTTGAGATATTAAATAATTTATACTGTCCTACTCTTGGTGAGTTTCGATGGTATAAAGATAACTTTTTAACAAAAATTTATACTAGAACAGATTGTAGAGAAGCTTATTGGAAAGACAGATTTATATCAGGTCTTCCCAAAAACTTTGCTACAAAAGTTCGAACACGAATAAAATTGGAATACCCTAGCACTCCTTTGGAAGATTTAACCTATGGAAGGTTAATCTCTATCATAAACAAAACTGGTTTACAATTTTGCACTGATATCAAAATGCATAGACAAGCAAAATTTGAAAGCAAAACGAATAGTAAAGAATTAGGAAATTTTTGTGAACAATTTGGTTATGAGAAATTAACTCCTCCCTCTAAATAGAGAAGAGTTAATACTCAGAAATTTCAAAAACGATATACAAAGTATAAAAAATACAATAGAAAAGAAAAAGAAATTAAACCATATAAGAAAACACCAAGAAAATCTTATAAAAAACCCTATAATAAAGATTTTAAGAAAAATATAACTTGTTATAAGTGTGGTCATGTTGGTCACATGGCAAAAGAATGTAGAGTTAAACAAAAGATTAAAGAATTAAAAATGGATGATGAAATTAAAGATCAAATTTCAAAAATTCTTCTTTATGATACTAATTCTTCAGAAGAATCATCCTCTGATGATGATTCAGATGTTATATACCAGAATCAGGAAACATCTTCTGATTCTGATGCTGGCTGTTTAAGCTGTGGTTGCCTTGGAGATAATTGTAATTGTAAATTTACAATTAATGTTATCTCAAAAGAAGCAAGAGTTCTTCTTGATTTGATTAATCAAGTGGAGGACCCACAAGTTAAATTAGCTATGCTAGAAAAATATAAAGAATTAGACTCTCAAGAAGTAGAAAAACAAGAATTTAAAGGTTATTCTTTAAAAGATATTCTGAATCCTCAAAATGTTTCAGAATCATCTTTTATTCAAGAACCTTTAAGTCTTTCTTTTTTATATAAAGAAATCAAAGTTTTAAAATCTGAAATTACTGATTTAAAACTTAAAACTAAAATTTTGGAACAAAATTTTTCGAAAACCCCCGGGAAAGAGAAGGGAACTATTTCTGCCTCATCTTCTTCCCAAAGTTTTAAAAATGATAATCCTGAGTTCAGTGAAGAAGTCAATTTCTTCCTGAGAATCAAAACTTTACAGCAAAAATGACATGTGAAAGTCAATTTGAAAATAAACAGTTCATTTCACAAACCATTTATTGCTCTCATTGATTTAGGAGCAGATCTTAATTGCATTCAAGAAGGTCTGATTCCTACTCAATATTATCAGAAAACTATTCAAAAATTATATACCGCAAATAATGAAAAACTTCAAGTCAAATACAAGCTTGATGAAGCAAGTATTTGCAATAATTGAATTTGTTTTAAAAATTCATTTTTACTTGTGAAGAATATGTCAGAACAAATTATTCTTGGAACTCCTTTTATAACACAGTTATATCCTTTTGGAGTTTCTGAAAATGGTCTTACAACAAAAAGAAATAATCAAGAGATTCTTTTTGAATTTTTAAATCCTGTAAAAACAAAAGAATTAAATGCAATTTCTGAAAATCTTGAAGAAACTAATTTTCTATCCATTATTAATGGAAAACAAAATCAAATAAGTTTTCTTCAAAAAGAAATTATTTATCAGAAAATTGAAAAACAATTACAAGATCCTTTGATAAAGGAAAAGGTAATTGCTTTACAAAAAGAATTTGAAACAGAAGTTTGATCCATCATTCCGAATGCTTTTTGGAATAGAAAAATTCATACTGTATATTTACCATATGAAAAGGACTTTGATGAAAGGAACATTCCAACTAAAGCTCGACCTATTCAGATGAATAGTGAGACTTTAGAATTTTGTAAAAAAGATATACAAGATCTTTTGAATAAAAAATTGATTAGGCCTAGCAAATCCCCTTGGAGTTGCACTGCCTTTTATGTAAACAACAATTCTGAAATAGAGCGTGGCGAACCCAGAAACCTTGGTCTAGTGAGTTGTCAGAATTAGTGGCTGAAATCAAAAGGGATGTCACGTCTCTACCGTGTCTTGGTATTCCTCATCCAGATGCAAGTCTTATTATTCAGACTGATGCATCAGAAAAAGGATATGGTGGCATCCTGCTACAGGTCCTTCCAGAGTCAAAAGTTGAACAGATTGTCCGATATCACTCTGGTCTTTGGATCTCTTCTCATGAAAAATATAGTACTATAAAAAAGGAGATTTTATCTATAGTGCTATGTATCACAAAATTTCAAGATGACTTATTTAACAAAATTTTTTTATTACGAATTGATTGCAAAGCAGCAAAAGATGTTTTAGAAAAAGATGTTAAAAATCTTGTTTCAAAACATATTTTTGCTAGATGGCAAAGCCTTTTAAGCTGTTTTGATTTTGAAATAGAATTTTTAAAAGGAGAAAATAATTTCATCCCTGATTATCTAACGAGGGAATTTTTGCAGGCTTCTTCAAAATAATGGCAAGCAGGGCCCAAGGAGGGTCTACCAGAGGTGGGGCATCCCCTTCCTCTTCAAAATCTAAACCCCTAGCACTGGACTCTTTTGCACCTAGTGCAACTAAAATAGCCTCAACACCAATATCGGCCCAGCCCACTCAAAATACTGCCTTTGAAATAACCAATAGATTTACCCCTTTGGGTAAACCACAAAATACCCCACCAAAAAGCCCACAAAATACCCAACCACTCGAAAGAGAACCACTTCAACATAAATACAAGCCAAAATATCAGCAGTTACTGCTTTTGGAGCCCGAAATGGGTGACCCAGCCAAAAGTGTTTCTGAACCTTGGAATATATACTCAAAATATTTGCCAGAAGGTTTTGGTTGGATTAATGCCAATGGATCCAAGAAAACCCTAAAATTTTATCAGTATATTTTAATAGATTCCGGATCTGTTGAAATAACTGAAAATGAAAATGAGAATGCAAAGGGAATAGTGGCGTATTCTCAATGCAAAATTTTAAAGGTGTTGACCATGACTGATTGGGGCCAACATCCTTTAAAGCCCAAAAGATTTTCTCGGGTATTTGACCCGCCAATATATGACTATTTTGATTACCAGCAAGCTTGGGAATATATTCTTTACATTCCCAATCCAAAACATTCCTGGTATTTCATTATAGTTAGCAATCAATCCATATACCCTTCATGGTTTATGGACTGGTTTGTAAAATTTGGGTTATCAGCTGAAATTTTCCCAAATTCTATCTATGCAAAATATTTAGAGTTTAAAACTCTAACCCCAAAAATTCAGGCTCATATAAAATTGTTGCATTTCTGTGCACAGTTTGGAATATCATGGTTACTTCGTTTCAACTATGATGTTCATGTACATTATCCTGAGCCTTTTCCAAAATGGATTTGCTCTTCCATCATTGTATCTTGGTGGTGCAAATTTAATGAAGAATTTGTTATTTCCAAATTTGAGACTTGGAAGAAACATGGACTGCAAAAGAGGAGACTTCCTCAGTCCATCACTCCAGCAAATTCTCCAGCAAGAAATAAAGATAAATGATTATTTGGTTCAGCCTCTTCGGTAGTGTCTCAGCCAGCTAGTCCTTATTCCTTAAAATTTGATGCTTCTTCTCCATCAGAACTTAAAAAGAAATTGATAGAAGCAATTTCTACCGTTGGATCAGATGAAGAACCAGAAGATCCAGCACCTGAAGGAGAAGACTTTGTCTATAATCCTTATCTGGAAAATAATGACCCAGATGCAGGATTCTTTGATTAAAATAATCAAAATCAGTTTTGTCGCATCTCCTCCGTGGATAAAAAGATGGCCGACAAGATACTGCTCAAAATTCCCACTCAGAAAATAAAGTACCGTCCTTTGGACACAAATGTGGCCGCTCATGTGCCATGCTACTTTCAGAAAGAAAAGTTGTTTGTCGTCTTGTGCCGAAAGCACTCTCATGGCAGACAAGAATAAATGCTCAACAGTGAGAGTAGGTGCCAAAGTCAAAAAGAAAATAGTACCTGCTTTTCCGGATTTGAGAAGTTTGGAATCCGCCCCTCAGCTGAAGACTTCTCCCCTCTATATAAGAAGTCCCAAGACTCAGCTGTAGAGCATCGCTTATTTTCTCAGAGCTTACTAATCTCTCTCTTTTGTAATCTTGTAGTTTTATGAAGTTACTCAAGTTTTCTTAAGAGCCTCGTACCTTTGTAAGTTCAGTAACATTTCAAATATCTTTGTAATATTTTCGCCTAAAGATTTCGGGCATATAGTGAAAGTAAATATTCTCTTAAAATAAATTTTATACTCTGATATTTTCTGAAATTTTATATATATATATATATATATAAACACACACACGCGCTTTGGTTTTGGATGGGGCTGTACTTGTTATCTCGCTGGTGGTTTCTCGTAGCTCCTTGGTTCAGGGCTATTTTGGCCTGTCCTCTTAGGGCTCTGGTGACTTTAATTTTCGATGCTCAACTATTCCCTGGATGTGGCTTCCCCATTCTTTAGATTGTTCATCTTGGATCTGGTTTAGCTTGCATATTATCTTGGTGTTTCCTTAAAGTGGTCCTTTGTTATAACTTTTTTGGTTGGTTTATCCATGCGGGCATGAGTCTGGATACTAGTATTTTTTTTAAGCACGAGTATGAAGATGAGTACTGTAATACTCTATCCAAACCCTATCCATTGCCATCCTTAGATATAATTATCCTATAAACATGTGAAACAATTTTCCAATCATGCTAAAAATAGTGTACAAGGTTTTTCTGAAAAAATATAAAAAAATAACTTCATAAAATAATCTAAAAATAACTTGTAGCCTTGTGGGTTAATCAGCTGCTTATTTAAATTTATCCAAATGTTATTTATTTATTTTTACATATAAACACTTATTTAATCGACTCAACTCATGTGATCGGCCCACTAGACCTAAGGTCGCAAACTGTGGCGCAGAACAATATAAGCAAAGAATAAAACATGGAAGACATTTAGCGAAGTTTGTTTTGTTTGTACATTTTTTTCATGTCTTGTTTTTAAAAATAGTTATAAAATTGTTCCTTTATTTTATTTTATTTTATGTTTTCAAAGATTTATACAGAAAACAGTGAAAACAAGAAAAAATTATTTTTAGTGTTTCCTGCATAAAATTTTAAAAACAGGAAACAAAATAAAAATAATGTGACAATTTTGTAATTATTTCGGAAAATATATAATGAAAATAGGAATATGGAAATAAAGCAAATAGACAGTTTTTTTACGATGTAGGTGTAAATTTGACCAGTAAATTATCGAAATAGTGTAACTTGAAAAATATTTACGTATATAGTGCAAGTCGTATATGGGGGATACGATTTTTTAATGCAAGTCGTATGTGACATTCATGACTTGCATGTTTATATATTTTTTTAATTAAATAATGTAAGTCGTATGTGATGTTAACGACTTGTATGATTATATAATTTTTTCCTAATTAAATGATACAAGTCGTATTTATCGCTAACGACTTGCATGATAATATTTTTAATAAAATAAGAGGTGTATTATATGAACACTCAAAATGGACACCCAAGTATGAATGTGTTAATGAGTGTACTTATATTTACACAATTATCATTATGTCTATTTATACAATTGTCATTGTGTCTAGGGTGTCAAAAAAAAATATGTCTTATTTGTGACTTGCAAATTTTTTTTTAAAATTAAATAATGCAAGTCGTATGTTATGGTAACGACTTGTATCTTAATTAAAATTTTTACATGGGGCATAGACTATTGGTAACGACTTGTATCATTTATTTAATAAAAAAAAAAACACCATGTAAGTCATTAACAATAGATACGACTTATATTATTTAATTAGGAAAAAATTATATAATCATGCAAGTTATTAACACCATATACGACTTATATTATTTAATTAAAAAATATATAAACATATAAGTCGTGAATGTTACATACGACTTGCATTAAAAAATCATATCCTTCATATACAACTTGTATTATATACGTAAATATTTTTTAAGTTATATTATTTCGATAATTTGTTGGTCAAATTTACTCATTAACCGGAAAAAAAGCCGAATTGACCCTTAACAATTGGACACGAGAGCGTTGTATTAAACTATTAATCTATGAAATCAATACATCAGCCAAGCAAGTGCTCCTTAAAGCAAGTATAGTTTAATAGCTGATTCTATGGTTTGAGTTTGATACAACAGTGTTTCACACTTTTACCTATTTATAAGGAGGAGAGATGTTACTGACATATTTTTTAATATTTTTTTCTCGACACATTCTTTATTATCAGTTGAAATTTATGTGGGTCTTACAAAATTCACGTGGGACTAACATGAATTAATGGAGCTTGGGATCCATTTGAATTTGAACCAATAAAAAATAATGTGTTAGAAAAACAGTATATTAGAGAGTGTATTGGGAGCACTCATCATTAATTAATCTACCTCTCCATTCTTCAATACATGGTGGTGTAATTTATAAATATCGTCAAGTGTGTGGTGAGAATGTAATTCTAAGGGTGTGTTTGGTTTAAAGGAGAGGAAATATTTTAATGGAGGGGACGGGAGAGATTTTAACTAGACATTGTGTTTGGTTGAGAGGAGGGAGGGGAAATAGCACCTTTTCTGTTTGGTTCAGGAAGGGAGGGGGATTTTAAAACAACTTCACTTTTAAACCCTTATAATTATTTATTTAAAAATAGAAAAATGAGGATATTTTTATCAATACACCTGAAATGTTTTAAAATCCCTCCTCTCCCCTCAAAATCCCCCAACATTGGAGGGAAGCTAAAATGAACCGATAGAAATTTTGCTCCCCTCCCATCCTAAAATTTGAACCAAACACAAAAAATTTAAAATATTCACTCCCCACCATTCCCCTACTCCAACCAAACAATACCCACAGCTTTGCTCCATAAGGTGAAAAGCCTGATCGAGACGGTGATATATCAGTCAGTCATTCTCAAGGTCCCGAGAAAAGTAAAATAAAAAAAAAAGAAGAATTTAAACAACGAGCGGTGGGCTTAGTATTGGGCCTTAAACAAAGTGAGAGGACGTAGTTAGAGCTGTTCAGCTGAGTTGGAAGGTGGAGCTGTTTCTTCTTTCCCTCGGTGCTCTCCTTTCGTTCCTTGTCATCACATTTACTTCGTTGGGTGGGAGCGAGCATGGATTTGTCGACGGTGACAGTGGCCTTGGCATCCAAATCGTACTACAAAGTGGCAGATATCTGCGATAACCTCATGCTTCAGGTATGTAAGTATCTATCTATGCATTCTCTTCAATTTCATTTGTTACACTCACTCACTCACTCTGCTTCTTAAGCCTTAGCTTTAGGGTTTCTTATGTCTATATCTTGAATCATTCTCCCCCAGGTTGCAGCAGACGGCATTGCTTATCAGCACGACTGGCCCTACGCCATTCATCTTCTCGCTCACATTTATGTTCATGACATGTAATCTATTCTCAACCTCCATTTCTGTCTTAGGTCTTGCGTTATTGATTTGACAATTGGGGGTTTATATATGGGAAAACAAATTGCCTTACTCTCTGACACGTTAGTACATAAAAATTTATCTGTTTTTCAGTTGAATTGTGTAGTTCTTGTAATAGCATTCATTATCTGGGAAGGGCTTGGGTTGGTTTTGTTTTTCAATGTTATTGTTTTAAGCTTGTCTTATTTGATGTCGTGATATTGCAGCAACAGCGCTCGCTTTCTTTGGAAATCAATACCTTCTTCAATCAAAGAAAGCCAGCCTGAAGTCACTGCTGTATGGAAAATCGGTCAGCGGCTGTGGTTGCGCGACTATGCTGGAGTGCATGAGGCAATCCGTGGCTTTGACTGGAGTCAGGACCTCCAAGACCTAGTTTCTGCTTTCTCAGGCAAGCAAGCTTTTAAGTTTTTCTTGTCTCTTTTTGTTTTTAGCTGAGTGACATTAGTTATGTGTAAACTCTTGTATCTTCACTATAATTAAGGCATGATTCTATGACTGAAGATGTAATCATATCATACCCTCCTATTTTGTCAGAATGTTATCCCTATTTTTATTATAACCCCATTACATCTTACCTTGCCTTGTTGAATGTTGATGGTAAACTATATGTTATTCCTAAACTAATTTGGTCATTTCTGTGTGGGAGATTCATTATTGGGTGGCTGCATTAATCATTTAAACTCTACCAATTATCATTTGTTTTCTGTGGTATATACTATATTGTGAAAAGCTAGCTATGCCTTGCTTTAGTATTTTATGAATGAAAGCAATTGGCCATCCTTAGAATTAGTATGATGGAAACAAAATGTAATGTAGTTTTAACTTGGAAGATCAGTGATTACCTGTTTTTGACTAGGCTTTTCTTTCCCTTTATATATATCACAGAAAAAGATGTAGGTGAATGATGTGATTTCTTGGACCAAAATGTATTGGGGATGAAGGTGACACGGATATCTTGGCTCGCATAAAATGTAGTGATGTATCACTTCGACAGTAGCTTTTATAATTGTTTTATTAAATGTTTCCTGGTTTAAGATTGTTCTTAAGAATTGTTTGAGTTCTCAAGTCTCTTGCATCTATTTTTTTTCAATGTTCAGTATGATGAAAATATTAATATATACATAACTACCAATGAACTGTTTCCAGAACTTTACACAAGGAAGATGTTTCAGCTGCTTCTCTCTGCTTATTCTACAATAAGCATTCAAGATACTGCTTTATTTCTGGGGATGAATGAGGATGATGCTACAAATTGTAAGTATTTGTGTTCATGTTTGAACTAACCATAGCATATCTATTTTTTCTCTTTTAGTGCCTTTTGGTTCAGAACAAATGTGATTGGTTGGCCGGATCAAATTTTTACCTTAAACAAATGTCGACAACCAATACATGTCTTTATTATATGTGATCATGATTTGCCTATATTTTGAATACATAAACCATATTTATAGACAAGTAATATGTCTGTTTGAAAAGATGAAGCATATTGATCTAAATTCTAATGCCCGACTTCCATCCTTTGTTGAGGAGACCCCTTGGAGTGAATAAACTCCCCAGAATCTTGCACTTAAATGTTGACTGTAAAGGGTGTAAGCAGATATACATTTAATGAGTGTTTAGTAAATAAGTATTCCAACTCTCCTTTATCTTTTCCCTGTTACAAATGACAAAATATCTGCATATAAATGAGCCTTGTCTTGTATACACTTCAGATAACTCTTCAAACTAGCATGCTTTTTAATGGGATAGCCAATAAAAAAGCTTCTAAGGTTCATTTTTTTAATAATAAAAGAAATATTATTAGACGAGAAGAGGATAAGACATCCTCACAAAAAACAAAAAGGGAACAACTAAAAACTAGGTGACAGAGCCATGCAACATAGCATGTCAGTCCCTCTGCAAGTCTAACAAAGATGCACCCCTGAAAAGTCTATGTGCAGAGCACCAAAGGGATGTCAATTGCCAAAAGAGTGAGCCTATCCCAAATGAAGTCTAGGGACAAAAGAGTGACCCTATTCTAAGGTTCATCTTGCTCCATGTTATGTAATTGGGGTTGAAGTTGTGCAGATATTGGTAGAAGTCATGTTTTTTAGTGTTGTCTGTCCTGGATCTTTATTATTATGGTCTCAATGAAATTTTCTAGCACCTAAATGGTTTGATTTGAAAATAGTTCAAGTCTGCCTCTGATGGCTAAGTTAGTGCCTGGAATTAAAAAGGTTTATTTTAGGTCTAATGATGATTTATGATCTATAGTTTGGAAATATTTGTTTACGCTATTGAGCAGTAGCTCAATTCGAGGCTAACTGTTTCTTGAAATTTTAAGCAGCTGAGAAATGTTTTTTTTTTTTTTTTGTTGATAAAAAAAGAAGTATAACAGCTGAGAAAATTACCTGATGTAAGTGCTTGCAAGGCCAGTTTTAGGTAAGGAGAGGATAATAGGGATGAATGTTAGGCTTATCAATTAAGAAGGTCGGGGCATCAAGCAGTATATTGAAAACAATTACAGCATCCAAAAATAGTGGAAGGAAAAAGGAAGGGGAGTGGGGAACCCAAAAAAAAAAAAAAGAATGAAACATTATATCCTCCCTGATATTATCAAATATTGCCAATTGAACTTTTCTCTCTACCAGAAGCCTTATAAATGGGATATTGATTATATCTTGTACTTGGATTGGGAAAAATATGGGAACTCGAACTACTCAATATTAAAGTTTAAGCCCAAGAAAAGAAAACTGTTTCTTAATGGTGAGTTTGGCTGCTAGGTGTGATCATAACAATTTACTGATCATAAACAATCAGCT
This sequence comes from Sophora flavescens, assembly GCA_030762895.1. Classification (NCBI taxonomy): domain Eukaryota; kingdom Viridiplantae; phylum Streptophyta; class Magnoliopsida; order Fabales; family Fabaceae; genus Sophora; species Sophora flavescens. Next base: position 75,232,050 of record CM061062.1, read on the forward strand.
ATCTCTAAAATTGCATGTTCCACTGGTGTAGTCTTGTTTTTGCTGGCTTTTGAAAGATCTGTAGAGATCAAATTCTGCCAATTTCCTCCCCATCCCTCTGTTATCATTGACATTTTTTTATTGTATTATTGTAGATGTACTACAGCAAGGTTGGACTGTGGACCCTGCTTCTCGGATGCTTACTGTGAAGAAGCAACCTATTGTGACAGAGCAGAAATTAGATCCTAGCAAATTGCAGCGGCTGACAGAATATGTCTTCCATCTCGAGCATTGAAGTTTTCATGCTGTGAAGAAATAGATGTTATCCCATAAGAAGCGATGAAATCAGATGTCTTAGTTTCTCGAGGCTTTCTTGATCAATCATATGTACTGTGTTCTTGAAGGTGTGCGAATGTGCATATATCCTGGTGATAATTTTGGAGATCAAGGTTGATCTTCTTGTGTTTGAACTTGAGCACTGATTTCATGACATATGCACCTCATTTGGCCACAGTAATTTTTACGCCTTTCTCTTGCATATACCAATAATTAATTAATACGTATTGTCATTTAGTTGGATTTAGGAATCCTACTGCCTAGCGTAATAATATGGAACTAGGAGCTGTTACCGGGTTGAATAAAGAAAGGATGACTAGACTCGCATTTAATGTGTAACTGAAATGTGTTATTTTGTTAGAACCGAAATCCCATGATTTGGTAAAAATGATTATGAACCATGTACTGGCATTATTGCCTTGCCTAACATTAAGCTAAAAAACTGCGGTTGGCATGTAAATCAATGGCGATGGGTGTGGTTACTTGCATGTTAATGGTCGTAGCTAGCACGTAGACCGACTCACTAGATTACCTTTATTCTTGGCACTTACCAGAGCCGAAGTTGGATATTGTAAACCCATTCTTACCTTTCCATGTCTCAATTTCACATTGGGACTGTAGAAAAACCATTATATTCACGTTCCCATGGTTTGTTTCTGGTAATGTTGAACAAATACTGATCTGACTCATGCTCTATACAAGGAGAATCAGCTTAAAAACTTGTTATAATATACCGCGTTCCGAATCAAATACAATACTTAAATTTGCGGAACATTTTCATTAACCAAACAAACATTGAGTCATTCTAAGGAACTCAGCAAAATATATAGTCCCTTAACTTGGGGAAAAGGATGCCTCCTCATAAAGGGGTTGCAGTATCGAAGCATATATGCACTTTTTATGGAACTTGTACTCCACTCAGCATCTAACACAAGTAAATGTGACTTCGTAACCTTCATCTGGGTCGCTTTAATTTAATAGCAACAGGAGGTACATGGCTATATAGAGGGTCAGTAACGTTATATAAATCTTGAATGGAGCGGTACCTTTTATTTCTTCTCCGTAAGCGTTCATCTTCTTCTATTTCTGCCAATACATCCTCTATTGCATCATCCGTGGATGATTGTGATACTGATACTGATACTGATACATATACATCATCATCAGCTTGAGGTTTCCACTGCACGCTGTAACTGTTGCTGCTGCTATGGGGAGGATCTTCGTCGAACACAGAACCACCTGCGCTGCTAAGTTGTATGAGCTGCCTCGCTGCCTCAATCTCCGCTAGGGAGAACGTTGCAGGCTTCTGCTTCGGACTATTCCTTTTCACGCATGCCATTCAGAGAGACGGTGAAAGTGAAACAAAACAAAGCTAAACATATATCGTTTATATAGGGTTCAATACTGTACGTCTCGCTTACCTTATATATATATACGTGTTTCCCTTTTTATTCCTCTCTCTTATATATTTCTAAATACACCATTTTTATTTCCTAATTTTGCTTTATTGTAATATTACTTATGGATATCTCCGTCTGCTTTCTATATTAATATTAAAACCACGTACACGTTAACGTGTTGGGTTCTAAACATCCTTCAGCAAGTTATCTAAACTAGTCCTTCATTGAGAAGGATTCTGATTCTGATTTATTCTTCTACTTCCTCGACCAAGAGAGAAGGCTAGAGGTTAAAAATAGGATGGACTCTGACAAAAACCAATTATGATTTCAACCAATAATAGAAAAATAATTATTTTTTGTTTCCTTTCAGCATCTTTATTAATTATCTTTTGGGACCAGTCATATAAACTTTTTTTGTTTAAGTATGTGTTTAAATTATTTTATTTTGTATTTAAAAAACAATTTTAATCCAAGCATGCTTAAGTTTGTGTTTAAGATAATTTTGTATTTTTATTTTATGGATTTTCCTACCAAGTGCTCTTGAACACGGTTAAAGAATCCAAAACAAGTTTTTTTTAAAATAGCTAGAAAATAGAGTTTCCTTTTTAATTGTTGATGTATTAAATATTTTAATTTTTATAAAAAAGAAACTTATTATTTGGCACACAGATGCGCAAAATCATTCAATGTTTTGTTTTTTATAGGCAAATGTCGGTAATAAGTTGTTATATTAATTTTTTTCTCTTGTCAAGATTTGAACATTGGACCTCCTACTCCTCCAACTCCTTATACCTTTAGCTCAGACCACTTGACTTACTCAACCCCAAAATCCTTCAATGTTTAAAACACGATATTTTTTAATGTGCCCAAAAAAATATCTACATAATTGTTTAGAATACCTGCAATTAACTTATGAAACGCTCTTTTCTAAAATAAAATAAAAAAACTATGAAACACTATCCATAAAATTATTTTGAAAGTAATTATTTTATGGTCTACCAAAGAAAAAGGTAATTGTTTGATGATGCTCAAATAAATATAACATTGTAAATTAGTTGTACGCATTAGTTTATTTTATAACATTACACTTTAAAATATGTATAGTTTAAGGTTTTGTATATAGATTAACAAAAATCATTAATACTCTTGATTCGATGGAAATATAACTGCATTTGAACAATTGGAATAAGACTCTCTCTCTCTCTCTTTTTACAAAAGGAATACGACTCTTTTAAAGTAAGTTTTTTCATAAAAATTGTCCAATTTTGAAGACAGACTCATATAATTAGAGGAGCTTTTTCCGTTAAGTTTTTCTCTCCATCTATTAATTAATGATTTCTATCGTTCTAATTAATTGAATCATCATAAAATTAAAATAAATAAATTAATACTTTCTTGATTTTTGAAAATGATAGATAAAATGAAATAAAATGACATATTGTGACATGGAGAGTAATATTTTTAACAACATATACAATGGTGGATAGAGCTCCTCTAAAGTGAAATTGAGTGTAAAATAAGCAAGTAAATATATAATCATTCTTGATTAGCTAAAAAAGATCTCACCCAATAATAGAGAGTGTGTTAAGAGGATATAATGCTAGCATTGCTCTTAACTAAAATGTGTTGAGATCTCACCACAATTTTAAATTTTAACTAATCAATTATAGATACACCTTCAGAGCACCTGCATCGCATGGTGCTTACCCGATTTTTAAGTGTAAGAATCGGGTGCTTGTTGGATTGCTGAGAAGGTATGGGTGCTTGTATAAGGACTTGGAGAGAGAAAATGCTTATACAAGCACCTCTCCTTATAACAAAAATGAGAAAATGCTTAACCAAGCACCTCTCCTTATAACAAAAAGTGGGTCGTTTTAAATTTTTTAATAATAAATCAGTTGGAAGATAAAGTAAATTATTGATAATGTAAGGATGTAGAGTTATTGGTGGGATTCATTTAAAATATTTTTACAAGTTGTTGGGTTGGAGAGATTATGTGCTTAAGTTATAAAAAATAAAAAGAGGTAATGTATAATGATGAGACTCGTTTAAGAACTCTAAATGAGATGTTGTTACTTGCTAACTTTATACTCCAATAGTCCAACTCATTTTAGATGAGCTTAACCCATACAATTATCCCTCTGTGGAAGAAAGTTAAGAAAATGGAGGGGGAAAAAAATAATCAAAAACTACTTTAATAAAACTGAGTTTCAGCGTAAAACCTGTTATTCCAATGTATAAAAGAAAATCCAAACATTCAAAGTGTTCAAATTTGGAAACTTGAGAACAAAAAAGAAAACATGGACAAGGGACTGCTTCGTCTGGACTCCTAATAGTCAAGGCTTACCAGAAAATATTGTCATAGCCTTCTTCTTTTGTGAAAACAGAGGTTAACAAGAACCTTGACTGGCACAAATATAACAATGAGATATTTTTTTATTCTCCTCTAAAATGACCATTTGGTACCAACTTTCAACTTTGTACTCATTGTTTTAAATCCCTTCTTTTTTATGCAAGCTATTTCAAAGGATGACTAACAGGTCCATGAAAGGTACTTTTCAATTGAAAACATATTAGAAATGGAAGAAATGACGCAGAGAGTAGTCTCGATGAATAAAACATGTACAACTCTGTCGTGAATTTATTTGTACTGTTAAATCAAACGATTACATTAAATTAGGCTGCCTGATTGAATTACATAGTTTATAATCAGATGCTACTTGTGTTCTAGTTCTATAATTTGAACACTAGTATTTTTCTACGTTCATCATTTAACTGCTAAAGGAAAAATTGCAAGAAGTGAAGGGATAAATTATCAAGGAGAGCATAATAATAACTTGGTTTCTGGAATCTGTTTTTTTGCATGTAGGTCATAAAAGAGGGAATAATTTATGTTTGATATAAAAACTAAAAAGACGAAAACTTTCGAAAATTCATTTTCAAGTAATATTCATTGAGAGGAGGCAATGATTACAAGAAATAGCAAATCAAAGTTTTTGCTTCTATTATTAACTAACTATCAACTATTTGCTACATACTGAAATTTAAAATTCCAAATGCTACAACAATCAATTTTTACTTGTTACTTGTTATGCTGCATAGCACTGCATTTGCATGTTCCCCATATTTTCTTCTGAACTCACACACTTTCTTATGCCATCTACCGTTCCTGATTTCGATTCTCTCAACCAAACCCTATCTTTCCTCCCAACCCTCAAGTCCAAACCCGCAGGCGCCGGAACCGCCGCATCGGAATATCCCACTCCCTCCGGCGCCGAAGATATGGCCGAATCAGTGGGAGGATGAACCCTCCCATCGGGCTCGGGTTCGGAGCATGAACAATTCCATTTACCGGCGAAGGAGCCGCCGCCGCGTTCCTGGTCACGGCGGCAGGTCCAGGTGCCGGAGCCTCCACCGGAGAAGGAGAGCCCCTCCTTCTTGTGACGTTAAACGAGGCGAACTTCGGAACCGTTTGATGTTGGAAAACTAACAAATCTAAATACCATACAGATACAAATCATAGCATGTCATTCTCATGTTAATCAAAGTAAAGAGGAGGATTTCATACCTTGGAGATTCGCAGAATCCATCACAGCAGATCAAAGGATGAGAAGAAGATGAACAGTTTCAGAATGTTGGAGAAGATGAGAGGGTTACTCCTCTCTTTCTCGGTAGGTTTTGGTTACGTATTCTTGACTGATTAGAATGCCTAATGGGAAGCTATTCTTATAACCTACCAAAGCAGAGTAGGGACCTCTCAATGGGTTAATATTAGAAATGACCCATCCCATCATAGGGTCATTCTTTAGTAAATACCCAACAACTATTTTATCAATTGGTTACGTAATTAGGAATTAATATTATAACCGATATATTAATAATTTAATTATAATTTAATAACTAATTAATGCTAATCCACTTTGTTATACATATTAAAATTTAACATTCTCCCACTTGGATAGCATTAATCAATTATTAAAGAGAAATACCATTCACGATCAAAGCACACGTTAACCAAAGAGTATAAGAAGTACAAGCTTTAACAATGCGAAAATAGTATCCGATAGGGAAGTAAATCATACATGCTAAAGACTCATACTTCACATAAAGATTGATGAATATAAAATTGCATATAATTAATAAAGAGAAATATGCAATATAAAATTGCATATAATTAATAAAGAGAAATATGCAATTCAAAAAATGGTCCAAGCATCTTAAAATGCTATAAGAGATATGAATCCAAGAATGACGTCAATTTACATATCTCATAAAAAAAAAACGATAATGGGCAAATAATGGTTTCAGACTCCCACTAATCCAATACATCAAAAGACTTAACTAAGCCCATATGAATTACATGATTCCGGAATATTCCAACAGTTAAGCCTTTGGTTAGTGGATCAGCAAGCATGTTTCCTGTATCAATATGCTCAATACGAGTCTGAAACTCCTGAATCTTCTCTCTAACGAACAAATATTTCACATCAAAATGCTTAGTGCGAGAAGAGCTTCTATTGTTATGAGAGAAGTTCACGACAGCAGCAGATTGTCACAATATATCACAAGTGGCCTAGATATGCTTTCAACAATGTGAAAGCCGGAAATCAAATTTTTCAGCCACATGGCTTGACAAGTAGCCTCATAGCAAGCAACATACTCTGCTTCCATGGTAGAAGTAGGCAGTAAGCGTCTGTTTGACGCTTTTCAAGAAATAGCTCCTCCCGCCATCATAAAGATAAAGCCGAAGTAGATTTTCGGTCGTCAGGGCAACCTGCGAAATCGAGAATCAGAATAACCAGGGACCTGAAGTTGATCGGACTTCTTATAGGTCAACATATAGTCTTTGGTTCCCTCGCAAATATCTCATGACCTTTTTACGGCTTTCCAATGACCCAAAACCTGGGTTGCTCAAGTATCTCCCTAAAGCATTTACAAAGAAAAGCAATGTCGGGACGAGTACAAACTTGAGCATACATTAAACTGCCAACAATGGAAGCATATGGGACCTTTTTTTCATTTAATCTATTTCGCATCATTTTGAGGACATTGAGATTTAGAAAATTTTCTTCACCCTTTTTGAACAGGTGCAGCACTTGGGGAGCAAGAATGCATATTAAACCTTTTGAGGACCTTTTCAATATATCCTTTTTGAGACAATCCAAGAACACCACGTGACCTATCACGATAAATCTGGATGCCTAAAACAATGAAGCATCACCAAGGTCTTTCATATCAAAGTGGCTACTCAACATGAGTTTTGTCTCGGTCAGGATTTTAACACAGACTACTAGCAAGAAGTATATCATCAACATATAGAACGAGAATGATGAATCCACCCTCACAAGTCTTCAAGTAAACGCACCGATCCGAGGCATTTTCTTTGAAGCCAAGAGAAGTGACAACCTTGATCAAACTTCAAATACCATTGTCCGGAGGCATGTTTCAGTCCATAAATAGACTTATTCAGCTTGCAAACCAAGTGCTCTTTCCCTGTTTCAAAAAAACCTTCAGTGAACCATGTAAACATCTTCATGAAGGTCTCCATTCAGAAATGCCGTCTTCACATCCATCCGGTGAAGTTCTAGATCAAAATGAGCTACCAAAGCCATGACAACTCGAAATGAATCTTTCGTAGAGACTGGTGAGAAAGTCTCCTTATAGTCAATGCCTTCTCTTTGGTTATAGCCTTTAGCTACTAGTCCGGCTTTGTACCTTTCAACTTTACCATCCGAGTACGTTTGGTTTTGAAAACCCATTTGCATCCAACAGGTTTACAACCAATTGGTAATTCCTCCGGACTCCAAACACCATTATGAGACATAGAAGACAACTCATCATGCATAGCATTCAGCCAATCAAGCATGAGAGCTAGAAATTGCCTCCTCAAAGGTAATAGGATCATCATCATCATTGAGGTCAAACTCATGTTCCCGAAGATATACAACATAATCATCTGGTATGGAAGGTCTGCGCACTCTTTGAGATCGTCTCGGTGGAATTTCATCAACAATAAGATCATGTTCTTGTTCATCTACAAGCGGTCTTTGCCACACCATCTTCATGTTGAAGATTCCGATCAACATCATCACTGGAATCAAAACTTCGTAGGAAAAGGAACAGCTGGTATAGGAACAATGGTGCGATCTTCTTTAAGAATAACTGGTCGTGGTATATCACTCCCACTATCCAAGTCATCCTCAAAGAAAACCGCTCGATCGGATTCGACGACTCGCATAGAATGAGATGGACAATAGAATCTGCTACCTCTGGAACCCACACAATAGCCAATAAAGAAGCCACTAACAGTCTTAAGATCAAGCTTCTTAGACCGAGGATTATAAGGTCTAACTTCGCCTTACAACCCCATACATGAAAATGTTTCAAACTCGGCTTCTTTCCACTCATGAGCTCATATGGAGTTTTTGGTACAGACTTGCTTTGGGTACTTGATTTAGAATGTAGACAGCAGTTTTTAAGGCATCTCCCCAAAGAAAGTCTGGCAATGATGAATGGCTCAACATACAACTTACCATCTCCATAAGTGTGCGGTTACGCCTCTCTGCAACTCCATTTTGCTCAGGAGTACCAGGCATAGTGTATTGAGCTTCAATACCGCATTCCTCAAGAAATCTGGCGAAAGGTCCTGGGTTTCTACCCGTCTCATTATATCTACCATAGAATTCTCCACCTCTGTCAGATCTTACACATTTTATTTTCCTACCTGTTTTCAACTCAACAGCAGCCTTAAAGGATTTGAAAGCATCTAGGGAACTAGACTTTTCTTGAAAAAGGTCTATCCATCCATATCTCGAGAAATTATCTATAAAGGTAATGAAATACCCATATCCACCCATGGCAGTGGGTGTAATGGGTCCACACAGGTCGGTGTGAATCAACTGTAGCACATCGTCACACCTATTTGCAGCTTTATTCCTAACCTTGGCAGTAAATTTGCCCTTGATGCAATCAACACATGTATCAAAATCGGAGAAGTCTAGATCATGGAGAATACCTTCCTTGACTAGCCTCTCAATGCGGGGCCTAGAAATATGCCCCAAACGTCGATGCCATAACATAGAAGAATGTTCATTAATCCTACTGCGTTTGTTTCCAACAGCAGAATTGACAGACATGTCATGTAGATCTAACATATAAAGGCCATCACGTAAAACTCCTGAACCAACGGAAACAGAATCTGAATAGACAATCAATTTTCCACTACCAAACTTAAAAGTGTAACCACATTTATCCAAAGCAGAAACAGAAATCAAGTTCCTTCTCATAGAAGGTGCATACACAGCATCTCTTAAAAGCAAATTATGTCCAGAAGGCAAAAGTAAAGAAACAATTCCAATGTCAATAACAGAAACTCCAGCTCCATCTCCCATAATAATCTTGGACAAAGCATCACTTGGTTTCCTCGGGCTTGTGAACCCTCGCAAGGAATTCACAACATGAATGGTTGCACCTGAATCTAACCACCAAGTATTTGGAGGAACATCAATGACATTGGATTCAAAGCATGTTAGAGCCTTCTCAAAAGTCATAAATTTCTCCCCAACAGCTTTCTGATATTCTTTAGCATTATCGGTCTCTAAGATACTCTGCCTGATGGATTTTTCCATAGTATACTTCATCACTTTCGGGCACACTCTATTAGAGTATTCCCATTTCTCATAAGCAATCCTCTATGCTGCAGTAGACTCATTTATGAGAGCAGTGGGCTTGTCTTCCCTCAAGGCCGATCCAAGTCAGCAATGGTTAAGTAGAGATTTAGAGTCTCTTTCCAGTCCTCATATTTTGTCCCATTTAGAGTTTTGACAGAATTTGGGAAGGAGGTCGACATAAAACATAGAATAAGGAATCATTAAGAATTGAAGGGTAATATGATTCCATATATATGTTCAGCCAATCTTGCCCATAATACAAATTTCTTATTCATTATAATTCCGCCTAAGGGTCCCGAATCATAATAAATAAGAAATACTATAAGAAGAATAATACAATGTACAAAACTTACATCACCAAAATTTCTAATACCGATAGGGTACTTGAAACCATAATTGACATAAGCTTTAAGACAATAGTACAATGTATAATAACGAATTACATTAATAATAGTACACCGATAGGTATAATTATTATTAATATAATACAAATATAACACATTAGAATAATTAATTATTTAACAACACAAATTTTGTATAATTATACCCACGATAGGTGAGTTCATAACTATACAAAATATCAATAGTCATGCTACAATTATACATTAGAATAATTAATTGTTTAACAACACAAATTTTGTATAATTATACCCACGATAGGTGAGTTCATAACTATACAAAATATCAACAGTCATGCTACAATTATACATTAGAATAATTAATTGTTTAACAACACAGATTTTGTATAATTATACCCACGATAGGTGAGTTCATAACTATACAAAATATCAACAAATCATGCTACAATTATACATTAGAATAATTAATTGTTTAACAACACAAATTTTGTATAATTATACCCACGATAGGTGAGTTCATAACTATACAAAATATCAACAAATCATGCTACAATTATACATTAGAATAATTAATTTGTATAACAAATGCAGCATAGAACACACAACTTAATTCACATAAGGCTCTAAAATTAATTCCATCTATATGACACATGATCAAGGAGAGTATAACATATCAAAGTGTCACAAAAAGTAGAGAACAATCACAAAATTTTAGATCAAAACCTTAGAGTACAGTATTAAAAAAATACAATATTTTTTTCGGTTTTAACCATAAAATATTCGCGAGGCGAGAGGTATCTCGCGAGGCGAATCTAGTGAAAAGGCCGCAAGGTGTGGTCTTCTCGAGGGTACTCGCGAGGCGAGTCAAGTGATCTCGATGCTACCATGAAACCTTTCATGTTCCTAGAACAGTCGGCCTTCGGGTCGCGAGGCGAGGAGCATGTTCGCGAGGCGACCCAAAGACCTTTCATTTTCCGAGAACAGTCGGCCTTCGGGTCGCGAGGCGAGAAACGATGTCAGGGGCGACCCGGAGAGGATGACAATTTCACTGTTCTTCCGCTTTCAGGTTCGCGAGGCGAGAATAATCTCGCGAGGCGAATCTGGAATTCCACAGATGCGATGCCCGGAATCGCGAGGCGAGCAAAACTCGCTGGGGCGATTGAACCAGTTTCACGCAAAAGAGAAACGACAAAACATCGATTTCTCACGTTTTATTTAATGAAATCCAACGATTTTCGAGTATGTTACTCGAATAACATGTGGGAAGAAAAGCCCTCAAACAATTTTCGAAATCATTGGTCAGAATCATAGTTTCGAATTTTGAAGAACAAGCATGAAAACAAAAGTTGTTGAAGGAAAACTTACAATTTTCATATTGATATAACATGATATGAAAATCCCTAACAATTTTCGTAATAAATGCTATAACATGTATCTATCCATGTCTCTGATACCAATTGTTGGAAAACTAACAAATCTAAATACCATACAGATACAAATCATAGCATGTCATTCTCATGTTAATCAAAGTAAAGAGGAGGATTTCATACCTTGGAGATTCGCAGAATCCATCACAGCAGATCAAAGGATGAGAAGAAGATGAACAGTTTCAGAATGTTGGAGAAGATGTGAGGGTTACTCCTCTCTTTCTGGTAGGTTTTGGTTCTGTGTTACTGACCGTTAGAATGCCTAATGGGGAAGCTATTCTTATAACCTACCAGCAGAGAGTAGGGACCTCTCAATGGGTTAATATTAGAAATGACCCATCCCATCATAGGGTCATTCTTTAGTAAATACCCAACAACTATTTTATCAATTGGTTACGTAATTAGGAATTAATATTATAACTGATATATTAATAATTTAATTATAATTTAATAACTAATTAATGCTAATCCACTGTTATACATATTAAAATTTAACATTTGATTCTCTCGCGAGTTAGGGCTGATTCTTGGAGAGAAATACCGGCGATCGGGGGAGCGGATCGGAGGAACAACCGGCACCGGCGAAGGTGCATTAGAGGCAACATCGGGTACCACGCCGGATCGAAGGCTGAGGATTCCGGAGAGTCCGTGAACGGCGACTTCGAGGCCGTAAAAGAGGCCGGGGAAAGCGATGTCGATGCCGCCGACGGCGAGTACAGGGCGGCGAGTGAAGTGGAGGCGGCGATCGGGGAGGAGAGTAGGGAGGGAGTAGCCGTCGGGGAGGACGCGGAGCTGTGGGAGGGAGAGGCGGCGAGGGACGACGTGGAAGCGGAGGGTGTCGGTGTAAGACGACGCGGTTTGAGTCATATCGAGAGCGAATAAGGAAGCATCGGTGGGTGCGAAGAAGGTGAAGGAGGTGTTGTTGGTTTCACGTTGTTGTTGCGTCTGGTAAGTGAGAAGGTCGAATTGGAGATCGGAGGTGACGATAGCGTTGCAGAAGAGGTCGTAGCCTCTCACTCGTAGGGTGTCAAGCATCGAATCAAACTCTCTGCTCGATATGCAACTTACGCTCACCAACTTCGTCGCAAAGATGATGATGATACATGCCACGTAGATCCCACGGGAAATGGACGCCATTGACGACCAGCAAGATTCTTCTCAAGAACACCAAGAATGGTGATGAGTTTTCGCGGGTTTTTCTTTTTTTCACTTTCAGAAAATAACCACCGTGTTCGCGTTTTATTGCTGCTTTCCTTACAGGCCTCGGCCCAAACCAGGATCAATTCATGGGCTTTGGTAGACTACTAAGGGAAGCCCGCATGAAATGTGTTGAATAAACAAGATCTAAATGATCAAAGAGGCTTTCTGAGTTTTGACCTCCACAGAGTAATTTGAAACAAAATTTATTGGACTATCGTCTGTTCAAAAGTTTTAATCTGTAGGAAGAAAGTCGTCTAGAGAAAGTTGTTAATCTAGTTGAACACTTGTATTAGTCTTTTTTTATTTTATTTTAATAGAATTAATAATTGAAATTCCAAATGTAATAAACACATTAATATTGTAATTAAAACAACCTGTTTCAATTCTCAATAGTGCAAAAAAGTCTTTCTACAACGGTTGAAAAAGACTTTCTGCATCGATTGACCAATCGTTATAGATACGCTCGATGTAGAAAGTAGGGACTTTCTACAACGGTTGTACAACCGTCGTAGAAAATACATTTCTACATCGGTTGGAAGACACAACGGTTGTAGAAAGTATGCTTTCTACATCCAAATTGTGGACTCTGGTAGACTTTCTACAACGGTTGTGTTGATCAACCGATGTATCGGTTGTGTTGAACAACCGATGTAGAAAGTCTTTTTTTTATAAAAATAAATAAATAAATAAAAACTCGTTGTTTCTTCCCTCACTTCTTTTCCCTGTTTTCGTTCACTCAACAATTAACATTAACATCCATATATATAATTCAATATACATATAATTAACCAGTACTAATCTAGTTATATTAACAACAAAAAACTAAACATATATGAATGTCAAACTAGATACATCTAAGATACAAATGGTTTACTATAGTCAAGAAAGAAGCTTGCCCAACGCTCCTTGATGTCCTCAATTCCATCATCAGATGATGGTTCTGCATTATTGAAATCTTGCAAGTTCAAATAACATAAGATAAATAATATTAGCAAATCAAGTAAAACAAACATAATTTAACAAACTCTTGTACTTAAAAACACTATTAATTACCTCCGCTCATCGATCAGTAATACCCGATATGCGAAGGAGGGATGCCCGATGAATCATCCATATGCCTTAAAATAATATATATCCACACTCCCAGTTGCCTCGTTGTCGATTAGACTACAAACAGGCATATTGCACAATCAAACTTGGACCATACAGTTGATGACATATCATGATTCATGACTGGCCAGCAGAACAATAGCAAAAGATTCCGAGAATAAGTTGGACAACAGATAACAAAACTGATTCATATCAAGTTTCTATCCTACTTTAAAAATATCAGGAAAGCATTCAGATAATACAACAACAACAATTAACAACAAAAGTAAATAGAAGAGCAAACACAAGATTCAATACAGAAAACCATAAAACCAATTTCATATGATCTCTATATAAACTCGTGATCTATTTTCTTTTTTAAAATATTCCATGATAAGCACCGCTAGACAGTTTTGGCATCAACAAGATTACAAGAGAACAAAACTACTGCACCAGACAGGTTAAATTACCAAAACTCACAAGTCATTCAATCAACAGGGTCACAACTCACAAGTCACAACATTTATACTTTGCTGATAAAAAGGTCAATGCATGGAACCATGGAGTTCTGGCATAGCCAAACCACAAACCCAAGAAACTTGTTCACCCTATCAACATATTACAGCATACAAATCCAAGATTTATCCATGTGTACAGTTCCCAAACAACCTAACGAGCATTTGAGTACATATGACAAATTTGAAAGGGAAAAATAAACTTGTGGCTACAGTCATCTAATGATACACATATTGTGGCAGACAGTTAATAGAATGAACATGCACAATTCTTTCATCCCAAGGAATAAGAATTTTTTTTGGCATATTTAAATAAGAACAAATAGAACCTGAAATAAAAACAAGAACAATGATACCACTAAAAACCAGGCCGTGGATAGATTTTAATGAGAAACGACTGTCACCCACAATCCACATGCCCAAAATCTAATTAGGTTGTTGTCCAAGATTTTAAGAAAACTTCACACAAACACCAGAAATCAAAGGAATAGAAGTAGAATTCAAATTTAGATATATAAGAATGTTGAAATATCTGTATCATGACAAATGCATTTAAGACATTATATAATTCAACCAATCATAATAAGGTCATTCATGACAAGTTATTTCCGAAGTTCCCATATGCAGCTAATATTGCAAACAAGATAACTGAAATCTACTTGGTCAAACAACATGGTATGATACGCTCAACCACAACTCATAAGAAATATGTTACTTCAACTTATGAAGAATTTTCTCAACCAATCAGGAACCAAAGACATAAGTTTCAAATAATTTAAAAGCATATGCTCAGCCTCAGCTTCGATCCCAAATAAGCATTATATCACTCTAATATTAATAGACAACAGAAATTAAAAGATGTAAGTATTAAGTGGGATTTATTTTTTACAGCTCAATAATTTCCCAAATTGAACCATCATGTACTCATAATATAGAAACAGATCATTCTTTATACAAAGTCATAGAATACCGGCAAAATACCAAATCCAAGTGATAAGCATTCCAAATTAAGATCTAAATGATAATAAAAACAATTGTGAAATAAACACACAACTTGCTCCAAGAAAAAGAATAGTCTATCTACTTCATAAAAATATCAATTCTTGGCCAGTGCGATTGAGGAATGTGCGTCTTCTCGCACAAACAAAGGAATGCATGAGATTGAGAACAGAGAAGAGAAAAGATGCAATAGAAGAAAGGAGAGGTGCTTACCTAGGAAATTTGTCGAGCTCTTGGTGTGCTTCAAGATGCACTTTCTGAGGAGCAGCCTGAGCTTTGTCAATGGCATCTTCGCCACGGCGTAGATATGAAAATGGTTTAGACTCAATCTTCTTGGTGTTGTACGGCAGTGGTCGAGCTTAGGATGGCGGTGATGGCCTTTTCGCAGATCCCGCGAACGGTTGGTCTGACGTCCACCGTTCGACTGTGACTGAGGTCCAAACGGCGACGGTGTCCAAATCTCTGTTGCGCAGAGAAGGGACAGGAACGGTGGAGGAAATATGAGAAATAGCGAAAGAGAGAAAGGGAGCTTACCGGAAGAGGGAGAGGAGGTGCAGAGGAAGATGGTATGAGGTGTGGAAGGGACTGGCGGAGTAGAAACGAGCCGGAGCTCTATTCGCACAGCGAGATGGAGACGCAAGGAGGAGCTCCGTTTGCGGCGAGATGGAGCGGTGTCTTTGAGACGGAGACGCGAGGAGGAGCTCTGCCGTGAAGAAGGTGCCATGAATGAGTGAGGGAGAAGGTGGTTGTGGTGTCCGTGAATGAGTGAGGGAGAGGTCAAAGAGGGAACGTATAATATTTAAGGTTTTGCATTCCAACTTAGTCTTTCCACATCAGTTGCATATGTAAACGTGGGAGAAAGTCATCCGGAATATAATAAAAGCGTCATGGTATACTTTCTACAACGGTTCATAATGTAACCGATGTAGAAAGTCGGTCTCAGAATTCATAACAATATTACAAAATTGTCACCGCGTCACTTTCTACAACGGTTCATAATATAACCGATGTAAAAAGTCATTCGTAAATTACAATTTATTACAAAAATGTCACCGCACTACCTTCTACAACGATTGTAAAGCCCGTTGTAGAATCTCTGATGTATAAAACATATTTTCCACTAGTGTCTATTTCTCTCTCCACGTTAAATTATAATTTCGTTAGCTATAGTGTTTACTCATTTTCTATTTAATCTTTATGTTTTTTTTTCCAAATATTGTCCCACGCTTAAAAACAGTTCGAAAATAATTTTTGGTATAACATAGATAATTCAGTAAGTGTGCCTTTATCAAGTAAATATACTTTCAGATGCTCCTTTAAAAAAATATGGTAAATATTATCTCATTTCAGTAGGTGGTTAATTGTTGAATCGGTATTCAATTATATGTTTTTTTTTATAAAATATCTAAATCAACAGTGTTATCGTATAAATTAAGTAAAAGTATTTTAAAAAAAATACAAATTTAAAGACTAATTTATTGATCAAATTTAAAGACTAATTTATAAGTAAAAACTAAATTTAGTAGTAACTAAATTTTTTTCCTTTTTTTATGCAGATGACAAGGAAACCAAAAAAAAAAACAAAAGCGCAAATGAAACAGAACACGGCCCAACGAAACAAGGCTGAGTCAATGGTAATAAAAAGTAATGAATTGAAGGGTAAGAAATCCGTAAAAGGAGATCACACCGATGATTGAGATTGAATTTGGTCACGGATTTGTATTGGACAGCAGCATGATTAGGTTCAGAAAAAAAGGTAAGAAACACCATTGGCCAATGGCCACATAGTAGTTTTTTACCTTCAGCGACGTATCCGCTGAACCTGTGCTGCCTTGTCAAAAGGAGAAGAAGGAATCCATTTGCAATGGGAAAAATGTCAGTCACTGATGGTGAAACTGTAAGACAATGACGTAGCATTTCCATTCGATTCGCAACATTCAAAAGCGCGTTGCCGCGTTCTGTCGTCTTTGGACGGCAAAAGGAAATAGAAGCAACAAAGGAATGAAGCAGTGACACAGCACCAAATCAAAGGACTATAATCATAAATCTTCCATTTGCGCATCCACCAAAGCAAGTTCATTTTCATCTACCATTAAAAAAATACTTTATTTTCATCTCTGGTGACATTCAAATAATAATTTATTGGTTTAAGTAATTCTTTCGTCCTATACTTTAAGTAATATTTTATTAAAATGATTTTTATATGTATAAAAAGTTTTCATTTATTTAGTTCTTGTCATACAAAATTTTAGAAATTAATTTAATAATTATTTATTCATATAAGGATCAAACGAGTAATATATAAGAACCAAATATGAACTTTTTATATATATAAAAATCATTTTAATAATTTTTTATATATAAAAACCAAATCAAAAATTCATATCACCCTATCAAAATATTACTTTAACTTAAATTATGAATGCCTTGCATTTCTTACAAATATTACTATTTGTTTATCTCTACCGACGCTATTATTCCAACAAATGGTTTATTGTGGCAAGTTGTACAGAATCAGCGATTCATATTTTAATCTTAAGGGAACCTTTGATGATGTCAATGATCCATCTTTTCATCCATGAGTAGTTCGTGAAAAGTAACTTCATGGTTCCACCGACTAGCTTAATTAAATGCACCATGACTTTAACATTTTGATTTGGGAACTATTATTATTTTTAATTATTTATTTATACTATTTATAAAATTAAATATTGTAAATATAATTAATTTGTAAAAGGTGTAAGTAAGAAATTTTAAAAAGTAATGACATTTTCCTTTTGTCTCCACTGTAATAATAGTTCCATCATCCATCTACTAATATTATTTTGACATCCAAATTAGATGTTATGAAGACACTCTAAGTTCCTGATATTTTAGTAGGTTATGATTTTTTTTTTAAATTTTATTAGTTCATAACTTATTAAAACACCAAAATATTTCTCATAATATCCAATTTAAATGTCAAAATAACATTACTCTAAACAAATGAATGACTTAAAAATTGAAAGTATATGATTGGCATTCATGCGGGAGTTTTATTTTTAGAAGTCACATGGAAGTATTTAAAAACTTAAAATTTGAGTTTGGAGAGTCTAGACTCAATGTTGAATATATTTAATATGTTTGGCATTTTTTAAAAGCCAATTAGTTATCATTAAGTTTGGAGTCACCTGAACATTTTCACTTATCTGTACACCTTATCTATTTTTTTTTTGATAAACAAAGATTTCCCATTAATGGGAGAACTTGGGGTCCTTCAACTCATATACAACATAAACAAAAACTTGTTGGTGAATTGACAAGTATACCAAATCGTGACAAATAATAAAATGTGAGTGGAGTATTGTTCCCAACGACGATTGTGTTCAATTATCGACTACTACAATTTTATCGTCATTTGGACGAACAATTGAGTTGGAACAATGCATGAACTAAGGTAAAAGACAGTCAACAACATTATTCAAACATGCAACACAAAGCAAATGCACACAAGAATTAACACAAACACTTGGCGGATGAAAATGGAAATACAATGGTAAAGACGATTAGGCATAGGAATCTTTCAATTATCACTCAATGTAACTTATGAGACACCCCGTTGTGCCCCGATGTTTTATTAGACTAAAACCTCATTATTTAATTTCTTACTTGTGCGCTTAATATGAAAATACGTATAAATTAAAGCTTAAGTTTCAAAAGCTCACAACTTCAATTAATTAAAACATCACACTATAGTTATGTTAAGCGTACACTCATATGTCTCAAAAACATATTACAAAACACTGTTGAGGGTATCCTTTCAGCAAGATCCTTCACAAGCATATACTTAAGCAAAAGTTAAACAAAGCGGAAACATATAAAAACACCTCACAAGACACACTGGTCATAACTAACTAGACCCCAATCATCATGGATCACAGCTCGTCCTCCGGCCTCCGGTTCGTAGGGAGTTCCATCCAACTCCTCCTGGTCACGCTCATCCACAGGGCCTTCTCGTACGATTCTATAAGGAGATAAAATACAACATACAGAAATATATACGGGATAAGAAACAGTTCTATCATCAAAATCGAAAAAGAGTCATAGTAAATTATACAGTAATTGTCACAGACAATCAACACACCTAACTAACAAATCATCATCAAGTTAATATATCATCCTCTACCCTCAAACTCATGCTACTCAAAGACACCATAGCTGCACACCTATTTCTAAGGGGGAAGTGGTCTCGCGAGAACTATTGATTTTACGTGTATTATATTTTCAATACACGGTGTATTATATTACCAATACACAGATGTGTTTTACGTGTATTATATTACCAATACACAGATGTGTTTTAGATGTATTATATTACCAATACACGGTGTATTATATTACCAATACACAAATGTCCTTGTGTATTATATTATCAATACACGGTTGTGGATAACAATACCTATACTTGAATCTCACCAACCTGTTTTAACAATACCCTAGTGCCTTAGCCTTCCATTAGAACTTGACACATATTCTATGCCATAACACCTCTTTAACATACATCATCTAGGTTAGGCACTTTTAAATCATCATTATCCTCACACCTAAAACAATCATCTCTTAGACAACATATATATCTTTATTTAAAATCCACTAATCATAATAATAAAAACCATGCAGATCATGCATAACACAATATCAGTCCAAAATATTCCAATATTACCAACATAGCACAAAATCAATTCAATAAAGATAATAAAATCAAATCAACCATCAACGATATAAAATGAACCTAATGTCAATAAACCTACAATACCCGAATCGCCATTGGTTTTCAGAAAAGATTTCAAATGTGATTTTGGTCTTGTCGATTACTCGACTACTAGTAGGGTTTAGGTCGCCCTACACAATTATTATATAATCTACTACTTATCCATTCCGACGATAGATTGGTTCTTTCCCCCACCTGAGCTAACACCGGACTCACGAACTTCCCGATCTTCGTAACTACGTCACGAATATCCGATATCCTTCAACTAACATCACATAACAACGATTAATCAAACAATTCCCATTAGGTTCACTTTAATATTAGGTTTGGCCTCTAATTCAAAATGAGGCTAGGATTATTTTCTCACTCTAATCTTTTGGATTCTAGGTGCTTAGGTCTTAGATAACTAGAATAAATTGTTAGAAGTTGAAAATATGAAACAAAATCCTCTAACCTCTAAGGTTAGTGTTTCGGCCTTGAACATAAAAATAGGTTAGAAAATTTATTTGGATTCAAACCCTTGGATCATAAAAGTATAAGTATCTAAAAGCATAAAAACCATAATCTTAACTCATCAAACACTTTTAAACATTTTTACATAATCTTTGAAGAAATAGATCTAAGACTTGAAATAGATAAAACTTGATGAAACTTAAGATTAGTTGAGGATTGCGAACATAGAAACCCTAAATAGTTTAGATCTAACCTCATTTAAGTTAAAAATTGAACAAAACCTCCTTTGTCCATTTATACATAGGTTCGGCCCTGTTTAGATCTATAGGAAGGAAAACGATTTTGGTCACATGCTCTTAGATGATGAAAATAGAGATCATAACTAGATCATAGAATTTGGTTTCACATTTTTATGATTTTTCTACAATTTTCTAGAGATTTTAGAAGTTATGGATCTAAGAATGATAAATGGAAGAAAATGACATTAACCCAACAAATAAGTGAATGAAATAACATAGATGAGTAGGATAGAGAAATGTTACCCTTGAATCTTGAAGAAAAGGAGGAAGAAGATGAGCTCTTGAAGAAATCCAATGAAGTTTGGAGTAAGAAAATGAGGTTTTTGAGAGTGTAAACCATGGATGAAGAAAATGAATGAACATATAGAGATGGAAGAGAGAGAGAGGCGTGTGGGAGAAGGAGAGGAGCGAACTTGGAGGCCAAGTTTGACCTAAGACATGTTTGGTTGGTTAGGAGAGAGATTAATAGGTTTTAGGTTTAAAATACTATTACTTTTCAAAACATCATGATTACTTTCTTGGATGTGACATGTGACTTTAGTCCATCAAGTCACTTCAACTCCATCAAGTCACTTCAGTCACCTCAGCTCTTCATTCTGCTCTGTTGTTTACCCGATTAAAGTTTTTGATCGTAATTCTCGACGTTTTTGTCCGGATAAAATATTATATTTTAATTCAGAACGTAAAATTTCCAAAATAACTAAAGTCATTGGAAACACCACAAAAACTCTAGCCATTTCGTTCACGGGTCAAAATTAGGTTTTCTGTTCAGTAAACTTTTATTGCCAGTGAAAATGCAGACCGGGTTTCGTCTTAATTTTCAACCCAAATTTTTACCGTAACCTTCTACCATAAAGTAGACTATGAATATGATTTTATTTTATTCAAAAAAACTTTCTAATTTTCATATTAAAATATAATTAATTATATTTTAACCGATTGACGATTGAACATCATAATTAAAATCAGGTTGTCACATTACTACCCCTCTTAAAAGAAAATTCCGTCCTCGGAATTTACGTACCTTAGAAAAGATGTGGATATTGTTGTTGCATATCCTCCTTGCGTTCCCAAGTAGCATCTCCAGTAGTTTCATCCCATACGACCTTAACCAAAGGAATTTGTCTATCGCGAATCTCCTTAATCCGTCTATCTGCTATCCTTACAGGTAAAGCCTCATACTCTAGATTCTCTCGCAGTTGTATATACTTAGACTCTATGACATGTGAAGGATTAGGATAATACTTTCTCAACTGAGAAACATGAAAAACATCATGAAGGTTGGAAAGATTGGGTGGTAAGGCAATTTGGTAAGCTACTGGACTAATTTGTCGAAGAATCTGAAAAAGGTCCAATGAATCGAGGAGTAAGTTTTCTGGATTTGATAGCTCTGCCAATTCTAGTTTTTCGAGTAACTCTCAAAAACACGCGATCGCCTTCCTGGAATTCTAATGGTCTCCTCCTCTTGTCACTGTAGCTCCTTTGCCTATCATGTGCTTTCTTTATCTTTTCCCGTATCTTCCTGACTTGTTCCGTAGTTTGTTGCACCACATCTGGACCCAAAACTTGGTTCTCACCAGTCTCATACCAACATAACGGGGTCCTACACTTTCTGCCATACAAAGCCTCATATGGTGCCATTCCGATACTACTATGAAAACTATTGTTATAAGTAAATTCAATCAATGGTAAGAAATCATCCCAACTGCCAGCGTGCTCCAACACACAAGCTCTCAATAGATCCTCCAATGACTGAATTGTCCTTTCTGACTGTTTATCAGTTTGGGGATGATAAGAAGAACTCATCCTCAACTTTGTTCCCAAGGCATTTTGCAATTGTCTCCAAAATCTAGATGTGAATCTAGGATCTCGGTCTGAGACAATACTCGATGGCACACCATGCAATCTAACAATTTCTTTGATGTAGATCTGAGTCAACCTTTCCAAATTATAACTTTCACCAATAGATAATAAGTGAGCACACTTCGTCAACCTATCAATGATAACCCAAATCGCATCATGCTTCTTAGGAGTTCGTGGTAATTCGACCACAAAATTCATAGCTATGTTATCCCATTTCCACTCTGGGATATCTAATGACTGTAATAATCCTGCTGGTTTCTGATGTTCAATCTTAGCTTTCTGAAACACAAGACTAGATAAAACATACTCCGCTACTTCTTTCTTCATCCTTGTCCACCAAAACATTTTCTTCAAATCCGGAATGGAAACTCAACTTACTCTTATGTGCCTCCTCTAAAATCATCTTCCTAAGTTCTGCATCATCTAGCACACATATTCTATCTCTAAACCATAACACACCATTTGTTCCTATACTAAACTCAAATTTTACCTTCATCGATTCCTCTACTTACTTCCTGGAGGTATAGATCCTGAACTTGTTTATTTTTAAGATCTTTCATAAAATCACTACTAATAGTGATCATACTTAAGCAAATCTTATTCTCAACCAACTCCATTCCTAAGTTCAAATCCCTGAACTGTTCAAGCAATTCTAACTGCTTAACCATCATCATAGACACATGCAAGGACTTCCTGCTTAAAGCATCCGCTACCACATTTGCCTTCCCAGGATGGTATAGTAATTCAAAATCATAATCTTTGATAAACTTGGAAGCTGAGGATATGAACATTAACTGGAAGTTATTCACTGATTGCTTTTTCAAAAAATATTTTTCGCGTCTAGTTCGACGCAAGAAGGAAAAGGAAAACACAAACCTCAAACAAGGCAACTTGTCTGTAGGTGAGTATGCATCACATTTTGAGGCTTTGATCGAGTTTTCAGAATTCTATGGAGGTTTCCAAGTGAGGACTGGAAATGTAGAAGATTTGAGGAAGGACTCAGATGAGCTGCAGAGGGCTGTAGTGTCTCTTGACATACAATATTTATAGTCGAGAGATGCAGTGCCATTGAAAGTATAGACCTGAGGATGGCCAATGAACAGAAACAACTGAGGAGCGGAGGTCCTAACCGATCAAGTTTCCAGAGGCGTAGAGGAAGTGGTTCCCAGTGGAGACAGAGACCATATGCTAGACCCGGGCAAACGCCGCCACCAGCACCAGTGGCTAGAGCGGGTCAAAGAACATGCAAGGCTTAGTTTGCTTCAGATGTGGAGGATTGCATTATGCTAGAGACTGTACAAATAGGCCTAGCTGTTTCAGCTGTGGGAAACCAGGTCATGTGGCACGAGATTGCAGACAAAGGGTTATGCAACAGCCGACAGCTGCAGGAAGAGGAACTAAAGACAATAGAGGTGGAGCTGGAAGAGGAGTCCCAGCAGCAAGACCACAAGTGGCCAGACCTCAAGCCACCGGAAGAGTGTTTACCGTGAGGGGAGCTGAATTTTTCAATCTGCTGATCTTATACAAGGTATGTGTTTGATAGCTGGTAGACTCTCGAATGTATTGTTTGACTCAAGCGCTACGCATTATTTTATCTCACATGAGTGTATGGATCATTTGAACTTAACTGTTTCCAAATTACCGTATACCCTTGCAGTATCTACTCCAACCAATAATACTTTGACTACTATGTCTGTTTGTTTTCAGTGTCCTATCGTTGTTGAGAATAGAACATTTATTGTAGACCTTATCTGTTTGCCTATGCAACAGATAGATGTTATTCTTGGAATGGATTGGCTTTCGGCTAACCATGTGATGCTAGATTGTTCTAGCAAGACTTTATCATTTATTGAACCTTACAGTATAGCATATGCCAATAAAGGAGTTTCTATGAGGAGTGATAACTCTCAACAGTTTGTGATGCTTTTTGCAATGGAGGCTAATGAGACTCCCAGCATAGGTTCCATGCCTATCGTGAGAGAGTTTCCTGAAGTTTTCCCTCCAGACGTTCCAGGTTTGCCACCAGAAAGAGAAGTGGAATTCACTATAGATCTCGTACCAGGGACAGGGCCTATATCTATAGCACCTTATTGGATGTCACCGGTTGAGATGGCAGAGTTGAAGGAACAATTGGATGGCACGCTAGGAAAAGAGTTTATCAGACCGAGTGTTTCATTGTGGGGAGCACCGGTGTTATTTGTTAAGAAGAAGGATGCAAGTGCGAGGTTGTGCACGGATTACAGGCAGTTGAATAAGGTAACGATTAAGAATAAGTATTCGTTGCCTAGGATAGATGATTTGATGGATCAGTTGAAAGGAGCAATAGTGTTCTCTAAGATTGATTTAATATCTTTCAAAAATCACTACTAATAGTAATCATACTTACGCAAATCTTATTCTCAACCAATTCCATTCCTAAGTTCAAATCCCTGAACTATTCAAGCAATTATAACTCCTTAACCATCATTACAGACACGTGCAAGGACTTCCTGCTTAAAGCATCTGCTACCACATTTGCCTTCCCAGGATGGTACAGTAATTCAAAATCATAATCTTTGATAAACTCCATCCACCTTCGCTGTCTCATATTCAATTCATTTTGATCGAATAGATACTTCAGGCTCTTGTGGTCACTAAAGACATTAAACTTTGCTCCATACAAAAAGTGTCGCCATATCTTTAATGCGAACACTATTGCTGCTAACTCCAAATTATGGGACGGATAATTTCTCTCATGAATTCTCAACTGTCGGGAAGCATAAGCCAAAACTCTTCCCTCTTGCATCAGGACACAGCCTAAACCTTGGTACGACGCATCATAGTATACGTCAAACTATTCTAGTGGGTCTGGTAAGATCAACACAGGTGATGAAGTCAACCTGTCCTTCAGCTTTTGAAAACTTTGTTCACACTTATACGTCCATACAAAAGCTATATTTTCCTCGTTAACTGAGTCATAGGCAACGCAATCTTCGAGAATCCCTCTATAAACCTCTGATAATATCCAGCTAGTCCTAGGAAACTCCGTACTTCACTTATTGACTTAGGTCATTCCCACTTAAGAACTGCCTCAACCTTAGATGGTTCTACGGCTATTCCTTCTTTATTAATCAAATGACCTAGGAATTGTACTTCTTCCAGCCAAAACTCACACTTGGAAAGTTTGGCATAAAGTTGGCTATCCTTCAAAACTCGCAACACCAATCTCAAATGTTCCTCATGCTCTTCCCGCGTACGAGAATATATAAGAATATCGTCGAGGAACACAACAATAAACTTATCGAGGAACGGTCTGAAAATTCTATTCATATAATCCATGAACACGGCTGGCGCATTAGTTACACCAAAAGGTATAACTAAATACTCATAGTGCCTGTACCTCGTCCTAAAAGTCGTCTTGTGTATATCTTCCTTTCTTACTCTGATTTGATGGTACCCAGCTCTTAAATCAATCTTAGAGAACATTACTACTCCTTTCAACCGATCTATCAAATCATCTATCCTAGGCAACATATACTTATTCTTAATCGTCACCTTATTCAACTACCTGTAATCCGTGCACAACCTCACACTTCCATCCTTTTTCTTAACAAATAACACCGGTGCTCTCCACGGTGAAACACTCGGTCTGATAAAATCTTTTCCTAACATGTCATCCAATTGTTCCTTCAACTCTGCCAACTCAACCGGTGACATCCGATAAGGTGCTATAGATATAGGCCCTGTCCCTGGTACGAGATCTATAGTGAATTCCACTTCTCTTTCTGGTGGAAAACCTGGAACGTCTGGAGGGAAAACTTCAGGAAACTCTCTCACAATAGGCATGGAACCTATGCTGGGAGTCTCATTAGCCTCCACTGAAAAAAGCATCACAAACTGTTGAGAGTTGTCACCCCTCATAGAAACTCCTTCATTGGCAGATGCTATACTGTAAGGTTCAATAAATGATAAAGTCTTGCTAGAACAATCTAGCACTACATGGTTATCCGAAAGCCAATCCATGCCAAGAATAACATCTAT
The DNA here is from genome assembly GCA_030762895.1 of Sophora flavescens. Classification (NCBI taxonomy): domain Eukaryota; kingdom Viridiplantae; phylum Streptophyta; class Magnoliopsida; order Fabales; family Fabaceae; genus Sophora; species Sophora flavescens. The sequence goes on from CM061062.1 coordinate 75,258,409, forward strand.
CTGTTGCATAGGCAAATAGATAAGTCTACAATAAATGTTCTATTCTCAACAACGATAGGACACTGTAAACAAACAGACATAGTAGTCAAAGGATTACTGGTTGGAGTAGATACTGTAAGGGTATACGGTAATTTGGAAACAGTTAAGTTCAAATGATCCACACACTCGTGCAAGATAAAAGAATGTGTAGCGCCTGAGTCAAACAATACATTCGAGAGTCTACCAGCAATCAAACACATACCTTGTATAAGATCACCAGATTGAGAGGATTCAGCTCCCCTCACGGTAAACACTCTTCCAGTAGCTTGAGGTCTGGCCACTTGTGGTCTTGCTGCTGGGACTCCTCTTCCAGCTCCACCTCTATTGTCTCCAGTTCCTCTTCCAACAGCTGTCGGTTGTTGCATAACCCTTTGTTTACAATCTCGTGCCATATGACCTGGTTTCCCATAGTTGAAACGTCTAGGCCTATTTGTACAGTCTCTAGCATAATGCGATCCTCCACATCTGAAGCAAACTAAGCCTTGCGGTTGCTGACCCGCTCTAGCCACTAGTGCTGGTGCCGGCGTTTTCTCGGGTCTAGCACATGGTCTTTGTCTCCACTGAGAACCACTTCCTTTGTGCCTCTGGAAACTTGATCGGTTAGGACCTCCACTCCTCAGTTGTTTATGTTCATTGGCCATCTTTAGGTCTATACTTTCAATGACACTGCATCTGTCGACTAGTTCTGGGAAATACTATATGTCAAGAGACACTACAGCCCTCTACAGCTCATCTGAGTCCTTCCTCAAATCTTCTATATTGCCAGTCCTCACCTGGAAACCTCTGATAGAATTCCAAAAACTTGATCAAAGCCTCAAAACGTGATGCATACTCACCAACAAACATGTTGCCTAGTTTGAGGTTTGCGAATTCTTTTCCTTCTGGCGTCAAATTAGATGCGAAAAATATTTTTCGAAAAAGCAATCAGTGAATAATTTCCAGTTAATGTTCCTATCCTCAGCTTCCAACAGTCTTTTCTTTCCCTTCCACCAGAATTCTGCTCTTTCGGTTAACATGTAGGCAGCATGGGTCACTTTCTTCTCCTTGCTGTAGCGCATAGTAGCAAATATCTTTTCGATCTCTTGTATCCACCATTCCGCCTTCTCTAGATCATACTCTCCTCGGAATTGAGGAGGCTTTCCGTTCATACCAGTAGTCAATCCGGCATCTTGAGCTGCTACCGCCCTTCTCTGATTCTTAATTTCTAGCTGCTCTTTGTTCATCTGCAGCATCTCAGCATTCTGCTGGGTTTGCAATAGCATAGCAGCAGCTATGGTTTCCATTGCATTTGAAGTCGAATATGATCCTCCTCCGCGAGCCATGATTCTGTTAAAAGAAATCATCTGCTCTCATTAATATGACATATAATACTGCATAGACAAGTATATAAATACCATATGCCACACTAATATTAACTTCTCACATCAGAATCGGACACACTACCCAACTTCTAAGCATAGGCAAAATCCGACATGGATTCAACTAGACACGGCCAGTAACAACATCCTAAACCTCACAATCCTTGATTCTGATCGGACATAACCCCACAGTCCGTTTTAGAACCAAATTGCTCAGATACCAAATGAGACACCCCGTTTTGCCCCGATGTTTTATTAGACTAAAACCTCATTAATTAATTTCTTACTCGTGCGCTTAATATGAAAACACGTAGAAATTAAAGCTTAGGTTTCAAAAGCTCACTACTTCAATTAATTAAAACATCACACTATAGTTATGTTAAGAGTACACACATATGTCTTAAAAACATATTACAAAACACTATTAAGGGTATCCTTTCAGTAAGATCCCTCACAAGCATATACTTAAAAACAAAAGTTAAACAAAGCGGAAACATATAAAAACACCTCACGAGACGCATTGGCCATAACTAACTAGAACCCAATCACCATGGGTCGGAGCTCGTCCTCCGGCCTCCGGTTCGTAGGGAGTTCCATCCAACTCCTCATGGTCACGCTCATTCACAGGGTCTTCTCGTACGATTCCATAAGGAGATAAAATACAACATACAGAAATATACAAGGGATAAGAAGCAGTTTTATCATCAAAAGCGGAAAAGAGTCATAGTAAATTATACAGTAATTGTCACAGACAATTAACACACCTAACTAACAAAACATCCTCAAGTTAATAGATCATCCTCTACCCTCAATCTCATGCTACTCAAACACACCATAGCTGCACACCTATTTTTAAGGTGAAGTGGTCTCGTGAGAACTCTTTATTGTACGTGTATTATATTACCAATACACGGTGTATTATATTACCAATACACAGATGTGTTTTATTGACACGAACTCGGCAAGTGTACCAGGTCGTTGTAAGTAATAAAACGGTAAGAACCGGATATCGTCCTCAGGGATCGTGGACAAGTACCACTTCACAAATTGAACTACTATCTAGGTGATCGTGTTTGGATGGAAGGTAGCTCTAACATGTAACGAAACAAACAAGAATAAAATGTTTTTGTTCTTTTAGGTATTTTATCAAACACTTAACAGGCAAACAAAAATGTGAAAAACAAATGGATGAAATTGTTAGGGTTAGACTAAGCTAATCCTCCCTTGATTGCTATGAAATGGTAAATAACACAATTCCTAATTCAATTATGACAATCAAATCTTCTCAAATACTCAAACCCTAATGTCTTAGGTGGAATGAGCCTAAAATCACAAATTAAACCCTAATGTCTTAGGTGGATTAACATGAGAATTTGCATTAAGAGTCAAGATTCATAGATTGCAAGCACCCCAAGACCTATGTCTAGGTTCATGAACTACTTGGCATTTGATTCATGAGCATGCCTTAATATCAATCTTTCAATTGTCTATCAAAGCAACTAATCATTCCTAGGATGATCAAACCAAGGAAAGCATTAAGCATGGAATCAAACACTCATAAAGAAATAGGAAATTATATTACTACCACATCATATTACAACCAAGTTCAAAGAAGCAATCATCTAAACCCAACAAAGGGGGAGTTTAGCTACACATAATCAAAGAGAAGGGCAAAAGAAAAGATACAAAGATGAAGGAAGGAAGGAACTCCATGATGCACACAGTCACAGCAGCTGCAGAGAGTCTCTATTTTTAGGGTTTTGGCCGCCTCTTCTCCTCCTCCTCAAATCTGTCCTAAAACAACTTATATACAGAAATTCTGGGTTTCGCGCACTCGCGGGGCGAGACCTGGCTCGCGAGGCGAATCTTATGAATCTGGTCTCCAGAGATTGGTTCCTTCGCGAGGCGAGAAGGTAACTCGCGGGGCGAGACAGAAAGGGTGACAGCTCTGGCACAGTCAAGCCTTCAGGCTCGCGAGGCGAGATGGTGATTCGCGAGGCGAGACAGAAAGGTGACTGTTGCTGTCCAGGCTGGTCTTCGGGCTCGCGAGGTGAGCTCCTGTCTCGCGGGGTGAAACTTCCAGAATTGCTGGTGGGTTCTGCTTGGCTCATTTTCTTCTCTTTTCAGGCTCTATCTTCACCCAAGCTTCATCATGGCTAAATCTTGGGCAATTAATCATAAATTCCTGCAAAACAACACACAAAACCACCTTATCCGTTCCAAAGGAAAAACTAAACAAAATCAAACTAAAATGGCCTAACTATATGCAAATGCATTCAGAAATGTACATGCAAAATGAGGTGAAATCACACTCATCAAATCACCCCAAGCTTAAGACTTTGCTTGTCCTCAAGCAAAAACCAAAGCCAGAAGATGAAAACAAACAGAGCAATGATAGTGAACTAAGAACCCGAGTAATTGATCCAAGTAACAGGCATTTTCAATAAGTACTCAAGAGACAATCAGTTTCAAGTCCAATTAGAAGCTTAGGTTTCCTAGACTCATATCATCACTGATTTGGGCACTCTTTCTCATCTGAAACTCACCCCAAGCTTGTTCATTTACTTGGCACTCTTTCTCGCCTCACTCAAGTGTTCAAGGATATATGACAAATCGCTCCATTTTCCTCAAGGAATGATATCTACCATAGGCTTGACTATCAACCAAATCTCTTCTTTATTAATGAAAACATCTAAGAATCAAGAGGTCTTTTACTTTGGTTGTAACGGGGCCATGGGATTTATTGTTAGGTGGGGAAATCAAGAAGAGGACATTTCAAAAGGCTACACAAAACATCAAGCATTGCAAATCATGACACCTTCTAAAATACCCTTTTGGGTTTCGATTTACTTTTGCCACCTTTCTTTCTTTCTTTTGTTTTATTTCTCATTTCTTTTTGTCATCCCCTTCTCTCTCTCTCTCTCTCTCTCTATATATATATATATATATATATATATATATATATATATATATATATATATTTTCCTTTTATTTGGAGAAGGGGAGATTTTCAGCTCAAGAGAAATATTTTTCTGATTTTCTCATCCCATACTTTTTCCACTACCTTTTTACCCTTTTGTCAATACTTTAAAAGGTGCCCCATCAATCATCATTCATCAATATAATTCAAGGTGCCAAGAAAAGTATTTTATTCCTTCAAGCTCAAAATTGGGCAACTAAAGGGTAGCATTTGATCAATCAAAGCTCAGAAGACCGGAAAAATACCTAGTTCCTCAATCATTTTCAAAAATGTTTTCAAAAATTTTTAAGCTTCAAAAAGGTTTCAAGTCAAGTTCTAGAGAAATACAATCCAAGAGGAATAACACTCTAACACAAAGAATGGGGTAGATTTAGTGAGTACCCCTTAATGGCTCAAAAGCTCACATTTAGCAGTTCAGCAAGATCATCTCAAGAATTTTTTTTATTTGAAGCCTTATCACAAGAATAAAAAAATAGGGTTCAAAAATTCACTATCACAAATAAATTGGCACTCAGTTCTCACAATCAGATGCTCAATCTAAGCAAGGGGTAACCGAATCATGCGATCATGCAAAACTATGCCTAAATGAATGCAATATGAATAATGCAAAAAATTCAAAAATTTTACAAAAATACCCCTACCCCAAGCTTAAAAACTTACATTGTCCCCAATGTAAATAATTAAGTCAGAGAGGGGAGAAAAATTGGAACGACTCACCGACGTGGTAGCGGGCTGGTTCACATGCTTTCTGGCTTTGTTTCTCCCTGCCCCTTTTCGTTTTTCCTTCCTTCTTGACCTGAAAATACTTAGCAAACCTATTAACAAATCTCCTGATCTTCTCAAATTATTCAAGAGATGAAAATCAAAAACAAATGAGAAAGAGGAAAAGAAAACTTGGGTTACCTCCCAATAAGCGCTTCTTTAACGTCACTAGCTTGACGGGTGATTTCTAAGATGATGCCTTAAGAGGGACGGAGACTGCTTGACAATCAAAGTCTCCTCCAACGTATTGCTTGAGCCTTTGCCCATTAACTGTGAACGTATCTCCGGATGATGGATCTTCCAATTCAACTGCACCAAATGGAGAAACTGACTTGACATAGAATGGACCTGACCATCTTGATCTCAACTTGCCTGGAAACAGCTTGAGACGTGAATTAAAGAGAAAAACTGATTGGCCTTCTTCAAAATGCTTTGGAAGGATGTACTTATCATGCCAAAATTTTGTTCTTTCCTTGTAGATCCTTGCACTCTCATAAGCCAAGAGTCGGAATTCATCCAAATCATTCAACTGCAACAGTCTCTTATCCATGGCCAGCCTTGTATCAAAGTTCAGGGTCTTCACTGCCCAAAAATCACGATGTTGGAGCTCTACCGGAAGGTGGCATGATTTTCCAAACACTAATTGGTAAGGTGACATACCAATAGGTGTTTTATATGCAGTCCGATAGGCCCAAAGTGCATCATCCAATTTCTTTGCCCAATTCTTCCTAGCATTGTTCACGGTTTTCTCCAAAATCCTCTTCAATTCCCGATTGGACAACTCCACTTGCCCACTGGTTTGAGGGTGGTATGGTGTGGCAACTTTATGATTGACCCCAAACTTGGCAAGCACTGCATTGAACTCCTTGTTGCAAAAATGAGTACCCCCATCACTAATAATAGCTCTAGGGGTTCCAAATCGGGTGAAGATGTTCTTCCTCACAAAACCATCCACCGCTTTTGCATCATCCTTCACAGTTGGGACAGCTTCTACCCATTTGCTTACATAGTCAACCGCAACAAGAATGTATTTGTAGTTGTAGGATGATGGGAAAGGACCCATGAAGTCGATCCCCTATACATCAAAGAGTTCCACCTCTAAAATACCCTTCAAGGGCATCTCATTCCGCCTGGATATACTTCCGGTTCTTTGACACTTGTCACACTTCATCACCCAAGCTCTGGAGTCTTTGAAAATAGTGGGCCAAAATAACCCGCTTTGCAAGATCTTCATGGCGGTTCTCTCACCACCAAAGTGTCCTCCATAGGGTGAGTTGTGGCAATGAGTCAACACCCCATTAATTTCTTCTTCCGGAATGCATCTTCTCAGAATTCCATCCGAACCTCTTTTGAAAAGGTAAGGCTCATCCCATACATAGTATTTATCATCATGGATGAGTTTCTTCCTTTGTTGTGCATTGAAGTCCTTCGGAATTTTGTTGGCGGCCTTATAATTTGCAATGTCTGCAAACCAAGGTGCCACGTGCACCATAAACAGCTTTTCATCTGGGAATTCCTCTTGAATTGGCAACTCATCTTTTGGTTGAACATCTTCTTGTGGAAGCCTAGACAAATGGTCGGCTACCACATTCTCCACTCCTTTCTTGTCCTTTATATCCAAATCAAACTCTTGGAGCAGTAGTACCCACCTAATGAGCCTTGGCTTGGCATCCTGTTTAGTCATAAGATACTTCAAAGCAGAATGATTAGTGTAGACAGTAGTTTTAGAGCCAATCAAGTAGGATCTAAATTTATCAAACGCAAACACCACAACAAGCAATTCTTTTTCAGTCGTGGTATAGTTCAATTGAGCATCATTCAGCACACGACTGGCATAGTAAATGACATGCAACACTTTATTTTTTCTTTGACCCAAAATGGCTCCCACTGCATAGTCGCTTGCATCACACATTAACTCAAATGGTAAACTCCAATTTGGAGGTGCAATGACCGGTGCGGTGGTGAGTTTTTTCTTTCAAAAGTTGGAAAGCATGCATGCAATCATCATCAAACACAAAAGGAGTATCAACTACCAAAAGCTTGCATAAGGGTTTCACAATCTTTGAAAAATCTTTTATAAATATCCTATAGAAACCCGCATGCCCTAGGAAGCTTCTAACACCTTTCACATTTATGGGAGGGGGAAGTTTTTCAATCACTTCAATTTTTGCTTTATCAACTTCCATCCCCCGTGATGAAATTTTATGACCAAGAACTATACCTTCCCTAACCATGAAATGACATTTTTCCCAATTCAACACAAGGTTAGTTTCTTGGCATCTTTTCAAAACACATGCAAGATTTTTAATACAATCATCAAAAGAATTACCAAACACAGAAAAATCATCCATAAATACCTCAATGAATTTTTCAGTCATATCAGAGAATATGGAAAACATGCACCTTTGAAAAGCGGGTGCATTACACAACCCGAATGGCATCCTCCGGTATGCATAGACGCCATAAGGACAAGTAAAAGCAGTCTTATCTTGGTCCTTTGGGTCAACCACAATCTGGTTATACCCTGAGTATCCATCAAGAAAGCAATAAAATGCATGGCCCGCCAACCTCTCTAACATCTGATCAATGAAGGGTAAGGGAAAATGATCTTTTCTGGTGGCCTCATTCAGTCTTCTGTAATCAATACACACTCTCCATCCAGAAACGGTCCTTGAGGGGATGAGTTCATTTTTTTCATTTGCAACCACCGTCATCCCCCCTTTCTTAGGGATAACTTGGACCAGACTCAGCCAAGGACTATCGGAGATTGGATAAATTATCCCCGCATCCAGAAGCTTCACAACCTCCTTCCTTACAACTTCCTTCATGTTTGGGTTGAGTCTTCTTTGGGGCTGTCTGACCGGCTTGAAGTTTTCCTCCAAAAGGATTTGTGCATACAGAATGAAGGACTTATCCCCTTCAAGTCGAACATAGACCAATCCGCTACTAATGATCACCAGGAATGAAGAATTCACCCCAAGGAAAGCATAACGGAGATGAGATGGAAGTTCTTTCAATTCTAGCACAGGTGATTCACCCTTGTCTTCAATCCGCACATCCTCCACAACTTTGTCTTCATCAGTATTCAAAACTAGACAAGCCTCAAGGGATTTGACCAAGAACTCAACTTCTTCCTCACATACCTCTTCTTCTTCATTCTCAACCATAAGAGCCGCTTCCAATGAATCTTCAAAAGTTTGCTACACACTCTTGTCTGTTAGTGAATCAACAAGGTCCACACTCATACACGTGTCTTTGTCGCCTGGATGTCTCATTGCTTCAAAAACATTGAAGGTGACCTTTTCATCTTGGACTCGAAGCACCAACTCCCCTTGATTGACACCGATCAAAGCTCTACCCGTGGCTAGGAATGGTCTTCCAAGAATTAACGGAGTCTCACTATCTTCCGCTATATCCAACACCACAAAATCTGCCGGAAATATGAATTTGTCTACTTTTACCAATAAATCCTCCACTACACCATAAGGATATGTAATGGAGCGATCCGCCAATTGGAGAGAAATCCCGGTTGACTTGACTTCACCAATTCCCAGCTTCTTGAAAATGGAGAGAGGCATAAGGTTGATACTTGCACCGAGACCACACAAGGCTCTTCCAATATTCAAATGACCAATTGTACATGGAATAGTAAAGCTACCCGGATCCTTCATCTTCACCGGTAACTTTCTTTGGAGTATAGCACTACACTCTTCCGTAAGCATGACCGTCTCCTCCTTCCACCTCCTCGTTAGTAAGAATCTCCTTTATAAACTTGGCATAGGAAGGCATTTGTTGAAGAGCTTCGGCAAAAGGAATGTTAATTTGCAACTTTTTAAACACATCCAAGAACTTGGAGAATTATTGATCCTTTGCCTCCTTCTTCAACCTTTGAGGATAGGGTACCTTGAAATACGGTGGCAACTCCTTAGGATTGTCAACTTCTTCAAGAATTTGCCTCCTAGTCTTCTTTCTTGCAAACTCTTCATCCACCAATTTTTCTCTCTGTGGTTTTGCTTCAACAACAATAGGACTAGAGGTAGTGGCTTGGGAAGTCTCGGGTTCTTCATTGGTTACATCTTCAACAGTCATCTCATCAACTCCCCCACCAATTGTCTTTTCTTTTCTCTCTTTTTCAGGTGGAACTAAAACTCTCCCACTTCTTGTAGTAATTGCCTTGCAATCTTCCCTTGGATTCTTCTCGGTATCTCCCGGCAATTGTCCTTGAGGTCTCTCCGTCATTTGCTTTGCCAACTGGCCTATTTGGTGTTCAAGATTCTTGATGGAGGCATTTTGATTTTTCATATTGTCTTGAGTCGCTTGCATGAATTGGGATAGAATATTCTCCAATTTGCTTGAACTCTCTTGAGGAGGCTTTGCTTGAGAGCTTGAGCCTTGTTCTTGTCTCCAACCAAAGTTAGGATGGCTACGCCACCCCGGATTATAGGTGTTAGAGAAAGGATCATGCTTAGGCCCTTGGTTTCCCATGTAGTTCACTTCTTCTTGCCCAGAACTTCCAACCACATTAATCTCACAATTTCCATTTGCATGGTTACCTCCACAGAAATCACACACCGAGGTAGCTTGAACTTGGACCGCTTGTAATTGAGAATTTTGTAGTTGAACGGACCCCAATTGCTTGGTAAGAATGGCCATTTGCGCCTTATGAGCACCAATTTCATCAAGCTCCAAAACACCTCTCTTGACCAATGATCGAGAACTAGGCATTTGATAATCATTATTAGCCATAGTTTCAATCAAGTCCTTTGCTTCGTCGGGTGTCTTTTGGCTCAATGATCCACCTGCAGCTGCTTCAATCATACTTCTGGAATTTCGGTTGAGCCCATTGACAAAGGTTGCCACTTGCTGCCATGTTTCTAACTCATGATTTGAACAAGCTGTGAGCAAAGACTTGAACCTCTCCCATGCTTCATAAAGTGATTCACCATCCCTCTGTGCAAAGGCATTAATCTCGGATCTCAACTTGATCATTCTTGACGGAGGGAAGAAGCGAGATAAGAACTTGCTCACCAAATCATTCCAAGTGATGATTCTCCCATGAGGATGGGATTGAAGCCATGACTTAGCTCTATCCCTCAAAGAGAAAGGGAAAAGCCTTAAACGAATGGCCTCATCAGAAGCTCCATTTAGCTTGATGGTGTCACACAACTCAATGAATGTGCCAATGTGAGCATGAAGGTCTTCACTCTCCAAACCTCCAAACTGATTTTGCTGCACAAGATTGAGAAGTGATGCCTTGATTTCAAAATTGTTGCAAGCCACTGTAGGTCTAACGATTGGAGTCCCACATCTATCGACTCTAGGGGAAGTATAGTCCCCCATTGTCCTCCTTGGTGCATTGTCTTCAGCCATGGTGACGGTTGCTACTTCAACTTGTGGTTCTTGCACACTTGGTAACTCAACTTGTAGCTCTTGTATACTAGAAGATGCTACTTCTCTATTTTTCCTTGCTTTGGCTACCTTTCTATTCTGTCTACAAAACCTCTCGATCTCAGGGTCGAATTGAAGTTCACTTGGGTCGACTGTACCTCGCATACAAAGAACAAACAGAGTAGAACAGAAAAAGAATAGAAAAAAAAAAAAGAAAGCAGTAGAAAAACAATAGAAAAAATGCCTAAATTAGGAGTCCCCTTTGTACTCGTGATATTGGCACACCGATCCCCGGCAACGGTGCCAAAAACTTGACACGAACTCGGCAAGTGTACCGGGTCGTTGCAAGTAATAAAACGGTAAGAACCGGATATCGTCCTCAGGGATCGTGGACAGGTACCACTTCACAAATTGAACTACTATCTAGGCGATCGTTTTTGGATGGAAGGTAGCTCTAACATGTAACGAAACAAACAAGAATAAAATGTTTTTGTTCTTTTAGGTATTTTATCAAACACTTAACAGACAAACAAAAATGTGAAAAACAAATGGATGAAATTGTTAGGGTTAGACTAAGCTAATCCTCCCTTGATTGCTATGAAATGGTAAATAACACAATTCCTAATTCAATTATGACAATCAAATCTTCTCAAATACTCAAACCCTAATGTCTTGGGTGGAATGAGCCTAAAATCCCAAATTAAACCCTAATGTCTTAGGTGGATTAACATGAGAATTTGCATTAAGAGTCAAGATTCATAGATTGCAAGCACCCCGAGACCTATGTCTAGGTTCATGAACTACTTGGCATTTGATTCATGAGCATGCCTTAATATCAATCTTTCAATTGTCTATCAAAGCAACTAATCATTCCTAGGATGATCAAACCAAGGAAAGCATTAAGCATGGAATCAAACACTCATAAAGAAATAGGAAATTATATTACTACCACATCATATTACAACCAAGTTCAAAGAAGCAATCATCTAACCCCAACAAAGGGGGAGTTTAGCTACACATAATCAAAGAGAAGGGCAAAAGAAAAGATACAAAGATGAAGGAAGGAAGGAACTCCATGATGCACACAGCCACAACAGCTGCAGAGAGTCTCTATTTTTAGGGTTTTGACCGCCTCTTCTCCTCCTCCTCCTCAAATCTGTCCTAAAACAACTTATATACAGAAATTCTGGGTTTCGCGCACTCGCGGGGCGAGACCTGGCTCGCGAGGCGAATCTTATGAATCTGGTCTCCAGAGATTGGTTCCTTCGCGAGGCGAGAAGGTAACTCGCGGGGCGAGTCAGAAAGGGTGACAGCTCTGGCACAGTCAGACCTTCAGGCTCGCGAGGCGAGATGGTGATTCGCGAGGCGAGACAGAAAGGTGACTGTTGCTGTCCAGGCTGGTCTTCGGGCTCGCGAGGCGAGCTCCTGTCTCGCGGGGTGAAACTTCCAGAATTGCTGGTGGGTTCTGCTTGGCTCATTTTCTTCTCTTTTCAGGCTCTATCTTCACCCAAGCTTCATCATGGCTAAATCTTGGTCAATTAATCATAAATTCCTGCAAAACAACACACAAAACCACCTTATTCGTTCCAAAGGAAAAACTAAACAAAATCAAACTAAAATGGCCTAACTATATGCAAATGCATGCAGAAATGTACATGGAAAATGAGTTGAAATCACACTCATCATTTATGTGTATTATATTACCAATACACGGTGTATTATATTGCCAATACACTTTTGTCCTTGTGTATTATATTACCAATACACGGTTGTGGATAACAACACCTATACTTGAATCTCACCAACCCGTTTTAACAACACCCTAGTGCCTTAGCCTTCCTTTAGAACTTGACACATATTCTATGCCATAACACCTCTTTAACATACATTATTTAGGTTAGGAACTTCTAAATCATCATTATCCTCACACCCAAAACAATCATCTCTTAGACAACATATATATCTTTACTTAAAATCCACTAATCATAATAATAAAAACCAGGCAGATCATGCATAACACAATATCAGTCCAAAATATTCCAATATCACCAACATAGCACAAAATCAATTCAATAAAGGTAATAAAATCAAATCAACCATCAACGATATAAAATCAACCTAATGTCGATAAACCTACAATCATCGAATCATCATTGGTTTTTCAAAAAAGGTTTCCAATGTGATTTTGGTCTTGTCGATTACTCGACTACTAGTAGGGTTTAGGTCACCCTACACCATTATTATATAATCTACTACTTATCCATTCCGACGATAGGTTGGTTATTTCCTCCACCTGAGCTAACACCAAATTCACGAACTTCCCGATCTTCATAACTACGTCACGAATATCCGATATCCTTCAACCAACATCACATAACAACGATTAATCAACCAATTCTGTTGCGTGATTTTTAAGATATATAAAGGCAAGTGCACCTCGTCGCAATCAAGTAATACGGTGGTAAGACCGATTATCGTATCCACAGGGATCGGATGTCAATTACCAATTCACAAACTCAACAACTATCTAGACTAAACTATGGTATGAGATATCAAAACAGAAAACAAAGCAATACAATATTTTTGGTCTTTTTGGACTTTTAACAAACACTTGGAGTGCAGAATTTATAACTGGATAGAATTGTCAGGTTTAGACTACACTAATCCTCCCTTGATTGCAATGAAATGGCTAACAACACAAGTCCTAATTCAATTATGCCAATCAAGCCTTTTCTAAAATACTCAAGCCTAATGTCTTAGGTGCATTGAGCCTAAAACCCCAAATCAAACCCTAATGTCTTAGGTGGATTAATCTGTGATTTTGCATTAAGTCAAGACTTATAAGATTGCAAGCATCCAACACCTATGTCTAGATTCTTGGACTACTTGGCATATGATTCATGAGCATGCCTTAACACCAACCTTTCAGTTATCTATCAAAGCAACATATCATTCCTATGGGTAGCTAATCCAAGGAAAGCATTAAGCATAGAATCACATACTCATAAAGAAATAGAAACTTGTATTGAAATCAAATCAATTAACAATCAAGTTCAGAAAAGCTACATCTAAACCCAACAATGGGGGAATTAGCTATACATGAATATGTCTACAAAAGGGAAAGAGAGAAGAGAGAAAGAAAACTTCATGACGAATCCTTCAATCTACTTCCAATCCAAGAGCAGAGAGATGTCATCTTTAAGGTCCCAGCCTTCCCCCAGCCATCAGCCCTCTTTAGGGTTTCCAAGCCTCTGCAAAAAGTCCTCTTTTTCTGTCTGCTGTGCTGTTATTTATAGATCCGTTGCGCATCACGGCCGTGATGTCTATCACGGCCAGGCCGTGACGCTTTCTGTCCAAGGCGTGTCTTCCAGTTTTTTTAACTCTCGCGAGGCGAGAGAAGTGTTCGCGACGCGAGCCCTCATTTTCTGGTTGGTCACGGCCGTGATGTCTGTCACGGCCAGGCCGTGACAGTCTCTGACTTTTGCCTTCTTCTCTGCTTGATCACGGCCGTGATGGTCATCGCGGCCAGGCCGTGATAGGCTCTGTTTGGCTCATATTCTTCTCTTTTTAAGCTCCAAAATCATCCAAGCTTCATTATAGCCAAATATGCACAGTTTTCCTTCAATTTCTGCAAAACAACACACAGAAACCACCTTCACCCATTCCAAGGTAAAAACTAATAAAAACAAACTAAAAATGCCTAAACTATATGCAAATGCATGCAGAAATGTACATGGAAAATGAGGTGAAATCACACTCATCAAATTCCCATTAGGTTCACTTTATTACTAGGTTCGACCTCTAATTCAAAATGAGGTTAGGATTATTTTCTCACTCTAATCTTTTGGATTCTAGGTGCTTAGGTCTTAGATAACTAGAATAAATTGTTAGAAGTTGAAAATATGAAACAAAATCCTCTAACCTCTAAGGTTAGTGTTTCGGCCTTGAACATAAAAATAGGTTAGAAAATTTATTTGGATTCAAACCCTTGGATCATAAAGTATAAGTATCTAAAAGCATAAAAACCATAACCTTAACTAATCAAACACTTTTAAACATTTTTACATAATCTTTGAAGAAATAGATCTAAGACTTGAAATATATAAAACTTGATGAAACTTAAGATTAGTTGAGGATTAGGAACATAGAAACCCTAAATAGTTTAGATCTAACCTCATTTAAGTTAAAAATTGAACAAAACCTCCTTTGTCCATTTAGACATAGGTTCGGCCCTGTTTAAATCTATAGAAAGGAAAATGATTTTGCTCACATGCTCTTAGATGATGAAAATATAGATCATAACTAGATCATAGAAATTGGTTTCACATATTTATGATTTTTCTACAATTTTCTAGAGATTTTAGAAGTTATGGATCTAAGAATGATAAATGGAAGAAAATGACATTAACTCAACAAATATGTGAATGAAATAACATAGATGAGTAGGATAAAGAAATGTTACCCTTGAAGCTTGAAAAAAGAGAGGAAGAAGATGAACTTTTGAAGAAATGCAATGAAGTTTGAAGTAAGAAAATGAAGTTTTTGTGAGTGTAAACCATGAATGAAGAAAATGAATGAACATATAGAGATGGGAGAGAGAGAGAGAGGCTTGTGGGAGAAGGAGAGGAGAGAACTTGGAGGCCAAGTTTGGCCTAGGACATGTTTGGTTGGTTAGGAGAGAGATTAATATGTTTTAGGATTAAAATACTATTACTTTCCAAAACATCATGATTACTTTCTTGGATGTGACATGTGACTTTAGTCCATCAAGTCACTTCGGTCACCTCACCTCTCCATTCGACTCTTTTGTTTACCTGATTAAAGTTTCCGATCGTAATTCTCAACATTTTTGCCTGGATAAAATATTATATTTTAATTCCGAACGTAAAATTTCCAAAATTACTAAAGTCATTGGAAACACGACAAAAACACTAACCATTTCGTTCACGGGTCAAAGTTTGGTTTTTTGCTCAGTAAACTTTTACTGTCAGTGAAAACACTTATCAGATTACGTCTGAATTTTCAACCCAAATTTTTACCGTAACCTTCTACCATAAAGTAGACTATGAATATGATTTTATTTTATTAAAAAACACTTTCTAACTTCAGATTAAAATATAATTAATTATATTTTAACCAGTTGAACAACATAATTAAAATCAAGCTGTTACAACTTACCTACTCCTTCAATTACTACCAATACCAATCAATTATCATTCAAGTTCACTAATCTAGGTTAATCCCAATTCCTCGGTTAAAAACCACTTTCCTCTTAACTAGAACCCTAATTCCTTAGGTGATACTCAATTAATTGGAAGCATTAAGATCAAAACTCATCAAGAATGCATATAAACCAGAGTCTATTCCTAGATCTCTGCATTCATATGGCTCCTAATCCAAATCTAATTCCACAACCAACTTTCGTTGTGATACAAAACCATTATGGCAATTTCCATGGTGATCAAGCATAGAAAAACATTAAGCATGGGATTAGAAACATGAATTGAATTGAAATTGAATAGAAATCTACAGAGTAGTTCAATTACATCAAGATCTAAGAGAATTCATCATAGCCTAATCAAAGAATCTAAAGACACATGCTAGAAACAAGAAAAGAAATGATAGAGAAGAGAATCAAATCCATGGAGTCTTCAAATCTTGTTCCCAAGCCTTGCTTCATCCATGGAAGTGAGGGAGAGAGCTCCTCCACTGTGTTCCCACGTATAGAGGTTGAAAAAGTGGCAAAAGACCAAATGAAATTCGTTTTCCAACTATTTAAAGGTATTTCTGGTAACCGTCATCGCCTGGTGAATAAAAGCGCCGCCAGGTGAAAGTGCACAGAATGGAGTGGCTTGTTTTGAGTTGAATTCCGCCATGCGAGAGATTTTGTCGCCGGGCGAAAATGCCCAGAAAATGCACAATTCCTTGCCAGGCGAAACTGCACAAAAAAACCACAATTAAGTCCAATTTCATTCAATTTTTAGTCTATCACTTATAATCCTAACTATTACTAATATTTATACTATTATCACAACTCAATGACCTCTTTTTCTCATGAATCTCGAATTTATTCCCAGTTTTTCCCTATAAATCCCATTAAGATGAGGATTTATCATACTACCTAATGTAAATAAAAGACTACCGAAAAGACCGGATAGTATTACCTTTACAAAAGCTAATGCTCCACACCAAAGGCTAACCACATTTAATATACTTTAACATAACCAAATATAAGAACTAAAAAAAAAACCACCCCAAGTATAATCAAAGACAGTTACAAATCATAACCCAAGTCGGAGACAGTTGAAAATTAATCCCCAAACCATAACCAGAGGGTCACTGTAATCCAAAGCAATCAACAAAAGTACCTAAACCACCAAGCAAAGCAAACAAGCATCCACGAACCGCTTCGTCTTCAATACTCCATGACGAACTCAAGGTTTCATTACTCCTTGGTCTTTTACCGTTGATATATTAATAAATATAATGAATGACTCATATTGACGATGGGAAACCCAACTATCCGGTTTCCTCTCTCAGATCTGCTCAGTACTCCATTTCTAGTTCAACACCATTGCCGCCTCTGTTTTCGGCGTCGACGGTGAGGGAAAGTGAGGGCGTCGACAAATAGGAGTTTCGATTGAAGGTACAAAGTGGATATGTAATAGCACCATGTGGTCCCTCTTCCCATCCACAAACACCGTCGTCCCTTCGCGTACAATCGAGTATAACCTCCATTCCAACAAGTCATGCTTCCATTCCTGCAAGATCTTATTAATAGTTAGTAGTTAACTCTAAAATAATTAACTCCATTCTATAACGACTTTCAATTCATAAACATAATTTCTATTCTATTTGGTCTTTTCGGTTTCAATATTCATTGGGATTTTGTTTATTGGGTTTTAGTTGATTGACAAATGAAAAATATTTGGTCATACATAAAGTTTGATTTTTTCGTTTATGCGTGTTTTGGTGGTTGGTATCTAATTGAGATTTTTCCTTAATTGGTTGATTTGGTGTTTTGTTTTTGTGGGGTTTTGGTTAAGAGAATGATGGGTAGTAGTGGGTGTAGCGACTTGCTCTTTCTTTTAGAGAGAAAACATGGAGTCGCCACCAACTTTATTTTATTTCAAGGAAGTTGGAAAACCTTTTAAGAAAAGCTTTGGGTTCGAGAGTCGATTATGTCTAGGGAAGGCATGGAGACTTAACCCCACGGTGTTGAGTCACCGACAAGTGTACCGGGTCGTCGCAAGTAATAAAATAAACACGGTAAGTAATTACCGAGGTCGAACTCAGGGATTGGGCTACCAATTCAACTAATCCGTGGGAAATCCGATACGTTTGGTCAAGTAACAGAAGTGGTTGAGATTGGAGAGAAAATAGGATCAAATTCAATTAACAAATCTAATAAAGCTAAGGTATTAAAATCAGAAATTAAAATATCCAAGGTCTCAAATCCACCTACCCAATCATGTATAGTACCCAAGTGATGATGAATTCCTCCCTAAGTTCAATTATGATGTCAACCGGGACCCCCAATTTCTCCTATATCCACTGTCGTGCTCAATAGGACGTATTCGACGATTGGATTAATTACTTACTAGGTCTCATAATCCTAATCTCGAATTCTATTAATTCTTGTTCCCTATAAGGTTGCACTAATCTCCTAAATCCACTGTCGTGCTCATTATTCGATTAGTGATCCCAATCCAAGTTCTAAAACGCGAATCGCCGATCAGTCTCAAACACGTTTAACTAGTCAATCACGCAACACATATGATCAACGCAATCAAATCAGAATTGGAAAACATAAATTGAGACAAGGGAGAAAGACATACATCACATCAAATCTACACCGCCATGGGCGGCTTCATTGCTCCCTCAGACGAGGGGATTAGTTCCTCATGCTCATAGACAAACAATCGGACATAATCTCCATATCAAAATAAGAAAAAGAAAAAGGGAGACGCAGCTCCAAAGAGAAAAGAAATCTGGCCTAAACGCTACTCTACAGTGGAAAAAAAACTAGGATTCGGATCTGGATCCAAAGCTCTCCAAAAAACTCCAATTCTGATCTGAAACAACCTATAAATAGGGATTCTGGTTCTCGGCCTCTCGCGGGGCGAACAACCTTTCGCGAGACGAATCATTAGTTTTGGCGCGCTTTCAATTTGGATTCTCGCGAGGCGAGAGTGTGTTCGCGGGGCGAGTCTTCCAACTTCAATCTGTCACAGCCGTGACCTTCATCACGGCTAGGCCGTGATGGTCTCTGTCTTCCAGGGTCTTCAGGCTATCGCGGGGCGAGCTTCCTCTCGCGAGGCGAATTTCAGTTTGGGCTCCATCCAGAGTTTGAATGATCGCGAGGCGAGAATATTCTCGCTGGGCGAGACAGAATTGATGACGTTGCTGCTTAGCTGATCTTCAGACTCGCGTGGCGAGCATCCACTCGCGGGGCGAGCATCTCCAGAATGGCAATTTCCACTATTTCTTGACTTTCCTTGACTCCCGGAGCTTCACTTCTATCCTGAAACAATAAAAAAGACACAAAAAGCGTAATTCTATTCAAAATAGACTAAAAACTACTAAAAATGCCTAGAACGAGTCAACCTACTTAGGAACAAAACAAGGCCAAATTTGGGCGAAAACGAGATTGAACTCGAATAATTTGCACAAAAACCACAGTCCATCTAGTTATAAAACTAGATAAGCCAAATGCTTATCAAAACACCCCAAACTTAAACCTACCTTGCTTGTCCCCAAGCAAGCTAAAACTCAAAAACGACTCAAGACTTGGCAAGCTTAAGGGAATCAATCGATTTCGCACAAATTTCATGCACTCAAAACAGTTTTTCTCCAATGATTTCCCCCCTACATTAACGTAATCCCCACATTCATTTACTTTAAACAATTGAGAACTTCATCATTCATGCAATCATTAACCTAAGTTGAGGATCAGGGTCACACACAAAAGGAAGATCACCAATTTCAAACAATTGCCTTCCTCACAAGGGTATGTAAAATTTCACTCATTCGCTCAAATTTGTCTAGGCTATCAACTTTTCCCTCAATTTCACATATCAAGAGCACTTCCCATGAATTTGATTTTCATCTCAAAAATAGTTCCCACGAAAATATGTATGCAACATCAGAAGGTCTTTTAAAGGTTGAAATGGGGCCTGGCTGAGGGTAGGATATTCAAGGATAATAGGCTTAAGTCCCTAGGAACTAAGGGAGCATGAGCATTAAACACATTTTCCACTCAAGTTCCTTTTTCTATTTTTCTTTTTGCCTCGGGTGACTACAACCTTTTCCTTGCTATTTTTTTTGTTTTTGTTTTGCCCCTTTTCTTTTGGCAATTTTTTTTTTATCAACCTTTATTTTTCTTTTTCTCACCCCCAATATGACACATCACCTTGTAGCCACCCCAAACTTAGTTCCTCACAACCATTCTCTTGCTACGCTTCCATGCTCTCCTAATCCTAAGATTGGGCTAACATAGTTTTTCAGATTTTGGCTAGTAATATAGGGTCATCAAGAAACAATAGGTCAATTAGGCTCAATGTGGCTAACTAGGGAACATGCATTAGGGATGGTCCTTTTTAGGCCAAGTAGTTATTCAAAGAAAATTGCCTAAATCATTTGATGCAACACATAAACATGCAAACCATGAAGAGATTTAAGCAAATCCGGGAAAGTGCAACTTAACAGTGATTCACACAATCAAAAACAAAGTTGGAGGCTCAAATCCTCACCTGGACATTTTGCAAATTGTTTGACCGAGATACGATTCCTAGTGTGTGCACCCCCTCACCCCAAACTTATCATAAATCAAGTAATCACAATAAAATTCTCAAAGTTCAGTTTTCAATTTTTCACATGGGGATCAACTTTTCTACTATCAGAACCTAGGGGGAAATCATCAATGGTCAAAATAATATATGCAATCAATCTAGGCTCAATTTAATTAAATTCCAACAAGCTTGCCGACACACTATTCATACAAAAACTCTTGATCTTCTCAAATTATTCAAGAGTGACAAACAAAAACAAAACAAAAAGCAAAAACAAAACAAAACAAAAGTGAGGAGAGGAGAGGATACTCCATGATCAAGTTTCCATGGTTGCCTCCTCATCCAATTGGTCTCACGGCCTCCCTTCTGTTGCATAGCATCCTGGAAGAACTCCTGCAAATTAAAACCTTAATTGCAGATTCGCGAGGCGAGATATCACTCGCGAGGCGAATCTGGAATTCCAACAGATGATGATGCCCAGAATCGCGAGGCGAAAGTAGACCTCGCGACGCGAGACAGAAACGTGAGTAAGCCGCTGAGGTTCAGGGCTTCTGTCTCGCGCGACCACAGTGGATTCGCGTGGAGAATCAAGCTTTCTTTTTTTTTTTCTTTTTTTTTTTAAACAAAATAACAGAAACCTAAAAATAATAAAGGATATCTAGCTTGGGTTGCCTCCCAAGTAGCACTTGTTTAACGTCCCGAGCCTGACTTATTAAGAAGCATCCACCCGGATCCCATAGTCTGTGGTACAAGGGCCAAGAGACGCTCATCATATCAAATCCTCCACCCGGATCCCATGGTTTGTGAAGTGGCCCTTGCAGAAGCAATACGACTTTATCCATAATTCCATCTGGACCGTGTGTGAAAATTCCATTGACCTCTGTAAATATGAACTCACTTCCTCTCGGGTCAATTGGTGTTTTCTCGAGGAAGTGTGCCAGGCAAGTAGGAGGGATTAACTTACCAGTGTCCACACATGCATGCAAGCCAACATATTTATCTAATGCAGCAATTTCAGGTTGCTTGGCAAGCATGGTGGAGTCCACTACCACTTTCTCTTCATTTTGAACTCTACCCCCTTGATCCGGTGCCTTGTCACTTGTCAACTCCTCTTTCTCCGGTTGCTCTTCCTCAACATGTGGTAGTTCTTCCTCAACTTCCTGAGAACTAGTTGCATCACATTGGTTCTTAGGGTTGTTCTCGGTATCACCTGGGAGAGTCTCTGGGAGACGTTCATTTAGTTGCTTCGTGAGCTAAGCCATCTGCGTCTCAAGATTCTGAATTGCCGACCCTGTATGAGTCGCCAACTTGTCAATGGCAGTATTTGTGTCGATTGACAATTTCTCCACTGCTGCACTCAACTTCTCAAAAGCCAACTCCCAAGGTTGTCTTCCACCATCCGGTTGAGGTTGTTGTTGCCAGTTCTGTTGAGGTTATGGTTGCCAAGCTAGACCATCGCCAGCATTACTCCAAGCGAAACTCGGATGGTCTCCCCTCATATAACCCCAATACTGATTCTGACTCTGATAGTTGTCCTGGGGAACGCTGTCATAGAAATTATGGCATGAGTCCACATATTCTTGCGAGGAGTAGAATGGACAGCTCCAAGTGTCATGGTCTCCATTACAATATTCGCAACCCGGAAGCATTCCCTCGTGTACCTCGCATACAGAACAAGGCAAGACCAAGTGGAATCAAAGAAGTAGAGAGAGATATAATAGTAAATAAAATTAAAAATAAGTAAAAAAAAAAATAAAAAAAAATAACTTAACCAAATAATCAAATTCCCTAAAATTAGGAAAATTGGTTGTGCCAATCCCCGGCAACGACGCCAAAAACTTGTTGAGTCACCGGCAAGTGTACCGGGTAGTCGCAAGTAATAAAATAAACACGGTAAGTAATTATCGAGGTCGAACTCAGGGATTGGGCTACCAATTCAACTAATCCGCGGGAAATCCGATACGTTTGGTCAAGTAACAGAAGTGGTTGAGATTGGAGAGAAAATAGGATCAAATTCAATTAACAAATCTAATAAAGCTAAGGTATTAAAATCAGAAATTAAAATATCCAAGGTCTCAAATCCACCTACCCAATCATGTATAGTACCCAAGTGATGATGAATTCCTCCCTAAGTTCAATTATGATGTCAACCGGGACCCCCAATTTCTCCTATATCCACTGTCGTGCTCAATAGGACGTATTCGACGATTGGATTAATTACTTACTAGGTCTCATAATCCTAATCTCGAATTCTATTAATTCTTGTTCCCTATAAGGTTGCACTAATCTCCTAAATCCACTGTCGTGCTCATTATTCGATTAGTGATCCCAATCCAAGTTCTAAAACGCGAATCGCCGATCAGCCTCAAACACGTTTAACTAGTCAATCACGCAACACATATGATCAACGCAATCAAATCAGAATTGGAAAACATAAATTGAGACAAGGGAGAAAGACATACATCACATCAAATCTACACCGCCATGGGCGGCTTCATTGCTCCTCGGATAGGGGGGATTAGTTCCTCATGCTCATAGACAAACAATCGGACATAATCTCCATATCAAAATAAGAAAAAGAAAAAGGGAGACGCAGCTCCAAAGAGAAAATAAATCTGGCCTAAACGCTACTCTACAGTGGAAAAAAAACTAGGATTCGGATCTGGATCCAAAGCTCTCCAAAAAACTCCAATTCTGATCTGAAACAGCCTATAAATAGGGATTCTGGTTCTCGGTCTCTCGCGGGGCGAACAACCTTTCGCGAGGCGAATCATTAGTTTTGGCGCGCTTTCAATTTGGATTCTCGCGAGGCGAGAGTGTGTTCGCGGGGCGAGTCTTC
Source organism: Sophora flavescens (assembly GCA_030762895.1). NCBI lineage: Eukaryota > Viridiplantae > Streptophyta > Magnoliopsida > Fabales > Fabaceae > Sophora > Sophora flavescens. The sequence continues at coordinate 75,281,566 of CM061062.1, forward strand.
CAACTTCAATCTGTCACAGCCGTGACCTTCATCACGGCTAGGCCGTGATGGTCTCTGTCTTCCAGGGTCTTCAGACTATCGCGGGGCGAGCTTCCTCTCGCGAGGCGAATTTCAGTTTTGGCTCCATCCCGAGTTTGAATGATCGCGAGGCGAGAATATTCTCGCGGGGCGAGACAGAATTGATGACGTTGCTGCTTAGCTGATCTTCAGACTCGCGTGGCGAGCATCCACTCGCGGGGCGAGCATCTCCAGAATGGCAATTTCCACTATTTCTTGACTTTCCTTGACTCCCAGAGCTTCACTTCTATCCTGAAACAATAAAAAAGACACAAAAAGCGTAATTCTATTCAAAATAGACTAAAAACTACTAAAAATGCCTAGAACGAGTCAAAACCTACTTAGGAACAAAACAAGGCCAAATTTGGGCGAAAACGAGATTGAACTCGAATAATTTGCACAAAAACCACAGTCCATCTAGTTATAAAACTAGATAAGCCAAAGGCTTATCACACGACACCCTGGAACATCCATAAATGGTTACCCAAAATTAGTTGTGTAAATTATTAGTAACTTTGAAATATTTGTTTTACCCGTTGTGAATCTTTTTATTAAAACTAAATGAGGTTGAACATGGCACGTAAGTCCACAGGGCAACCTCAAAATCCAAAGGGTTGAACATGACACTTGTCATAGGGTAACCCAGAAAATAGATTGTTTTAATCAAGTGACCATCTTCTATTTTTATGTAAAATAAATATTTTGCCTCTTTAAAATAGGAGAGAAATGAAACGTAGAAGTGAAACGTTTTACTAACTTATTCAGTGAACAGAGACACAAAAATAAGAATGTCAAGAGAAATTTAGAAATAATATCAAAGAAAAGAATAAGGGTTACCAAATGAGAGCAGAATAAGAATGATTTTGTTTATTCCCAGTGGTAAGATTTCAAGATCGAAGTCTTTACATTCAATCTCACTGGCTCATTCAGCTCTTCCTTCTTAACCACTCTAATAATAGGGAATAGAAAAGGAAACTCAGATCTCTGATCTCTCTTCCTCATAATAAAAATCTCTTTCTTTTCTCTTGTCTCACTAAGAAAATATCAGATCATAAGTCCCTCTCCAAAAAAAATGTCCTCCCCCTTTTCTTCTCTTTTTCCTTTCCTTTTATAGACGTAGGAGAGGGCTTCTTGCTTCTACTCCATTGGCTTCAAGGTCGGTTTGTACGAAACCCAAGGCTTGGGCGGTTCTGAGCAGCGGAAAGGAGGTGATTTGATGTGAGGGTTGCACGCTTGAAAAGAGAAGGAAATGGGGGGTTTTGTCTGATGGGTATGATGGGTTTTTAGGATTAGGAGTAGGGCTGCTAGGTTAAGACGAGGGAGGAGATGAGGAAAAAAAGAAAAGACCAATGGGTAAAGGAGGTACAAAAGGGGGGTTCTGAGCAGAAATAGCGTGTGTCCAGATGGGGCGGCATGAGTAGCAGAAAGGAGGTGATTTTATGTGAGGGTTGCACGCTTGAAAAGAGAAAGAGATGGGGGGTTTTGAGCAGAAATAGCGTGTGTCCAGATGGGGCGGCGTGAGTAGCAGAAAGGAGGTGATTTATCCTGAAGGTTGCATGTTTGAAAAGAAAAGGAGATGGGGGGTTTTGTCTGATGTGTATGATGGCTTTTTAGGGTTATGAGTAGGGTTGCCGGGTTAAAATGAGGGAGGAGGTAAGGAAGAAGAAGGACCAATGGGTAGAGGAGGAAAAGAGGTCTTGTCTGATATGTAAAGTGGGTAGGAGGCGTAACTCAGTTTCCTTTCCTTTTTGTTGATTGTCTTTTTCTCCTTGTTTTCTTCGTCCTTTCTTCCTTATCTTCTCCTTCTTCTTTATTTATTCTTTAGTCCCCAGCCTGAAAACAAAATGGCAGTGGACGGAGTCTCTTCATCCAACAGAAACTTAGATATGCAAAAGTAGATATACACGGGACGGACCTCCCCGTCCAGCAGTAGGTGTAATGGACTGGATTGAACCGCATCCAACAACCAGTCATATGCAATGGACGGGACCACCCCGTCCAACAGCAAGTGCAAAGCAATGGACGGGACCACCCCATCCAACAGCAAGTGCAAAGCAATGGATGGGACCACCCTCGGCCCAAAGCAGCAAGTGCAAAAGCAATGGACGGGACCACCCCTTCCAAAGAAGTACAAAGCGATGGACGGGACCACCCCGTCCATCAACGAGTGCAAAGCGATGGACGGGACCACCCCGTCCAGCAGCAAGCAATGGACGGGACCACCCCGTCCATCAACGAGTGCAAAGCAATGGACGGGACCACCCCGTCCAGCAGCAAGTGCAAAGCAATGGACGGGACCACCCCGTCCAACAGCAAGTGCAACGGATTGGACTGCGTCCAACAGCAAGTTAATAATGTGATGGACGGGACCTCCCCGTCCAACAGCAAATGTGATGGACCGGAAGGGATCACCCCGTCCAACATCAAATCCAAGGTAATGGACTGGAACACCCCCTCCTTTCTTTATTATTTTCTTTTTCTTTCTCTCTTATTATTATTAGTCTCCTTGAAACATGATATCATAAAAATTAGAATAAAATGAAGACGGACTAAAATGGGTGTTCACAGTTGCCCCTCTTTACTTGTTGCATGCTAGAAGACATGATTAGTCGTGATTTTTCATGTATTGTAGTAATGAACAAGTAAAGAAAAATGAACACATATTTTGTCCGAAAAAACATGAGGAGCTCAGAAGAAAACCTTACAGTTTGAAAACAGAATTGCAGTGGACGGAAACTCCTCGTCCAACAAGAGAGTAAATATGCAGCGGGCCTTAGAGCTCGAAAATAAACATGCAAAGGGCCTTAGAACTCTAGAATAAAAAAGTAGTGCGCCACAGAGCTCGAAAATAAAATTGCAGTGAGCTTCAGAGCTCGAAAATAAACTTGTTGTGAGCCTCAGAGCTCGAGGAAAAAAAATGCAGTGAGCCTCAGAGCTCGAAAATAAACTTGCAATGAGCGTCAGAGCTCGAAAATAAACTTGCAGCGAGCCTCAGAGCTCAAAAATAAAATTGCAGTGAGCCTCAGAGCTCGAAAAAATAAAATTGCAGTGAGCCTCAGAGCTCGAAAATAAACTTGCAATGAGCCTCAGAGCTCGAAAATAAACTTGCAGCGAGCCTCAGAGTTCGAAAATAAAATTGCAGTGAGCCTCAGCTCGAAAATAAAATTGCAGTGAGTCTTAGAGATCGAAAAAATAAAATTGCAGTGAGCCTCAGAGCTCGAAAATAAACTTGTTGTGAGCCTCAAAGCTCGAGAATAAAAATGCAGTGAGCCTTAGAGCTCGAAAACAAACATGCAGTGGACGGAACCTCTTCGTCCAACAGAAAATTAAATGCAATGGACAGAACCTCCTCGTTTAACAGAAAATAAACATGCAATGGACGGAACCTCCTCGTCCAACAGAAAGTAAACATGCAATGAGCCTTAGAGCTCGAAAATAAAGATGCGGTGAGCCTCAGAGCTCGAAAATAAATAATCACTGATATGAAACAAATGAGAATCCCTTCCTTTTGAGGACAACAGAACCAATTGCTCCCTGGAAAAACTTCGACCAACCAAACCCTTGTTCACCGGCCACTCTGGGATGAGGCATCACTCATTCTTTTAACAACGTTGGTCACCCAAGAATCCGATAAACTCCGGATGTTATGTTTGTCCTCTCAAGCTTATTTGCATCATTCTTTTGTCGTCCAGTGCACGCTACCTCTTCCACTGAATCTTAAGTATTGAGCCCTCTTGGTTTAAACCATTCATTGGTGCTACCATTAGAGTTATCAAATCATACCATTAAACTTATATTTACTTTTATTGAGACATGAGAGTGAACACGACAGGGGAGTGTGGAAGAAAACCTCTTGCCTTAATATGAGAATTGAGGTTGTTAAGAGACAATAACAATGAGAACAAAGTTACAAAAGGGATCATGAAGATTAAAAAACAAAGATAAGCAAAGAAAATTACGAAAATCACATAAAATTTGCCCCAGTGTTGGTCCCTTGATTTTCATTTAATTGATTCCCCTCAGCCTTTTGATGACACAGATCTTGGCTCCTGTTTTTGATTCCTCAAACACACCTTTTTCGATCATTCCTTAATAATTTTGCCCCAGTATACTCAGCCGGATAAAATTGCCCCAGTATAGTGGGTGCTTGCAGAAGTGTTGGACCCTATCCTCCTTCTAGGTTGCCCTTGCAGGTTTTCAGCCTAAGGTTTCTTTTCCCTAACATTTGCCTAGGTTGCCCTTTCGGGTTTTCAACCTAGCAGGCCTTTGCTTTTATATTGTTCTTTTGCCCTAACTTTTGCCTAGACTGCCCTTTCGGGTTTTCAACCTAGCGGGACTTTGCTTTGCTTTTGTTTTCATTGTTCTTTTGCCCTAACTTTTTCCTAGGCTGCCTTTTCGGGTTTTCAACCTAGCGGGCCTTCAAGCGTAGAACTTTTTCACAGCATCAGAGTTTACTGGCCTTGGTATCTCTTCCCCATCCATGTTTTGCAGAATCAAAGCACCTCCCGAGAACGCTTGTTTGACAATACCTTCATAATTTGGTGCCCATTTTCCTCGGGCATCCTCTTGACTAGGGAGGATTTTCTTTAAGACCAGGTCTCCCGCACGAAATTCTCTAGGATGAACCTTTTTATTGATAGCTCTTGCCATTCTGTTTTGATACAATTGCCCGTGACAGATAGCTGCCAGCCTTTTCTCTTTTATCATGTTCAACTGCTCATATCGAGTTTTCACCCACTCAGATTATTCTAAGTCTGCTTCCATCAAGACTCTTAGCGAAGGGATTTCTACTTCGATGGGTGAGACGGCCTCCATCCCGTACACCAGAGAGAAAGGGGTTGCCCCAGTGCTCGATCGTACGTTAGTCCGATAAGCATGTAGAGCATATGGCAGCATTTCGTGCCAGTCCTTATAGTTTACAACCATCTTGGCAACGATCTTCTTGACATTTTTGTTTGCTGCCTCAACTGCACCATTCATTTGAGGCCTATAAGGAGCCGAATTGTGGTGTTTGATTTTGAGACCATCGTAAAACTTTTGAATCTCGGTACCATTAAGATTGGCAGCATTATCTGTGATTATCCTCTCTGGGATCCCGTATCAACAGACAATGTCCTTTTTGAGGAATTTGAGAAACACCCTTTGAGTTATGCTGGCATATGAAGCAGCTTCTACCCATTTAGTGAAATAGTCTATCGACACCAAAATGAAACGATGACCATTGGAAGCCTTGGGATTAATGGGACCGATGACATCTATTCCCCACATCGAAAAAGGCCATGGGGATGCTAAACTGTGCAGTGGAAACACAGGTGCATTAACCCGGTATGCATGCATCTGGCATTTTTGGCATTTACGAACATGCTCCATACAATCTGACTCCATAGTAGACCAATAATAGCCACTTCTCAAGATCTTCCTAGCCATCATGTGACCATTGGAATGAGTCCCACAGATTCCTCCATGAACTTCGATCATGATCCATTTAGCTTCGCGAGCATCCACACATCTGAGTAGGGTACCATCGTATCCTCTTTTGTACAAGACTTCCTTGTTTAAGAAAAAGGCCATAGCCAGTCTTCGGATGGTCTTTTTATTTACTTCACTCGCCACTACCGGGTATTCCTTGGTCTGAATATATCCTTCCAAATGAGCACAATACGCTGGTTCATCTTGCACTCTAATTTGGATGGGTTGGACATTGATATGGATATCCAGCTTGGTCATGGCAGCTAGTGTGGCTAAAGCATCAGCAAATTGATTCTTGTCTCGACTTAAATGCGAGAAAGTAATCTCGTCAAACTTTGCAATCAACTGAGTCAAGTATTTCTGATACGGAATTAACTTGGAGTCCTTGGTCTGCCATTCACCATTGACTTGGTAAATGATTAAAGCTGAATCCCCAAAGACTTTCAACTGCTTTATACCCAGTTCAAGTGCCATTTGCAATCCACCAGCACATGCCTCGTATTCTGCAATATTATTTGTACATTCGAATTTCAGTTTTACAGCCATCGGGTATTGCTTGCCATTTGGTGAGATAACCACTGCCCTTATACCGCTGCCATGCATATTCACTGCTCCATCAAAATACATTTTCCACACATCTTCCTGTTCCTCATCTTCCTCGAGGGACATTATCTCTCCATCTGGGAACTCGGAATTGACAGGCCACCCATCCTCAAGAGGATTCTCTGCTAAATGGTCAGCAATCACACTTCCTTTGATGGACTTTTGAGTCACATATTTGATGTCAAATTCTGACAATATCACTTGCCACTTCGAAACCCTTAAGGAGATATGAGGACTTTCGAAGATATACTTCAAAGGATCCATTCGAGAAATTAGCCAAGTGGTGTGATATAACATGTACTGTCTGAGTCTTCTGGAGGTCCATACCAGTGCACAACAAGTCTTCTCGATTGCCATTTAACGAGCCTCACATGCGTTAAACTTCTTACTCAGATAGTAAATTGCCTGCTCCTTCCTGCCAGATTCATCTTGTTGTCCCAACATTGCCCCCATTGAGGTTGGCAGTATGGTGAGATAGAGTAACAATGGACGACCTTGGGTAGGTGGTACCAACACTGGGGGATTCAGTAGATATGCCTTTATCCTATCAAAGGCTTCTTGACAGTCATCATCCCATCTTCTTGGATTATTCTTCCTGAGGAGTTTGAAGATTGGTTTGCATGTGCTAGTCAGATTCGCAATGAAGCGTGAAATATAGTTCAATCTTCCAAGAAAACCCCTTACTTCTCGCTCGTTCTTAGGTGCTGGCATGTCACGTATTGTTTCCACCTTGTTAGGGTCCACCTTTATTCCTTCTCTACTGACAACAAAGCCAAGTAAGTTCCCTGCGGATGCACCGAAAGTACATTTTGCAAGGTTGAGGCATAACTTGTACTTCCTCAGCCGCTCGAACAACTTTCTCAAAACTGCCACATGGCTTTCTCCTTCCTTGGACTTAGCCACTATATCATCAACGTATACCTCTACCTCCTTATGCATCATATCATGGAACAATGCTACCATAGCACGTTGGTAAGTGGCCCCAGCATTCTTTAATCCAAAAGGCATCACTTTGTAACAAAAAGTTCCTCAAGGAGTGATAAAAGTTGTCTTTTCTTTATCGTCACTGTCCATGAGGATATGATTGTACCCAGAATACCCGTCCATGAAAGAAAACCTGTGACTTCTGGCTGTACTGTCTACAAGGACATCAATATGAGGTAGGGGGAAATCATCCTTTGGACTGGCTTTATTCAGGTCTCAGTAGTCCACGCACATTCTGACCCTTCCATCCTTCTTTGGTACCGGAACAATATTAGGTAACCATTCCGGGTGTCTAGCTACTTCCAGAAAGCCAGCCTCCAACTGCTTGGTCACTTATTCCTTGATCTTCAGTAACATCTCAGGATGCATTCTCCTTAATTTTTGCTTCTTTGGAGCCACATCTGGGTATAATGGAATTTTATGCGATGCTATCTCAGGATCTAATCCTGGCATATCTCTGTATGACCAAGCAAAAACATCCAGATATTCTTTGAATAGTGCAACCATTTCTTCTTGCTCTGGGTTATCCACTATTTTCAACTCCTTCTTGTCTTCCTCGGTTCCCATATTGATCACTTATACAACCTCATCATTCGAGCTCATCCCCTCCTTTGACCGTTTCACCGCTTTCATGAATCCTTCAATGTCTTCTTCTTCCTCATCGGATTCAAGGTCGTATTCATCAGCGGCAGCGAGGGAATCAATAAATGAGTTTTCAAAGTTCCTTTCACGAGGTAAATCTTTAGTGGGAGACGTATTCCTGGAAGAAAAAGTCAGGAATAGGAGAAGTATAGGCAAGGGTCTTATTTATGACAAAAAGCTTAGACAAAATAAATAAATGAAAGAGAGAGAAAAGAAACGATGGAATCAAAAGAAAAACACCAGACAAAGTGTTACATTTTCATTCATGTCTCAAAGAGAGTAAACATCAGTTCATAATTAGTACAATAAGATAATTACTTTACGAAAATAACATCAACAAATGATTCAGACCGCTAATTGTTGAGAACTTCATTGCTAGCAGGGAGATAGATGACATGGTTCTCGTCCAGCTCCTCTTCAAGTGTGCTGATAATGAAGTGAGGGGAAAATGACTTCGCGGGACTGATAACTTCAGCAGCTACTGGGAAAGTCTCCGTCAGGAGGGGAAAATACTTTCTCTCGCGCTCTTCTTCTTCCTTGTTCTCAAGAGTCATGAATTTCATCCCTTCTGTCAGGTTGGGCTGATACCCCAATTCACGCCTTCCTTCTCTCACAGCCGCTTCAATTGGCCGAGAGATCCCTTACAGCTGAGGCCCTAGGCCTTTTCCTCTTTGATACCCGTTCTTTTCCTTGATGCGGACTACTACTTCATTCACATTCTTCATTGGGGGCTCCCTTTTCTCGTTCTCTGACTTCAATACCTCAAAACTACGCAGTGAGTCATCTTTCATCTGCTCTGTACTTTCCACATAAGGTACTGTGGTGGGCTTCGTCAGCATGATTTCCTCTTCACCACGGACAGTAATAACGGATCCGTCTTGGATATACTTCAACACTGATGCAAAGTCGATGGAACCACTCCTGCTTCATGAATCCAAGGCCTCCCCAGAAGCATGGTGTAAGATGGTTGGATTTCCATGACCTGAAAGAGGACAGGGAAAGAACTAGGCCCTATTTCAAGGGACATAGTTATCTCTCCTAAGATTCTTCTTGCTGTCCCATCAAAGGCTCGTACAATCATTTCTTGTGGTGTCAAATCCGCCACGCTTATGTTCAGCTGCTCGAGTGTGGACATTGGAACCACATTCAACGCCGAACCACCATCCACAAGCACCTTTGCAATCACAAACCCCTTACACTTTAGGGTGATGTGTAAGCCTTTGGTGCTATTGCGGGATTTCGAGGTCACTTCATCTTCCGAGAAAGTAATTATGTTGACATGCCTGATTGGGTCCACCATACTTTCCACATTTTCCGGAGTGACGTCAGGTTTGACATACGCTTCATTCAACACCTTCAATAATGCCTTGCGATGCAATTCTGATGTCAAGACAAGGGACAAAAGAGATATCCTTGCCGGAGTTTTCTTCAACTGTTCTACCACATCATATTCTCTTTGCTTTATGATCTTCAGAAACTCTTCTTCTTCTTTCCCTTTTCTTTCACCCATAGTTTTATCTTCTTCGGCTTCCTTCATCATTTTTTTTTTCAAAGGGGTGTAGCATCGCCCGCTCCTTGTAATGCCTCCCATTCTCACAATATTAGTAACTTGGGCCCTCGAGGTCTCCCCCGCAGCTCCAGTTAGTTTGACTTTCTGTTCATAATTTCATGGTACAACATGTGTATCAGCATAAGCAAAAGGAGTTGGATTGCTCACCCTTACGATGACTCTTTCTCGGTCTGAAGGTTTGTTCAAGGGTGATACTCGGAGTACAACTTTCTCAACTACATTGACTTCCTCTGCAGCACCTCGTCCGGCTTGAATTACCCCCAAGGTGAGTAACTTCTGAACCTGGACTTTGAAATCCCAACAAGTTTCAATATCATGCCCCATTTGCCCATGATGATAGTCACACCTTAGATCCTTGGCGTACCCCCTTTCTTCTCTTGGAAACCTCACTGGTGCAACAATATTGTATCCCACCTTCTTCAGTTCTTCGAAAATCTTCTGCATTGGCACTCGTAGTTCTAGCACCTTCCTGATTGGGGACTCTATTACCTCCAAATTTTTTACTCGATTTCCATCATTATGATTCGGGATGGGATTCCTAACAATATTAAGCTCGACCTCTTCTTCGAACCCTAGCCTCCCACAAGCAATCAACTTTCTCACTGCTGTCTTAAAGGCTTCGCAATCCTCAATAGAATGCCTTGTGACATCCATATGATACTTGCAAGTCTGATTTGGATTGTACCAAGCAGGAAATGGTGGTTCTAAGGGACGTACAGGGTTTCCTGCAATCAAGTGGCGATCAAACAATTGTTGGAATAAATCCGCATTAGAGATGGACAATTTCGGGAAGGGTGGCAGATTTGGACTCTGGAAACGTACTTGGTTTGGGAAATTTGGGCGAGGCGAAGGGTAGTTTGGGCGGTTTTGTGGGGGTGCAGACGGGTAACAGGTGTATGATGGGCGGGCAAGGTTATATGGTTGGGGGGTAGGAATATTGCTGATTTGGTTTTGCGGGTAACTGTTGGTTTGTGGATGGGTAAAGCGGGGTTTGTGTCTGGTATGGGATATGTTGGTTAGGGTTATAGGGTGCTTGGTACTGAGGATTAAAATTCCGTTGGTGTTGTACATAATTTGCCTCAACTTCCTTCTTCTTTTGTTGAAATCCCTTCCGAGATGCACTTCCTTCACCATCATTCACGGGGAGCTTTCCAGCTCTTGCCAAAAACTCAATCCTTTCACCGGCGGCGATGAAGTCAGAGAAATCTTTGTAGGTGGCCCCAGCCATGGCCCCTATAAAAGGTGCTCCGAGGGTTCCTAGAAAGTATGAGCACATTTCAGATAAAGTCAACGGTGGCTGAACTTGTGTGGCCAATCTCCTCCACCTTTGGGCATATTGCTTGAAGGGCTCCTCACTTCTTTTCTGCAGTGTAGTCAATTGTTCACGACTCGGGGCTGCATCCAGGTTAAATTTGTACTGGTCCATAAATAAGTCAGTCAATTCCGTCCATCGCGAGATCTTGGAATGGTCCAATTGAAGGTACCATTCTAAGGCGAGGCCGGTCAAACTTTTGTGGAAAAAGCTGATAAGGAATTTGTCATCCTTGGACCAGATTGCCATCTTGGTGGCGTAACTAATGAGGTGAAATCGTGGGTTCCCACTTCCATCATATTTGGAGAAGTCAGGAATCTTGAAGTCCTTGGGGATCACGACATCTGTGGCGGGGCAGAGTTCTTCTATCTGGAGAAGGTCGTAGGTACTCGGGCCTTTTATCGCTTTTATCTGTTCTTCCATTTTCTCCATCCATTCATCTCTCATCTTATCCTTACCATCCTGGACTCCTGCTGACTGGCTGTGAATAGATACATGTGGTTGCTCCCATGTTGGCGCGATGTAGCTCGGGACCTCATGATAGGCATTTTCAAAAGGGGGATATCCTTCTCCAATGGGAAGTGTTATTGGTGCCGTGTGATGTGTCTGGTCGGGTCCAGACACTCCCTGAATGAGACCCGTGCTAATGTTTGAAAACATTGGTGCTGTTACCACAGAAGAAATTCGCTGCCTACCCGGTTCAATTGCATCTCTGTTCGCACTAAGCATGCTGAGAGATTCCCTCATATCTTGTAGTATGGCTTCTAATCTTGCTTGGGTTTCGGCCATCTCGCTCATTCTTCCCCTCACATCATCTATCTCAGAGCTTAGATTTCTTCCTTCCTCAGACGCATTGGCAGCCATCCTGGTCCGAGATCTGGTATCGTAAACTCGGGTTTGGTTGGCATTACCTTTCCTAGGTCGCGCAATGGTTCCTGAATCCTCAGAAGGGTGCGACTCTGTGAAGCAAATAAGAAAAACTCATTAATCAATCCAAAATATTGTGTGTGTGTATGCATGCATGTGCAAGTTATCATCCTTTATTCGACCGTGAGGGTACTCTCAGGAAGACTATCGTATACACCTATAGCAAGAAAACTCATCCTGCATTCAAATCTAGTGGTATGGTTCCCTCTAGTTTGAATGCAGTTGGTGTCAAGTCCATGGGAGAATATACTCCTCGATGGACCACACCCGTGCTAGCAACGTCCTCATTTTTACGCAGAAAACACGTCGTTTTTAGGGTAGAAATACAGCTGATGACGTATCTAATGGAGAATGCACTCCTCGATAGATATGGATGAAAACTTCCCTTTCATTATAAATATTCCGATACAAATCATGAGTCTTTGATCAAAATAAAAAAGTACATTGATGGTTTCCATCCTTCTCCGAGGTCTACAAAGTTCTATGTTAAGAGCCTCATCTTCTTTTTCCTGAACCCTCTGGCAAGTTTCCCAAAATGATTGAAGAACTCGGTCACCTTCGGTGGTAGCTGAAGGAAATGGTTCATACGCATGTGGACGGATGCCTCTTCAAACCGCTCCACCAGATGGGAAGTATGATATTAGAGCTTATCCATCACGTCCTCGTATTTTCTCTTCCATTCTTCCTTTTCATTCATTACATCTTTCACCACCAATTTCTATCCCTTTACCCATTCTGCGTGACGTTGAGCTTCAACCCTTTCAGAGTTTTTTATCTTGTTTCTGAGCCAACTTTCTCTCATGTTGGCTTCCGCTAATAGCTCGCGATACTTGGCTGCTTCATCCCACCCTCGGTCAGAGTACACTTCTGTTTGGGCTAAGGATTCCTGCAGGGATTCAACCCATTCTTCTAGTACATGTATTGTTTCAACGTGAACCCCTATATTTTTCTCGAGCTCTTCTTTCCTTTTCTGAAGTTTGACAAGGGTCTTCTCTTGTAATCCTATTTTTGCCAGCTGCCCCTGAATTTCTGCTTCTTTGTCTTTTCTTGCCCTTTTTATACGATTCGGGGCTTCATGGGCATCGGCGCATTCATCCTTCAAATGATCAATTTGTAAACTCAGCTTCTGCACTTGTCTTCGGAGCGTGATAATGGTTACTTCGGCAGCTTGGTCTTTCTCATCAAAAACCCTCATTTGAGCTTTTAAAACTTCGATCTCTTTCAACATTTGATCTTTGGTTAGAGGATTATTTTCCTTACGGAGAGGGGATGCGGGTCTTGGAGGGAAACCCCTTCTTGCTTCTCTCCATACTTCATATCTTTTTGTGTGAGCTATGACTCGCCTTCCTAATTCCTCCGGTCCTTTTATATGAATATCATTCCATGCTGACCTTACTACTATCGTTTGACTCTTGATGCCTTCACCTTCTTGGTATAGGAAGAATATCCCATCGAGCAGCTCTTTGGGGGGTTCATCCTGTGTCCACTTGAGTTGACACATTACCAAAGATGGTGAGTACGATACACAACCTCTGGGACCCATCAACGGAACATTTGACAAACTTCCACAGCTGAATACAATTGAATCTCCATTATACCATGGGCACATCTAACTAAACGACCGCAAGTCGATCTGATCAAACTCCTGTTTCCACTCATATAGCTTACGTGGCTTTAGTTGCATGCGAGTGAACCCCTTCAGCGGGTCATCTGTTCTATCAATTTTATCACGAGCGTACAAGTGAGTCATGATCCAGACATACAATATTGACGCACAACATCGCAGTTTCCCTTGTTGATTCTGATGACAAACCTGTAGGGAGAGGAAAGTTTCAGCTAAGATAGTAGGGACCGGGTTTACACCATATTCTTCGACCCTATAGAAAACATCCGTGGCTGACTGATCAATCAGATCTGGTACAAAAGGAAAGAGCACCAACCCATATATCATGAGGGCTAGTACTTTGTTGAAAGTAACCCATCGTTGTTGCTGGCCCAACTTGTTGAGATACACTTCCAAAAATCGCCTCTTCAACCCTTTGGTGGTTCCCTTTTCTGTTTTCTCTATCTGTTTCGGTTGAAGCTCCAATAGACTTGCTATTTTCCGATCTGTTACATGTTGGCCATAATACATGTAGAAGCAAGTCTTCTTTTGAATGGGCAGTCCTAGCATATAAGCATACTCTTCCATGGTTGGAGTGATGTCCAAGTTAGGCAATTCAAAACACCTCAAAGTTGAATTCCAATATTGAGCCAATGCACTCAGAGCGGGAGCTTCCACTGGAACACGCAACAGGTCTAATATTCTACCATACTTGCTGGCAAAGTCTGAGCGTGCTTTTTCTGGCATTTGCTGGCCGAGTTCACATAATCTCTTCACGTCATTGAGTGTCACATCGATCTTGATATTTTTCTTGGGACAACTCGCGTTGCTAGTACTCTTTTCTGGACCAAACTTTTCCATGTTCTTGCTATAAGGTGAATACCAAAATCTTCCAACAAAGAGACACAAAAAAAGAGAGTATAGTGAAACGAATATATCTTGCATGATTCATATCGCATGGACCCAATGGGGTTGAAAACCCTGATGGGTATGCATTACCTTCATTATGACATAACGCCTATTAGGTGTGCAATAATATTCGAATATGTCATTCAGGTTTGGGGCAGCAATGTGACGCCCCTAGTTTTGTGAATATTCACGATGAGCATGCATGACAATTTATGCTTGTGATGATAGAGGAGGGAAAGAAAGTACGCCCCCTTTTGCCCTAAGCCAGGTAAAACCTAAGGATGGGCACGCCCTAAGGTTAGGACTCTAAACAGGTTGGCCACTAGGTCTACTTTATTAGTGAAAGTTGGGATGGGTCTAGACCTCTAGAAGTCATGGTCCCCAGATTGCCCTCATAAGGATATGATTCACGAATCTAGCCATAAGTAGGGATAAACCCTCTCAATATGACTATTCCATGATCTCATGTACAATCTGAGTGGTGAACTGACAAGTATCAGGGAGGTACAAGACCTCTTCAATAACAATATCAGAGCACAGCCTAATCCTTGGGTCCTTGAGCAAGCTCGGGTATAGAGCTAAGTGAGTGTGCAATATGTGATAGTGATGTGTGTGAAGGGGGCATAAAAACCTGTAACACTTAAAAGTAAAAATAAAAAGAGAAGGCAAGAAAAACTTGCAAAACACAAACATAGGTATATATAAAAAGGTTACAAGTCCTCTACCCTATTGTTAAAACATGGGAAACAGAAAAGAAAGGAGGAGGAAACAAAAACATTGTTAGTGAAACATATAACAATAACGTGAGTTGCGACACCCTAATCTAGGGTCATCACACTACTACCCAAGAACGGAAATTAAATTATTAACGCTGGTTACTTTCGGAAAATATACTTATAAGAGACTTTTTCTTTACAAAAATAGTGTTGATTTTTTTTTTAACATAATACCATTGCAAACATACACAATATATATATATATATATATATATATATACACACACACACACACACACACACATATACATATACATCACCTTTTTACATACATGAAACCTATAATAGGAGATAACAAAAGAGCCCTCATGAGTATAGGCTATTCTCCATCAAACTAAGCAAAGAAAATAAAGAGATATATACACATTAGCAACAAGTAGTTCAGAACCACATTCAAAAACTTATGGCTCTCTGAAGCCAGATCAAAACTGACAAGACTCACTACCCCAAAAACTCTACCTAAAGCTGGTCAAGCTACTAAAACCCATTGGGAAGATCATGATGATCAATCCCACCTACAACTGACGAATCTGACGATGATGCCTCCGCTTCCACTGCGTCATCCGAAGAATCTTCATCATCAACCGCAGGAGGTTGAAACTCAGGATCGTCCTCAATGTATTCCTCCGGATCTTCCTCCCCCTCATCTAACTCCACTTCAGCAGGAGGTTCTTCAGGTCCCACTATCTGAAGAGGATGTGGTTGAGGCGGATCCATCAATCCGTGCTCTTCCAAGTACTGTAGGTAAAGCCAAACTGGAGGTAGAGATACCTCGACCGTCTCCACTACGTGAATTCTTTGTTGTGGTCCTTCCTCTATTGTTCCGATAACTTCTCTACTCGGGCCATGGTAGGTGGCGCTGAGTGCCCCAAGATTAATCTCCCAGGCACCACCATATTGCGCACGATCAAAAGTGATCGTTCGGACCCTCGATTGTACCAAGGGTATGTCTGGGTCCATCTGAATATGTAAGAGTGAGAAACCAATACATGGATCTTACTCAATAACTACATACTAGCCACCACATAAACACATCAACATTTACCAAATATCAACATTCATAAACAAATAGTTTATCAGTGGGTTCAACACCCCAAACATCATCCATCAAAATTATGCATGACACTTCATATTCATCATCTAATTTTCGTCCTAATCTCATGAGATATCCCAACATAATATGAGTTGATCAGACTCCATAGCCACACTGGCTAACTTGGCACTCTGCCAATAGGTGCGCAACCTCTTCCCATCCACACAGGCACACAAGGCCAGGCACACAAGACCATTAACATTGCTAATGTCCACACTCAGGGCACCAATAGCAAGTAAGATGGGGTCTCCATGTCCTCACTAGGCACATGAGATAAATGCATATCGGAATTACCTTTCGCCGCTGGTAATTAATGCATCAAACCACAAACCGCAGGCACGTCTGCCAAATGCATGCAAAACACTTTTGTTTTGTTCTTTTCTTTGTGTTCAATCTTTCTTTGCCGAAGCTCACAATGGCTTACGACTCACATAGTCTTAAAACACTTGTTAAAACTTTTATTACAACACAGGACCTCACTGTCCGAGTGCTCAATCACGACACCTCTCGACCGGTGCACCAGTCTTAGGTTCGTGGTACTAGAAAACATCTTCAATGTTTCAACACGGTATACCTCATGTATACGGTATAGGCCCTCAAAGTCCAAATGACTGAGTCCATCACAACACAGAACATTAGTACCCCGACGTCTCGGTTACTAAGTCCAATTGTACTTTCAACACGGTTGAATCAACTTTTGATTTTTGGAAATTCTTTTCCAAGGTAGAAATTCATTATAAAATCCTTAAATAATAAAAACTTGGTTTTTCACAAACCAATGAGTCACTTGAGGTTTAATTTTCTCAAAATATGCACTGTCGTTTCAAAAATACTTGCCGTCTACACTTTTCCAAATTTGCCGTCAAATATTATTTTTAAGGCTTTTAAGCCAAAAACTTAACTTTTTCCACTTAATTATTTTTTTAAAATCATGATTAACTTATTTTCACCAATTAATTTCATAAAAGAATATTTTGTAATATTCCGGGTTTCTTACGTAAAATTTAGCAGTGCTAAAATATTTTCACGGTTTCGCGCTCGTTGTGACTCATAATTCCCTTTTCCAGAAATAAATTATTAAAATAATAATATTTTCCAAAACTCCTCATTTTCCTCAAAATAAAATTCCTTTAATATTATATATCAATATTTTGCCGTTAAAACATTGAATATAATTTACGAAGCTTCTTAAAGCTTTTATCCGACTTACTTAATTGTGCACTGACCACTGTCAGGCTTCTCACACATCAACCAACAGTTATATCACAGATATTTCCCAGGCAGATCATGCATCACAGTAGCATAATATAATTGCAGATAAACTATTAAACGAAATTAAAACCACACAGATACAAATAACACAACAATAAACAACATAAATAAATACTAACAAACAAATAATTACAAACAACCACGGGATAGCATATACCCATTGAATAAATCCTCCGGTGTTCCCCTCTTACCTCTTGGAGACTTGTTGGTGAACTTACAGATTCCTTCGGAATTTCGGTTACCTCGTAGACATCGTACTCAACTAACCTTCAACCATTACAACCAAATAGTTATAAATCAAGAAACTAAAACATTATAAACCCTAATACATAGTCACGGCCTCTAGGGTTTTTGAATGATTTAAAATTTCTAATCATGATTAAGTCATGGATTAATGATCCTTGATTAACCTAACTCATAGATTAGTACTTAAACAACTAACACTAGTGCAATAAGTGTTTTTTACGTCAGTTAAAATTGATTTTTTACGTCAGAATAATGACTGACGTAAATACAACTGACGTTAAAAGTTAAACTTTTAACGTCAGTTGAGAACTGACGTTAAATATAACACTATTAACGTTGGTTCTTTAACACAACTGACGTTAATTTTGTCAAAATTAACGTCAGTTCTTTAACAAAACTGACGTGAATTTTGTTAAAACTAACGTCAATTGTTATGAAGAACTGACGTTAAAGGTCTTAATTTTAACGTCAGTTGTAATAAACAACTGACGTTAATAGTGTACTGTATATTTTATAAAATACTATTAACGTCAGTTGTATGATAAAACTAACGTTAATAGTATTTTTTTTTAAATTCAGTTTTAAAATATCACTCCCCTCAGCTATCCTGAAAGATTCAAGAAATATTCCAAGAATACGTAATATCACACACATTACTGAAATTGCAAAGGAAAAATGGAACAATGATCCATATGTATGCCTGTTCAGAAACAATATATATTTATTAACATAGGTTATAACTCAAAATAAATACAGAAATAAAAATAAAAATAAATGTATACTAAGTTTAAACTACCTATATCAATATCCCTTCATGATGATCATCACGAGTGGCATGTACATCGTCCACCTGTGTCTCCTCGATTATAGTAGGCATGTTTGTTGAAAAAGAAGGAGTCTCAGGAATATCAAGATTTGAATCTTCATTTTCATCACTACCATTATACATGCTTTTTCCTTGGAGAACCACGGACAACCTTTTGTTAGAAGGATCAGTGATGTAGAACACTTGTTTTGCTTGGGAAGCCATTATGAAAGGCTCATTTATATGACCTAACTTGTTGAGGTCTTCCAATGTGAACCCCAATTTGTCGGTTTGTACACCACCGTTACTATCAACCCACTTACATTTAAATACCGGCACCGTAAGCTTAGTGTAATCGAGCACCCAAATATCTTCAATATATCCAAAGTAAGGTCTCGTGATCAGTAACGGGTTTTGTGTCCTTTGCACTAGAGAAGTGCATTGCTTCGTCTACGATCATAACCCCACTATTTTGCATGGTACTCTTGTTATCTTGTTCCTTTGTATAAAAGGAAAAGTTATTTATGTCGTATCCGCTCCAACATATGACGTTGAAGCTAGGCCCACGTGCTAGCCATCTTACGTCATCAGAAGCAGTACTACCATCCTTAAGCATTTCTTCCTTGAACCATGGTAAGAAAGTCTTGTTATGCTTGTTCAACAACCACCTTTCACTCATTCGAGGATTTTCTTGATTGACTTTTCTTTTATGTTCAAATAAGAAAGGCTGAACACATTCGATGTTGTTCAATACATACAAATGTGCTTGAAGCACTTCCTCCCGATCCTTCCCTTTAATTCTTAAGCCATGTGTACCCTTACCTTGACATCTAATCTCATCATGCAAAGGCTTAGGAACCCCTATAGGATCCGTGTTATGAAGGTAGTCCGAACAAAACTCAATAGCTTCTTCTGCAACATACCTTTGAACAATAGATGCTTCCGGACGATGAGGATTCTTCACGTACCCTTTCAAGATCTTCATGTAGCGCTCAACTGGGTACATCAATCTCAGAAAAACCGGCCCACATAATCTAATCTCCCTCACCAAATGAACAATTAAGTGAACCATTATGTCGAAAAAAGAAGGAGGAAAATACATCTCCAATTGGCACAAGATTGTAGCAGCCTCAACTTCCAAGTCATCCAACATACGGCGGTCAACGACTTTGCTACATATAGAATTGAAGAATGAGCACAACCGAGTAATGGCATGTCTCACATTTTTTGTAGCAATACCACGAATAGCAACGAGCAGAAGTTGTTGCATCAAGATGTGACAATCATGAGACTTCAAGCCAACCAATTTAAGATCACTAGAGACAAGCCTCTTCATATTTGAAGAGTAACCATGTGGAACTTTGATGCCCTGAAGACACCCGTAGAAACTTTGTCTCTTTTTTTTTGACAAAGTATGACATGCTGGCGGCAAATAAGTCCGCTTACCATCCTCAACAACTGGAGCTAACTGCTCTCGTATACTGATGAGCCTCTGTCTGACTGGTTTTATAACTAGTAAAGACCTTGGCTTTGTGCTTATTTTATATCATTTTTACCCAAATTAGACTTTATTGTCCTTAAGTAGTATTTTGAGTCTGTAAAGTGTTTTTTAGTTATTTTAGTTGATTTAGAGTGAATAAAGTATTTACCTTTATTTTCTTATTTTCAGGTTAATAAAAGGAATAATTCTGGAGTTTCTCGCCCCGCGAGAAGTCTGCTCGCCTCGCGACCCCGAAGCTGACTGTTCCAAGAAAATGCAAAGTCTCTGGTTCGCCCCGCGAATAAATGGCTCGCCTCGCGAGTCATCCAACCATGAAAAGTCAGAGACGATCACGGTTTGGGCGTGTGGAAGGTCACGGGCGTTGCAGTTTGGGAATTTGAAGCGTTCGCCTCACGAATATATGCTCGCCTCGCGAGAAGACCAAGAGTTTCAGACCTTTCGCATAATTCGCCTCGCGAGCAGTGCTTCGCCTCGCGAGGACTTTGATTTCAGAAGTTGTATATAAACTGCTCTATGGCAGAATGAGTAGTTTTAGGCTGTGGCTAGTCAGTTTTGGCTAGTCTCAGTTAGTAGTTAATTAGTTTTAGTTTCATTTTCTCTTCTTTTGTTTTACTTTTGTAATGGAGAATTAGTCTCCTAGATTAATCTACTGTGATTGGTTTCTGTTAACACTTGAGGTTTCTGTAATCCTCTTTCATTTCCTTTTCTCTTTTCAATACCATGCTTTATATTTCTGTTTGCTTAATTCAGGAGTATATTGTGTTGTGTTGGTTTATCTCGGTGATATCATGTTCCTATATATAATCGCGTTTGCTTAATTCGCGTGTGTACGTTTCGTGTTCGTTTAGTTCACGAAGTGCTTAACCCCGTTTGCTTAATTCGGGAATAGGGATATATATCCGTAGTAGTGGTTCCGCTTGTGAATTGTTGCTACAACCGGGAGGGGATTAGTATCTGCTTAGGATTTGCATGAACCAATGATAGTGGGAAACTGAGAACAGTAGGTTAATCGCTTTTGTTTATTTGTTAATCTCTTTTCTTACTCTGTTTTTATTTTGTTTCCTTTATTTTATTTTAATCTCAAAACCCCCAATTCTAACTTTTTCTGTTAATAATAACAACACCTAAAGAGTCCTTGAGAGACGATCCGAGTTGTCGCACTATACTGCATTATTTTATAATCGCTCGTTCTTTTTGGCGCGTGGCGACAGCGCGGTCATATACCCATAGCAACGAGGTCGAGACGAGCATTCACACCATCCTTTGTCTTGCCCTGAATGTTGAGAAGCGTCCCGATCACACTATCACACACATTTTTCTCCACATGCATCACATCAATGTAGTGTCTGACATCAAGCTTGCGCCAGTATGGAAGATCAAAGAATATCGACCTCTTCTTCCATATGTTTTTCTCAGCAGCTTTACCTTTCTTTTTGGACTTGCCGAATATAACATCGATGTCCTTTACCCTCTGATAAACCTGCTCTCCAATTAAGGCCGCCGGCGCTTCTTCTGTCTCTTGGCATCCATTAAAAGCTTTTTTCATCTTACGATATGGGTGATCACGTCTAAGAAATCTCCGATGCCCAAGGTAAACCGTCTTCTTTCCATGATGCAACTGAGTGTAGCATGTGCCTTCTTCACATATAGGGCATGCTTTATGCCCCTTGACACTGTGTCTGGACAAGTTACACGTATCTTGGAAAGTCGTTGATGGTGCAAAATAACATGGCACGAATCTTGAAAGTCTCATGAGAATACCCATCAACTACATCAACACCTTCCACCCACAGCGTTTTCAAGTCTTCAATCAAGGGACCTAGATAAACATCTAAGTCATTTCCCGGTTGCTTTGGGCCCAAAATCATCATAGACAACATCATGTATTTGCGCTTCATGCACAACCAAGGGGGCATGTTGTAAATTACCAACAGAACAAGCCATGAACTATGAATACTACTCATGTTACCATAAGGATTCATTCCATCCGTAGCAAGTCCAAGCCTTAGGTTTCTTGGCTCATCGGCGAAATCCGGAAACATAGTATCGATATTCTTCCATTGAATAGAATCAGCAGGATGACGAACCTTTCCATCACGTTTCCTCTCATCATTATGCCATCTAAGATTCTTCGCATCTTTCGCATTGGCAAACAATCGCTTGAACCTTGGAATTATTGGAAGATACCACAACACCTTCGCAGGAGGACCCTTTTTTCTTACATCATCAAGATCATCATCATCATCACCACCCTTCACTTTGTATCGTGATAACCCACATTTGGGGGAATCGTGATTGTCTTCATGAACACCGGTGTACAATATGCAATCATTGGGGCATGCGTGTATCTTCTTATACTCCATACCCATAGGACACAATACCTTCTTGGCCTCATAGTTACGGTCAGGCAATGTGTTGTCCTCCGGAAGCAAGTCTTTCAACACTTCAAGCAATTCCGTGAAGCTTTTATCGGTCCAACCATTTCTCGCCTTCACACAAACCAATTTTAGCACCACCGACAACCGTGTATGAGTAGTACACCCTGGATATAAAGGCTTATCCGCATCACCGCACAACCTATCATACACATGAGCTCGATGAAAAGATTCTTGTCCAATATCACGGATCATGTCCTCTACTCGATCATCCTCCATATCTACGTCAACGTCCTCACTTTGGGAGACACTCTCCGTACTACTCAACAACACATCACCATGCCATATCCATCTTGTATAACTCAAGCAAATCCCTTCACAAATCAAATGAGTACGTATATCCTTCACCATACATTTCCTCGTATTCAAACACTTGACACAAGGACAACAGAACATTCCATTACTATTAGGAACATTCCTTTGAGCAAATTCTATAAATTCTCCCACCCCCTTCAAATACTCAGCACTAGTACGCTTACAAACCATCCAACTACGATCCATAACTAGATAGGTCCTGTAGACATACAAAACATATATCCAATATAAGGACAATACGGGAGATTGAAAACTATAGTTTTTGAAGATTGCCAAGCACTGGTCACGGCTTGGCAATGATGTCTATCCCGGCCGTAACGTGCCAACTGAACCAGACCATGCCATCACAGGCAGAACTGATCACGGCCTAGCCGTGATGAGCATCACGGCCGTGACAGATCAACCAGCAGAGCAACATGCACTCAAAACCAAAAATAGAGACGTACATTCCAAACAACTCAAACTCACGGTTTCAAGTTTCAACTACTGAGACTACAGTTTCAACATACACTCAAAACCAAAAATACAAAAATGTGCCCTAAATACTCACCAGAAATAGGTGCTCGCGTGGTGGTGGGGAGGGGAGCTCGAGTGGTGGCCAACGTTCGATGTGGTTACTGAGAGCAGAGGGACAAGGAGAGTTAGTGCGCCAGAAGGGGAAACAGAGATGTCAAGTTATTGCAAAGAATGAATGGAAAGACAGAGTTAGGGTTAATAGTGTACCTCACGGTGGTGGCGAAGAAGCCCTCGCGGTGGTTGCGGTGGAGATGAGCTCGTGATTAGGGTTCCCGTCTGGGTGAGAGTGAGAGTGAGGGTTGAGAGTGATCTAGGGTTGAGCGTGATGAAAAGAGAAAAGAGACGTGCGTACGCAGCGAGCAGGCGCAGAAGGCACGCGGGTGTAAACGTTATAATCAAAATAAAACAACATTTAACATCATTTGTATTAAACAACTGACGTTAAAAGTAATTGTTTAACGTCAGTTGTATTAAAAAACTGACGTTAAATATTAATATTTTTTAAAAACACTTTTAACGTCAGTTGTTGAATACAACTGACGTTAAAAGTGTTGTGTAAAAATCATTCTCTATATAAAGTACCATTCTTCTGTATCGATCAGTATCACGCTCTTCTTTTCCTCTATATTTCTATTCCTTCACAAAATGGCTCTGAGACCTTTGTTATTTCTTCCTATACCTAGACTTAAAGGTCTCTGTCTTAATGGTCAAAAATCTTCTGAGGTTGTGTAAATCACATTACATGGATGGTAAAGTTGAGTAAATCACGTAATGTGATTCCCTCACTTTATTTCATCCCAGTCATCCCTTTCACTCTGCTTTGGCTGCAAGTGACTGGATTCGAGATGATGCATCAAGGAATTCCAGTGAAGGAGGTGATGCAAAGATCCTTTTCACTTTGATTAATCACGATGCATCATGGAATTCAAGTGAGGGAGGAGATGCATACATATATAACTTGTTTTATGTTAAGTGTTTATTTATCTTAATTTGCACAAGAATTTGTTTACTAATTCAAGCTAATTAATTAAGATTAAAAATAAACTTGTTTAAACAAAAAAGTTTAGAAATAAACTGCACTATAGATGTGGATTGACCTGTGTTAAGAGTGACAACAGGGCATTTCAGATAGGGATATAGGATTATTTACGTCAGCTGTTTATTTAGCTGAAGTAAAAATCACACTTTTAACGTCAGTTCTATAAACAACTGACGTTAAAAATAAATATTTTTTATTTTAAAAACACTTTTAACGTCAGTTTTATTCAACAACTGACGTTAAAAGTGTATAAGTTTCTGCAAAAGCATTCATTCCTCTGACTACTCTGCTACTTAATTACCTATTACCGCTGTGCTACTTACCCATGCACATTGTAACCTATAATCCTCTTTATGAGCACTAAGTTTATACCTAGACTTAAAGGTCTATTTCTTCCTATTCCTTCGGGCGTTTTCTTTTCTGCACGTTTATAATATATGACTACCAACTCCCAATGCGCCTTGGAACCTAATGCCCTTAATGATCAATTTAATTTTTTAGCAACTTACGACGCCTAGTAACTTCATCCCCTACTCCTATAAATAGCTTCCTTCCTTCCTTTAATTTTTCTGCTTCACAATATGGCTCTGCCATGGAGATTAACTTCATCACTCTTTCTTCCTATACCTAGACTTAAAGGTCTCTGTCTTAATGGTCAAACAACTTCTGAGGTTGTGTAAATCGCATTACATGGGTGATAAGGGTGTGTAAATCGCATTATGTGAATTGCACACATTATCATCCTTCCGGAGAATCGGCGAGAGCCGGTTCCAAAACCTCGCCTTTGGAACCAAGGAATATTGCTGAAACAGATCGAGTGCACCCTTCACTCTGCTTTGGCTCCAAATTGACTGTGGATTCAGATGGAGCATCAAGGACTTCAAGTAAGGGAGGAGATGCATCCATTGGAGTTTCTGAGGACAGGACTGAGAAGAAAATGATGTTGAAGCAGAAACTTTTTTATATTTTAGTGCTATCTTGCGGAAATTTTTTATCTTTTAATCATGTAATTGTAACTTATGAATCGCTTCAATGAGATACGATTTGATTATACATATAACTTGTTTTATGTTAAGTGTTTATTTATTTTAATTTGCACAAGAATTTGTTTACTAATTCAAGCTAATTAATTAAGATTAAAAATAAACTTTTTTTAAAAAAAGATTAGAAATAAACTGCACTATATATGGAGTGATGATCTGCGTTAAGAGTGACAACAGGGAGATGACAATGAAAGAAAGATAGGAATGAGTTGATTATTTACGTTAGTTATTTATTTAACTGAAGTAAAAATCACACTTTTAACGTCAGTTGTATAAACAACTGACATTAAAAGTGTTAATAATCACTTTTAACGTCAGTTCATTAAACAACTGACGCAAATAGTGATTTAATATTTACAAAACTGCCACCGCCTCATTTTTAACGTCAAACATATGGTCAACTGACGTAAAACGTTCCCGTATATTACATTATTTCCACTAGTGTAAGTTTCAAACTCAAAACTTCCTAACTCTTTTATACATGAATTCGGCCTCAACATGTTCATAGGGCTAGGGTTCTTAGTTTAATAAACCAACTTGGATTTATTAAGCATACATACTAATAGCTTGATTAACAAGATCATTTATGAAAACTATGAACAAAACTCAACAAATCTAACCCACCTAGGGTTTCGACCAACATAGAGATTTTTGAGTAAAGATTTTCATTTTAAGAAACTAACATGGATTAGAGTGTGTAGACATACATGCCATATAGAATACATGATCATACATGACAACACATGAACAAAACTCTACCAACCCTAATGTGATAGATTCGACCAAGGCTAGATTTTTAAGAAAGAAATTCTTGATTACATCATGCTCTTGGATTTAGATACTATGCATGATATCAAGAAGATAGAAAGTAGTTTCATCCTCATTAGATTTTTCTAGAATTTATTATGACTTTTCAAAGTTCTGGGGTTAGAAACTTTAAAGTGATGAACAACTATGATATAAACCTTGAATCAAGAAACTTGCTAAAGAACATAGGCATGATTAAGAATGAAGATTTGAATTTACCTCTTGAAGATCAATGACAAAGGAAATCCAAGAACTTGTTTTACAAACTTAACACTAAGAGACTTATGAACTTTAGGGTTTTGGAAACAAATGGCAAAAGAAACTAAGTGAAAAGTGAGAGTATGGTATTTATAGAGATAGTGGCGCCATCTTGGGAAGGATCTAGAATTGATGAGTTGTCTTGCTAAAAGGATTCAAATGCAATTAAGTTCTAAGCACCAATTTGCAAAGATTCCAAAAGTTGAAGGACTAGTTTGCAAATTGTCAATAAAGTGTCATGATGATGATTTTGCCTCATTTAATGCAAGCTTAACTTGACCAAAGTTGACTGATTTTTGAGTCAAAGATATGTTAAGACAATTCAAAGAATATTTGAGAAGATTATAGAAGCTTGAAGAACAAAGTGGAAGAATGTAGAACATTCTAGAATTTTCTTGACTCATCCAACAACAATGAGGGCAGCCATCAATCCTTATGGGATTACGCATGGGCTGGGTTAGTTTGGGCTTGGGTTCATTTTTGTGGGGCCCACTTGAAGATTTAAACATTAAGCTTGACATAGGAACTTGTATAGTTTCAAATAGGCTTTATGGAATCAATCCATGAACTAGAAAATTTTGGGCTTCTAAGCCACGACCATTTGAGATTGGGAACAAGGATTATAGCCCAATTCACTTGAAAAAAACTTAGAAACTAATTTAGGGACAAAAGGGTAATTAACAGAAAGTTCAAAGGCTTAAACGTAAAATTCCTAAATTTTCACTTTAACCCTGAAAACCTTCTAGACTTAAAAATAGGATTCATTCCCTTGAATCATCTCAAAATCCTAAGACAAACCCTCTATCAGCTCTTAGAAACTCCAAAATTCCCTCCGTCGTCTACCTGATTACGTGTTCCGCCCGTAATACGTAAATTATTTTATTTTTTTCTGAAAAAAATTCTAAAAATACAGAATTGTAGAAAATAAAATACTAAACTTAAGTCTTTCATTCACGAATTAAAATTAGGTCTTTTGAGCAGTATTATTATACTGTCAATGGAATTAATGGGGGTTTCACTGACTTTCCAACCTAAATTTTAATCGTAGCTTCCTACGGTCAAGTAGGATTGAGTGATAAACTCCGTTTATTTAAAATAATTTTCTAAAACTCAAATAAATTTATAAACATATTTATATGTATTACTGTTATTTAAAACAGTAAAATACAGGGTGTTACATGAGTTAAAATATACGTACAACTAAATCTTCTCATTTAAATAAGAGGAAAAACCCAACCAAAAGGACAACCCAAACTGACATCACTAAAATAAAAACATTTTTTAGTTTTGTCATTTAATTATTGTAAGGAGAAAAACAGCAAGATATAATCGTAAAAGGTAAAACAAATAAGCTACATATTACTAAAAATTTACAAAACCAATTTTTACGGGCTTGACTCTCTTAAAAGAAGTCCCCAGTGGAGTCGCCATCTGTAGCGACCTGATCTTTCTTTTTGAGAGAAAACATGGAGTCACCACCAACTTTATTTTATTTCAAGGAAGTTGGAAAACGTTTTAAGAAAAGCTTTGGGTTCGGGAGTTGATTATGTCTAGGGAAGGCATGGAGACTTAACCCCACGGCACCCTGGAACATCCATAAATGGTTACCCAAAATTAGTTGTGTAAATTATTAGTAACTTTGAAATATTTGTTTTACCCTTTGTGAATCTTTTTATTAAAACTAAATGAGGTTGAACATGGCACGTAAGTCCACAGGGCAACCTCAAAATCCAAAAGGTTGAACATGACACTTGTCATAGGGCAACCCAGAAAATAGATTGTTTTAATCAAGTGACCATCTTCTATTTTTATGTCAAATAAATAATTTTGCCTCTTGAAAATAGGAGAGAAATGAAACGTAGAAGTGAAACGTTTTACTAACTTATTCAGTGAACAGAGACACAAAAATAAGAATGTCAAGAGAAATTTAGAAATAATATCAAAGAAAAGAATAAGGGTTACCAAATGAGAGCAGAATAAGAATGATTTTGTTTATTCCCAGTGGTAAGATTTCAAGATCGAAGTCTTTACATTCAATCTCACCGGCTCCTTCAGGTCTTCCTTCTTAACCATTCTAATAATAGGGAAGAGAAAAGGAAACTCAGATCTCTGATCTCTCTTCCTCACAATAAAAATCTCCTTCTCTTTTCTCTTGTCTCACTAAGAAAATATCAGATCATAAGTCCCTCTCCAAAAAAAATGTCCTCCCCCTTTTCTTCTCTTTTTCCTTTACTTTTATAGACGGAGGAGAGGGCTTCTTGCTTCTTCTCCATTGGCTTCAAGGTCGGTTTGTATGAAACCCAAGGCTTGGGCGGTTCTGAGCAGTGGAAAGGAGGTGATTTGATGTGAGGGTTACACACTTGAAAAGAGAAGGAGATGGGGGGTTTTGTCTGATGGGTATGATGGCTTTTTAGGTTTAGGAGTAGGGCTGCTAGGTTAAGATGAGGGAGGAGATGAGGAAAAAAAGAAAAGACCAATGGGTAAAGGAGGTGCAAAAGGGGGGTTCCGAGCAGAAATAGCGTGTGTCCAGATGGGGCGGCATGAGTAGCAGAAAGGAGGTGATTTGATGTGAGGGTTGCACGCTTGAAAAGAGAAAGAGATGGGGGCACTAGTGCAATAAGTGCTTTTTACGTCAGTTAAATTTGATTTTATACGTCAGAATATTGTCTGACGTAAATACAGTTGACGTTAATAGTTAATATTTTAACGTCAGTTGTTTAAACAACTGACGTTAAAAATAAAACCTTTAACGTCAGTTCTTTAACACAACTGACGTTAATATTGTTCAAACTAACGTCAGTTGTGTTAAAGAACTGACGTTAAAGGTTTTATTT
The DNA here is from genome assembly GCA_030762895.1 of Sophora flavescens. NCBI lineage: Eukaryota > Viridiplantae > Streptophyta > Magnoliopsida > Fabales > Fabaceae > Sophora > Sophora flavescens. The sequence continues at coordinate 75,310,582 of CM061062.1, forward strand.
TTAACGTCAGTTTCCTAATACAACTGACGTTAATAGTGTACTGTTTATTTTATAAAATACTATTAACGTCAGTTGTTTGATACAACTGACGTTAATAGATTTTTTTTTTAAATTCAGTTTTAAAATATCACTCCCCTCAGCTATCCATGTATTCAATAAATATCCCAGTAACACAATATCACACACATTACAGAATTGCAAACACTACCCTTAAATTTCAATATTAACAAAAAGTAAAGAAATATACAAAGGAACAATGGGGGGACTTAAAACCAAAACCCATGTATAGGAAAAACATAACTATCTACAAGTATATATATATAAATTTTAGTCTCTAATGTCTAAAACAAAACTACCAATCTAAGGATATATATATATACATGTTATTAATTAGTTTCTAAAGTCTAACAAAAAAACTATTCATCTAAGTATTGCGGAGGTATCTTGTCAATTCCTTTTTCAGCCACACACTTGAAGAAGAATTTAGCTAAGCGCATTCGCAAGTCTCTAAAGTCATCTTCTTGAAGAGGCGATTGGTCGTTAAATGCCTACACACGTTCAAATAATAACAATAACATTAACGCAAGTCATCTTCAAAACTATAATATATAATTTAACAAGTTGTTTAAATATTATCTTATTCCATCCATCCCTAATAGATGCGGAGACTATGTTCAGCATATGAAGCATCACATAATAGCCGCACGACCACCCGTCAGGTTGAAATCGAGACTACAAACAAAATTAATTTCAATGTCAGTTGAATATACATATCAATTAGTAATTATAATATTAATTATCTGATAAATAAACTACCAAACCTTGAGGATGGTCCATTAAGGATTTGCTTTAGCCTTAGAAGTCCTACTTCTCCCGTTGGCGCAACTTATGCTACTCGCCTTCAGCGCGCTATCATAAACAAATAATCATGTCAATTAACAAATTCATATATCATGTGTGTAATAAACTAAAAACAACTGATATTAAAACTTAAATTAAATTTAAGATTAGTTACTTACCTATTTACTGACTTGCACCACCTCATGTGGCTACTTTGTTGGTGGAAAAGCATAAGAATATGACAGTATGCCTAGACGGGTGAAGTACGAACAACTGCCAATGGTATTTCATACAGTAGGGAGCCAGATATAATTCTTTTTGTTTGTCTCCCAACAAGTTCCCTATGTATTTACTAAATACATCGCCAGCAAATAATTCGGGCACAAGGATTGACGGATCTAAGAAGCCGTAAACTGGTGCAACGCCCTTATCAAGCTGAAGACGATGGAGATACCTAAGATATGAAAAGGTGTGGATGTTAATTACATGATATATATATTGAAATTAAAATAAATTATTAAATGGAAAAATACCAAAAATAAATAAGTTATAAAATTAAAATTAATTTACGTGCACCAGAGACTCAAAACCGTGCTGGCCATCCAAACGTTATTTCTGCAGGCGTGCCCGAGATCTTCACCACAGAAGGAAAATATCCTCTGTTGATTTGGGCGTGCCACCCATCCATCGTGCTCCAATGGACATTCAAAAATCTCAAACGCATAATCCTCACCAAGTGAGAACAAACGAGTGACAGGTGACAGCGACACCGACGTCGACTTGGCCTTCAATTTAGGAAAAATAAAAGAGATAAGTTGTTGATAATTAAAAAAAACACAAGTAATTATTTGACTAATTTGGACATTAATAATGAATGCATACCTTTGTTAACATTTCGAGCTCACGTCGTTTGAAGTCCAACTCAAGCTCACGCCTTTTCATTTCCAACTCAAGCTCATGGCGTTGGACTTCCAACTCCCGCTCCCTAGTTGCCAACTCATCGTCCTCCACATGTGCCCTACTATAACTCTCTTTTGTGCTCACATGTGAAGGGTTGGCATGCCCTGCAGTGTCCTGGGATGAACCGACGGATGAAAGCTCTCTGGCAAGCGCCTGCTTGAATTCTGGGTTGGATATTAAGCTTTGCATCAGATGTGTTGTAATAGCATGGTTGGAGATGAGGTGCTGAGTAATGTCATCCAAAATTGATGCTTCATCGACCACCCGCTTTCATGAAGCAGACCTGCCATAATATTCTTTGATGGTCATGTTCCCAGGAACACCGATAACCCGACCAGGATGGTCTTTCTTGCCTAGAGCAGTCATCAAGACGTCCCGCCGTCCAGAAGGGACGAATGAGCCCTGGGAGGATTGTGCTTTAAGATCCACCTACAATGAAAAAATGAAAAAACGTGCAAGAAAAAAGTGTTAAAAATATCTATACAAATATCAATTGAAATCAAGTTAATTATTTACTTACAATCTTATCTGCCACTTCGCGAGTGACATCAACTTTAAAAGATCCCATCTTTGTCATGCGGCCGGCTAACCAGACATCCTCGCGGTCGATGTCTGACGGAGGACTTGATGGTGTGCCCTCAGGCACCTCTCCTCTTTCAATCCTAGCAGAGTGCTCTTCCTGCTTCACCCTTAGTCTATCCGCCATCATCTCCTTGATCCGAGTCTGGTACCCACCCTGAGACATGGTGTGGCGATGGACGTTCTTCGCCTGATTCTGCCGACCATTATCTGCCTTAGCCTATTCAAACAAAAACACATAATTAAATACAGTTAAATGATCTATAATAAGCATACAAAATTAACTTAATCAACCAACCTGAAATTCTCCATCCTGTCGACTCCTGGCAAATATATCCCAAGTATCCTGATCAATCCAGGGATAATCTGAGAACATTTTATCAAGCCGCTTCTTCCCAGATACATAGTACCTGGTAAGATCATGCTTGAACCCATTCCAACGCTTTGATGCCATTTTCATACATTTATGACGATGATCCTTGTCATTTGGCACAGTCCAAGCTACCTACACATTAAATACATAACAACTGGATGGATTATAACTCGGATAATTATCTAATAATGTAAATCAAACGAATGTAAAGGTAAAATACCGTGATAGCCTCCCAAATCTGATCCTTAACGTTCTGTGGAACGTCATTCCAGTGGTTGTAGTTGATGCTTATGTGCTGCTTCGCTTGTAAAAACACCCACTTATTAAATTCTTTAGCACGGGGTCCCTGGGCATTTAGATTAGCATCGAAGGACACCTCAAGCTTCTGTCCGCTTTGCCTGTCCTTCTCTAGTTTCTTCAACGTCGTGGCTCCTCTACCCCGTTTCCTATGAGCCTGTGATGTCTGTATGGACAAAAAAAATGATAAAATAGAGGGTTGTAACATTATAAACTTACATTAAAAATAAGGACAAAAGATAGTATATAACATGTAAACTTACACTAGAATCAGGCATACGCGCGATCGGGTCCTGCGTAGGCCCCACAGTGTCCTCCCGTGCATGTGTGCTATCTGACTGATCCATATGTATGTCTGTTCAAAAACAATATATATTTATTAACATAGGTTATAACTCAAAATAAATACATAAGTATAACTCAAGCAAATCCCTTCACAAATCAAATGAGTACGTATATCCTTCACCGTATATTTCCTCATATTCAAACACTTGACACAAGGACAACAGAACATTCCATTACTATTAGGAACATTCCTTTGAGCAAATTCTATAAATTCTCCCACCCCCTTCAAATACTCAGCACTAGTGCGCTTACAAACATCCAACTACGATCCATAACTAGATAGGTTCTGTAGATATACAAAACATATATCCAAGGCGTTTAAAAATTATTTCGAATTTACACCATTTTCAGGATTCTTAAGACAAAAGAAATAAGCAGATGAAGATAAATTAACAAAACAGAATTCCAATGAGAAATATATTATTGATGTCACATGCTACAAGCAACTCTAAATTTCTTCCCATTTTGAAATAGGTCATGATAGAAGAAGAAAAACAAGATAAAACACAAAACCCACGACCAGAAATAGAGACATTCCAAACAACTCAAACTCATAGTTTCAAGTTTCAACTACAGAAACTACAGTTTCAACATACACTCAAAACCAAACATAAAAAAATGTGCCCTAAAGACTCACCAGAAATAGGTGCTCGCGTGGTGGCCAACGTTCGATGTGGCTATTGAGAGCAGAGGGACAAGGAGAGTTAGTGTGCGGGAAGGGGAAAGAGAGATGTCAAGTTATTGCAAAGAATGAGCGGGAAAGACAGAGTTAGGGTTAAGAGTGTACCTCACGGTGGTGGGGAAGAAACCCTCGCGGTGGTTGCGGTGGAGATGAGCTCGCGATTAGGGCAGAGTGAGAGTGAGAGTGAGAGTTGAGAGTCAGAGTGAGAGTGAGCGTGAAAGAGAAGAACAGAGACGTACAGTGCGAAGTGCAGAAGGCGCGTGGGTGTAAACGTTATAATCAAAAACCAAAAATAAAACAACATTTTACGTCAGTTGTTTGTAGCAACTGACGTTAAAGGTAATCTATTTAACGTCAGTTGTCTTAAGAAACTGACGTTAAAAGTCATTGTTTACGTTATAATCAAAAATAAAACAACATTTTACGTCAGTTAAATTAAACAACTGACGTTAAAAATAAATATTTTTTATTTAAAAACACTTTTAACGTCAGTTGATGAAGACAACTGACGTTAAAAGTGTATAAGTTTCTGTAAAAACATTAATTCCTTTCACTACTGTGCTACTTACCCATGAGCATTAAGTTTATAGATCAGTTTTCAAGAAAATCAGTTAGTCTCTCTTCTCTATATAAAGTACCATTCTTCTGTATCAGTCTGTAATACAGCCTCTTCTTTTCCTCTATATTTCATGCGTTTTCTATTCCTTCACAAAATGGCTCTGAGACTTTTGTTATTTCTTCCTATACCTAGACTTAAAGGTCTCAGTCCTAATGGTCAAAAAACTTCTGAGGTTGATTAAATCACGTAACATGGATGGTAAGGTTGTAAATCACGTAATGTGATTTACTCACTTTATTTCATCCCAGCCATCCCTTTCACTCTGCTTCGGTCCCAAGTGACTGTGGATTCAAGACGATGCATCAAGGAATTCCAGTGAAGGAGGTGATGCAAAGATCCATTTCACTTTGCTTTCGCTGCTAGTGACTGTGGATTCACGATGCATCATGGAATTCAAGTGAGGGAGGAGATGCATCGATCCATCCATTGGAGTTTCTGAGGACAGGACTGAGAAGAAAATGATGTTGAAGCAGAAACTTTTTTATATTTTAGGGCTATGTTGCAGAAATTTTTTATCTTTTAATCATGTAATTGTAACTTATGAATCGCTTCAATGAGATACGATTTGATTATACATATATAACTTAATTTATGTTAAGTGTTTATTTATTTTAATTTGCACAAGAATTTGTTTACTAATTCAAGCTAATTGATTAAGATTAAAAATAAACTTGTTTAAAAAAAAGTTTATAAATAAACTGCACTATATATATGGATTGACCTGTGTTAAGAGTGACAACAGGGCATTTCAGATAGGGATATAGGATTATTTACGCGACTATTTATTTAATCAAGTAAATATCACACTTTTAATGTCGATTGTATAAAAACCGACGTTAAAAATAAATATTTTTATTTTAAAAAACACTTTTAACGTCGATTGTATTAAACAACTGACGTTAAAAGTGTATAAGTTTCTGCAAAAACATTCATTCCTTTGACTACTTTGCTACTTACCCATGACTGCTGTGCTACTTACCCATGCACATTGTAACCTATAATCCTCTTAATGAGCATTAAGTTTATATATCAGTTTTCTAGAAAATCAACTAGTCTCTTTTCTCTATATAAAGTACCATTCTTCTGTAACAGTCTGTAATACAACCTCTTCTTTTCCTCTATATTTCGTGTGTTTTCTATTCCTTCACAAAATGGCTCTGAGACTTTTGTTATTTCTTCCTATACCTAGACTTAAAGGTCTCTGTCTTAATGGTCAAAAAACTTCTGAGGTTGAGTAAATCACGTAACATGGATGGTAAGGTTGGGTGAATCACGTAATATGATTCCCTCACCTTATTTCATCCCATCCCTTCACTCTGCTTTGGCTCCAAAATGACTGTGGATTCAGATGGAGTATCAAGGAATTCAAGTAAGGGAGGAGATGCATCCATTGGAGTTTCTGAGGACAGGACTGAGAAGAAAATGATGTTGAAGCAGAAACTTTTTTTATATTTTAGTGCTATGTTGCAGAAATTTTTTATCTTTTAATCATGTAATTGTAACTTATGAATCGCTTCAATGAGATACGATTTGATTATACATATATAACTTGTTTTATGTTAAGTGTTTATTTATTTTAATTTGCACAAGAATTTGTTTACTAATTCAAGCTAATTAATTAACATTAAAAATAAACTTGTTTAAAAAAAAGGTTTAGAAATAAACTGCACTATATGAAGTGATCTGCGTTAAGAGTGACAACAGGGAGATGACAACGAAAGAAATGAGTTTCATAATTATTTACTTCAGTTATTTATTTAACTGCCGTAAAAATCACACATTTAACGTCAGTTGTATAAGCAACTGATGTTAAAAGTGTTAAAATCACTTTTAACGTCAGTTCTTTATATAACTGATGCAAATAGTGATTTAATATTTATAAAACTGCCACCGCCTCATTTTTAACGTCAAACATATGGTCAACTGACGTAAAACGTTCCCCTATATTACATTATTTCCACTAGTGGGGGTTTTGAGCAGAAATAGCGTGTATCCATATGGGGCGGCGTGAGTAGCAGAAATGAGGTGATTTATCCTGAAGGTTGCGTGTTTGAAAAGAGAAGGAGATGGGGGGTTTTGTATGATGTGTATGATGGCTTTTTAGGGTTAGGAATAGGGTTGCCAAGTTAAAACGAGGGAGGAGGTAAGGAAGAAGAAGGACCAATGGGTAGAGGAGGAAAAGAGGTCTTGCCTGATATGTAAAGTGGGTAGGAGGCGTAACTCAGTTTCCTTTCATTTTTGTTGATTATCTTTTTCTCCTTGTTTTATTCGTCCTTTCTTCCTTATCTTATCCTTCTTCTTTCTTTATTCTTTAGTCCCCAGCCTGAAAACAAAATGGCAGTGGACGAAGTCTCTTCATCCAACAGAAACTTAGATATGCAAAAGTAGATATACACGGGACGGACCTCCCGTCCCAAAGAAGAGTGTAATGGATGGATTGAACCGCATCCAACAACTAGGTCTATGCAATGGACGGACCACCCCGGCCAACAAGAAATGCAAAAGCAATGGACGGGACCACCCCATCCAACAAGAAGTGCAAAGCGGGATGTGACCAAAGCAATGGACGGGACCACCCCCATCCAAGAAGAAGTGCAGCGATGGACGGGGCGACCCATCCCAAAGAAGCAAGTACAAAGCGATGGATGGGACCACCCCGGCCCATCAACGAAAGCAAAGCAATGGACGGGACCACCCCGGCCCAAAGAAGCAAGATACAAGCGATGGACGGGACCACCCCGGCCCATCAACGAAGTGCAAAGCAATGGACGGGACCTCCCCTGCCTAACAACAAGTGAAAGCAATGGACGAGACCACCCCCGTCCAAACAGCAAGTGCAAAAAGCAATGGGCGGGACCACCTCGTCCAACAAGAAGTTGAAAGCAATGAACGGTACCATCCCGGCCCAACAAGAAGTGAAAGCAATGGGCAGGACCACCTCGGCCCCAACAAGAATGTAACTGGTTGGGTGTCGCGTCCAACAACAAGTTAATAATGTGATGGACGGGGACCTCCTCCCGGCCCAACAACAAATGTGATGGACTGGAAGGGATCACCCCGTCCAACATCAAATCCAAGGTGATGGACTGGAACACCCCCTCATTTCTTCATTATTTTTTTTTTCTTCTTTCTCTCTTATTATTATTAGTCTCCTTGAAACATGATATCATAAAAATTAGAATAGAATGAAGACGGACAAAAATGGATGTTCACAGTGGGTGTGAAGGTGAAGAAGATGTTGAGTATGAGAGTGATCGACTGATCGTTGGCAATGATGAAGAAGAATTGGAAGAAGGAGTTGAAGTAAGAGGGAGAGGGCGGAGAGAGGAATTCAGATAAAGAGAGAGCGTCAGAGTAAGGAAAGAGATTTAACTGGACAACTTATTATATTCGGTAAAAAACCAAGGAGTACCGAAACTCTGAGTTCGGTGTGAAGTATTGAAGACGAAGCCTCCGTGAACACATAGCAGACCAGACCACATAAAGTTTCCAACCCAAATTGGTGCGCCCAACACACCAAAAAATATCTAATCCAACAGAAACACCAACCTGATAATCACAACCTCTTCAACCCCCTTCTTAACCAAAGGAAGCTGAATACAAATCACAGCCTGTACACCTTATCTATTACTTCAAAATACAATAATGATAAGTTGACAACCAAAAGTGGACAACATACGACGACAACCATATGTATGTCTAATGTGCGGTACTGTAACAGTTATTTATTTTTTATTTTTTAAATATTTAGTTTTTTTGAAAAATAAATTTTTTGCTTAAGTATATGCAAATATCTGGTTAATCACGTACAAATATCTGGTTAATCAGTTCATTATTTGGTTAATAGGTCATCCTGAAGCTTACAATCAATTTCCACAACCATGTAAATATTTGGTTAATCACGTGCAAATATCTGTTTAGTTCAGTTCATTATATGGTTAATGGGTCATCCTGAAGTTTACATGGTTGTGAAAAATGATTGTATGCTTCAGGATGACCCATTAACCATATATTGAACTGAATTAACCAAATATTTGTACGTGATTAACCAAATATTTACTTGATTGTGGAAAATGATTGTATGCTTCAGGATGACCATTAATCAGATCTTGAACTGAATTAACCAGATATTTGCACGTGATTAACCAAATATTTACATGGTTGTGGAAAATGATTGTAAGCTTTAGGATGATCCATTAATCATATAATGAACTGAATTAATCAGATATTTACACGTAATTAACCAAAAATGTTAGTATTCAAAAAAGCTAAATTTTATTTTTTGAAAAAAAAAGTCAAAATTTGTAAAAAAAATAAAAATAAAAAATAGCACCACAATAACACTACAGTGGAACTGTCCCGTATAACTATCCCGCATTGAGTTGTTAGAATAATACAACTCTTCAAAATAATAGCTTGTTGTCCTTAGATCAAGTAATGTTGGTAGTTCAGTTATTCAGTACTAGTATGTAGAAGTAAAGAAGTCTTTAAGATTAGAAGTAATGTTGCATTTTACTCTCTCGTGCTTTGATTCAAAAACATTTTGCCTCTATCTGCTATGCAATTTGACTCTTTACCCCTGTGTGCCATATAATTTGACACCTTACCCTTGGTAATGTGTTATAAATTTGACACTTTATCCAATGGTTTGGCTCAAAAACACTTTGTCCCATGCTATGTAATTTGATATTTTACTTCGAAACGAAATATTTTCCTTCTTCCATTCTATCTCCATTAGAGATTTAAAACTTAATTAAATACGAAATGTTAATTTTATAATTTAGAAATATAATTTATTCGTCTCTAATTTAAGTTTCTCTCCAATATCCTCTCTATTTGATCAAAACTAGATTTTTATACTCGTGCGATGCACGGGCTTGATAATTTAATTTGTATATTATATAAAAATATAAGTAAGATAAAAAAATAATAATATATTAAATATTTATAATTTAAAAATTAAAAGTTGTGATATTTTATAAATTATTGAAAATAATATAAAAATTCATTGCTTTAATTTCATTTGTTTAGATAATAGTAGTTATTAATATTACATCATAATAAACATAAAAATTACAATCATACATTAATAGAGTTGAAAGATATTAGTTAGTAGATTCTTATTCAAAAAATTTAAAAGTATATCGAACTGTTTAAAACTTTCAAAATATAAGTATATTTAAAACTTAGTAACTAAAATATAAATACCTTTAAAATAATTTAATCTATAGGTGAGTCAGAATACGATTTTTTTAATATTGACTATATTATTTACAAAAAAAAAAAGTTGATTTAAAAAGGTAGACAAATAACTGAACAAATATTAAAAATACTTACAACTTAAATAAGAATAATTTGTTTAAAATATTTAAAAATAATAGTTAACAATATTCTATGTGGATCTAAAAACCAATAAAAGAATATTTAATTTAACACATGAAATTAAAATTTTATTTATTTTTAATATAGGTGTCAGTGATTACACGACATATCATCTACCACATCATCAATTAACGGCAATCCCTCTAATGATAGTGAACAATTCCAAACTTTTAAAACGTTTAAAGATAATAACCTAAGCGAAAAAATTGGAGGGACTAAAATAAAATCTCTTTCTATTTATAGGGACCAAAATAATCATTAAACCTTACTTTAAAAATTGAATATTTCTACTCAAATTCATCTCTTATTAATTTATTATTGTGTCAAAAGTGACCTTTTTGCTGAGTTTATCATCTATTATTTTATCTTTATATTAAATAATAATAATCAGTATATACTTTACTTTATATTAAATTATAATTTTAATCAATATATACTTTAATCAATAATAATTGTATTGTGTCAAAAGTGTCTTATTTATTTTATTATTATTTAAAAAAATATTTTTGTAAGTTATATTTACTATTTTATTTTATTTTAAATAGTTTGTAATTAATTTTAAAATTTATTATTTTGTAATTATTATTTGAAAACAATAAATTTTTATTCATTATTTTTAATAGTGTCGTGTACTAGCCCTAAACCGTGTGACCGGGAATTTTGCACAGTGAACAATAAAAAATGAACAGTAAAGTGTGAGATAATGAACAATACATGTAAACAGTAAATAGCACTTTGTTTTTATTAATATTAATATTATAGATCTTATCTATAAAGTCAAAAATATTTAAATATTTGTTGACACGTATACTACAATCTCAAAGCCTTCAATAATCTCAATAATTTTTTAGCAACAAGTATTTTCTGGTCATCGCTAATGGCAAAGAAAAAAAAAAAAAGTAACTACATTAGTCTCGATTTTTTATTATTATAGATTTTATAACAACAGAGGCAAAGTTTTTTTTAAAAAAAATAAAAATTAAACAAGAGGGTAAAATGTCTACTTTATAGCATAGAGGGGTAAAAAGTTGTTTAGTCATATCATGGGAGCTAAGGGTGGTAAAAGATATTTATTTAAAAGCATACAAAATTAAGGATATATAAGTGTTATGGAATTTTTTTATAAAATTACAATAAAATGTAATTTTAACAAACAATTTTAACAATAATTTTTATAAACCATGGTATCTGGGGCGGTTGAATCCTTCTCTGCCGGCCTGGTTTTCATTTATGTGTTTTCCTAACTTATGAGATAAGGAACTTATGAAATTATGTTTTTTTAGGGGAAATTAACTTATAACATCGATGGTATTTTTTAAGTTCACAAGCCTAAATATCAAATGATAATGCACAAGGGTTCTAGAAGCTGGAGTAAAAGACAAATTACCCTTGTCAAATAAGAACAGTGCATGTAAGGATAAGCTTTTTATTGGAAAAACAAAATTATTACTGAAATTTATCATAATATTGAAAAATAAGAAAAGGAAGAATGCGGTGAAATAGAAACACGAGTAAGCAAAGTATATATATATATATATATATATATATATCCAATGGCATTGAAATGTAGCAGTGTTGTCTAAAGTCTAAACAAAACAGGGGTTTTGAAGAGGTGAAGAGAGGTTTGACTTTGGCATGGATCTGTGATTTCTGAAAGTGAATAAATGGCGTCGTCGAAGGTGGTGGCAACAAATTCGGATCTGCCACGGCAGTCATCTGTATATTCCCTTTCGAACACCAGCATGGACATGGATGAGCTCCTCAAATCCATCTACTCCTCCGAACCTGCTAGTGCCAAGAACATGGACGAGGTGTGGAAGGAGATGGTCGCAGGAAGAGGCACTAATAATAATACTAGTACTCAACAACATCAACAGATGACCCTGGAGGATTCCGCTGATGATCATGGGACATTAATAGTGCCAGCGGTTGGAGTGTCAATAGCAGCACCATCACCATCACCAGGAACAGGCACAGGAAGAAGGGGTAAAAGGAAGGGAGTGGAAGAACCCCTTTTGGATAAGGCCACTCTTCAAAAACACAGACGCATGATCAAGAATCGAGAGTCTGCCGCCAGGTCCAGGGAACGCAAGCAGGTTTCCTATCCCTTCCTTCTCTCTCTCTTTTGAATCAATGTTTGAATTTCATAAATAAAATAAAAAATTTACAGGCTTACACGGTTGAGCTAGAGTCTTTGGTTATACAGCTACAGGAAGACAACGCGCGATTGTTGAGGGAACAGGTGTGCTATCTATCTATCTATCATGTTCTAATTTGCTACATTTATTTATATAATTACACATCACACCCAGTCTCCATCTCTTCATTTATTTATATTTCTTCAATTCCACTCAATCCCCACCTTCTGTAATCACCTAATTTCCCACAATACACCTTTAAAACTTCAAACCTTCCCTTGCTCATGGCTGGTTAAACAAATTTATTATTGTTGGGTCTTGCATGCAGGCTGATAGAAACAAGCAAAGGTTGAAGCAGGTATGTACCATATCTTCTGCTCCCCTTTAATTTCTTGATGATAAGCTCAATTCGCATAATTATTGTATATTGACCTGATTTAGTTGAAACTCTGTCATGTATTGTATATTTGTTTTTCTTTATAACTATGAATTCCACGGTAACCAGAAGATCACGTTTGAGATTAAAAAAGGAAAGGATAAAATTCCAGCTACATCAAGTTTTTAATTTTGAGATGAAAAATTAAAATAAAATGGCCACGGTTGTAAATGTTAGAATGCGAGGGGTAAGTGGAGGGTCTTACAACATATTGCATGCTCTTGTCATTATTAATTCATACTCTAACTTTGCTTAGCAAAAAAAAAAAAATTTTATTGATGAGCATTGCAAAGTATAATGTTCATACTTCAGAGGGAGAAGACAACAAGTGTTTATGTAATCATGTTCAACTGCCCTTTTTAAAAATAAAAATAAAAATTGGGCATGCTCTGCTCATTATAATTTCTTACAGCCTTCCAGACAAGGGGTACTATCCATATTTTTTTGATCAAAGGGTTACTATCCATATATGCGATCACTAATACATTTAACAGAAATTTATTGGTATTCCCCCCCCCCCCCCCCCCCCCGCCCCGCCCCGATAGCTAGGAAATGTGAAAATAGAGGAATAAAGCTCCACTGAGATCTTTGCAGTGTGTAATTTCTTTTCTTTCTTTTTTTAAAAAGGAAAACGAAGTTTGTGATTTAGATGCAAATTATCTGATCTATAAATGAACTAAACCACTGTTATTAATAACCAAGACTCATAATTCTTAATAGATCATTAGTCTTATGACTCTAAATTGTTCTGCCCATCATTCTGATTGAATTATGCAATCTCACACCTTTCATGTTTGCAATTGCATCACTTCAGTGCCTAGATTTTAGGTCCAGGTTTCATCTATACTTTAGAGGGGGAAATTGACTCTCTGTTTTTTTTTACAATTGTACTAAGGATGGCTTCAGTAAGTAAAATCTAAGTTGGTGAACCATGTGCACTGACGTTAACTTTTCTGGAAGGGTATAAATATAAATGCCATTCACATGTTGGCTCCTTGGCTGTCAATCTATAATCCCTATCTGCTTTTACTCTTTGCCTGCAGCTCATGGAATGCCTCATTCCAGTTGTGGAGAAGCGTAAACCGAGACCGAGACGAAAGCTTCGGAGAGTGAATTCAGTCCAATGGTGATGCAATCTGTTATTTGTCATAGCAGACTAATTTTTATGCCCTGTTGTAGATAGCAATCAAATGGAGCAAGGCAGTATTAAAGGGAAAATTATATGCAAAAGAGGGTACAAGGTTAGGATCACTCTGACTTACATTGTTGTTGTATAGAGAAAATAGCCACAGCCAAATAATTCAACTAATTTGATTCACAAACTGAACGTATACTATTGATCCTCTGCTTGTGGAAGATCCATGGTTCTGATGGATTTTGTGTGGATAGGTCTTGTTGGAATAAGAATGTAATGTATGTGTTGTGCCTATAAGACCTGCAATCTGGATCCTCTGCTTTTTTATTTTGTAGGGGAGATTGATGGACGTGGACGATGTTGTAACAGTATTACATTAAGTTATACAATCTTTACAGCAAATAGCCCTTTTGATCCATTGTATGTAACAAGTTTGATCAGGAATTTATTTCCTGCTGTTTATTCATTATTTTGTGATGAAATACATTTGATTTTCTTTCCAACCTTTTTGTTCCCTTCGTTTTCGGCTGAGAACTGTCTGTACAATTTGATCAGGGTGGAAAATATAAACAGCGAATGGAACTCACTCTTATAAAACAGAATAACCTATCAATGAGCTTGACAAGAAAAAAAATCATATCTAAGGAGGGAGGTGGCAGCCTCTCGTGGAGTGTGGACTGCGGTGTGGTGAGAAGTAGGAGGTGGGAGAAGAATAGACGGAGAGAAAAAAAGAAGAAAAAATAAACAGAGAGTGAGGGGAAAGTAAAATGAGTAGAGGGATAAAAGGTTGGGATTACAAGGGTATCTAGAGAATAAACTTTTTTTTGAAGATGAATGAGAGGTGGGAATAATAATTTGTAGGGTGACAAAATTAAAACCCAACATGAGGCACAGCCGATGAGCAGAATAAACAAAGCCCAGCCCGTTAACAAAATTCCTAAGCCTAAATCTAAATCCAAATTGCAAAACTTAATCTCAACTAACAGCGTTACAGGGGCGTTCATTGGTATCCAATGAAGTCAAGAATTCGAATTGAACCAATTAAACTGGTTTAGATTTTTTTTGTGTTCGAATCCGAATCAAATCGAATTGATCCAAATCCGATGATAACTGGTTCGATTCTCGAATTCAAGTATTCTGGATTCGAGTCAAACTAAACCGAATCAATTACTATATTTTAATATTTAATATTTATTATATTTTAATATTTATATAATTTTTAATGTTTCAATAGTCTAATAATTTTATATTTAATATATTTATTTTTTATATATAATTAATATTTATATATTTTTAATATATTCGGGTCCGAATCGAACCAACTTGTTTTTTAATGGTTTGGTTTGGTTCGATTTTCCTGATAAAAAAATTACAAATCCAAACCAAACCAATTGATTTAGTTTGGTTCATATTTGTTTTTCATGTTAATCCAAACCCAACCGACTCGTAAACGCTCCTAATCAGGAATCAACTTTGATTCAACAAGTAATTATAAAATAAACACATATCAGCCCAACGGAAAGAAACTCAAACTCCCAAACCAGCTACACAGGCTACAGCCCACATATCTGTGCTGCAAACCCACAAAACATTCACGTTGAAATATATACGGAGAACTCTACATTATTGTTAAAACCGAATTAGAATTAAACGGTACGACCAACCCTAATGGATTGATTTAGTGGAGCATGATAGAGTGTTATATTTGAAATATTGCAGGTTTTAGTCCCCACTATAGTCTTCTTCGGATGAGCTAAATTTATTCTTTGTAAGTGTTCATAGAATCTGAAGTTTTTCCCTGCCTTGGATTAGGGCACCATTCCTTCACCCTAATTTCAATTTATTTTTTTAGAAAAAAAATAGATGGCCCTACCAGTTTAATTATGAATTAGAAACTATTTGTTTGATTTTTTAAATATAAAAAAGTAATTAGTACATAATGTCAGTGAGATATTTTTATATTGTCAATCAATAATAAATTATTATATTATTAAAATTGTTAAAAATTATACATAAAATAACATGATTAGTTGGTAATGTAAAGACTTAACACTAATCATATATTAAATTAAACTCTAAAAAAAATATTATTCTTTTTTAATTTTTAAAGTAGTCTAAACAGTGGGCAGAAAACAACCTAGACTCGAAGGGTAGCACGAAATTATAAATTTTGGTTACACATTAAATCAGATCACAAATTTTGTCCATAGCACCAACAAAGAAAAAGACCGAAAAAATCTTTACTCCAAATCAAACAATTCTATTCAGCTACATATCAAATAGTGGTTAAGACAAAATTTTAAATCAGTAATCAAACAAGTAACAATAAAAAATAAAATAAAAATTCTCTGAATCGATCACCATTTAGTCTTCTTTTTAAAAAAATAAATAAATGTAACCAAGGAGGTAAAGTGGCGTGCAAGAATTATCCCCAATATTAGAAAGAATGGCTGTTTTGATGAAAGGTTAATTTGACGTTTTCTGTTTGGATCTTTGGGGGTTAAACGTTCAACTACACAAGCAAGGGCAGAAGCATGTCCTATTCAGCGTATCCAGCCATCGACCAGAAATTCTAATAAAGCTTTTACTGCAGATTTTTCATATACAAAAATAAATGATCAAGAACCTTAATTTTGTATGTTTTTATAATGGTATCACTGGAATTGGTTTCTTCTTTGACGAGGACAGCCGAGTTGAGTGTGTTGTTTGTACAATAGATCGAAATTATATATATAAAGAGACAGAGAGAAGTGTTAGGGAAAGGAAAGGAAAGAAAAGAAGTAGAAAATTAACAAATGTGTTCCAAGATAAACTTTGAGATGTCATGCAGAAAATGCATCAAACCTTGGTCACCCACACCTCCACACCTTAAAATCTTCAAACTATCTCTTATAGACCAACTTTCACCCAACATCCACGGCAACATGACCTTCTTCTACCCTCACAACCCCAACACTACTCATGTCTCCGAATTCTCCACCAAATCCAAACTCCTTCAAAACTCTCTCTCCCAAATGCTTACCTCTTTCTACCCTCTCGCGGGACGCCTCCAAGACCCTTCCACCATTCTCTGCAACGACCAAGGCGCCTTCTTCATCGAATCTCGAACCAACGCTTCTCTCCCCGACATCCTCACCAACCCTAACTTCGATACCCTACAACACTTGCTCCCCACCAACGACACCCAAACCATGCATGTCTCAAACGCTTCCATGCTCCTCGTCCGCTTCACCTTGTTCCGTTGCGGCGGCACCGCGGTTACTATATCACTTACCCACAAGTTGGCCGATATAGCAGCTTTGGTCACGTTCCTTAAGAGCTGGACCGCCGCGTGCGGCGGACACACCGAACCCGTGGTCCCTGAACTTGCCATCGGAGCTACTCTCTTTCCTCCCAGAGAGATTCCCGGCATGTCAGCTACAGTCAACATCGCCGCCGACAAGTTCACTGCGAGAAGGTTCGTTTTCGAGGCGTCCAAGGTTGAAGAGCTCAAGAGCAGAGTCAAAAGCGCGCTTGAAGTCTTGGTGTTTCAACCGTCGAGGGTGGAAGTGGTGCTCGCGCTCATTTGGAGATGTGCTTTGTTGGCTTCTCGTTCCAAATCGGCGTCGTCCATTTTTAAGCCCTCAGCCTTGTTCCAAGCCGTGAACCTCCGTCCCCGGATGGTCCCGGCGGTTCCGGACACCGCCTTCGGGAACTTCGTGTGGCCGTTTGCGGTGAAGGTGGAGGAGGAGAGGGACTTGGAGTTGCATGAGTTGGTGAGGAAGATGAGGAAGAGTAGGAAGGAGTTTCTATACACCAAGGTAGACAAGTTCAAAGAGAAAGGTGCATTTGGGGTGGTGATGGAGGGTCTCAAAGAGAGGGGTGAGGTTTTGAATGAGAATAAGGAGATTGTATTTTATAAGTGTTCGAGTTGGTGTAAGTTTCCACTGCTTGAAAGTGATTTTGGGTGGGGGAAGCCAGTGTGGATGTGCAGTGTGAATAAGATGGTAAGTAATACAGTTGCCTTGATGGATACTAGGGATAGTGGAGTGGAAGCTTGTGTGACTTTGGATGAGGAAGAGATGGGTTTATTTGAACAAAATCAGGAGTTGCTACACTATGCTATGCTTAATCCTAGTGTTATAATATGATCTTCTCAATCATGGTTTTAAATTTTGGTTGCTTCCGCTGCAACTTGTTGGAAATTTGTTTATCAATGTGCCAACAAAGGCATTCCGTGAGAATACAACTCATTTTCAAGAAAATATTAAGTTCAAATTTTACTATTAGAGAATCTCGTTAGTAGATAATCTATACGTTCTCATGTAGGTGTTTTTTTAGTCATCTAAATTTTTTGTTATTAAAAATCATCTAATGCACAGGCTTATAGTTGCGGTGATAGCCGTAAATTATATATTTTATTTTTTTTGGAATAAACGGGATTACAAAAACCCATGGAACACAAACAAACAAATTAGGACACCCTCTCAAAGAGAGTACTAGAAAAATCCGAAAATAAAGGAAAATGCAAGAAATTCGGCACTTGATCCAAAACATGCGCACCCCAATCCATGGTATGACCACGTTTAGCCAAAGCATAAGCGTATGCATTCGCTTCACGAAAGATATGACTCCAGGATACCTGATGGAAGTCGCGGATGAGTGATAGCCGCAATTTGGATTGACGATCTCAATCAATTATTTAATATATTTTTTTGATAAGCTTATTTAATACTTAATTTAATATATCATATTTTTATTGTATAATTACTAATTAGGGGAGGAAGGCTGTATCGGACATGTGCAAGATTCAGATACAGCTTATGATGAGTGTCTTATCCATCAAATACTTCCAACAACAACAAAAAAATACTTCCAACAAAGTTTTAATTCAATACTTTTTTTATTTCGTTATTCAACTACTCACATTTGTACATTATATTTTATATAGTTAATTTGTTGTGTTTATAGTATTGTAACAATTTCACCGTATACTTGTTCCAATCAAGTAAGTAACCAAAATATAAGTTCTATTACATTACTTGTCAAACTCTCCCCAGAAACTTGGCATTGCTACCTCTTTTGGTTTAGTATTCCAGCTTAAATTCAACTTGGTTGATTAATTAATTCGCACAAGAAACCGATCCACAATACTACTAGCTGGTTCGAAAGTAAACTAAATGTTTAATTCTTTAGTGGACAGCAATGAGAATGGTCTTTCTTTAAAACTTCAAAAGAAATTAAGACATGAAAGGCTCCCTACAACTTAATTGCTTTTTTTTTTTCCGCGGTAGGTTTACAACATTACAAGCACTTGGAAAAGCAAGCCCTACAATATAACATTTTTTTAGCAAAAAAAAACTATATTTGACTTCATTTAGATGTGTGTGTGAGAGAGAGACTCTTTTAAGTGGTTGTATAACTTTTAGGGGGACATTTGATAGAAGGATTCTTTTATGTTTCATAATAACCTTAACTTAGGAATCCGAAGTTCTTCCCATGTTTGATAATTAAAAATACATTCCCATGAAATTAAGTAGCTAGCATTTTCCCCGCCAAAAGCTTTCTCCACGGAGAGGGCGGAAATCTAGTTTCCCATAAATACACTAAGAAAAAAGGCCGGATTACCAATGACCAAAGTCCGTCGGAAACGTAAAAAATCCGTCGGTAAAGCGCGTTTCCGACGGACTTTCCGACAGATACTTTCCCGTCGGTACTAGGCTCGTAGGAAATGGTTTCCGACGGATTGGCCAGATCCGTCAGAAAATTACCGACGGACTTTTCCGTCGGTAACATTACCGACGGAATAGTCTGTCGGTAATTTTATTTTTATAATTATTTTTTTAAAAGTTCATTCCTGCCTTTGTCACGTAATATATTTACTTTTCCTTTTATGTCCTTAGGACCAATCTCGATGCCCAGAATCATCTCACTGAAGTTGAAATAGAAACCCAGAAACTGATACAAAAACCTAGAACACTACAAAAAAAACACGACTTACTGACGGAAAAACCCATCGGAAATGAAGAAATTCCGTCGGAAAACTACATTACCGACGGACTTTCCGACGGACACGGTTACGTTGGTAATAGGCGCATAGGAAAGCCTTTCCGACGGATCTAGTTCGTCCGTCGGAAATTTTCGACGGCCTTAACAATGGGAAAACTTGCCACACAGAACCCCTAATTACTGACGGAAATTTCGTTGGTAACTCTCTGCGGACGTTACCGACAGAATTTTTCGTCGGAAAACGTAACCAACAGTTACCGATGGAAATATCCGTCGGAAACAAGGTTTCTAAATTTTTTATTTATTTTGTTTTATATTAATAATTAATTATTAATTATTTTTATTAAAATTTATATATTCAATATTAAATATCATATTTTATTAATTAATTATTATTATATTTTATTTTAATTAATTATATTATATTTATTAATTATAATTTAATTATTATATTTTATTTTAATTAAATGTTATTATATTATCAATTGCAAAACAAAATTGAAATTAAAAATAAATTTAAAAAACAATTAAATTAAAATTAATTTAAAATAAAAACAAACTCAACATATAATCCACAAATAAAATATTCGTCTATCTACAAATCTCTACTACACCTATAACTATCCTAATACCCATCACCATAATATTCGTCATCGCCGTCCTGTCGGGGGGAGTCTGCCGGCGTCACATGACCATCAAGCTGTGGCACAGTAGACAGACCGTCATCATGCGGCTACGGTGGTAGATCAGTAGTAGTAGTGGAGGACTGGGGCTAGGGCTGGGGCCGGGTGGCATGGAGGACCCCCTATAGAGCGCTACGCCTGTCTGGTGGGAGGAAATTGAGCACAGCGGTCATGACCGTAGAGAATGTCTCCATCTGCTGCATGATGCGCTCGTTCGTCTCTCTTTGAGGCTGCACCTCCTGCCTCAGCCGATGTACCTCCTCCGTGTCCTGTGAGCCGGAGGATGTAGGTTCCCTAATGGTAATGCTCGGCGTTGACCCCCGACGAATCGACCTGGCTAGGGTCGCGATACCGTAAATCCGTTCCTTGTTGTTCCCGCCCGCCACATCCATCCAGGCCTGGGTCTGTAGTCGCTCAACCTCGGAGGGGTCCAGCTGAGAAGGATCTGAGGCACCAGAGCAGGAGGCAGCCTCAGATGCTACCTGACTAAACCTGGCATTGTACTCCACCTGCGATCAATACATTACAATCAATATGTATTAAGCTATATATATATATATATATATATATATATATATATATATATATATATATATTACCAATAGTTTAAATATAAAAAAACATTTTAGCTCACCATTGTCTGCCTCAACCTCTCATCAACAAACTCACCGGTGTCCGAGCTAATATGTGTCTGTTCAAAGACCACCGAACTAGCTCTCTTGCCTGCAACCGACACACCAATAAAATCAATTAGTTATAAAACAAGTTTTTAATAAAAATATACAGTTTATAAATAATGTTATTTATATATGCATACCATGTAAATGGCATGCTGCATGTGGCTAATAGAACTACCAGTGTGCATGCTCCCACCCTTCTCGGAAGCCCGATTTCTCTTTGCCTGTTCACACTTCAGCTTGTAAGTTGGAGTGTCCCAGTACGCACACAGTCGAGCAGCTGCTAGGTCGTCAAAGATAACACATATCTCTGAGGTATGCTCCGGTAACCAGCGCACAAGCTCCTGTTAACAAAGAAAAAAATAATAATAACATTATACGAAAGAATATATAAAATAAATGGAAAATTACATAAACTAATAAACAAGAACTTACCCAGAATCATTTGAAGATACGATCTTGATCCTCCTCGGGGATCACCCCCATGATGGCCAGAAGCGACGATACTGCGCCTTGATGGCGAAGGTAACGTGCTTCGATCCCACTTTCGATGGGATGAAGCTGAAAAATTCATAATTTTATCAAATCAACAATATGACAACCAACAAATATATGCTTATTAAATAGTAATTATTTTTAAACAACATTAAATTAAATTAAACTTACGATTCAGAAACAGGACGGATCCATGGTCGATCCTCAGGTGCGGGAACCCTAACCCACTTAGGCAAGTCCTCAGTCGCGACCGACTACTGTAAATATGATTATGATGGTATGGTCGTGTCGTGACCATATGCGGCCCCGGATGATGAGGATGGAATGGTCGTGTCCGGCTGTGGCATCATCCCAGGAGTCGGCATAAATGATAATTCTGCTGGGTGTGTGACTGGCACAGTCGATGATGATGGTGGTGCTGGGTGTGGGTGTGGTGTGGGTCCAGTAGGGGGCGGCGAGTAGCCAACTAATGTACGTCGTGGCACAAAGCGAGTGGAGGTCTGGACATGGGTGGAGAGTGGGGTAGTGTGGGTTGGGGATAGTGTAGTATGGGTAGGGGATAATGTAGTATGGATCAGTGAGGGTATAGAATGGGTGGGGGATGGTATAGAATGGGTGGGGGAGGCTCTTGTAGGTGGCATAGGGTAGGTGCGGTAGGGATGGGGGTGGGTGCGGAGGGACCTCCAGGAATGCGAGCAAACACCTGGGACTTCACGGTGTATCGTCCCCGCTTAGTCTTCCCCTTCCCCTTATCACCGCTAGGTGGTGGGGGGCGGAGCGGCTGTCCTCCTGATGCTGACATATCTATTTTTATAGCACAATTACAAATCAGTTTAAAAATAATAAGTAATCGACATTTAACAGTCTAATATAAGCAACTATTTTTATAGAACAATAGTTGTCAAGTCTTACATTATATTTCATAAGCAAATATTTAAAATACAATAAAAATAACATAATAGTAAACTTCCTATTCAGACTCGGTATCGTCATCTGATTGTATGTCTGACTCTTCTTCTTCTTGCATTAAGTCATCACTTTGGATTTCTTCCTCTGATGATGCATGCATGGATGACTAAATTACCAATGACCACTTCTTCCCCTTCATTTGCAGATCCCAACATGCCAGTAATACGCTCGACCTCAATTACTTCATTGACATGTGACGATTCATCCGCCCGGAATAGCGTCTCATCCTCTGCATCATCGATTTCTATGAGACCCCTAGGCTTGGTAGTGATTGCAACACACCAACCTCGTTTGTCTGTTCTCATTACTGGATAAGGGACATAATAAACTTGTTTTGTATTTTGAGTAATTATAAACGGATCAAACTGTTGATAACTTCTATCCATGCGAATGTCCACAGTTCCATACATGGGATCCACTTTTGTGCCTGTCCTCGATGGATCAAATGAGTTACAATAAAATAAGACTACTTTTTTAGGATAAGTAGTAGTATTGTATTGTAACTCGTATATGTGTTTTATGACCCCATAAAAATCACCGGTACCTTCACCCTGTACGACAACCCCGCTATTAATTGTCTATTTGCCCACGTTCCATTCATCTGTGTGGAATTTGTACCCATTAACAAAGTATGTATGCCATGATGTAACACAGCTATAGGGCTCGTACGCTAAATCTCTCAAGTGTTGATTAGTCACGCTTAACGGTTGTTGATACACCTACGAATAGGTAAGTCATACTAAATAATTACTTTTTTCAAGAGGCAAAATTAAGCTTAATATAGTGTTTGCATCATCATATTACACTTACTTGTTGCTTGAACCATTCAGGAAAATCTGCATGTGTACGAGCAGAACCATCTCGTTCACTTAATTGATTAATTTGAAGGAACACACTGACAAATAAAATGTGTACTATGTGTTAAAGGAGAAATTATAATAGCATGTGATACATTATTTTAAAAATAGGTCGTTAAGACTTACTCATGGTATGGTTTCACCTCTGTGCAATTTATGAAGACATGTACATGGGCTGATGCATACTCCTCATCAGTTAACGAGTAAGTAAGCTCCTTGCTAGCATGACGGCCAGGAAGGTTAAATACGGATAACATATAAGGATACCCTGCATTATCAGCATCTACCTCATTCCTAACATGTCTTGGTGCCAACATAAAGTTGTTAAAATAGTGGAAACAGAAATAGGTTGTCTCACGGTGTAAGTAAGACGCACAGATTGATCCTTCCAACCTAGCCTTGTTTTTAACTGATCGTTTAGAGTCGCCCATGAATCTAAGTAATAAAAAACATCACTAACAAGGCATTATTCAATGGTCTCTAATTATTTAAATGTCAAAATATAATAAAATTACCTTTCAAATGGATACATCCACCTATATTGTACTGGTACACCAAGCCTCGCTTCATATGCAAGATGGACAGGGAGATGCTCCATTGAGTCAAAAAATCCTGGGGGAAAACCCTCTCCATCTTGCACAAAATTATTGGAATGTTTTCTTCCATCTTCGTTAGACCATCCACTCTTAAAGTTGCAGAGCATATATCTTTAAAGAAATGACTGATTTCTGTAAGTGGGTTCGAAACATGATGGGGCAGCCGAAAGCAATAGGAAGTAAACACTCCACGAGTACATGACAATCATGACTTTTCATCCCATGAAGCCTCCCTGTTCTTACATCAGCACATCGTGCCAAATTAGAGGAATAACCATCAGGGGTCCTAAGGTCTTTTAACCACCGACAAATTGACTTCGCTTCATCGGCGGTTAGAGTGTAACAAGATTTTCGTTTGACCATTTTTCCATTAGGCTGCGGCTTCAGCTCCAAATCCTCGCCTTCTCATTGTCCTTCGTCTTTCCAGACACATTCATAACCATGTTAAAAATATTGTCAAAGATATTCTTCTCAATATGCATCACATCAAGGCTATGTCTTAACAGATTATCCTTCCAATACGGTAGTTCCCAAAAAATACTTTGTTTTGTCCAGTTATGCCATTCTCCATACCTGGGTAATTTTGACACACCTGCTTCAGTGACTTTTGGAAGATCTCTAACCCGACCCCATATTTGTTCAGGAGTCAACAAAGACGGTAGACCTTCCTCTTCTGTATGATTCTTTTTGAATGCTCGGACGTTTCTTCGGAAGGGATGGTCGGGATCTAAGAATCGACGATGAGAATCAAACCAGAAACTTTTGCCACCATATCTAAGGGTAAAAGCCTTTCCATGTTCCATGCAATACGGGCATGCCAATTTACCGTGGGTCCCCCAACCAGAGAGCATGCCATATGCAGGAAAATCATTGATAGTCCACATCGGTGATTCCCTCATCATAAAGTTTCGCTTCTTTGAAACGTCATAAGTCAATACACAATCCCACAACTTCTTCAGATCATCTATCAGAGGCTACAAATATACATCTATCCCAGCCATCGGATTAGTGATAAGCCTCTGGCTTATCTAGTTTTATGACTAGATGAATGTTGTGACGCCGGCAAGTGTACTGGGTCGTCGCAAGTAATAAAACACGGTAAGAGTCTACCGAGGTCGAACACAAGGATTGGGCTACCAATTCGACTAATTTCGCGAGAAATCCGATAAGTTGGTTAAGTAGAGAAAGTGGTTGGAGAGAAACTAGGATCACAATTCAAATTAACAAATCAAATCAAATCAAATAAGATATGGTGATAAAATCTGGAATTAAAAGCATCTAAGGTTTCGAATCCACCTACCCAATCATGCAAAGTACCCAAGTGATAATGATCTCCTCCCTAGGTTCAATTTTAATGTCAACGGGACCCCTAAATTCTCCTATATCCACTGTCGTGCTCAATAGGACATATTCGATGATTTGAGTTAATTACTTACTAGGTCTCTTAACCCTAATCTCGAATTCTATTAATTCTTGTTCCCTAAGAGTTGCATCGATCTCCTATTCACTCTCGTGCAATACTCGACCGATGTTCCCAATTCAAGTTCTAAAACGCGAATCGCCTCTCGACCTCAAACACGTTTAACTAGTGAATCACGCAAAACATATGATCAACACAATGAAAGCAGAATTGGAAAACAATAATTGAATTAAAGGAGAAGGAAATATACAATCACATGAGCACTATGCCGCCATGGGTGGCTTCATCGATCCCTTAGACAAGGGGATTAGTTCCTCATGTCCGTAACAACGACGCACGTACAATCGGAAATCATCCTAAACCTAAGAATAAGATAAGAGAAGAGGGAGACGCAGCCCCAGAATAAGGATTCTAAAAGATCTACAAAAGTTCTGATCCAAAAGGTTCTCTTTTTCTGTTCTGATCTGCTCTATTTATAAGGAGGCCACGAGTCACGGCCGTGATGGCCATCACGGCCAGGCCGTGACGGCCATCACGGCCAGGCCGTGACGGCTTCTGTTTCTGGCGCTTCTGTGGGATTCAAACCCTCGCGACGCGAAGGATGTCTCGCGACGCGAGCCTTCTTGTCACAGCCCGTGAAGTGAATCACGGCTAAGCCGTGATGGTCTCTGACTTGTGTGGATTTTGGGTCACGGTCGTGATACACATCACGGCTAGGCCGTGATGGTCTCTGACTTGTGTGGGTTTTTGGTCACGGCCGTGATATACATCACGGCTAGGCCGTGATGGTCTTTGACTTCCAAGTCTTCATTATTCGCGAGGCGAGAATCCTGTTCGCGGGGCGAGACCTCCAAAAGTGCTTTTTCCCATTGCTTCTTGACTTCCTTGATTCTCAGAGCTTCATTTATTTAACCTGAAACAACAAAAGCAACCACAAGCGTAATTCTATTCAAAATAACCTAAAAACTACACGAAATACACCAAACGAGTCAAAGACTAACTTTGGAACGAAACAAGGCCAATTTGGGCGAAAACGAGAGTGAACTCGAATAAATTGACACATAAACCCCAGTTCATCTAGTCATAAAACTAGATAAGCCAGAGGCTTATCAAACACCCCAAACTTAAACCTTGCTTGTCCCCAAGCAAGCTAAAACTCAAAAACGACTCAAGACTTGGCAAGCCTAAAGGATCTAATCGATTTCGCACAAATTTCATGCAATCTTAACAAAACAGTTTTTCTTCAATGATTCCCCCCCTTTTACATCAATGTAATCCCCACATTCGTCTACTTTAAACAATTGAGAATTTATCATTCATGCCATCATTACTCTAAGTTGAGGCTCAAAGATACACATAAAGGAAGATCACCTATTTCAAACAATTGCCTTCCTCACAAGGGCATTTAGTATTTCACTCATTCGCTCAAGTTTGTCTAGGCTATCAACTTTTCACTCACTTTCACATTCTAAGAGCACTTCCCATGAATTTGATTTTCATCTCAAAAATGGTTCCCACGAAAACATGCATGCAACATCAATAGGTCTTTCAAAGGTTGTAATGGGGCCTGGCTAAGGGTAGGATAATGAAGGATATTTAGGCTTAAGTCCCTAGGAACTAAGAGAGCATGAGCATTTTGACACTTTTTCCACTCAAATTCCTTTTTCCATTTTTCATTTGGGCTCGGGTGACTACATCCTTTTCCTTGCTAATCTTTTTGTTTTGCCCCTTTTCTTTTGGCAAATTTTTTGTTTTCTTCTTTTCTTTTCTTTTCTTTTTGCCTTGGGTCAACCTTTATTTTCTTTTTCTCATCCCAATATGACATATCCCTCGTAGCCACCCCAAACTTAGTTCCTCACAACCATTCTCTTGATACGCTTCCATGCTCTCCTAATCCTAAGATTGGGTTAACATGGTTTTTCAGATTTTGGCTTGTGATTTAGGGTCATAAGGAAACAATAGGCTAATTAGGCTCAATGTGGCTAACTAGGGAACATGCATGAGGGATGGTTCATTTTAGGACAAGTAGTTAATTCAAAGAAAATTGCCTAAATCATTTGATGCAAACACATAGTCATGCAATCCATAAAGAGATTCAAGCAAATTCAGGAAAGTGCAACTTAAAAGTGATTTCACACAATCAAAAATAGAATTGGAGGCTCAAATCCTCACCTGGACATTTTGCAAATTGTTTGACCAAGATACAATTCCTAGTGTGTGCACCCCCTCACCCCAAACTTATCATAAATCAAGCAATCACAATAAATCTCACAATTCAATTTTCAATTTTTAAGTGGGGATCAACTTTTCTGTTATTAGAACCTAGGGGGAAATCATCAATGGTCAATATAATTCATGCGATCAATCAATGCTCAATTCAATTAAAATCCAACAAGCTTGCCGACACAACATTCATACAACAACTCTTGATCTTCTCAAATTATTCAAGAGTGACAAACAAAAACAAAACAAACACAAAAAACAAAAACAAAAACAAGAGTGAGGAAAGGAGAGGGTACCTAGCTTGGGTTGCCTCCCAAGTAGCGCTTGTTTAACGTCCCGAGCCTGACTCAAGTCGCCCCTAAGGGTTAATCCGGAGGAAGATCCTGCTTGCCATGCCATTCCTTGGCCCGTTCTTTGTAGGTTTGTGCCCTTTCATATGCTCGCATGCGGTTCCCGGACAGCTCATTTAAGTTCAGGACCCTTCTATAATCAGCACGAACTCTCCACTCCGTGGTGGTCCTTTTTGAGATCAACTCATTGTCTCAGATCGACCACCACGGTTGTTGTGCCACCCTTCAATTTCGGTGCCTTACCATTCTTTTTCATGCCTTTGTTGATGAGCTCTTCCTTTGCACATTCATCCCTTGGGGAACTCGGTAAGGCTTCCATATCTTTCAACCACTCGAGGTAGACCTCATCCCCCAAAGGGTCTTTTTCCTTTCTATCATCATGGGATTTTACCAACACTTGAGCAAGTGAAGAACCATGGGCCTCTCTAGTTGCCTTTACAGTTGGATCCACTGTATCCACTCGATACACTTCCGACCTCTCTGCAGGGTACTTCATTGCTTCAAAGAGATTGAAGACTACCTCATCATCTTGCACCCTTAGAGTGAGTTTCCCTTGCCGCACATCTATCAAGGCACCCCCAGTGGCCAAGAAGGGCCTACCCAATATGAGAGGAACCTCGGCGTCTTCATCCATATCAAGCACTACAAAGTCCGCCGGAAATATGAGCTTGTCCACTTTTACTAACAAGTCTTCGACCACCCCATAAGGATATTTTATAGAGCGATCGGCTAGTTGGAGCGACATCCGTGTATCCTTGAATTCTTTGATCCCCAACCTCTTCATCATAGAGAGGGCATCAAGTTGATGCTTGCCCCTAGATCACACAATGCCTTCCCTACAGTCATCCCCCAATGGTGCATGGTATCGAAAAAGAACCGGGATCCTTCAACTTTGGAGGTAGTTTTCTCTGAAGAATGGCACTACACTCCTCGGTCAAAGCAACCGTTTCTTCATCCACTATCCTCCGCTTCTTGGTGAGAAGCTCCTTCATAAACCGGGCATATGATGGCATCTGTTCCAAGGCTTCCGCAAATGGAATGTTAATCTGAAGCTTGCGGAAGACATCAAGGAATCTGTTGAACTGCTTATCCTGTTGAGGCTTCTTCAATCTTTCAGGATACGGAACCTTCATGTAGGGCGGGAGGTCTTGGGGTTCAACCCACTTCTTCCTTCGGAACTCTTCATCCACAAGTTTCAGCCTTCCCCTTGCTCCGGTGCCTTGTCACTTGCCAACCCTTCTTTCTCTGGTTGCTCTTCCTCAACGGGTAGTTGTTCCGGCCCTTGTCATCCTGAGAACTAGTGGTACCCCTGCTAGGTTCCAACACCCTTCCGCTTCTAGTTGTGATGGCATTGCATTGGTTCTTCGGGTTGTTCTCGGTGTCACCTGGGAGAGTGCCTGGGAGACGCTCATTAAGTTGCCTTGCGAGCTGAGCAACCTGCGTCTCTAGATTGTGAATTGCCGACCCTGTATGAGTTGCCAACTTGTCAACTGACGCATTCACTTTCTCTAAAGCTGTGCCTGTAAAGGTTGACAACTTCTCAACTGTCGCGGTCATCTTCTCAAAGGCCAGCTCCCACGGTTGTCTTCCACCATCTGATATTTGCAACTGATTAGGCCCCGGAAGAGCTCTCACGAGTATTCTTGTTGCTGAATTCCAATGTTCGGTCTCAGACCCTGTTGAGGTTGTTGCCAATTCTGTTGAGGATGTTGTTGACCGGCTAGACCACCATTAACATCACTCCAAGCAAATCCCGGATGGTCTCTTCTCATGTAGCCCCTATTCTGATTCTGATTGTTCCTCTGATAGTTGTTCTGGGGCACAGTGTCATAGAAGTTGTGGCATGAGTCCACATGTTCCTGAGAGAAATTTAGCGGGCAAATCTGAGTGTCATGATCTCCATTACAATTTGCACAACCCGGAGGCATTCCCTCGTGTATCGCATTAACCCTCTTGTTCCCAGACAAAGCCTCATTCTGCATCTTCAAAAGTCTGTTTTGCTCTAAAATGGCTTCCATTGTCCCAGAACTGATTCCACTTGAGGTCTCCCTACCACGGTTGTAATCATTATATGACATCTTCTCTAACAATGTCCATCCATCCTCCGCTGATAAATAAGAGAAAGAACCGCCAGCTGCGGCATCACAGTTCATCTGATAGCGTCCCCTCAACCCATTAAAGAAATGCTGAACTTTGGAAACCGGGTCAAAGAACACTGAGGGACATCTTCTCAATAACCCATTGTACCTCTCCCACGCTTCATTGGAAGTTTCATCCTCAGTCTGCCTAAATGATGTGACGACTATTCTTGCTTGTGCCGCCTTCTGAGGAGGAAAATATTTGGTTAGGAACTTCTGTGCCATCTGCTCCCAAGTTCTGATGCTATTCCTATCCAAACTGTCAACCCAATCGCGAGCGACATCCCTAAGAGAAAGAGGGAAAAGCCGCAAGCGAAACTCATCCTGAGAGACTCCCCTGGTCTTCTGTAAGTCACAAGCTTCAAGGAAGCGAGTGATGTGTCTATGAGGGTCCTGTTTGCCACTCTCATCAAACTGATTCTCGCGGATCTGGAATGTGACACATGCTTCCACTCTGAAGGAGTCTGTATTCAGGTTGCCCCTCACAATAGAAGAGTCACAATCTCCCAAGCTTGGTAGATCGTACTCAAAGAGAGGCTTGTAACGAGGAGGAGGGTTTTCTTCAGCCATGCCCTCTATTTTAATTCCTTCAATTCTTTTCCGTTCCCTGGCTTCTTTCCTTAATTGCCTCTCGGTCCTGGTGATCTCGGAGTCAAATAGCAAGTCCTCTTGTAGAAGGGTACCTCGCATACAAAAACAGGCAAAGACCAAGTGGAATCAAAGAAGCAGAGAAAAATAATGGCAATTAAATAAAAGAAAATAAAACTAAAAGTCAGCTTAACCAAACAGCCGAATTTCCTAAAGATTAGGAAAATTGGTCGTGCCAATCCCCGGCAACGGCGCCAAAAACTTGTTGTGACGCCGGCAAGTGTACCGGGTCGTCGCAAGTAATAAAACACGGTAAGAGTCTACCGAGGTCGAACACAAGGATTGGGCTACCAATTCGACTAATTTCACGAGAAATCCGATAAGTTGGTTAAGTAGAGAAAGTGGTTGGAGAGAAACTAGGATTACAATTCAAATTAACAAATCAAATCAAATAAGATATGGTGATAAAATCTGGAATTAAAAGCATCTAAGGTTTCGAATCCACCTACCCAATCACGCAAAGTACCCAAGTGATAATGATCTCCTCCCTAGGTTCAATTTTAATGTCAACGGGACCCCTAAATTCTCCTATATCCACTGTCGTGCTCAATAGGACATATTCGATGATTTGAGTTAATTACTTACTAGGTCTCTTAACCCTAATCTCGAATTCTATTAATTCTTGTTCCCTAAGAGTTGCATCGATCTCCTATTCACTCTCGTGCAATACTCGACCGATGTTCCCAATTCAAGTTCTAAAACGCGAATCGCCTCTCGGCCTCAAACACGTTTAACTAGTGAATCACGCAAAACATATGATCAACACAATGAAAGCAGAATTGGAAAACAATAATTGAATTAATGGAGAAGGAGATATACAATCACATGAGCACTATGCCGCCATGGGTGGCTTCATCGATCCCTTAGACAAGGGGATTAGTTCCTCATGTCCGTAACAACGACGCACGTACAATCGGAAATCATCCAAAACCTAAGAATAAGAAAAGAGAAGAGGGAGACGCAGCCCCAGAATAAGGATTCTAAAAGATCTAAAAAAGTTCTGATCCAAAAGGTTCTCTTTTTCTGTTCTGATCTGCTCTATTTATAAGGAGGCCACGCGTCACGGCCGTGATGGCCATCACGGCCAGGCCGTGACGGCTTCTGTTTCTGGCGCTTCAGTGGGATTCAAACCCTCGCGACGCGAAGGATGTCTCGCGACGCGAGCCTTCTTGTCACGGCCCGTGAAGTGAATCACGACTAAGCTGTGATGGTCTCTGACTTGTGTGGATTTTGGGTCACGGCCATGATACACATCACGGCTAGGCCGTGATGGTCTCTGACTTGTGTGGGTTTTTGGTCACGGCCATGATACACATCACGGCTAGGCCGTGATGGTCTCTGACTTCCAAGTCTTCATTATTCGCGAGGCGAGAATCCTGTTCGCGGGGCGAGACCTCCAAAAGTGCTTTTTCCCATTGCTTCTTGACTTCCTTGATTCTCAGAGCTTCATTTATTTAACCTGAAACAACAAAAGCAACCACAAGCGTAATTCTATTCAAAATAACCTAAAAACTACACAAAATACACCAAACGAGTCAAAGACTAACTTTGGAACGAAACAAGGCGAATTTGGGCGAAAACGAGAGTGAACTCGAATAAATTGACACATAAACCCTAGTTCATCTAGTCATAAAACTAGATAAGCCAGAGGCTTATCAATGAACTAGGGTTTATGTGCCAATTAGTCGAGTTCACTCTCGTTTTCGCCCAAATTTTGCCTTGTTTTGTTCCTAAGTTGGACTTTGACTCGTTTTGCGTCTTTTGTGTAGTTTTTAGCTTATTTTGGATAGAATTATGCTTTTGGTTGCTTTTTGTGTTTTCAGGTCAATAAGTGAAGCTCCGGGAGTCAAGGAAAGCCAAGAAGCAGTGGAAAAAGCACTTCTGGAGACACTCGCCCCGCGAGTGTATGCTCGCCTCGCGAGACTGAAGGTCAACAAAGCAGCAAAAGTCATCATTTCTGGATCGCCACGCGAGACTCTTCTCGCCCCACGAATCATGAAGACCTGCAAGACAGAGACCATCACGGCCAAGCCGTGATGAAGACCACGCCCGTGACAGTTTAAGGTTTGAAGTCTCGCCCCGCGAGAAGCATCTCGCCCAGCGAGAGTTTGAAGACCCTGGAAGTCAGAGACCATCACGGCCCAGCCGTGATGAAGGTCACAGCCTAGAATTGAAGACTCGCCCCGCGAACACACTTTCGCCTCGCGAGAGTTCAAATTGAAAGCGCGCCAATTTTAATTCTCGCCTCGCGAGAGGCTGCTCGCCTCGCGAACGAGCGCAGATCAGGAATCCTATTTAAAGGCTGTTGCAGATCAGATTGGGGATCCATCTTTAGGAGGCTGGAGAGCTTTTGGAGGGCCGCGAATCCTAGTAGTTTTCCACTGTTTAGAGTAGCATTTAGGGTAATTTCTTTTCTCTTTGGAGCTGCGTCTCCCTTTTTCTTATGGAGATTATGTCCGATTGTTTGTCTATGAGCATGAGGAACTAATCCCCTCGTCCGAGGGAACGATGAAGCCACCCATGGCGATGTAAATCCGATATGATGTATGTCTTTCTCCCTTGTCTCAATTTATGTTTTCCGATTCTGATTTGAATGCTTGATCATATGTGTTGCGTGATTAACTAGTTAAACGTGTTTGAGGCCGAACGGCGATTCGCGTTGTAGAACTTGGATTGGAATCGCTAATTGAATATTGCACGACAGTGAGTAGGATATTAGTGCAACCATATAGGGAACAAGAATTAACCAAATTCGAGATTAGGATTATGAGACCTAGTAAGTAATTAATCCAATCGTCGAATACATCCTAATGAGCACGAGAGTGGATTTAGGAGAATTTAGGGGTCCCGGTTGACATTATAATTGAACTTAGGGAGGAATTCATCATCACTTGGGTATACATGTTGGGTAGGTGGATTTGTGACCTTGGACATTTTAATTTCAGATTTTTAGTTAATTAGTTTATTAGATTCGTTAATTGAATTTTTGATATTAATCACTCTCTCTCAACCACCTTTCTGTAACTTGACCAAACGTATCGGATTTCCCGCGGATTAGTCGAATTGGTAGCCCAATCCCTGAGTTCGACCTCGGTAATTACTTACTGTGTTATTTTTATTACTTGCGACGACCCGGTACACTTGCCGGCGTCAACAACAAGTTTTTGGCGCCATTGCCGGGGATTGGCACAACCAGTTTTACTAATTTTAGGGTAGTTTGATTATTTGGTTAAGTTACTTTTATTTTTCTTTTCATTTTTAATTTCTATTATTATTCTCTATTTCTTGATCCCACTTGGTCTTGCCTTGTTTTGTATGCGAGGTACACGAAGGAATGCTTCCGGGTTGCGAATATTGTAATGGGAACCATGACACTTGGAGTTGTCCGTTCTACTTCCCTCAAGTATATGTGGAACCATGGCATAATGACAGCGTGCCCCAGAACAACTATCAGAGTCAGAATCAGTATTGGGGTGATATGAGTAGAGACCATCCGGATTTCGCTTGGAGTAATGCTGACGATGGTCTAGCCTGGAAACCACAACCTCAACAAAATTGGCAACAGCAACCTCAACAGAATTGGCAACCACAACCTTGGGAGTTGGCTCTTGAGAAGTTGAGTAAGACACTTGAGAAAGTGTCAATCAATACAAACGCAGCCATTGATAGGATGGCCACATCATTTGAGAAGGCGAATGCGGCATTAGAGATGAAGATTGCCCAACTCACAAGGCAACTAAATGAGCATCCCCAGAGACTTTCCCAGTTGATACCGAGAACGACCCTAAGAACCAATGCAATGCCACAACAACTAGAAGCAGTGGGGTGTTGGGATATGACTGGGATGTAACTAGTTCTCAGGGAGTTGAGGAAGAACTACCACATGTTGAGGAAGAACAACCAAAGGAAACGGAATTGACAAACGACAAGGCCCAGGAACAGCCACAGGTTGAGGAAGAGCCTCCTAAGGAAGAGGAGTTGGCAAAGGACAAGGCACCGGAGCAAGGGGGTAGAGATCAAGATGAAGATAAAGTGGCAGAGGATTTCACCATGCTTGCCAAGCAACCTGATTTTGATGCGTTAAATAACTATGTTGGCTTACATGCATGTGTGGACATGGGTAAGTTAGACCCTCCCACTTGTCTGGCACACTTCCTCGTGAAAACACAATTTGACCTAAGAGGAAGTGAGTTCATAATTATAGAGGTCAATGGAGTTTTCACACTCAGACTGGATGGAAGTATGGACAGAGTCGTATTGCTCCTGCGAGGGCCACTTCACAAACCATTTGATCCGGGTGGAGGATTTGATATGATGAGCGTCTCTTGGCCCCTGTACCACAGGCTATGGGATCCAGGTGGATGCTTCTTAATAAGTCAAGCTCGGGACGTTAAACAAGCGCTTCTTGGGAGGCAACCCAAGCTAGGTATCCCTCTCTTTTCCTAACTTATGTTTTGTTTTGTTTATGTTTTTGTTTTTGTTTTTGTTTGTCACTCTTGAATAATTTGAGAAGATCAAGAGTTGTTGTATGAATGTCGTGTCGGCAAGCTTGTTGGATTTTGATTGAATTTAGCATAGATTGATTGCATGAATTATTTTGACCATTGATGATTTCCCCCTATGTTCTGAAAATAGAAAAGTTGATCCCCACTTAAAAATTGAAAATTGAACTTTGAGATTTATTGTGACTACTTGATTTATGATAAGTTTGGGGTGAGGGGGTGCACACACTAGGAATCGTATCTCGGTCAAACAATTTGCAAAATGTCCAGGTGAGGATTTGAGCCTCCAACTCTGTTTTTGAATGTGTGAATCACTGTTAAGTTGCACTTTCCCGAATTTGCTTGAATCTCTATATGGTTTGCATGTTTATGTGTTGCATCAAATGATTTAGGCAATTTTCTTTGAATAACTACTTGGCCTAAAAAGGACCATCCCTAATGCATGTTCCCTGGTTAGCCAAATTGAGCCCAATTGACCTATTGTTTCTTGATGACCCTATATTATGAGCCAAAATCTGAAAAAACCATGTTAACCCAATCTTAGGATTAGGAGAGCATGGAAGCTTAATGAGAAAAGAGTTGTGAGAAACTAAGTTTGGGGTGGCTACGAGGTGATATGTCATATTGGGATGAGAAAAAGAAAATAAAGGTTGACCCAAGGCAAAAAGAAAAGAAAAGAAAAGAAGAAAACAAAAATTGCCAAAAGAAAAGGGGCAAAACAAAAATAATAGCAAGGAAAAGGTTGTAGTCACCCGAGCCCAAATGAAAAATGGAAAAAAGGAATTTGAGTGGAAAATGTGTTTAATGCTCATGCTCTCTTAGTTCCTAGGGACTTAAGCCTAATATTCTTGAATATCCTACCTTCAGCCAGGCCCCGTTACAACCTTTAAAAGACCTTCTGATGTTGCATGCATGTTTTCGTGGGGACCATTTTTGAGATGAAAATCAAATTCATGGGAAGTGCTCTTGATAAGTGAAATTGAGTGAAAAAGTTGAAAGCCTAGACGAATTTGAGCGAATGAGTGAAATTTTACATACCCTTGTGAGGAAGGCAGTTGTTTGAAATTGGTGATCTTCCTTTTGTGTGTGACCCTGATCCTCAACTTAGACTAATGATTGCATGAATGATGAAGTTCTCAATGGTTTAAAGTAAATGAATGTGGGGATTACGTTAATATAGGGGGGGAGATCATTGGAGAAAAACTGTTTTGATTGCATTAAATTTGTGCGAAATCGATTGATTCCTTTAGGCTTGCCAAGTCTTGAGTCGTTTTTGAGTTTTAAGCTTGCTTGTGGACAAGCAAGGTTTAAGTTTGGGGTGTTTTGATAAGCCTCTGGCTTATCTAATTTTATGACTAGATGAACTAGGGTTTATGTGCCAATTAGTCGAGTTCACTCTCGTTTTCGCCATAATTTTGCCTTGTTTTGTTCCTAAGTTGGACTTTGACTCGTTTTGCGTCTTTTGTGTAGTTTTTAGCTTATTTTGGATAGAATTATGCTTTTGGTTGCTTTTTGTGTTTTCAGGTCAATAAGTGAAGCTCCGGGAGTCAAGGAAAGCCAAGAAGCAGTGGAAAAAGCACTTCTGGAGACACTCGCCCCGCGAGTGTATGCTCGCCTCGCGAGACTGAAGGTCAACAAAGCAGCAAAAGTCATCATTTCTGGATCGCCACGCGAGACTCTTCTCGCCCCGCGAATCATGAAGACCTGCAAGACAGAGACCATCACGGCCAAGCCGTGATGAAGACCACGCCCGTGACAGTTTAAGGTTTGAAGTCTCGCCCCGCGAGAAGCATCTCGCCCAGCGAGAGTTTGAAGACCCTGGAAGTCAGAGACCATCACGGCCCAGCCGTGATGAAGGTCACAGCCTAGAATTGAAGACTCGCCCCGCGAACACACTTTCGCCTCGCGAGAGTTCAAATTGAAAGCGCGCCAATTTTAATTCTCGCCTCACGAGAGGCTGCTCGCCTCGCGAACGAGCGCAGATCAGGAATCCTATTTAAAGGCTGTTGCAGATCAGATTGGGGATCCATCTTTAGGAGGCTGGAGAGCTTTTGGAGGGCCGCGAATCCTAGTAGTTTTCCACTGTTTAGAGTAGCGTTTAGGGTAATTTCTTTTCTCTTTGGAGCTGCGTCTCCCTTTTTCTTATGGAGATTATGTCCGATTGTTTGTCTATGAGCATGAGGAACTAATCCCCTCGTCCGAGGGAACGATGAAGCCGCCCATGGCGATGTAAATCCGATATGATGTATGTCTTTCTCCCTTGTCTCAATTTATGTTTTCCGATTCTGATTTGAATGCTTGATCATATGTGTTGCGTGATTAACTAGTTAAACGTGTTTGAGGCCGAACGGCGATTCGCGTTGTAGAACTTGGATTGGAATCGCTAATTGAATATTGCACGGCAGTGAGTAGGATATTAGTGCAACCATATAGGGAACAAGAATTAACCAAATTCGAGATTAGGATTATGAGACCTAGTAAGTAATTAATCCAATCGTCGAATACGTCCTAATGAGCACGAGAGTGGATTTAGGAGAATTTAGGGGTCCCGGTTGACATTATAATTGAACTTAGGGAGGAATTCATCATCACTTGGGTATACATGTTGGGTAGGTGGATTTGTGACCTTGGACATTTTAATTTCAGATTTTTAGTTAATTAGTTTATTAGATTCGTTAATTGAATTTTTGATATTAATCTCTCTCTCTCAACCACCTTTCTGTAACTTGACCAAACGTATCGGATTTCCCGCAGATTAGTCGAATTGGTAGCCCAATCCCTGAGTTCGACCTCGGTAATTACTTACCGTGTTATTTTTATTACTTGCGACGACCCGGTACACTTGCCGGCGTCAACAACAATTAGATGGTCCCGATATAAGACAAGTCAGAAACATATATGGTTTTGACATGCACATCTCGGGAGGAAGATTGTACGGTGTAACAATCACTGGCCAACATGAATATGGCGAGGCTGACGCCTGAATGTACGGGGTAAAACCATCTGAACACAGCCCAAGTCTCACATTCCGAGGATCTACTGCTGCAAAATCAGGATGAAACCGATCGAAGTGCTTCCAAGCTTCACCATGCAAACAGTCTCTGCAACCTTGGAATTATTGACAAATAAAACATTGCCTTCGCAGGAACTGGTTTCCTCTTACTATGGTCTCTACTTTGAACGTGATACCTGGGTGTCTAACAAAATTTACATTCTTCCAACGCACTGTCATTTGTGCCAGACTGATTACCATAATATAGCATGCTCCTATTTGGACAACAATCAATCCTCTTAGTCTCCCAAGCCTAGTTTCGACACCAACCGCTTCACATCATAATAACAATAGATTGTAGAATCTCTGCGCCGATTCATTAGGAGGCTCTTCCATGTCATCAGACTCATCCGCCTCAAAACTCCCATGTTGCCCAAGACAATCATCGACCATCATATGCATTGACTGGAGTTGTTCGACATATTCATCATGGTAGCCATTGCCTGATGCACCCATTTCAAGATCGTCACCACCGACTTCATTCAAATCAATATCCGGCAACTCCTCACCATGATCAGTCCATATCCAATAATTAGGCTTGAACCCACGTCGGTATAGGTGTAACTTCACATCATCATCACTCAACGCCATACAATTGCACTTTGTGCACGGACATCTAATCCCCTCTCTTCGGCATAATCACAATGTTGCTTTGCTTTGGATATAAACTCTTCAACTCCAGCTAAAAATGATTGTTTCAGAAGTCGTCTCCTAGACTCGTCCTATCATACACCCAACTACGGTTCGAGGGATAATATTCCATCCTTCTGCATTTTCAGATAAATTGAAGTATTTTTAAACATGATACTATGACCCCGAATCGCTCCCTTTCCTTAAAAGGTGTGGCCCTATCCCATTCGAGGAAAAACCTTTTCATCACTGTATTATACTAGTTACTCATCACTTCTCATGTCTTATAGCTAACGAAATTTCGGTAGCATCTCCCATCGGTCTCCAAGTACACGACTTGACCGCGGTGAAATACCACAATCAAGTATGGACCCGGAGAACAAAAGGAAATGCTTCGACCCGAAATTTAATCAACTGTTTCACAAATGACAATAATCGAGTAACTAGTATATCAGTGGAGCAAAAGTTTCTTCCCAAACTGTCCCAATTGGACAATTCAAGATTCAATAAAATGAGCGATACCTTGACCACGAGTACACATGCTCAATAATATTCTACCTTGAACGGGAAACTACGGTTTTTATCAATTACATATTAACTATATATATATATATATATATATATATATATATATATATATATATATATATATATATATATATACTCTAAGATAAAATAAAACTATAAGTAACAAATAATGTGCATAAAGTTTGACATGATTAGCAATAAATCAAACCAATATTTAAACAACCATCATAAACAAAGCATTAGCAAAAAAAAAATCACTTACTCTAATCAAAATTTATTAAATTGTTCACCACTCTTTTGATTAAATCTTTATTTTTTATACTATTTTAATTTATTCAATCATTTTTATTTGATTATTTAATATTTAATTTAATTTTGGTGTTATGTAATTATTAAGTTATTACATATTTAAGTTTATTATTGTTGAAAAAATAATAATTATACTTATATATTTAACTATTTTCATATTCTATTTTTTACTTATTTAATCGTTAATGTTTTTAATTATTTAATCAATCTAATTTTATTGTTATGCAAATATTTTAAAAGATTTCGTCGTCCACGCTTCCCGATGAGCCATGAGAAGATATTCCCGGCGCGCCTTTAACAGATATTCTGGATGCGGCATGTGCAACTATTAACTTATTTGTGAGATGAATGATTTAATTAACTTCTTAATTAATTATACATTATTTTTTAATTATTTAAATAATTAATACATTTTGTTATCCGTTAAATACTTAATTCATTATTCCAAATCACGCTTAATTAATCAATGAACACGAGTTATTGCCATATATGCTCCATCATAGCTGTAGGTGTGGAGGAAAACGATTTTACCAATTCTCTAATGTTATCTACACTAAATTTTGTCCTTACGATTTTATTATATTAAGGAAATACATTAAGTTTATTACGCATATGGCAGAAACAAACATACCACATTTGGTAACTTTACATGCATGTAATACAACTAATTAATTGACAAAAAAAACACACAAATTAATAACTTTACACACACTAGACAAATATTTTTATAATAAATAAATTAAATTCATGCACATAATACAACTAATTAATTAAAGCAGTATCATTCCCTGAAATAAAATATACCAACAAAGACACAAACAACACATGTTGTTCAAAAAAAAATATAAGACCATCAACAGGCATAAAAAATTCAATATACCGCAATGGATGTCGGGAGTTGCTGTCGGAGGAAGCTGGTGACTCTGAAACAATGCAAAAAAAAACCCTTTAAGAATCCAAACCAATAATCAGAAAAATGAGAAAATCTAATAAAAAAAATGAAAATGAAAATAAAAAAGGGATGGTGGTGGTTCTGTGCACAGTGGTGGTGGTGCACACTGGTGGTTAAAGGTGGTGCTAATAAAAATAAAATTAAAAAATGAGAATTAAAAGGGAATCCATACCACAAAGAGGTGGTGGTGGCGCTGGTGGTGGTGGCGCGGTGGCAGAGAGGGAAGGAGAAGATGGTGCGGTGATAGTGGCACGGTGGTGACAGGCACAATGGTGGTGGCATCGTGGAAAGCGAGGTGGGCACGGTGGTGGCGGCGTAAGGGAGAGGGAGGCGCGATGGTGGAGAGCGCGGCGGAGACTGGAACGGAGGAGAAGCAGAGTGAAAGGAGAGAAGAGAGAAAATAAAAAAGTGAGGGAGAAGAGGGTTTTCGGTGGATTTGAGGTCAAAATTTCCGACGGCCAATTTTAAATTACCGACGGCTTTTTCCTTCTGTAATTCAAAAATACATTTACCGACGGAAATGGTCGTTGGTACTGATAATGAGATTTGCGATGGAAGTTTCGTCGGTAGGCTTTTCGTAGTTCCGACGGATTAGCCCGTCGGTAAGCTTTCACGCCTAATTTTTGTCATTCGCGCGCACTATTCCGACAAAAATACCGATGTATAAGTCATCGGTAACGTTTCCGACGGGCATTCCGTCGGAAAATTCATAAAATTTAGAGATTATTTTAAATAAACCTAAATTATTTTCATAATTTATTTTATAGTAGGGAGCTGCTATTTAAAATTCCGATTGAAATTTCAAACAAAAACGGTTTGCGTTTACACTGTCAGCAAAACTTTAATGACCCGAAAAATGAATTTTGATTCGTAAAATAAAAATTTTAATTTTCCTAAGTCAATCATAACAAATTCCATAATTTTAGAAATTATCTTTTAATATAAAAAAATTTCGAGTGAAAAATTAACTAAAGAAAACACTATTGATTTTCACCGACGGGAAACAAATGGAACCGGGAGGAGCAAGATTTATTAAAATCAGATCTAATGCAGATTTGATGAGATGTAAATTGACATGAAAAGATATGTCACATTTGAATCTCATCATTAACTTACATATCATCATTTTTCTTATATTTGCAAGAAATCCATTATTTTATTTAAAACCCATTTATATTTTAACAGAAAAATTGAAAATCCCTATTTTCCTCCCCTCAAATCTGTGCCCCCCTCCCCCATTTCCTCTATAAACACCCACTTCATCCTCCAAGCCTCACGCATTTCTTATTTTCCACTCACTCACTTGCACTTGTTCTTCATCATCTTATTCTCGGAGAGACCAAGTTCTTGCTCCTCCTCCTCCTCATCATCATCAAGGGTATAACATCTTCTTCTCTACTTTTCGTTTCTTCAAAAATGATTTTCTACTTACATGCATATTGATTATTGCATGTTGCATGTTCATAGTTTTAGATAAAAATTTCAAGAAAAACCTTTAGAAAAATATTTTGAACATGAAACTAATTTTCATGGACTCATACTCTCCACTATTATAACTTTATGGAATTGCATGTAACAAAAATAATTTTTGAAGACATTTTTATAGGGTGATCGAAAACCCTAAGTAGTGTAAAGTTAGTGTTTTGTCAAAACTTTCTCAATATTTGTTTAAAATCCTTGATGCATGTATTTTTAAGTTCATGAGTTAAAATAAAAAATGAGTTTATTTCCCATTTTCACAACCATGGCCGAAACTCTAAGCCATGAGAGTTGATGAGGCCTAGTTTCAATTTTTAAAAGTAAAATACTTGCTTTGAGATCATCATTTTAATTACATGCATGAGGGGAATAGAATGATTTTATGATTTTCCTTATATCATATGTTTGCATGTATGTTTTTGAGGATCCAGGACCCTTACATGTTGGTTTTATGGCTTGTGCATGATGCTAGAGTAAATATAATAACTTGTGTGGATTAACATGGGTAAAATATGGTTCTGACAGCATGATATACATTTAATCGCAAGTCCATAACTTTTTCTAAAAAACGTGTTTCTAAAAACTATATATATATATATATATATATATATATATATATATATATATATATATATATATATATATATGGAAAGAAGACTTCTGGAGCTTTAATTTGATATATAATATGTAAGTATTTGAATAAGATTTACTAGGTCAAAACACCTGTCAAATTAAAATCAAATTCTGTCTGCGAAAATATGTACATAGTTGGTTGCATGGTGATTTTGAATATTATTTTGAAGGTTAAAAACTTTTATATAATTTTCTGGGTTAATACTGAAGTATACCTAAAGTTGGTTGAGGATTTGAGATTTTTACATATGTATATAAAGAGAAACAATTTCATAAAGTTACATGTTGATAAACTCGGATTTCTGGGAAATCCTGTACAAACAGAGGCAGTGTGGGATTTTTAAAAAATTAATGCTTTTGAATTTTGACATGGGACCAACTGCAATATGTTTACATGTGAGTTGGGTACCTTCAATTAAATTTTCAAGGATTTTTAAGGTCATTTGAATGATCATTCACAATTTAGACCCATTGTTGTTCTGAAAATGATTTTATAAAAGAGTTCATCATAAATTTTTAATGAAAAATATGATTTTGATAATAATATCTTTTAACATGATCAAGTAAAGATTTTGGTATAAAATGGACTATAAAGAAGTGTTAATATAATTATATAAAAATATGGGATTAAAGTATATACATATATATATATATATATATATATATATATATATATATATATATATATATATATATATATAACTAAGTCTTAGACAAAATGTAAACCAAGAATTTGTAAAAGATTGGACATCTCTAGCATCATTTTTCTAGCTATGGCCAAAACCTATAGTTAGAAAGATAGGATGATTTTGTTGTTTTAATTTAAGTCATTCGCTTAATTCACTACTAGAAAACTTGTATTTTCGGACGGAATTTTCGGACGGAAATGTTTCCGTCTGAAATTTTTCGAAAATTTCGGACGGATTTCAGACGGATTGTGTTATTTTTTATATTTTTCTTGATCCGTCTGAAATCCGTCCGAAATTTCGGACGGATTTCTGAAATTCGTCCGAAAATTTCGGACGGATTGTGTTATTTTTTTTATATTTCTTACATCCGTCCGAAAATTTCGAACGGATTGTGTTATTTTTTTATATTTCAGACGGATTATGTTATTTTTTATATTTTCGTCTGAAATCCATCCGAAAATTTCGGACGGATTTCACACGGTTTGTGTTATTTTTTATATTTTCCTTGATCCGTCTGAAATCCGTCCGAAAATTTCGGACGGATTTCAGACGGATTGTGTTATTTTTTTATATTTCTTACATCAGTCTAAAATCCGTCCGAAAATTTCGGACGGATTTCAGACGGATTATGTTATTTTTTAGATTTTCCTTGCGGATTGTGCTATTTTTTTATATTTCTTACATCCGTCTGAAATCCGTCCTAAAATTTCGGACGGATTTCAGACGGATTGTTTTATTTTTTTTTATATTTTCCTTGATTTATCTTACGTCCGTCCGAAATCCGTCCGAAAATTTCGGACAGATTTCACACGGATTTGTTATTTTTTATATTTTCCTTGGCGCGCTTTCAAATTTTGGTCTGTCACGGCCGTGACACTCATCACGGCTAGGCCGTGATCGATTCTGTCTGGATCAGCTAACATGTCACGACCGTGACGACCATCACGGCTTGGCCGTGACAGCTTCTAACTTTTGCCTTCTGCTCTGCCACGGTCATCACGGTTAGGCCGTGATGGGCTCTGTTTGGCTCATTTTCTTCACTTTTCAAGCCCTATCTTCATCCGAAAATTTACATGATCCTTTTTTTTTGGATCATATCACCTAACTAGGCCAATTTGTACTTTTTCGGGCATAATGGAGCCCCAATGAACTTGTTTGATCCTAATAGAGCCCAAATCGACTTGTTAAGTCCTAATTGGGCCAATTGCCCCGTATGGCCCAATTGTACTTTTTGGTCCTAATGGAGCCCAAATGGACTTGTTTGATCCAAATAGA
This sequence comes from Sophora flavescens, assembly GCA_030762895.1. Lineage (NCBI taxonomy): Eukaryota > Viridiplantae > Streptophyta > Magnoliopsida > Fabales > Fabaceae > Sophora > Sophora flavescens. The sequence goes on from CM061062.1 coordinate 75,355,461, forward strand.
GCCCAAATGGACTTTTTAGGTCATATAGGACCTAACTGGGCCAATTTGTACTTATTTGGTCCTAAAGCAGCCCAAATGGACTTGTTTGATCCTAATAGAACCCAAATGGACTGTTTAGGTCATATACGACCTAACTAGGCCAATTTGTACTTTTTCGGGCATAAAGGAGCCCCAATGGACTTGTTCGATCCTAATAGAGCCCAAATCGACTTGGTAGGACCTAATTGGGTCAATTGCCCCGTACGGCCCAATTGTACTTCTTTGGTCCTAATGGATCCCAAATGGACTTGTTTGATCCTAATAGTGCCCAAATGGACTTTTTAGGTCATATACGACCTAACTGGGCCAATTTGTACTTCTTTCGTCCTAATGGAGCCCAAATGGACTTGTTTGATCCTAATAGAGCCCAAATGGACTGTTTAGGTCATATAGGACCTAACTAGGCCAATTTTTACTTTTTTGGGCATAATGGATCCCAAACGGACTTGTTTGATCCTAATAGAGCCCAAATCGACTTGTTAGGACCTAATTGGGACAATTGTCTCGATCGGCCCAATTGTACTTCTTTGGTCCTAATGGAGCCTAAATGGACTTGTCTGATCCTAATAGAGCCCAAATGGACTTTTTAGATCATTTAGTACTTAACTAGGTCAATTTGTACTTCTTTGGTCGTAATGGAGCCCAAATGGACTGGTTTGATCCTAATAGAGCCCAAATTGACTTGTTAGGACCTAATTGGGCCAATTGCCCCGATCGGCCCAATTGAACTTCTATGGTCCTAATGGATCCTAAATGGACTTGTCTGATCCTAATAGAGCCCAAATGGACTTTTTAGATCATTTAGTACCTAACTAGGCTAATTTGTACTTCTTTGGTCCTAATGGAGCCCAAATGGATTGGTTTGATCCTAATAGAGCCCAAATTGACTTGTTAGGACCTAATTGGGCCATTGCCCCAATCGGCCCAATTGAACTTCTATGGTCCTAATGGAGCCTAAATGGACTTGTCTGATCCTAATATAGCCCAAATGGACTTTTTAGATCATTTAGTACCTAATTAGGCCAATTTGTACTTCTCTGGTCCTAATGGAGCCCAAATGGACTGGTTTGATCCTAATAGAGCCCAAATTGACTTGTTAGAACCTAATTGGGCCAATTGCCCCGATCGGCCCAATTGAACTTCTATGGTCCTAATGAAGCCTAAATGGACTTGTTTGATCCTAATAGAGCCCAAATCGACTTGTTAGAATGTGTGTTTGGTCATGCGTAATTGATTTCTTAATTTCTGATTGTTGCGCGTTGTTTGATTCCCTCTCTGAGACGTTTGACACGGCTATGCTTGCTTGATGGAGTAGATAATTACACTCTTGGAGCTAACGTGAGCATTAAGACGAGGATCCTTTACTTGTTTGTTTATTTTCAATTACATGTAATGAGTGTTGCAATTACTCATGGACTGATGCAAGATCAAGGAAAACATATGTCCTGTTTAAAGCAATCCGTACCGGTTTAGTTTGAGTAATTAAATTACTCTCTTCAAATTATTTTATTGGGTGCATTAGCACTGACTTATTTTAGTGAACGCACGCTTACTAGACAATAATTTACGTTATTGTCATTATTATTACCAGTACAGAAAAATATTTTAAATAATATGTTTAAGAGAAAAGCATTTTCATATTTTCATTCTATTTAATTTTAGAGTTGAAAATAAACTAGTTTGACATTTATCGGAGATTAAATTTTGGACTGAGTATTTTCTTAGTTGATCAGTCCAACTATTAATCTTTACTCTAATTTGAATTTCGAAAACTTATAGTTATCAATCTTTATTTTAAGAGTCCAAAAAGTAAAAACATGTTTATTTTAGGCTTAATATTTTATCACTCATTTTGTACCTATTACTAAATAATTGACTTAAAAACCTAACTTCTCTTTTTTTCTCTCTCTCTCTCGACGCCTACCCCTCACTCTCTTTTCTTCTCTGCTCCTTTTCTTCATCTATTTTTTCCTTCTTTCTTTTTCTTCTCTATTCTTCTCCCTTCTTCTTCTTCCTCCAACCAGCCACCGCCCCACACCCTCCACCCATCGAACCGCCGGAAGCTGCCAGGAGGAGACGTGTCCGACGACCTGCTCCGATCCGCGTCACAGCCGCGCGATCTGGCCGAGCTCCACCACGAAGCCGCGCCCTCCATCGTGGTAAACACCGCGAGCCGTCGGTTTTTGTGGTGGTTTCCACCATGTGAGTTCCTTCCAACCCCCTTCTTCTTATTTCCTTTGGTCTTACTCTATCTCTCTCCCTTTTGGTGTTCACAGAAAGTGAACCGCCGCCACGGCCACCATCCGCCGCGGCGTCAACCACCGCAGCACCACCATAAGCTTGCCTTCTTCCTTGGGTAAGTGGTTTTCTCACTTCCTTTGTTCAGATTCAAGAGCCCCAATTTCTCCTCAAACCCTAACCCTAGGTTTTGATTTTTAGTTCTCAGTTTATGAAATTAATTGGTGTTTTCTGAAATTGGGAGCATGATTAAGTGTCTCCCTAAATCAATTTTGTCAATATCTTGTTAAACTGGTTTTTTTTCTCAATTTTCATCTTGAGCCCAAAAACCTCAAATCTGCTTTAATTTTAAATGAATGAGGTTTTTGTGAAATTAAATATATTATTGAATTATATTTATATTGTGATTGTTGAGAAATTAATTCAGTGATTTGTATGGCTGTTTCTATGCTTGGATCGACTCTCTGGGATGTTTTTCATGTGCGTGCTTGCTTGCAAGAAGAAGAAATTACTTTGTGGGAACTGTTTGGAGCTAACTGCATCGCTGCCAAGTGCTTTTAAAAACTCTGAGCATCTTTAAGGTAGGGGAAAGAATCAACCTTTTGATGGATTGATTTTGTGCTATGTTGGTAATATGAGAATATTTTGATTGATATTGTGTTATGCATGATCTGCCTGGTTATTATTATTATGCTCAGTGGATCTTAAGTTAAGATATATATGTTGTCTAAGAGATGATTGTTTTGGGCGTGAGGATCATGATGATTTTTTAGAGGTGCCTAACCTACATGAAATATGTTAAAGAGGTGTTGTGACATATAGCATGTGTTGAGGTCTTGATGAGAGGTTAAGGCTTAAGGAACTAATTATTGAGGTTTTAAACTAAATGTCACAAAGGGGCACAGTGGGGTGTCCCATTTTAAACGCACGAGATTTCTGCATGAGGGTTTTTCTTTCTGGAACTATTGATTTGCAGTATACAACTTTGTTCATTATGATTGTGCATTCTCATTGAATTGACCATGTTATCTTTTCTTACTTGCCCCCCCTGTTTAGAAATTGCCCCATCGATTTGAAGGAAGCAATTTCAAGTGTAGTATTTACTTCTCCAAGATGTTCAGATGAGTAGAATGCAAGTGGTGCCTCTAGAAAGGCCGGTGGCAATCAGTCAACGACATCAGGGGTGTCTAATCCAGAAACTAGACCTTCAGGTAAATTTTTGAAGACAGTAATAGCAAATGAATTTGGGGCTTTTGTTCTTTCTATTGCCTGAATATTTGGGATTCTTTCTTACAGGATCTGGAAGACAAAAAATGGATTTTAGAGATTCGAGTTCTGAAAATAGGAGTGCCTTTCCTATGGGTAAGCAGAATAGGAACATGGAATTCAAAGATGTTGCCTCTGCTGTAGAGGCTGCTGCAGAAGTTGCAAGCATGGCTGCAAGAGCAGCTGCTAAACTTTCAAACCGAGAGAACATGACAAGGCAGTACTCAAGTGGGTCACAACAACTTTATTTATTTATTTTGTTTGGTTCATTACATGACCTTCACAATTCACAGTGGCTTGATCTTCTGATAGTTTTTAAGTCATGAGTTTTGGATTGCATGCAGCAATTGGTATTTGATTTTTAGAAGTTGTATGGTACCAAGACTGTATTTTGTAACAATAGTCAAATTCATGATTTTGTGATTGAATGTGAAACTGCAAATGTTAGTGATCGATGCCATATAATTCGCATAGATAGTGAAACTGTAATGCAAGTGAAGTGATCTGTCACGGCCGTGATGGGCATCACGGCCTGGCCGTGACAGCTTCTGCCTTGAATGTTGCTTCACTAAATGGTCTGTCACGACCGTGATGGGTATCACGGCCTGGCCGTGACAGATTCTGCTTAGAAGGGGTCTGACTCAGTTGACATGTCACGGACGTGATGGGCATCACGGCCTGGCCGTGACAGATTCTGACTTTTCATTCTTCCGTGGGAAATCCGTCCCAAATCCGTTGGAAAACAAAAATAAATCCATCCTAAATTCGTCCGAAAAATAACCAACAAAATCACAGCATCCGTCCCAAATCCGTTGGAAAACAAAAATATATCTGTCCGAAATCCGTCCGAAAAATAACCAAAATTCGGATTTCCATGTTGTCCATATTCCGTCCGAAATCCGTCTGTAAATATTTTCGGACGGAATTTGGGACGGATTTTATAATTTCCCACGAGGCTTTTTCAGACGGGTGCCATTTCGTCCGAAATCCGTCCGAAATGAATTAACCGTCCGAAATTTGTCCAATTTCTGTCCGAAATCCGTCTGAAAATCCGTCCGAAAAAGATGGATTTCTAGTAGTGATTCTTAGACATGCGGCACGTGGTGGGCAAAGGAGGTTCGCTCTGGACAACACGGAAACAAAGACTTTTTCTATCCGTCGAATCGGGTAAGGGGAGAAAGCCCGAGGGATGCCTTTATGACAACTACTTGTTGTTATGATTGATTTTATGTGTGTTTTGTTGAGTTTTTATTGGTAGCTTAAGTTGTTGCTTGACCTGATAACTATATGTTGTTTGATGTTGTTATTGTTGTGGTTGTCTTAATAATATGGAGATCTTGTTGCTTTAATGGTATAATGGACTGATAAACATGCTCTTATGCTTAGTTGAAGTTTTATGAATATATGAATGTTGGTTATATACGTTGGAATGGTTGTATATGTGTTGTTATTGTTGTATGGAAGCCTAACCATTGGTTAGAGCCCAAATAATAAGGATAAAAGCTTTAAGAAAACATTTACAAAGAAAATCACAAGTAAGGATTTATTTTTAACAAGGTTTTGATAAAAAGGGGAAGTTAATAATTTTAGTGGTTTGGTGAAAATTTAGAGAATAAAACAAGTTTTAAAATTCAATTGGCAAAATTTGAGTGATTTTAGACAAAAAGGACAATTAATTTCCTTGAAAATGTTTTGAAGAAAAACAAAAGTTTGTTTGGAACTTAAAAGGAATTTATTTGGAAATTTCAAATATTTTAGAAAAAAGAAGATTTGAAAATAAAATGGTTTTATGAAAATAGAAATGGATTTTCCAAAACTTAAAGTTTTAAATAAAAAGAATTTCAAAGGAAAAATTTTTATTCAAAAAGAAAATTCCGATAACTAGGATAAGTTACGGAAATTTTGGGTTTTTGTATTTGTTTTTCACTGAATGAAAAATAAGATGAAAAGTGAACCTAGTAACCGAGACGTCAGGCTACTAGAGTTAAAGCACGTAGATCTATGATCTGTATCACAATGTTGTGGACTGTGTGTCCTATATATATATATGATATTGTGGATTGTGTGTTCTATGCAAGTTGTTGTGGACTGTGTGTCCTACTAATGTAGTGATAAAATATTGAAAATGGAGTAGAAAGGGGTAAAGACTGTTTTCTACGACCACAAAGTTCTAGACTAGTGTGCGGGTCTAGGGCTGTTGTGATAGGACACTCGGACTTTAACGTCCTGTGTCGATAATAAAAGCTTTAAGATACTTAAAAATTCATGGGTGGTTGCGAGCCTTGAGTCTCGACAAGGAAAGAATGTGACATAAAGAAAAGGTGCGGAAATAAAAGGTTTTACATGCATTGTTTTTGGCAGACGTACCTGTTATTCCGAATATCTTGATAAACGAGGTATTCGAGACGGTGTTATTCCGGATATCTTGATAAACGAGGTATTCGAGACGGTGTCATTCCGGATACCTTGGTGCACGAGGTATTTGAGATGATGTTATTCCGGATATCTTAATGAATAAGGTATTCGAGACGGTTTGCCTTTGTGGCAATTAAGCCTGATCAGCTCACTGTTTTCAAAAAAATTGCATGGAATTGGGGTCTCCGGAGACTAGGATAGAATGATGAAATATAGAGGTGCCATGTTTTCAAAAACGACGATGATTGTTGATTGATATGACTATTTGGGAGAATTTTTATGTTGAATATGCATATTTATCTGTATCGACTGCTCTGTGTTTGGGTATATAGTCGTCATAATTCATTCATATATTGGTATCTCACCCTTTCAATATATCAGGTTTTCCCGGCCCTTTTTTTTGGTGCTTTGTTACACGAGGACAAGTGGTGTCGAGAAGTTCCTAACCTCACTTAAGGATAGTACTCCCGATCCTTGAAGAGGTTGGCGAGAATTTTATGGTGAGAACTATAGAGTTCTTTCCAATAGTTGTCTTTTAGAACGACCGGCTTAGGATGTTTCCTTTGGGACGAGTGTTTTAAGAAAATTATTGTAGGTGATTTTGGAAGAACCTTGTAATGATTTTATCAATTTCAGTACGAAAGATTATTTCATCAAAGTTTATATGTTGAAGTGTTTTGATTCATAAATAAACCTAGTTTTTGTGTGGTATGATTTTACTTTTGTGTTGTGTACATTATCTTTTTTGGAAGTACTCCATAGAAAAGAAAAAGAAAAATTTTTACCCACATATTTTCAGACTTATGAAAATAATAGAAGTTTTTCCGAAAACAACCACCAAACTTTCCTTTAAATTTATTTCCGCATATGATTAGGAAGTAATGCCTAAGGGGGGTGTTACACAATCATCCAAATATCGCTACTGTCTTGACCACTCAATCTGAAACAAATTCAATTGGAATTCTGAGAAGAGAGATGGAAAATTTGTAAACTCCTACACTTAAAATCTGATTGTTATTAACAAAAAATTAAAGTTTTAAAACTATCACATTTGCCCAAGTATACCAAAAGCTTCATCTTCCATGGTGAAGCAAATACACTCAATCTCTATGGCATCACCTTCCACTCTCACTCCATCACCACCCTCCTCACATCAAATCCTTCCTCTGTCAACTCTTGGATCTTCGAAACACTCCGCTTCCACCGCCATGTCATCACCGACCTCGACGTCAAGTGGCACCCAAACGTCTCCGCCAACTATCACAATCATGTCGCCACCGTGAAGATCTGGGTTGCCAACCACTGCCTCGTCTTCCAGATCCTCCACGGCCCTTCGTCCCCACTTGTTGCGTTCCTCGGAGACTCGTGTAACCATCCTCTCCATCGGTCTCCGCATCACCATAGAGTCCAGCCTCGCGGCGAAGACTGCCATTGTGGGACTTTTGAGCCGGATGCTCGAGCCCAGTCTTGGGTTTGATGTTTCAGTCGCGACGGTGATGATGCTTCATCCGAAAATGGAAGTGGAGTGGGGAGAAAGGAAGAAGAAGAGGAACAGGGAATGAAATGAGGGGGGGAGGGAAACCGGTTTATACATAAAAAAGAGGTTACCGACGGACCGCGGCGTCGGTAACCGACGATGGATTCAAATTACCGACGGCGGGATCCGAATTTCTGACTGACCCGTCCGTCAGTAAATATCCCAGATCTGACCAATGCATTACGGACGAAAATTTCCGTCGGTACCCCCTTTCCCACCCGATTTTCGAGACGCGTTTCCGACGGAACATTCCGTCGGTAAATTACCGACGAAAATTTCCTTCGGTAATCCTTCCCGCCACATTTTCGCGCCCTGTTTCCAACGGATTTACTGACGGAATGCCCGTCGGTATCGGTTCCGAAGGCATTTCCGTCGGAAAGGTCTGTGTTTTTTGGTATTCCGGATTTCCGATAGTTTTTTCCATCGATAATGATCAAAATTTCTGTCGAAAAAAAGTCCGTCGGTAAATCCATGTTTTCTTGTGGTGATATGAGAAAGCTTTTGTTATTTGAAAAGACTATTACAATCTAGTTTTTCATGGGCAATATTAGTGTTATGTTAAATATATTTTCATTTGGGTGAAAAGAACTCGTATTTATAAAATTAAGGTATAATAATATTTTGATATTTATATATAATAAATAATAATATTGATATTGTTCATAAGAAACTTGAGTATCATACTCTTTTCAAATTTAAAAAAAAAAAAATCATGTTCATGAAAAATTAGGAATCCCATTTCCCAAACCGCTCCCATAACAATTTTTGGGGTGGTTTTTGTGTCTCTCTCTTGCTTTTTTGTTACCATGATTTTCGCCAAATCTAATTTGATTGGTGTATGTTATTTCCTATCATTCCTATGAGTATGAAACTTTGAATCCTACCAAATAGATTTTTTTTTTGGTAACTAAAAACTTTAGATTAGGACAAAGACCGATCCCATGCAAGGTTAGAATCAACCACCAACCTAAAGAGGATTTAGCATTGATCCAATATGAGAGCCTTAAAAAATATAAACATGACATGGCAATTATAATTTGTTTGTGAGAAGGTATCAATTTACCTAGCTGATTGGTTTTTTTATTTTTGACCAAATGCTAGCATTATTGTAATGTTTGTGATCACAACCTTATTACAAATCGTGAACCTCGTAATGAACTAAACATTGTTAGTTTAAAACTTTTTATACTAATTTTTTTTTCTAAAAAAAATATTCATTCATTCAAATTGGTAAAATACATCGAAAACAATACAAATTCAACATCAATAAAAATAGAAAATGATGAATCTTCGAACAAACTCACAGCACCCAGGTTAATAGCATAACACGGCAAAATGCCTACAAATGTAACCGGAATACCCATTTCTCCGGATCTGTAACGTTGACGCCCAAGTCTTGATTAATTGAATCTGTAATGGATCAAAGCTGATCTGTCAATCTACCTCAAACGAACACCGCAACAAGACGGGAAACCAAACGACGGCGCAACAAGACGACGAACAAAACACCGCCGCACGCAGATGATGAAAATATGAAAAAACACGAAAGAAAAACCAGATCTATATGGAAAAACCCTTAATTGGATAAAATTAGAGAAAAATGATGTAAAGGGGTGATTCTAGACCAAAAAATGGCCCAAAACCACCCATTTCCAGTGGATGAGGAAGAAGGAAAAGAAGAATAGAGAATGTTAAGAGAGAGAGGCGACTCTAAGTTGAACTTTTTATACTGTTAAACAATTACAAATTATTTTATGTATGATTTTTAAAATAATTATAATAGAAATCAAATATATTTAATAATATAACAAATTATGATTAATCTACATCAGTGCATGTAAATTAATTCATTGAAGTTATAAAGAAAAGAAGAAAAGCGACATTATAAGCTGAAACATGCCCCTTGTGTTATTTTGCTTGCACAATCCACATTGTGTGGGGCGATGGCAATTGGCAAAGTAGGTACGACAATTAATTATGGAATACTCGTTAGCATATTAGGATTATTAGCACGACAAAAATGATTGCTTCATTTCCGTTTGCGCCGTTCTTTTTCCCATAACGCCAACCCTTGGCAATATCAATGAAGAAGTTGGAATTTGTTTTTATATGGGCCCAACAAAGTGGCCAGAAGTCTAACGTTATATGTCGTTTATGTCTTGGGTTTAAGTGTGTAAGTAACTAATACTTATATTCATGATTAAAAGTGTTTTTTCTCACAGTTTGTATCCTGACCAGATTGCATAATTAATTAGAAAATGGTTTTTTGGGATATCGTCATGCACTTAAGCAAAGATCGATCATTTCCAATGATATATAAATGAAATATTCCGTGATTTTGACGGTTTAAAGTTGAATAATTATTAGTTATTAGTCCATGTTATCTTATGGTTATGGACAATAAGAACAGAGAAAATAGTAAAAAATTATGTTAAAATGATTCTGTTTTGAGTGTTGGAGAAAGGGATAAATGAAGCAAGGTAATGCATAATTAAGGAATTAAGCTAAAATTGATGAAGGAAGCAGAACAATGGGTTAATATTGAAAGTCACAAATAACGATGATAGAATCACCGGCAAAAGTAGACAACAGCAAACATGCATATATAGAGGAAAAGTAGAGATCCTGGAGTAGTGGTGGCCTTTCACACTGTTGTCAGATTCAGATGTAATGTAGGCAATGAGGATCACACTGGACAATCGTTGGTTTCCACGCTTTTCTCCTGCTCATCTTGTGCACCTTTCTTGCCATCATCAACAACTGGGATTGGGAACACTTCACAACCCCCTGATGGGTTCACCACAACAATGCTTTTCATTGCCTCCACTAGTGCTTGCTCCTTAACCTCTGTAACAACTGCCTGTTTTTTCACGCCACTCTTCCTGTATATGGCATACAGAAGCATCTGCAGTAGCCCCAGTGTGAAGCCCAGCACATTAGGGAGCTGCATAAAATGAAATATATGTATGAGTTACTACTATATTATTGTATACTATTTAATTGATAAACTTGTTTTCATCTTAAACTTATAATTATAACTCAATATTGTGGATACTTACAGCAATGCATATGTCCTTGAGAAATAGACCATAGGCAAACCACATTATGGCACTCAATGTGAGGAAAAATGATAAATTGATGGTCATAAACTCAACACTTTTTGTACGAATCACCTGTGCCTGCAGAGCAGCATGCAAGAAATTAATTGGTTATGACTATATATGATAAATTAATTAGTTGATTTAATTGGAATCTTAACTCACCACAATACTTAGAGGTGCTGCAAATACACTCACTGAAACGGAAACACAAATCCATCCAAGGACATGTACACGTAAGGAACCATGTAGAGCAAAATGAGTGATGAAGAGGATCAAGGCAAAGCAGCCCATGTTCATCGCCAGAAATATTTTAATTGTTAAGCTCTGCCATTGAAATATTGGTATATATCAACTCGAAGCTAAGTTTAGAAAATCAAAGTAGGTAGTCAGATTTGGAATTAAGATATATACCCTCGCATCCTTAGGCGCGTAGATTATATACATCGCAATGTAAACAATCTCTACGACGAATCCAAAGGAGTTTATTGTCACGAGGAGAATCGCATCTGTTTTGACCAGCGCATAGTATAGCCATAACATGGAGCTAAACAAAGCTACTAGATAAGGTAGTGATTGGAAACCTTGTGTAGATTTCTTTTTGTATATCAGGTAAAATGTTGGCCTGCATGCGCAATTCATGAAAGTGAATAACTTAAATAATTTTTTTTATGTTATATCAGTTTAATATTTTATTTAAAATAAAGTTAGGGAATGCATTCAACAAAAAATATATAACTCACGTACAGTGGAGCCAAGTACACCATGAAGGAAACGACATTACCTAGGCAACAAAAGGAGAATATGTCAATTCCTTACCTTTTGAAAAACAAGAGGCTATGACTATGTATATTAGAAAGAGAAAAAAAATGGCGAGTAATAAAAGAATAATACAACTCAGTATGCTACATATATGATTAAAAGAGAAAAGAAAAAACGACGTTCTCAACAACTATATATTAGTAAGTGGGAATTTGTGATCAACCTATAACTCAACTATAATTAATTGCAGTAGGGTCGGTCAGATAATTCACTACTTCACAAAGAAGGAAAAGAAAACAAAAATCATTAGGCACTAATTGGAAGAGACAAATATCCAAAAAGAAAAAGAAAAGATTTGAGGAGATCAAAAGACAAATGCAAAGGGAGAGGAAGAAATGCTTAAAGAAAATACTGAAATTTTTGAGTAGTAGAACAAGAAACAAGAAAAAAGAAAATTTGAAAGAAAGAAAGAAAGAAAACTTTGAGCAACTGATGAAGTTCATGCCGATGACCATGCATTGAACTGTGACGTACCAAGTATTCCAAAAGTAAAAGCCAATGGATGGTGAACAGCTATGGTAGTCATGCTCTCTCTTCCGCTATGATCTCTCCCGCTTAGAGATTTTGAGCAAAAGGTGTAGTAGGGGTTGTGTGGGAACCTTAGCTGGGTTTCTTCCAACCCAACCCCTCAATCAATCTCAAGCAGGCACTGAATGTGGAGGATGTGTTCAATAACCAATCCTTTATATACACGAAAGGACGTGAAGAGAGAGATAAGAAAACGAAACATAAATGGGGGAAGAAAAAATGATGCAACCATAATACCATATCACCCAAAGTAAATAAAAAGCAACCAAAAACTGAGAAGAAAAAGATAGCATCGAGTATATTTTCATATTTATTATTAATGAGGGAATGTGCCACTGCGTGCGAAGTGAAAAGTCATTCAGGTTTCATGAGGGATTATTCTTTTTTAGTAGGTAGCGTACCACAAAACCATTTGTCGTGCCGACTCAGGAATCTGTACGTCCCACCACTTCTGTTGTGTACGTGAGAAAATTGATGCCTGTGCAAAATTTTAAGATAAATTCTCGTATGTTTATATTTTAATATTATAACTAATATAACACATATTAAATAACATACAGTAATTAAAAACTTTTTCTTGCAATTTTATAAGAATCTATTATTTAAGCGCATCCAACTAATAAGCTATTACCATGTGGCATGCATATAAATGGTCGTATATATATCATATTCAAAGTATGTAAGAGTACTAGCTAGGATTTCTAGAAACGTCATATGGGATGATATCTCCTCAAATAAGTATTTAACATATCTATTTTACTTTTATTTATAGTATATAGTATTTTTTTTTGATGAAGTATATAGTAATATTTAATCCACATATGTCTAAGGGTGTACAAATTTCATATTCTTTATAATTAATTGGTGCTATTTTCTGTTAAATATTATTATTTACATAAATAAAATTGACATCCAAACTAATATTCACATTTATACAAAATATATTTATTTTTAATTGATATACACATTGAGTGTAATTTTTTTTTATACAATCAACCTATAATAAATTATCACATCATCATTAAAAATATTTGGATTTTATCATAATTGACTTAAAATTCATGCATAGAATAGAATGATATGTGATTAGTTAACAATGAAAAAAAAATACTTTCATCACATGATATTTGCTGTCTCGTCTATTATTAAAAGGATTTAAGTCCTTTCTTGATCTCTCACGTTTTTTCTAATGGTATGTGGAAAAAAAAAATTGAATGAACTATGCAAGAGTAAATTTATTTTTATCTCTTTCCCTCTTATATTCTCTCATGTTACATGAGAGAAAACATGATAGATGGATCCTTATTTAAAAAACGTTTCCTTTTGTGTTATACTGTGGGCTGAAGAAAAGAAGGCGCGGGTGGGAATATCTAGGATGCGCAGAGCATGCAACTCTGTCACTCGATTTTTTTTTTACGTTACGATACGAAGATACGGGAAGGGTGTGTCGAAGTAAAGTGAGGGGTATATTCACGTGACCTTCCCAAACACGCCCTTTGCCCGATTCACGGTCACCTGCATCCAAAACATGCCTATCTGCGTCAGCTCTAGTGTCATTTCCACCCTTCTCTCATCTCTTCCAATGTGACACACTTTCTGTTGTTCCATTGTCTCATAGTGTGAGCTAGCTGTTTTTGTGTGCAAATTGACTGTTTTTCGTGTGTCAGAGGCATCTCCCTTTTCTTTTCCTCTTCAAGCCTCCCATTTCTTGCAGTTATGCAAAAGGTAGGACTACGACAAAATAACAACCTCAATAAATGACATTTTGTTATCATTTCTTCTTGTTATGTGCTTCCACGTCATGCTGCCATTCATTTAGTGGAGTAACGTACATACAGAATTTTAAATGGAGGCTGTTTATTGAGTTCTTAAAAAGAATCATAAAGATTAATTATTTATGAATAAAAAAATAATTTTGCACAAATTTTAAGAATAAATTGTTTATGAATTAATATTTTAAATTAAAACAAAATTAAGTGTAAGTAAAAAAGATATAATTAAAAATGTGAGTTGCTTAAATAGATACTATTGGAGTAAAAGTATGGCGAGTTAATTAAAAATAATATGACACTTCTCACTTAAAGGAAAATACGTAATCCAAGTGAATTGCTTAAATATTACCTATTGGAGATGCTCTTATAATATGTATGGAAACTCGTTTATGAACTCATTCATTGTGATGTTAATCAAACTTAGTACTCCTATACTTTTTTTTTCATGCTCGTATTGGATACTAAGTTAATCAAATTAACTCATTGTAAAATATTTTACACTGGTAGTGCATATTACTTTAATGCTAGTAATAATTAGTAACTAACAAATGTTATACTTTATAATCTATGCTCGAAATGCTTATGAAAAAATATCCATGCTTGAAATAGATCAATTTTTTTATAATTGTTGATAGATAATTCCTAATACAAACTTTTTTGAACAAAATATGTGTTTAGAATATTTTATATAAATGTTCAGAAGCAATATATATCTCGTGTATGACACAGGTCACTACACTAATTACTCTACAACGCTATTGTAAATATTTTTACACTATCAAATAATTATGAATTGTTGTATTTTTTTTTTTTTCATAAACACTAATATATTGAAATAAGGTAAGTAGCTTGGGGTACCTCAACCGTTACAAGAAGAACCCTGGAATACATCAAATATAAATTAAATACTGATCCTAAAGCGGTAAATTAAAATATTTGATTCTTTACCTTATAATCACACGATATGATTTCTGATTGGTCTACAGTATAAAAAATTTCATACTAATAATATATCAAAATTAAACTCTTAACTTTAAAACATATAACTTTCAAATTAACCAGTGATATAAAGTTTAAAAGATGAGAAAGTAATTAAATTTTAAAGCATATTACGGTAAAGAGATAGGTTGAAAACTCTAACTAAATTTTGGCAAACAAAGAAGTTAAAAAAAAATTTACTTCTTCTTTAATCAAGATTTAAAGCTCAGCCCCAATTATAGTTAATTAATTTTGGAGATGCCAAACATGTTTTACAAAAAAGCTCAAAATTGAATTTAGATCCTCCAAACTCAGTTTTGAAAGCCACATAAACGATAAACATGCATCTATAGATCCAAAGCCAGACTCTGATTGTGCTGCCGTAATCGTTTGCCACGTTCCTCCGATCCGTTTCTCAATGATTGGGATTGGTTAGATTACTTGACTTCGTGTATAATTCCAAATTTGATTAAATATGTATAATAAGGTCACTACAAAAAAAAAAAATCTCTAAAATGCAATAGCATCGCCATCATTTATTATCACTTATATGATCATAGCGAAAAGCTAGCTTCTCAAGTCATGGTTTACTTTTTTTAGACTGAAATTTGTGGACGATAATGGAGAGAATATTTAGGAGCCTATGATGGGTTGATATTATAGATGAACAGTACGTAACATGATGGTATAGCTCTCGTATCTTGATCACAAAACAATAATCCAGTCAAACCTGTCTTGATGTATACATAATTAAAAAAGGAAAACAAATAAGTTTTTGGTTAACGATTAATCTTTCTATTATGGAACTATAGTCTATATAGATAGGAAAAAGTGCCCATAAATATTGAAAAGGTTTGGCTTTTGGGAACCTTACATCGAGCACTGTCCTACAGCGCGCCACTAACTTGGACTAACAATATCCGCAACTAATTGGCCTCCTATATATATGATATACCCTAACTTAACTTCCTAATATGTGAGAGTGCACTTTGTGTTTAATGGAAGTGGATGGTGTTACGTAATACGCACGTACCCCCCAACTTTGGCACTGAAGATTTGTTGATTGATGCTATAATCAGTTAAGTTGTAGGAATTGAGTTCCAAAAGTCCAGAACCCTGCACCAACCCTTCGGCGGTATGAGATAGGAAACGTGGTAGGTAAGGTGGTAGTACTAGTGCGTTGTAATTATATTAGGTTGTGCCCTCTAATAATTTGGATTTAGTAGGAAGCCAGTCCAGCTAGCATATCGTATCATGGTTGGTTAAGGGTGGAGATAAGGTTGTTGTATATATATACAAGATAATAGGAAGGTGGAAGCTGCGGTGCAGCCAAAACAAGAACCAAAACAACAAGGGATGTTCGTCAACCTATCCAAACTGATTCAAATTGTAAAAACCAAACCGATCGAAAAGCCGGAAATTGAACAAATCGAAAAAATCGAAAACTGAAAAAACCACATTTTTTCATGGGATTTGATCGGATTTTGGACCCCCTAGTGAAATCCGATCCAATCCAAACCGATCTACTATATACATATACTATTGTTTTTTATATTATAGTATGACTCATACTTAAGTATTATTTTTCATACTTTTATGTCCCTCATTCTCATTAATATTTTTGTTGGAATGTCATATATGAGACTATTTAGAATAAATATTAATGTCTTGAAGTTATATTTTGCTAAAAGTTTTGATGCATAACATATATATACTTAATTGAGTAAACATAAAAAATAGGAAATCAATTAAGTAAATTTGAAAGACAAATTAGCTTCAAATTATTTGTAGCCAATTCAAGGAAAAAAGGAAGATAAGTGAGGGTGGATATAGAGAATTATTATAAAAGAATATTTAACATAAAATAATGTGTTAAAAAATATCAATAGTTATTTTTTCTCAAACCCCCAAATTAAAAGTTTGTCAAGAATTCTCTAGAATTTTCCTCACTGATCATCAAATCAAATAATTGAATATAAGGAACAAATAGTTGCAACCTTTCATAAAGGTTCTAATGTTCTAATATAAAGAGATGTTAAAATAAGTATTGAGCACCCTAAACTGACTTACTTAAATGAAAATTATCTTTTATTCACTCTTCAATAAGTAAAATTGCCACTTGACATAAGAAAAAAATAAATCATAACAAAAACCGAATTATCCAATCTAATCCAAACCGCATTTGATTGGATTGGATCGGATCAGATTTTTTTTAAAGAAGCAAACTGATCTAATCAAAACCGCACATTATTTTCATCATTGAATCGAATGAGTTTTTAACTCAAAATCGATCCAATCTAATTCGCGAACACCCCTAAAAACAACTACACACAAATAAATTTTTCTGTGGACGCTGCATCTATTGAACATAATCAAATACTCGATCATTAATCATTAATTAATACTAATAATTTAGAAAGGCAACAAAACCCCCACTATAATTATTTTAAAATGATCTTATAATTATGTTTGATTATAATATTATATCAAATGGGCACGTGTTTATGAAAAATTCCCTCTCAAGTCTCAAGAAACAATAATAAACTCTTGTATATGAATAAAAAAACGATTCAATAAAAATATATATAGATGCATATAAATTAAAAGACCATGACCACTATATACAAGCATGATCATCCAATTATCTATTTATCACAAAGATTCTAGCATATTTTATATCACAGAGATTCTATCACATCCTGTCGTCTTTCTCTTCCAGTCTTTCAAGCAGTAATCTGTATTACAGAGCTATTCTAGCATATTCTGTCCTCTTTCTGCAAAGCTTGATTTTGCAGAAAGCTTCATTTTCGTTTCAATAGGAATCATATTTTACCCATATTCTGTGGGAGTAGTGCTTGTTTAAACAGGTATGCTGCTGCAGACTATATGTTTTCTCTCCCTGTCCGTACGTCCCAAAAAGAAAAGGAATATTCTTGATATATAAAAAGAAAAAGAAACATGAATGCTGTTTGAATATTAGTAATTCAATCTTTTCTACAATTTTTAACAAAAGGAGGGCTGATTGAATTGCAACACCGACGTTATGTATAGTGTGATACTGATATGTTGGGCACAAAAGAGGAGCATTGGCTTTAAACATTACTCTCCCTGTTTTGGAGAGTGGTGAAATTGACAGGATATATAATAATTAATAAATTAATAAAGCAGTGAATATTTAAGATACCCACGTTTGGTTTCTAAAAGTGACATGGGACTTGGACACCTTAAGTAAGTGGTCATGGGTTCGAATCCTGACTCTTTTTATAGAGAAAACTTAATTGGGAGGGGAGAACACACCTTGTGTGCCCGATAGATTCTCCGATAGAGTTTAGTCACTGCTAACGGTGGTGGTTACTCCGTACCTATAACATGATTACAAAAAAATTTTAAATATTTTGATTTCACTTGAAATGATTCCAGAGTTTAATTGGTATACATTGTCAGCGTAAATATTTTTTACACTGTCAACCAATAATAAATCGTTACGTCATTGGAAATCTTTGATTCTTATCCAAATCACATTATAAGTCATTCATTCCATGATTTATGATTGGTTGACAGTATAAAAAACTTTACACTAATAATACATACCAATTAAACTCAATAATTCTATTTAACTTAATGGATGATAATTTAATTTAGGTCCTTGTATGCACAATGTGAGTGATGTGACTATCCTCATTTATTTAGTATTTATTTTGGTTCATACCAAACATATCAAAAAACTTACTACCTTTGTAAAAAAAAAACTTATTACCAATTTTTTTACAAATAATTTAATTTAGATTAGGCTCATCTAAAGTGAGAAAAAATGAAAAGTGAAAAATTGAGGGTGTGTTCATCAAAGAAACTTTCTTTTAATATGATTTCATGCATTGTATCAAATCTAGAATTACCTTATTTGTTCACTTTTGAGACAAGTCTATTCTAAAAGAGTTTTATTTATTTCTTTCAACAAATATTAAATAGTGCTGGTGTAGTTGCCAGTACGAGACGCACATACATCCGTTAGATGATTATTTTCGTAATAGTTTATTATAAATAATTTCAACATGAACAACATTAAATGTACTATTTTTTTAAATATAAAATAATATTATTGTGTGCAACGGTTGGATTCGTATATTCAATAGTTAATGAATAACAGACTACATGACAAATTTGTATGATAAATATTTTAGTAGGTTTTATAAAAGCTTTGAGACACCCCGTTGTGCCCCTTTGGTGCCGTTAACTTAAAACCTTATTAATTAATTATTTAATCGTACTCTTAACATTAAACGTGTATTCCGAAACACGTAAAAAATTAAAACACACAGCGGAAAAAAATTCAAAGCAACATCATACATACCATAGGTTTATGCATAAGAGTATTTAAAATACTGTCTAGGGTATCCCGCAAGTAGGATCCCTAACCGGCATTTTAAAACAACTATTAATAGCGGAAAAACAAAATGTCTTATAAGACTCACTGGCTCTAGACACTAAACTACATTGCTGGAAATCACATCTCGTCCTCTCGCATCCAGTTCATACTGAGTTCCATTCAACGCCTCAGCATCAAGCTCAGCCACAGGGTCTTCTCGTACGATCCCATAAAAGATAAAAATACAACACACAAAGATATAGGGAATAAGAAACATTTCTATCATCATAATAGCGGAAAAGAATCATAGTATATAACATAATAAAAGTCACAGAGAATCAACACATATAACTAACAAATCATCCTCGAAATTAAGATATCATCCTCTACCCTAAACCTCACGCAACTAAACCTTTATGATGACGTGGCCACTAATTCCCTATATCCGTTAGGGATGTTAGTCCGTCGTCCAAGTGACGCGTCCCTAAAATCGGTGCACACCCTTATTCATGGTGAGAATGCTCATGCAAAACAATGATACTATAGCTGCACGATAAAGTCGGTACACACCCTGGACCAAAGGTGCTCATGCATAGCAATGACACTATAGTTGCACGGTACAGTCAGTGCACAACCTCATCCATGGTAAGAATGTTCATGTAATACAATGACCCTATAGCTACACAGTACAGTCGATGCACACCTTGATTCTCTTTCGGGGGTGCTCAAGCAAAGCATTGAGATTAGAGCTGCACAAATTAAATCCAACTTAGGACGGTTCCCCGAGGACCTCGGACCTCGTATGTTTCAAACATACGGTCATAAACATAATAAAACCAATGAACCTCACTGAATTATATCAATAACAACCTAGTGCCTCAAGCTTCCATCATAGCCTAGACTCGCATTCTATAACACATTTCATCTTTAAAATAATCTGTTTAAGCTAGGCACTTCTAAATCACCATTATTCTCACACCCAAACAAACATCTCCCAAACAACATATATCTTTGCTTAAAATCCACTAAGCGCAATATTAAAACCAGACAGATCATGCATAACACAAAATCAACAAAATATTCAAAGATCAAAATATCACATAAAACAATTCAATAATAATAACGATAAAGTCAATCAATCTCGGATAAGATAAAATCATCCTAACATCGATAAACCTACAATCCTCAAATCATCATTGATTTTTCAGAAAAGGTTTCCAATGTGATTTTGGTCTTGTCAATTATTCGAATACTATTAGGGTTTAGGTCGCCCTACACAATTATTATATAATATACTACTTATCGATTTCCGACGGTAGATTGATTCTTTCCCCCACCCGAGTTAGTACCGAAAACATGAACTTCCAGATCCTCGTGACTTCACTACGAATATCTGTTAACCTTCAACCAACACCACATAACAACAATTAATCAACAAATCCAACTAGGTCCACTTTATGCTATGTTCGACCATCTAATTCAAATTAGGGCTAGAATCATTTTTTCAGTCTAATCTTTTGGATACTAATTACCTAGGGTATTAACTAACATAAGTTAAATGTTAATAGTTAAAGTTATGAAACAAAACCCTCTAACCAACTAGGTTAGGGTTTCGGCCATAAGAGCTAAAATAGGCTAGAAATTCCTTTTTCTCACCAACTCTTTGATGAGTGTGATTTCACCTCATTTTTCATGTACATTTCTGCATGCATTTGCATATAGTTAGGCCAATTTAGTGTTGATTTTGTATAGTTTTTCCTTTGGAACGGATGAGGTGGTTTCTGGTGTTGTTTTGCAGGATTTAATGGAAAAATGCCTAGAAATCAGCCTTGGTGGAGCTTGGATGAAAAAGAGCTTAAAAATGAAGAATATGAGCCAAACAGAGCCCATCACGACCTGGCCGTGATGACCATCACGGCCGTGATCAAGCAGAGCAGAAGGCAAAAGTCAGAGACTGTCACGGCCTGCCCGTGATATGAATCACGGCCGTGACCTAGGATTCGCGTCGCGAACAAAAGGCTCGCCTCGCGAGTGACCATTTTGTGCAAATTCGCCCAAGTCAGAAACCATCACGGCCTGGCCGTGATGGCCATCACGGCCGTGACGCGATACTGATCTATAAAGGGGACAAACTTCTAACCTAAAAAGGGAGCTTTTGGTGGAGAGAGAACTTGGGGACTTGGAGGCTGCGGCTGAGATAGGGTTCCAGCCCTAGAAGGGGAGATTTCCTTGCTCTGGGAATGGAGGAAGCTTGTCTATGAGTGTTCTCCATCCCTTTTCTCATTCTGTTTTGTATTTCCTTTTATCATGAGTAGTTAAATCCCTATTGTTGGGGTTAGGTGTAGCTTTTCTGAACTTGTTGTATTTGATTTGGTGTTTTAATGCAAGTTTCTATTTCCTTATGAGTATGTGATTCTGTGCTTAATGCTTTCCTTGGATTAGCTACCCATAGGAATGATATGTTGCTTTGATAGATGACTGAAAGGTTGGTGTTAAGGCATGCTCATGAATCATATGCCAAGTAGTTCAAGAATCTAGACATAGGTGTTGAATGCTTGCAATCGTATAAGTCTTGACTTAATGCAAAATCACAGATTAATCCACCTAAGACATTAGGGTTTGATTTGGGGTTTTAGGCTCAATGCACCTAAGACATTAGGCTTGAGTACTTTAGAAAAGACTTGATTGTCATAATTGGAATAGGACTTGTGTTGATAACCATTTCATTGCAATTAAGGGAGGATTAGTGTAGTCTAACCCTAACAATCTTAGCCACATCTCTGTTTGCCTTCCAAGTGTTCGATATAATTCCCAAAAGACCAAAAATATTGTTTTGCTTTCTTTATTTTCTGTTTTAATCTCTCATACTTTAGTTTAGTCTAGATAGTTGTTAAGTTTGTGAATTGGTAATTGACAATCAATCCCTGTGGATACGATAACCGGTCTCACCACCGTATTACTTGATTGCGACGAGGTGCACTTGCCTTTAATTCTAAAAATCACGCATCACTCTTGGATCTAGAACCTACACACTTTAGCTAGTTCATTCAAATCATGATTTAGTTAAAGATTGAAGAAAACTTATTTTGTTCATATAACCCAAATTCGGTCAAGACAATAAAATAAGGTTGTGAGTTTCTCCTAATTTCATGCGTCTAGATCTAAACACTATAGATATTAGAGAGTTCAAATCAAGTGTCATATTTTAAAAATTGAACAAAACTTCATTTGCCCAAAACCACCTAGGTTCGGCCTCAATAAGAAAATTAGGGAGGAAAATTATTTTTATTACATGCTTTTGGATAATGAAATTAGAGATCATAAATAGATCATAGAAATTGGTTTCACATTAAAATGATTTTTCCACAATTTTCTAGAAATATTTAAAGTTCAAGATCTAATAATGAAAAAGACTTGAAATAGGAAGAACAAGATCATAAAATGAGATGATCGTGGATGATCATAGTACCTCAAGTGTGTGGAAGAAATGAAGAAAAGATGATGATCTTGGCAAGTTTCCCCTAAGGCATGAACTTGAGCTCTTGGAGAGGAAATGAAGTTTTGTGTGCTTTTGTGAAAAATGAAAGTGTTGAAGAGAGAAATTTGTGGGGGGCTGCGGTTTGGGAGTTTAAATAGGGTAGCTCTTAGGCTTTGTTGGGTTTTTAGCTTTTAGATTAATGAGTTTTGTGTTTATTAAATAATATAATAGTTAACTATGGTTAATAATTAACTTAACTAGGGTTACTTTGCTAACTATGGTTAATAAACATATGGCCCACATTTAGTGAAGGGTGTGACTGATTCTTGGCCACAAGAACTAACCTTGGTTCCTTAACCATGATTGAAATTTAACTCAACATCGGTTAGGTTAAGCTTAGGGGCATTTCGGTCATTTCACCTAAATTTACATTCTATGCACCTCCCTCCTCGACTCTGTCGGTTCCCCGATTAGGGTTTTCTGCCGGTATAAAATTATATTGTCAGTTCAAAAACACAGACCAGGTTCCGTCTGAATTTTCAACGCAAATTTTCACCGTAACCTTCTATCATAAGAGAGACTATGAATATGATTTTATTTTATTTAAAATCACTTTCTAACTCTCAGATTAAAATATAATTAATTATATTTTAACTAGTCATACATCATAATTAAAAATCAGACTATTACAAGCTTGACTTTTCATTACGGAGATGGATTCGTGATATGCAACATGTTAATCTTTTATGTTTATGAAAAGAATACACATTTCTATGATATTATATGTTACAACAACAGAAGATACTTTGATGGGAAAAAAAAGCATACTTTGATATTCGACACTATTTTAAATCTGTATGATCCTATTATTTAAGGTAAGTTAAAATCTTGGATTGTTATGTTCAATTTAAGTATCAGATTATTTCTTCTTTTATTAATTTTCCGTTTTCCGTAAGTTTTATTACTCTTGGATTAAAAATAACAATTTGAATTAAAAAAATTGGTATAAAGAATAACAAATCATAAAGCTATTGTAAAAGCAATAAATATTACGAATCAAATGTAAAGAAAATGAAAATAAAAAAACCAAGAGGCGTGACACAATGATTTTATTTTTTCATAAGAAAGTGACACGTGTCGCCTGTTTATTCGTCCACAATAAAACAATGCTACAATTTAAATTTAAAAAAAAGGTCCTAGTATGAATAACACGATAATTAAAATAATTAATTAAATAATTATTTTTTAAGAAAATGTTAAATGACTAAAATATATGTGAACTCCGTCGGTGACACATGTCGCCCGTTATTCGTCCACAAAAAATCAAGCTACCATTTGTTTTAAACAAATTATCTAATATTTAACAATTTAATATTTAAATTGTTAAATTCATCAAACACGAAAGTGGAAATAAAATAAAAGGTGAAAAAAAATAAGGCAATATAATAAATAATAATACAATAAGTAAAATAATAATCTAAATATTTTTTATTATTAAAAATCTAGAGGCCAAAATTCTACGTGGGTACGGCCCGTGACACGTGGCGCCAACCTATTCGTCCCACAAAGAAAAAGAATGACACCGTTAAAAATAAGAGAAGACCCATGAATAGATTTTACAATAGTTAAAATAATTAATTAAATATTTATTATTAAAGAAATATCGATGCTTAAAATATATGCGGGCCTTATCAGTTACACATGTCACCCGTTTATTCGTCCACATAAAAATAAAACTACCATTTATTTTAAACCAATAATATAATATTTAAAAATTTAATATTTAAATTGTTAAATTCATCAAACCAAAAGGTGGAAATTTTAAAAAAACTGAAAAAGAGAAGGCCACATGATAAATAATAAATAATAATACAATAAGTAAAATAATAATCTAAATATTTTTTATTATAAAAAATCCAGAGGACAAAAACTACGTGGGCACGACACGTGACACGTGGCGCCAGCCTATTTGTCCACAGTAAAAGAATGACACCATTAAAATAAGAGAAGGCCCAAGAATCGATTTTACAATAATTAAAATGATTAATTAAATATTTATTATTAAAGAAATGCCAGATGCCGAAATTATATGTGCACACCCCACCCCCACCCCCACCCCCTATGACACGTGTCGCGCTTGATTTATTCGTCCATAGTAAAAGCATGGTACAGATGTATTTTAAGAAAATGCACTAGAATAAATAATACAATAATTAAAATAATAAATTTAATAATAATTATTAAAAAAATGCCAGAGGACAGAAATATATGTGGGCCCTGTCAGTTAAACGTGTCGTCCATTTGTTAATCCACATAAAAAAAGCTACTATTTATTTTAAACAAATAATATAATATTTAAAAATTTAATATTTACCATTTATTCGTTAAGTGCTTTTTATAAGTTGTATAGTTGGCTAAGGGCTTAGTTGGATTTTTGGTCTAAAAGTCCCTTTCTAGTAGATGAGCACGCCCGTGCTCATTAGCCAGCACGCCCGTGCTCAATGTGCTGACCACATCTCGGTGACGCTAAGTTAAGCACAACCGTGCTCAGTGGGGAGCACGACCGTGCTCAGGTGTGGCCTATATATTCTTGGCACATAATTCGAGGGTTACGTTTTAACCTTATTTTTGATAGCAGCAGGCACCCTATTGCTTCATCTGTGCTTGATATATATAGGTAAGATTTTTCTTTTCGCGGTTTCCTTTCATAATATTGAATTGGGAACTAATTGTTTGTGTGTTCTACTGATCCGAGGCTTAGTACCGGTGTAAGCCGTTCAAGGATTTGGGACCAGTTTGTTGTTAGGACCGTTGTTAGAGCTACCTTCAATCCAGGTATGGGGAGAAGGGTAGTGTATATCATAGGCATTGGGGGTAGTGTAAGGTAAAAGGGGTTCCCATGACCATGGTTTGTTGTGTATGTGTATATGATTAATATGATGGTTTGTTTGATTATGATAACATGATCTTGGTTGTTAATATGCTGTTTATATGCCTATGTTCATACAATGTTCTTGATGTTTATGTTGGTTATATGAACATGATGATATGTTGATGGTTGCTATTGGCATAATGTTGTTGGTTGAATGGTTGATACCATGATTGTGATGATATTGTTGTTATTATGTTGATAATGACGTTTAGTCCTTGAATATGTTGCTAACTGGCTTAGGATTAATAGAATTAATCCCTAAATTTAATCGGCTAAAACTGATGTTGAACTCTGTATGTAACGCCCTTTGTTACATTCGTAACCCAAATTATTTTCTAGAAAAATCTTCAAAACATTTAATTAAAATATGCTGGTCATAAAATTTTTCTCAATTATATAAGTCTGAAAAATCTCTCATATTAAATAAAATAATAATAATGTATCAAAGTAATAAATATAATAATAATCCATACATCTGGATAAAAACCAAATAAAAAGAAAAACCTCAAAACCGGGCGTCTAATTACAAGAACGTCATTCACATAGTACTCTTAGCCATACTACATTACTAACCCACTAGCTAATCAAAAGGTTGAATCTTCAGATCTCTGGGTCAACAGCGATGTTCTCGGACTCTGAAAACAACACTTATAATGAAATATAAAATCCCAATGAACAACAATATAGTTTATAAAATATTTTCGGAAATAGTATTGTTCTCAAAGCAGCGATAAGAACCTAAAAACTATCCATGGCACTCGTTAATTTTCCAGAATAATATATATAAAAGAAAATACTTTTAATAGCAACAACAATCTCATCAACTCAATAGCATATAACGTAACAACAACTTATCTCAATGCATCACATTCCATATACCAAGTAAATTCTGTTTTAATCCAAATGGCCTGAAGACCTCCTAGTTAAATTGGTCTCTTGCCGGCATGCCATAAATTCACACATCACATGACAATGGCGTCCCATTGCCCACCCCTACTCACGAGGAATGTTTCGATGTCACCCTCCTATCGGGGACATTTCCATTTCTATACCTCCCATGTGCACATGGCGGTATTTCTCCCTTTTCGACACCCTAATATGTGGCGGTGTTGCTTTCGATACCCCTTTTTAGGTGGTATTGCTCGTTTTCGACATCCCAACCACATGGCGATGTTACTTTCGATACTCCATTAAGGCGGTATTACTCTTCGATACCCCTATCATAGGTGGTATTGCGGCAAACATCATACAACTCATCATAAGGCATAAATTTCATATCTCATACATGTAACAACTCATTTACCATAAATTAAATATTTAATCTTATCACGCATACCAAATAGACTCATGTCATATCATCAAGTAATTTTATAACTACACTATGACAATCACGAACATCAAGACAAAACATATTTCATCAAGCATATCATTCAACTACTACAAATATCAATCATGTATTTCATGCCATCAATAACAAGAGTAAATACTCAATTTAACAAATTTTTGTTTTAATTGAAAACCCCTTATTTTAAAATTTAGGTTGGTGATATCAATCATATATTCAATCCAAATTCCAAAAAAAAACTATAAGGTAAACCCTTCCACACACATACAAACAATTATACCATGGAAAGTGTTCGTAAAAAGTACTGTTACTCACCTCTCGAAGGCCTCCAAAGTGCTCTAAAATTTTTGTATGATAAAACTAATGTCTCTGTAAAAAAAATCGTCTTCCCTTCAGTGTCACGATTGCACTACCAAAGAAAAGAAACGTGTCTCAAAACCCCTCACAAGCACTGCACGGCCCCCTCTAATTCTCATCTGTGCGGTGCTCCTAACCCATGCCCAGTGACTAAGAATACATACATCCATATATATATATAGTGCATTAGGAAGCGTAATAGGCTTCTAGGTTTTATAATTTATTTTCTTTTTTTTTTGTTTTGTTTCTTCATTGTTTATTTTTTATTATAAAACAGCTATGCCCACTTGACTTATGAGCTACCCCCTTGGCCCCTACACGAAAAGTCTGTACTTATGTTTACATTCATACATATATATATATTTTAATTTATTATTCCTTTTGTAATTCATAACCAACTCTAATAAATTTTATACTAACAAATCCTTTACATTAAACCTCTTAATTATATTTTATTTCCACTATATTTTTAATAGCTTAATCTTTTTTTCTTTTTTATTTTCTTTAATCAAATTATTTATATTAGAATTTTAGGATGTTATATTTTCTCCCCTCCTTAAAGAATTTCGTCCCCGAAATTTAGCTCATACACATGCACCTATTGTAACATATGTCATATTCAAAACTAGAAGGTTACCATACCTTAGATAATAAAATCTGGATATTGACGAACGATGTCCTCCTCCATCTCCCAAGTGGCTTCCTCAGGAGTCAATCCTTCCCATAACACTTTCACCAATGGAATTGTCTTGTTCCTCAAAGTCTTAGTACTCTTGTCCATGATTTGACTAGGCCTTGGCTTATAGATCAAATTATCCTTCAGTTGTACAGACTCAGGAGCTATCACATGAGATTCATCAGCCACATATTTTCTGAGCTGCGACACATGGAAAACATCATGAAGGTTTGCCAACTGTGGCGGAAGAAACAATTGATAAGCAACAGGTCAGACTCTTTTAAGGATTTGGAAAGGTCCCATGAAACGAGGATTTAGCTTGCGGGCTTTCATCCACCTCCCTACCCCCGCCTTAGGAGTGACTCTCAAAAATACATGCTCACTTTCCTGGAATTCTAGGCTTTCTCCTTTTGTCGGCATAGCTCTTTTGTCTACTTTGCGCCGTGCGCATCCTCTCCCTAATCACTTTGATTCTCTCAGAGGTTTCCTGGACCAATTCAGGTCCTATCAAGGTTTTCTCGCCTACCTCACACCAACATAAAGGAGACCTACACCTTCTCCCATATAGGGCCTCGTAGGGTGCCATGCCTATACTAGCGTGATAACTATTGTTATACGCAAACTCAATGAGAGGTAGGAACCTATCCCAACTCCCTCCTTCATTCAAGACACACGCTCTAAGCATGTCCTCGAGGGTCTGAATGGTCCGCTCTGACTGACCATCCGTTTGGGGATGATAGGCCATGCTAAGGCTCAACTTAGTCCCAAAGGCTTGCTAAAAAGCCCTCCAAAATCTAGAGGTAAACCTCGGGTCTCTATCTGACACTATGGATGTGGGTATCCCATGAAGCTTGACTATTTCCTTGATATAGAGGTATGCCAACTTTTCTAAGCTATAGGTTGCCTTAATTGGCAAGAAGTGGGCAGACTTGGTCAACCTATCCACTATCACCCAAATGGCGTCTAAGCCCAAACGCGTCTTAGGTAACCCCATCACAAAGTCCATAGAAATTCTCTCCCACTTCCATTCTGGAATCTCCAAGGACTGCAACAACCCCGAAGTCTCCTGATGTTCTATCTTAACATTTTGGCTCACTATACACCTAGTTACGAAGCTAGCCACATCCTTTTCATTCCTGGCCACCAATACATCTTCTTAAGGCCTTGGTACATCTTAGTTATTCCAGGATGTATGGTAAACTTTCCCTTATAAGATTCCTCTAATATCTTTTCTCTAAGACTCCCCTTCTTAGGAACAATGATCCTGTTCTTAAACTTCACTAGCCCATCAACAGACAACTCATAACCCTCTTGTCCCAACCGATACTGCAACTCTTGGTCTAAAAGTTGTTCCCGCCTAACCTCCTCTCTAAGGTCAATATTAATTTCCAACCTATTCAGCTTCAAACTTAAGGCATTTAAGGACACATCCAACACCTCCAGATTCATGTCCCTAAACTCTTACATGAGGTTCAACTCTTGCACCATCAAGCTCGACAAGTGTAGGGACTTCCTACTCAAAGCATCTGCCACCACATTGGCTTTTCCCGGATGGTACTTCAACTCGAAGTCATAGTCCTTAAGGAACTCCATCCACCTTCGTTGTCTCATGTTCAACTCCTTCTGGTCGAACATCTATTTTAGGCTTTTATGGTCACTAAAAACTTCAAACTTTGCCTCATAAAGGTAATGCCTCCAAATCTTAAGGGCAAAAACCACAGCTGCTGGCTCTAGGTCATGGGTAGGGTAATTCCCCTCATGTGGCCTAAGCTGCTTAGAAGAATATGCTACCACCTTGCACTCCTGCATCAAGACACATCCCAAGCCATTCTTAGACGTGTCGTAGTAAACCACAAAACTCACTAAGGGGTTCGGTATATTTAAGACTGGTGATGACACCAATCTCCTCTTAAGCTCTTGGAACCCGTCCTCACACTCCTGGTCCCACACAAAAGGTTTCCCTTTCCTAGTCAACCGGGTCAAAGGTAAGGCTAGTCTAGAGAACCCCTCTATGAACTTCCTATAGTAGCCAGCTAAGCCTAAGAAACTTCTCACTTCGGTTACTGCCTTAGGTTGTTCCCATCTCAACACCGCATCAACTTTAGATGAATCAACCGCTACACCATCCTTTGAGATTGTGTCCTAGAAACTTTACCTCGTCTAGCCCAAACTCACACTTCTCCGGTTTGGCATAAAGACGCTCGTCCCTCAAGATCTGCAACACCAACCTTAAGTGTTCTCCATGTTCTTCCGGTGTCCTAGAGTATATTAAAATATCATCTATGAACACCACCACAAACCTGTCCAAAAAGGTCCTAAAGATCTGATTCATGTAGTCCATGAAAACGCCTGGGGCGTTGGTCACACCAAAGGGCATCACTACATACTTATAGTGCCCATACCTTGTCCTGAAGGCTGTCATAGGGATGTCCTCGTTTTTAACTCTAATTTGATGGTATCCTGATCTTAGATCTATTTTGGAAAACACTGACACTCCCCTTAACTGATATAAGAGGTCATCTATCCTAGGCAAGGGATATTTTTTCTTGATGGTTGGTCGCGTTGTCGCGCACGCACCAAAAAGCGAGCGGGTTTATAAAAATGTAGTTTAGGAAGCGACAACTCGGATATCGTCTCACAAGGACTCTTGACTTGTTATTTACCACAAAAATCAGTTTTTTTTTGGGGGGGTTGGATTTGAATGCAAATAAGAAAACAATTAAGGAAACACAGCAATAAAAACAAGGCAGTTTGAAGGATTGTCAAATAAGCTAAAGACGATTAATCTACTGTTCTCAATTTCCCAACTATCATCGGTTCATGTAAATTCCAAGCCCCAAGCAGATTCTAATCCCCTTTCGATTATAGCAACAATTAACAAACGAAATCGCTACTACGAGATATATGTTCCTATTCCCGAATTAAACAAACGGGGTAAGCCCTCATGAACTAAACGAACATGAACGAACACACGGAAATTAAACAAACGCGATTCAATATAGGAACATAACATCACCGAAATAAATCAACACAACACTATACACTCCTGAATCAAACAAACAGAAATATATAGCATAGTATTGAAAAGGGAAAAGCATACAAAACAGGAATTACAAAACCTCAAGTGTGGTGGAAATCAATAACAGTAGACTAATCCAAGAAATTTAGTTCTCCATCAAAACGAAACACAACCAAAAATTCTATAAGAAAAACAGTGGGGAATCAAAAGTTCCTCTAATCTGCCCAGAACAGCCATTTATATCTTTCAGGAACTGCGCCTACTCGCGAGGCGAACCCTCACTCGCGAGGCGAATATTATGAAGAGTCTGCAACGTTTGGTCTTCTCACAGGACGAAGTACTGCTCGCGTGGCGAGGAATTGAAGAGTCTAACCGTGATGCTTTCTGACTTCCAGGCTTGCGTGGCGAAGAGATGGATTCGCGAGGCGACACAAAAATCTTGCATTTTTCTGGAATAGTCAGCCTTTAGGGTCGCGAGGCGAGGTGTTGGTCGCGGGGCGAACCAGAGAGGATGACATTCTGCTGTTCAGCTGGCTTTCAGGTTCGCGTGGCGAGAAGACTCTCGCGAGGCGAACACCTCCAGGATTGAAATTTCCCCTGCTTCTTTATTCCCTTAACTTCTAAGTTAACCTGAAAACAATAAAATAGCCATAAGTGCTTTATTTGACTCAAAACTGGCTAAATTAACCTAAAACTACTTTAGAGACTCAAAACCTTGCTTGAGGACAATCTAATCTAATTTGGGTGAAAATGAGATATAATTAGCACAAAACCCTGGTCATGCTAGCCATAAAACTAGATGAGCCAGAGGCTTATCAAAATACCCCAAACTTAAACTTTGCTTGTACCCAAGCAAACTACAACTCAAAAATCAAAAAGACTCAAGACATGGCAAGCTTAAGGGATTCAATCAACTTTGCACAAATTTAAGCAATTTCATCAAAACAGTTTTCTTCAATGTTCCCCCCTTTCAAACAAAGTAATCCCCACATGCATTCACTCTAAACATTTGAGAATTTCATCATTCAAACAATCATTAATCTAAGCAAGGGATCCAAGTTACACACAAAAAGGAGATCACCAAATTCAAACAATCGCCTTCCTCACAAGGGGTTTAGTGTTTCACTCAATCCGCTCAGTTTTTGTCTAGGCTAACAACATTTCACTCAATTCACCTTTAAGAGCACTTCCCATAAATTTGATTTTCATCTCAAAATGGTTCCCACGGAAACATGCATGCAACATCAAAAGGTCTTTTAGGGTTGTAATGGGGCCTGGCTAAGGGTAGGATATACAAAGGTACTAGGCTTAAGTCCCTAGGAACTAAGAGAGCATGAACATTTGATACATTGAATTTCCACTCAAGTTCCTTTTTCCATTTTTCTTTATGCTTTGGGTGACTACAGCCTTTTTCTTTAAATATCTTTTTTTTGACATTTTTGTTCTTTTTTATTTTTTATTTTTTATTCTTTTCTTTTCTTCTTTTTTTTCTGCTTTTCTTTTCTTTTTTACCTTTGGCTCCAACCTCTTTATTTTATTTTCTTTTTCTTTTTCTCAATCCCAAACAACACATCATATCCTTGTAGCCACCCCAAACTTAGTTCTTGCAACCATTCTCTTGCTAAGGATCCATGCTCTCCTAATCCTAAGATCGGGTTAACATGGTTTTTCCAGATTTTAGGCTCATAACATCAGGCCATCAAGAATTAACAGGCTAATTAGGCTCAATGGGGCTAACTAGGAAACATGCATTAGGGACTGGTTCTTTTCAGGCTAAGTAGCTATTTACAAAGAAAATGCCTAAATCATTTGAAACAAACACATAAACATGCAAACCATGAAGAGATTCAAGCAAATTCGGGAAAGTGTAGCTCAAAAGTGATTCTCACAATTAAAAACATGCCGGAGGCTCAAATCCTCACCTGGACATTTTTGTAAATTGTTTGACCGAGATTTTATCCCTAGTGTGTGCTTCCCTTCACCCCAAACTTATCATAAATCATGCAATCATAATAAAATATCTCAAAGTTCAGTTTTCAAAAGTTTTTCATGGGGATCGCTTTTCAAAAACAAAAATTTTTTCAACCTAGGGGAAATCATCACATAAATCATGCAAACAATCTGTGCCAAATCAATCAAAACCAATCAAGCTCACCGACCAAAGACTCACACAATTTATTCAAGAGCTAAAAACTACAATTGGTTCCCTCCCCCACACTTAAAACATACATTGTCCCCAATGAAACAACATAACTATAAAATCAGAGTGAGGGAAAGGAAGGGTGTTCCCTGATCAAGCGGCAGTGTAGGTGGGGGCTTACGCCTGGATCCCATTGCTTGTAGAATAAGGCCAAAGAGAGGGAGTTCATTCCATGGTCCCATAACTTGCAGCCTTGATATAGGAGTGAGCACTTGACAATTATGGTGACCTTGCCCAATGCGGCGGACTCATCACTCCCTCTTGGGTCAAAGATGACCGCTTTCTCAACAAAGTCCTCCCAATAAAATTGGGGTTCAACCCCTTAGACTGGCCATGGTGCAAAATCCAGTCCCTCTCCAATCGCTTTCTTGTGCTTCTTCAGAACCTCCAATAGTTTAGCTTCCTGGTCAGAGTCAAGGCGGGAGGAAATGATGACTGGAAGTTTTTCATTCGTCTCCAAGTAAGCATACTTCAGATTCCCTGGAAGTGGTTTGAGCTCTAAGGAGAGTGGCTGCTCAATGGATGGTACATTTGGAGTAACCATGATGTCAAGAACTTCGGCTGAACAGACAGCTTCACTCACACTATCACCCTGCAAAGTTGAATCAAGAAACTCAGCACAAACAGCACACGGGTTAGTGTCAGTACAGTCAGTACATGAATATATATCATCAAAGCCAGAAATAAATGGAAAATCAGAAACAAGGTCCTCATGGGTGTCATCAATAATGTCAGAGAGCAACTCTAATTGGAAAACAGAGTGCTCTTCCAATGGATGTTTCATAGCATCAAAGATGTTAAACTTTGCCACAATGTCACCAAACTCCATAGACATGGTCCCATCATCAACATCAATCTTAGTCTTTGCTGTCTTCATGAACGGTCTGCCCAGGATTATTGGTGATCGACTTGAATTTGTTTCCCCTGCCATGTCCAGGATGTAGAAGTCAGCAGGGAAAATCAACTCATCAACTTGTACCAGCACATCTTCTACCATTCCCATGGGGCGAGCATTGGTCCTGTTGGCCAACTGGATAGTGAGACCTGTATACTGCAAGGGACCAAGATCAAGGTTATTGAAAACAGAGGTGGGCATGACATTTATGGAGGCTCCCAAATCCAACATGCAATTTTCGAATCTGCTGTCCCCAATAGTGCATGGAATAGCAAAAGTGCCTGGATCCTTGCACTTCTGTGGTAGTGCCTGAGTGGGGGCTGAAACAGTAACCCTTTCAAGTGCAAGCTTAGACTGGATAAGAGCTGAAGCATTTCTTCCCAAATTAACTCTCTCATTACCCTTCAACCTCCTCTTGTTGGTGCATAAATCCTTCAGAAATCTAGCATACTTAGGAACCTTCTTGATCACATCCAGAAGGGGAATGTTCACCGCCACCCTTCTATACACATCTAGAATTTCCCTCTCCTTGTCTTCACCACCAATCTTCTTATTTTTCTGCACTCTGTGTGGGAAGGGGATTGGTGGCACATATACTCTTTCAGCTTCAACACTTACAGAAGGTTCAGGAGTTACCTCAGCAGTTTCTTATTCTTTTCCCAAGGCTGCCTCTACAACTTTCCCAGATCTCAAAGAAATGACACTCACATTAGGATTGGAGACATTGGGATTCACCACTGTTTGTGCAGGTAGTTGGTTTGAGCTTTGAGCTTGCTGTATGTTATTTATGGATGTGGCAAGCTGTCCAACCTGTGTCTCTAAATTTTGAATGCTAGCATCCATTCGCTGCTGAAATTGACCAAACTGTGTCTGGAAATTGTGAATGCTAGCATCTGTTCGCTGCTGAAACTGTGCCTGTGAGGCCTGGAACTGTGCCTGGAGCTGTCCAAATTGTTACTGCAACTGGAGATTTTGTTCAGTCAATTGCTTGAACATGTCCTCTAGTGAAGGTCCAGAAGGTGCAGAAGTGGTCACTTGAGGAGGATTCTGTGGTGCTGCCATTGGTTGTTGTTGGGATGAGTTTCCATACCGAAGGTTAGGATGATTCCTCCAATTTGGATGATACTTATTTGTGGAGAGGTCTGGAGTGTTGTACTGGTTCTGACTGTTGCCTTGATTGTAAGGATGGACTGCATAAGCTTGAGGCAAATCAGTAACTGACCCTTCTTTCAGAATGGGGCATGCTTCATACGGGTGCTCAGGAGAGTTGCACATGCCACACAACATTGCCGGCTGAACCTTATCCATTGCCAATTTCTCCACCAAAGAAGTGAGCCTATCAATTCTATTCTCAAGGGCCTGGTTGGAAGAAGAACTATGGACCTCATTCACACCCCTTGTCTCAACAGAATTTCTTCTGGTTGTAAACTGCTGGGAGTTCAGTGACATATTTTCAATCAATTGCTTGGCAGCAGCTGGAGTCTTATCAACAAGTGCTCCCCCACTAGCAGCATCCAAAATATTTCTATCCATCGGTAGTAACCCCTCATAAAAATACTGAATAAGGAGCTACTCGGAAATCTGATGCTGAGGGCAACTAGATACCAACAGCTTGAATCTCTCCCAATACTCAGCCAATGACTCATCGCCTTGTCTGATGCCACATATTTCCTTCCTGATTGATGCAGCTCTGGAGGCAGGAAAATATCTCTCTAAGAAAACCTTTTTCAAATCGTTCCAGGTGGTAATAGAGTTTGGCTCAAGATAGAGCAGCCAATCCTTTGCAGCGCCCTGTAGTGAAAACGGGAAGGCTCTCAGCTTGATGTGATCCTCAGTTATTCCCTCTGGTCTCAAGGGTGTGGAGCAGACAACCTGGAATTCCTTCAGATGCTTGTGTGGTTCCTCACCTGCAACGTTTGGTCTTCTCGCGAGGCGAAGTACTGCTCGCGTGGCGAGGAATTGAAGAGTCTAACCGTGATGCTTTCTGACTTCCAGGCACGCGTGGCGAAGAGATGGATTCGCTAGGCGACACAGAAATCTTGCATTTTTCTGGAACAGTCAGCCTTCAGGGTCGCGAGGCGAGGTGTTGGTCGCGGGGCGAACCAGAGAGGATGACATTCTGCTGTTCAGCTGGCTTTCAGGTTCGCGTGGCGAGAAGACTCTCGCGAGGCGAACACCTCCAGGATTGAAATTTCCCCTGCTTCTTTATTCCCTTAACTTCTAAGTTAACCTGAAAACAATAAAATAGCCATAAGTGCTTTATTTGACTCAAAACTGGCTAAATTAACCTAAAACTACTTTAGAGACTCAAAACCTTGCTTGAGGACAATCTAATCTAATTTGGGTGAAAATGAGATATAATTAGCACAAAACCCTGGTCATACTAGCCATAAAACTAGATGAGCCAGAGGCTTATCAATGGTTACCTTATTCAATTGCTTATAATCAACACACAACCTCATACTCCCATCCTTTTTCTTCACTAGAAGCACTGGTGCTCCCCAAGGTGGCTCACTAGGCCTAATAAACCCCCTTTGTAACATATCCTCTATCTGTTTCTTGAGCTCGCTCAACTCTAAAGGTGCCATCCTATAGGGTGCTATTGATACAGGTTCACTCCCAGGTACTAGATCTATGGTAAACTCAATCTATCTATTTGGAGGTAAATTAGAGACATCCTTAGGAAACACATCTGAGAACTCACACACAATAGGGAATGCCGCTATATCACTTTCAGCCTCTATCTTAGCAGAAAAGAGAAGTATATATCCCTGAGCTCCCTCAACTAAGCACTTACGACATGAGGAAGTAGAAATAAGATGTTCTGTCCTAGGAGAGTTAACAGACATGGACTGTGGAATGAAAGAAATAGTTCGACTAGCACAATCAATAATAGCATTATTACGAGACAACCAGTCCATGCCCAAAATAATATCCAGACGAGACATAGGTAAACATATCAGATCAACAATATAAGTCAGGTCTTGACACAATAAAGGACATTGCAGGTAGACAAAAGAAGTAATCAATCTATCTTTAGCAGGAGTAGAAACACATAAATCATATGACAATTTAGTAACATGTAACTCTAAGAATTGAGCACATTTAAATGAAATTAATGAATGTGTTGCTCCCGAATCGAACAATATGATAACATCATGACCTTTAATAAAGCCCTTACCTTGGATCAAGCCGTCGGACTCCTTCACCTCCTCTCCTTGGATGGTAAAGACCCTTCCGTGGTTCAATGATCTGGTTTGAGATTGTCCTCCTGACTTGCACATCCTAGCAAAGTGTCCCATCTTCCCGCATTTGTGGCAAGTGGTTTGTGCCGTGGGGCACACACGATCTACATGCTGCCACCCACACTTGTAACATGCAGTCCCCTTCTCACCTTGAGCACCTTGAACCTGCTTACCCTTCGTGATTATAGGTACAGGTCGTAGGCTCTTCTGGAAATTACCCCCTTTCCCATGGAACCTCTTGTCATCACGGAAGCTCTTCTCCTTCGATATCTCAGCCAGCACAACTTGCATATTATGCTCCGCCACCCTATACTTGTTCACTAAAGTTGGGCAGTCTCGAATTTCTAGGAGCCCAATAAGGCTCTGCAGCTCTGGCTTCAAACCCTGTCGAACTTAATTGCTTTCCACGGACCATCAGGATTATCCCTCAACTGTGTAGAGAACCTTGCAAGCCTCTCAAACTTGGCCACATATTTCGCTACCGTCATACTCCCCTGACAAAGATGTAGAAACTCCATCTCTTTCTGTATCCGGACACTGTGCGGAAAGTACTTCTCCAGAAATACCTCCTTAAATCTGTCCCACATGATAGGGGCACCCGAAGCAAGCAACCCGCCCCTAGCACAGTTCCACCAGTGCTCTGCATCTGACTCTAACATATAGGTGGCAAAATCCACCTTCTGAGCATCAGGACACCCCATAGCCCGGAAGATCTTCTCTAACTTCAGTAACCATTCCTCTGCCTCAATAGGATCAGTGGTCCCTCGAAAAGCTGGCGGATTATTATTCCTGAACTCAGACAGACCCTTGTACTGTGGATCAGGAGCTACAACCGGTACCACGTTAAGCACGTCCCCCTTATCCCTTATCTGACGGAGAGCCTCCGTCAGCTCCTGCATAACTCTGGTCATTCGAGCCAAAGTCGCTGCAAGTGCATCATTTCTCCCTCGCCTGTTCGCTACCATAATCTGCATACCACCAATCAAACAGTGGGTTGATCAAGTCCATTATCCAAAAGAATAGAATGCAGAATTATAACTCTAACAAGCATCCTATGCGCCCAAGTTTTGTTTTTGAAAAAGCCCCACTGCCACAGTCAGATTTAGAATCGAAC
This sequence comes from Sophora flavescens, assembly GCA_030762895.1. NCBI lineage: Eukaryota > Viridiplantae > Streptophyta > Magnoliopsida > Fabales > Fabaceae > Sophora > Sophora flavescens. The sequence goes on from CM061062.1 coordinate 75,393,781, forward strand.
TGCTTTGATACCATAGATGTAACACCCTTTGTTACATTCGTAACCCAAATTAATTTCTAGAAAAATCCTTCAAAACATTTAATTAAAATATGCTGGTCATAAAATTTTTCTCAATTATACAAGTCTGGAAAATCTCTCATATTAAATAAAATAATAATAATGCATCAAAGTAATAAATATAATAATAATCCATACATCTGGATAAAAACCAAATAAAAAGAAAACCCTCAAAACCGGGCATCTAATTACAATTTGAGAAAAATAATACGTAAGATCAAGAACGTCGTTCGTATAGTACTCTTAGCCATACTACATTACTAACCCACTAGCTAATCAAAAGGTTGACTCTTCAGATCTCTGGGTCAACAGCGATGTCCTCGGACTCTGAAAACAACACTTATAATGAGATATAAAATCCCAGTGAACAACAATATAGTTTATAAAATATTTTTGAAAATAGTATTGTTCTTAGCCGGCGGAGTAACCGGAAAAACTATCCATGGCACCCGCTAATTTTCCAGAATAATATATATAAAAGAAAATACTTTTAATATCAACAACAATCTCATCAACTAAATAGCATATAACGTAACAACAACTTATCTCAATGCATCACATTCCATATACCAAGTAAATTCTGTTTTAATCCAAATGGCCCGAAGACCTCCTAATTAAATTGGTCTCTTGCCTGCATGCCATAAATTCACACATCACATGACAATGGCGTCCCATTGCCCACCCCTACTCACGAGGAGTGTTTTGATGTCACCCTCCTATCGGGGACATTTCCATTTATATACCTTCCATGTGCACATGGCGGTACTTCTCCCTTTTCGACACCCCAATATGTGGTGGTGGTGCTTTCGATACCCCTTTTTAGGTGGTATTGCTCGTTTTTGACATCCCAATCACATGGCGATGTTACTTTCGATACCCCATTAAGGCGGTATTACTCTTCGATACCCCTATCATAGGTGGTATTGCGGCAAACATCATACAACTCATCATAAGGCATAAATTTCATATCTCATACATGTAACAACTCATTAACCATAAATTAAATATGTAATCTTATCACGCATACCAAATAGACTCATGTCATATCATCAAGTAATTTTATAACTACACTATGACAATCATGAACATCAAGACAAAACATATTTCATCAAGCATATCATTCAACTAATACAAATATCAATCATGTATTTCATGCCATCAATAACAAGAGTAAATACTCAATTTAACAAATTTTTGTTTTAATTGAAAACCCCTTATTTTAAAATTTAGGTTGGTGATATCAATCATATATTCAATCCAAATTCCAAAAAAAAACTATAAGGTAAACCCTTCCACACACATACAAACAATTATACCATGGAAAGTGTTCGTAAAAAGTATTGTTACTCACTTCTCGAAGGCCTCCAAAGTGCTCTAAAATTTTTGTATGATAAAACTAATGTCTCTGTAAAAAAATCTTCTTCCCTTCAGTGTCACGATTGCACTACCAAAGAAAAGAAACGTGTCTCAAAACCCCTCACAAGCACTGCACGACCCCCTCTAATTCTCCTCTGTGCGGCGCTCCTAACCCATGCGCAGTGACTAAGAATACATACACACACACACACACACACACACACACACACACACACACACACACACACACACACACACACACACATATATATATATATATATATATATATATATATATATATAAATATATATATATAGTGCATTAGGCAACGTAATAGGCTTCTAGGTTTTATAATTTTTGTTTGTTTGTTTTGTTTCTTCATTGTTTATTTTTTATTATAAATCAACTAGACCCACTTGACTTATGAACTACCCCCTAGGCCCCTACGTGAAAAGTCTGTACTTATGTTTACATTCATACATATATATATATATATATATATATATATATATTAATTTATTATTCCTTTTGTAATTTCTAACCAACTCTAATAAATTTTATACTAACAAATCATTTACATTAAACATCTTAATTAAATTTTATTTCCACTATATTTTTAATAGCTTAATCTTTCTTTTCTTTTTTTCTTTTTTTTAATCAAATTATTTATATTATAATTTTAGGATGTCACGCTGTACATAACGGTACTTGTTAAGTCTCTAAAATGTCTGATGTGCATTTCCCTAAGTTTTGATGAGAACTAAACATTGGTTAATGATTTAATTAACCTTCATATTGGTTGCAAACCTATCTATCGAGTGTGCAGATTAAATAAGAGAATCATTCGTCCAACAGTGTAGTGATAAAAACTCACGTCCAACACACAAGTGTTTAAAACAAACGTCCAGCACTGTAGTGATTGAAGGTCGCGTCCAAAATACAAGAGATAGAAACTTGCATCCACTAAAATATCAGAAGGCCGCGTCTACTAGAAGTATCAGAAGGCCTCGTCTACTAAAAATATCAGAAGGCCGCGTCTACTAAAAGTATCAGAAGCACGTCTACTGAGGGTATCAGAAGCGCGTCTACTAAAGTTATCAGAAGCGCGTCTGCTGAAGGTATCAGAAGCGCGTCCACTGAAGGTATCAGAAGCGCGTCTACTGAAGGTATCAGAAGCACGTCTACTGAAGGTATCAGAAGTGCGTCTACTTAAGGAATCAGAAAGGCTCGTCCAATGACGTGGCAAAAGACTCTCGTCCACCAGAGTAACGAAGACTCTCGTCCACCAGAGTAACTAAGACTCTCGTCCACCAGACTAATTGAGACTCTCGTCCAGTAAAGTAACAAAAGACTCTTGTCCACCAGGGTAACTAAGACTCTCGTCCACCAGAGTAACTAAGACTCTCGTCCAGTAAAGTAACAGAAGCTCTCGTCCACTAAAGTAACAGAGACTCTCGTCCACTAAAGTAACAGAGGCTCTCGTCCACTAGAGTAATAGAAATGCTCGTCCACTAAATGTGACAGAAGCACTCGTCCACTAGTCTTTGGACTTGCTGAGTCCTTAATATGGAGATCGTCTACTAGCCCGAATGAAAACTCAAATGACTAGATAGACGTGATTATTTTCAAGATGGAAGCACTTATCATATGAACGCGAATTCTTTAAGGATTATCAGAATCTTAGTTCAAGAAACAGAAAGAGACTTGAAGCCTTCTCTCCTACTCAGTTTCACGATTATCAAGAAAAGTCAGAAGACTACTCTCTCAAGCAACCTTAGATAATCTAAAAGAATGCTTCCAACATGCTTTATTCCACAAAAAGGGGAGTGTACTCAGCAAAGTACAAAAAGCTCTCTGCCCAACTCTGACATGGCTGTGTCTCGATGCATAAAGCCATGATCCTACATGTTAGAGTACAACCAACGTTCCTATTGCATTAATGGCTGCTCAGAACGACTCTATTGCATTAATGGGTGCTCAGAACGACTCTATTGCATTTAATGAAGTTCTGCTTAAAGCCAACATCTGAGAGAATGTCTCTAACGGATCGTAAATGCTTGAAGACTATAAATACAGAAGTCATTGAAGATGAAGAAAGTGAGAATACACACTGCATTAAAATGTCATTACTCTGGTCATTAATTCTTTTATTCTTTCATTATGTATTCTTCAAACATTTGAAGTTATTACTCAGACTTTCATAGACTTCACATTTAAACCACTCATTGAGTGTTAGTGAAAGATCTGCTTGTAAGAAGTTGTATTTTTACAAACCCAATCTCTCAAACAAACCTAAGTGAGCCTGAAGAGGCTAGCTGTGAAAACAACACTTGTCTTGAGCCTGAAGAGGCTATGTGTGAAAACAATACTTGTCTTGAGCCTGAAGAGGCTAGGTGTGCAAATAATACTTGAGTCTGTAACCTTATCAGTTATAGTGGATAAATCTTGGTGCTGCCAAGGACTGGACGTAGCTCTTTGATTTGAAGCGTGAACCAGGATAAATCACCGTGTCAATCTCTTTTCCCTTAAACTCTTTAATTGCTTTAGTTTTCTTGTGTCTGTCAAGTGGTGTGTTTGCAATAGTCACCCGTCCATCCTGTATTCTTCCACTCTTCCAAAGCTACTTTTCTGTTTGCAAAAAGATTTCAGCTTTACTTAAATTCTGATAAACACAATTCAACCCCCCCTTCTCGTGTTTATAGTTGTCTATTTAAGTTGGTATCAGAGCTCATCCTCTGGGTTGAGCATCTAACAGTGTAAAGGTAAAAGGTCCTGAAGAATAGACATGACGGTTGGAGCTAGTTCAAGTGGAAGTCATCAGACTGAAAGAGCTTCCCTAACTAGACCTCCTTACTTCAATGGAGAAAACTACAACTACTGGAAGGATAGATTTCAATGGTTCATTCTATCGACAAACTCTGATCTTTGGGATGTCATCACAGATGGTCCATTCATTCCCAAGAATGATGATAACACTGACAAACCAAAAGCTCAGTGGACTGCTGCAGAAAAATCAAAATGGGAGCTGAACCACAAAGCCAGATACAACATCATTTGTGCTCTCAGTCCGGAGGAGTTTGAGAAGGTATGTGCTCGTGACTCTGCAAAAGAAATATGGGACACCTTAGCTGTCACACATGAAGGAACAACAAAAGTCAAAGAGTCAAAGATTGCCATACTTGTTAGAAAGTATGACTGTTCATCATGGAGGAAGGAGAATCTGTTGCTCAGATGATAGGAAGATTTCAAACTATCATCAACAGTTTAAAATCTCTTGGCAAAGTCTATACCAATGCTGAGAAGGTTGGTAAGATTCTGAGAAGTCTACCTAAACAGTGGAGACCTTTGGTCACTGCTATCTCCCAAGCCAAGGATCTCACTACCTTGACTATGGATGAACTTCTTGAAACACTCACTGTTCATGAGCAAGAACTTGGAGATGAAGCTGCACCAAAGAAGGGAAAGTCAATTGCTCTGAAAGTTGATCAAAAGTTAGCAAAAGGTTCCAAGGCTCTGAAGGCAGATGAGTCATCCAGTGATGCTGACCTATCAGAACTCGAGGATTCTGAGAGTGATGAAGAATTGTCTCTCCTGATCAGGAAGATAAAGCTTCTCCTACAGAAAAAGAAATTCAAGAAGGATAGGCCATTCAGAAAGTTCAACAAGGACAAGAACTTCAAAGAATCCACCTCAACAGACAAAAGTCCAATTGTTTTCTATGAGTGCAAGAAGCCCGGTCACTTCAAGGCTGAATGTCCTCAACTCAAGAAGGCCCCTTTTAAGAAATTATTCAAGAAGAAAAAGAAAGGAATGATGGCTACTTGGGAGGATCTGGAGTCAACATCTTCCGATGAAGAAACAGAGGAAGAAGCCAATCTCTGTTTGATGGCCAACACTGACTCAGACTCTGACGATGAGGTACATCCCGACTATGAGGAATTACTTGATGCCTATGAGGAGTTGATGGAGGTATACTACTGCTTATCTATAAACTTCAAATCACTCTAGAGAGAGTATGTAAATCTAACCATTGAGCATAAAAAGTAATCTCAATTGTGAGAGTAGCTGCCTAAAGAAAACTCTGAGATTAAGACTGATAAGTATAATGAAGCTAAGATCTCAAGTGAAACATCACCATCTGAAGAAGTTGAAAAACTTCAACAGAAAGTGGAAGAGCTCACTTCTGATCTTGCCAAATTTGTTAATGGTAGAGACAATCTGACTAAGCTACTTGGTAGTCAGAAGCACTCTCTTAACAAAGAAGGTATTGGATATGTCCATCAGACACATCATAAAGTATCAACTAAAGCTTCTAAAGTATATGTTAAGTCAACTGTAACCAAATCAACACCTATTTGTAACTTCTGTGGAAAAACTGGGCATGTTATGTCTAAGTGTATTCATAAGAAGAGAAGGAAGTCCACACAGACTCCTAGAACTAACAGAAAATGACCCAGAAAAATATGGGTACCTAAAGATCAAATAATCTTTGTTGCAGATGTCCTCAACAAGACAAAGAAAACACCACTGCCGGTACCTGGACAGTGGCTGCTCGTGACATATGACAGGAGAAAGGTCTATGCTCCTAGACCTCCAACTTAAGAAAGGAGGACACGTTACCTTTGGAGGGAATTAGAAAGGAAAGGTTATAGGAATTGGTACTATTGGTGGTAAACCCCCTCTTCCCTCTATATCTAATGTTCTCTTAGTTAAAGGATTAAGACACAACCTGCTTAGCATAAGTCAATTATGTGATAGTGGTTTTGATGTTTCCTTTACCAAGGATGTATGCATAGTTAAAGACTGTATTGGCAAAACCTTCTTTTCAGCTAAAGGCAACAAAATCTTTATAAGATTGAACTGTCTGATCTCTCAGATCAAAGTGTAACCTGTCTGATGTCTAAAGAGGATGAGAGATGGTTATGGCATAAGAAACTATGACATGCTAGTATGAAACTAATTTCTGAATTAAAAAGGAATAATCTCGTGAGAGGATTGCCTGATATTAGCTTTAAGAAAGATATCTTGTGTGATGCATGTCAGAGAGGTAAACAGATAAAATCAAGTTTCAAATCTTTAAACCAAGTATCAACCTCTAGACCTCTTCAGTTGTTACACATGGATCTGTTTGAACCAGTTAGTATTGCCAGCCTGGCTGGAAGAAAATATGGATTTGTCATAGTTGATGACTATTCTAGATACACATGGGTACTCTTCCTAACACACAAGGATGAGTCTTTTAAGGCTTTCTCAGTATTGTGCAAAAGAGTACAAAATGAGCAGAGTTTCTATATTTCTACCCTTAGAAGTGATCATGGGGGAGAATTTGAAAATGAGCAGTTTAGACAGTTCTGTGAGGAGAAAGGAATCTCTCACAATTTCTCTGCACCTAGAACTCCACAACAAAATGGAGTGGTTGAGAGAAAGAACAGATCTCTGCAAGAGATGGCTAGATCTATGCTCAATGAAAATAATCTCCCTAAGTACTTCTGGGCAGAAGCTATAAACACTGCTTGCTATGTACAAAACATAATACTTATTAGGCCTTTTCTAAAAAGGACTCCTTATGAATTGTGGAAAGGAAAAAGCCCCAACATATCTTATTTTCATGCTTTTGGATGTGAATGTTTTATTATGAATACCAGAGATAATCTTGGAAAGTTTGATTCTAAGGTAGATAAAAGTATTTTCGTAGGTTATTCTAAAAAGTCCAAGGCTTTTAGAGTTTACAATTCAAGAACTTGTATTATTGAAGGATATGTTCATGTTAAATTCAATGATGAATTAAAGACTGGTAAAGAACTATCAGATCTAGAAGATGATCTTGCAGGTCTTGATATAAACAAGCCCGAAAGTCAACAACCCGATCTAACCAAAACAGAACCTGTGCCTGAGGCTGAAAGACAAGTGGAACAGATGAGTAAGCAGACAAGTCAAGATCTTCATGATGATCTCAAAATGGATTGGAAGTTCAACACTCATCATCCTAAGGATCTTATTATTGGAAATCCTTCTGATGGAGTAAGAACCAGATCCACATTAAGAGAATCAAGCAATGTGGCCTTTATTTCAGATTTGGAGCCTAAACGGATTGAAGAAGCTCTTGAGGATGAAAGTTGGATTCTTGATATGCAAGAAGAACTTAACTAGTTCACCATAAATGATGTCTGGACTCTTGTCTCTAAGCCTAAAAACAAGTCAGTTATTGGAACAAGATGGGTCTTCAGAAACAAATTGGATGAAGATGGTAAAGTTGTCAGAAATAAGGCAAGGTTAGTAGCTCACGGCTATAACCAACAAGAAGGTATTGATTATACTGAAACCTATGCACCTGTAGCTAGAATAGAAGCCATATGCATTTTAATGTCATATGCTGCACAACACCAAATTACCCTATTTCAAATGGATGTAAAAAGTGCTTTTCTAAATGGTATAATTGAAGAAGAAGTGTATGTTAAACAACCCCCTGGTTTTGAGGATACTGATAAACCAAATCACGTTTTCAAACTTAAAAAGGTATTATATGGTTTGAAACAAGCATCTAGAGCATGGTATGATAGACTCGGTTCTTTTCTCATGCATAATGGTTTTACTAGAGGACAAGTAGACACTACTCTGTTCAAAAAATACTCTAAAGAGAACTTTATTATAGTTCAAATATATGTTGATGATATTATTTTTGGAGCAACTAATTAAAAGCTGTGCAAGGAATTTTCAAATCTAATACAAGCTGAATTTGAGATGAGCATGATGGGAGAATTGAAGTTCTTCCTTGGATTACAAATCAAGCAGACAAGTGATGGAATTTACATTCATCAACAAAAATATACCAAGGAGATACTCAACAAATACAAAATGGAAAATGCAAAGCTCATGAAAACCCCTATACAACCCAATGCAAAACTAAGCAAAGATGATAAAAGTAAAAAGGTAGATCAAACTGTCTACAGAGGTATGATTGGCTCTCTACTGAACTTAACTTCAAGCAGACCTGACATTCAATTTAGTGTCTGTATGTGTGCTAGATTCCAATCTGATCCTAGAGAATCTCATCTTAAGGCTTTTAAAAGAATATTTAGATATTTGCTTGGAACTATTAATCTTGGTTTGCTGTATTTAAGATCAAAAGAATACAGATTAGTGGGATATTGTGATGCTGATTTTGCTGGAGACGAAATAAAAAGAAAAAGCACCAGTGGAGGATGTCACTTCATTGGAGCAAGTTTAGTCTCATGGTCAAGCAAGAGGCAGACAACCATTGCCTTGTCTACTACTGAAGCAGAATACATCTCTACTGCTAGTTGCTGCTCTCAACTCTTATGAGTAAAACATCAACTTGAGGATTACTCTACTTATGAACATAACATATCTGTATGGTGTGATAATTCGAGTGCTATATGCTTAACTAAAAATCCAATTCAGTATTCTACGGCTAAACATATTGAAATCAAACATCATTTCATTAGGGATTATGTTCAAAAAGGTCTCCTTGATATTAAGTTTGTTAAAACTGAAAATCAATGGGCTAATATTTTCACTAAACCCCTCACAAAAGAAAGGTTTTTATTTATTAGAGATAATCTAAACATGCATTGCATTGTTGAATGACATGTATGAATGTTAACGAGTCTATGCTAAATATGTCATTACTCCTATATACATGTTCTTTCAACTAAGCTTTAGTTCAGGGGGAGTAATGATACAATAATTTAAGTGGAATATGTCTAATATGCTTGTTGCATTACTATGATTTTCTTAACATGTTATCTTGCCTTTAATATATCTCATAAATAAAACTTGATAACCCTTTTTGATGTTGACAAAAGGGGGAGAAAGGGAGAAATGAATAGGGAGAATGGGAGAAAAGAAAATGGGAGAATAGTAGAAATAGAATGGGAGAATGAATATGATATGACCTGTTCACTTAAGAAAATTTCAACCTGTCTATATATGCTATTTTCTTTGTTGATATTTTCTGAGGTTCATTAAATCATCTCAATGTTTGTCATCATCAAAAAGGGGGAGATTGTTAAGTCTCTAAAATGTCTGATGTGCATTTTCCTAAGTTTTGATGAGAACTAAACATTGGTTAATGATTTAATTAACCTTCATATTGGTTGCTAACCTATCTATCGAGTGTCCATATTAAATAAGAGAATCATTCGTCCAACAGTGTAGTGATAAAATCTCACGTCCAACACACAAGTGTTTAAAACAAACGTCCAACACTGTAGTGATTGAAGCACGCGTCCAAAATACAAGAGATAGAAACTTACGTCCACTAAAATATCAGAAGGCCGCGTCTACTAGAAGTATCAGAAGGTCGCGTCTACTAAAAATATCAGAAGGCCACGTCTACTAAAAGTATCAGAAGCGCGTCTACTGAAGGTATCAGAAGCACGTCTACAAAAGGTATCAGAAGCGCGTCTACTGAAGGTATTAGAAGCACGTCTACTGAAGGTATCAGAAGCGCGTCTACTGAAGGTATCAGAAGCGCGTCTACTGAAGGTATCAAAAGTGCGTCTACTTAAGGAATCAGAAAGGCTCGTCCAATGACGTGGCAAAAGACTCTCGTCCACCAGAGTAACTAAGACTCTCGTCCACCAGAGTAACTAAGACTCTCATCCACCAGACTAACTGAGACTCTCGTCCAGTAAGGTAACAAAAGACTCTCGTCCACCAGAGTAACTAAGACTCTCGTCCACTAGAGTAACTAAGACTCTCGTCCACCAGACTAACTGAGACTCTCGTCCAGTAAAGTAACAGAAGCTCTCGTCCACTATAGTAACAGAGACTCTCATCCATTAAAGTAACAGAGGCTCTCGTCCACTAGTCTTTGGACTTGCTGAGTCCTTAATATGGACTCGTCTACTAGCCCGAATGAAAACTCAAATGACTAGATAGACGTGATTATTTTCAAGATGGAAGCACTTATCTTATGAACGCGAATTATTTAAGGATTATCATAATCTTAGTTCAAGAACCAGAAAGAGACTTGAAGCCTTCTCTCCTACCCAGTTTCACGATTATCAAGAAAAGTCAGAAGACTACTCTCTCAAGCAACCTTGGATAATCTAAAAGAATGCTTCCAACATACTTTATTTCACAAAAAGGGGAGTGTACTCAACAAAGTACAAAAATCTCTCTGCCCAACTCTGACATGGTTGTATCTCGATGCATAAAGCCATGATCCTACATGTTAGAGTACAACCAACGTTCCTATTGCATTAATGGCTGCTCAGAACGACTCTATTGCATTAATGGGTGCTCAGAACTACTCTATTGCATTTAATGAAGTTCTGCTTGAAGCCAACATCTGAGAGAATGTCTCTAACGGATCCTAAATGCTTGAAGACTATAAATACAGAAGTCATTGAAGGTGAAGAAAGTGAGAATACACACTGCATTAAAATGCCATTACTCTGCTCATTAATTCTTTTACTCTTTCATTCTGTATTCTTCAAACATTTGAAGTTATTACGCATACTTTCCTAGACTTCACATTTAAACCATTCTCTGAGTGTTAGTGAAAGATCTGCTTGTGAGAACTTGTATTTTTACAAACCCAATCTCTCAAACAAACCTAAGTGAGCCTGAAGAGGCTAGGTGTGAAAACAATACTTGTCTTGAGCCTGAAAAGGCTAGGTGTGCAAATAATACTTGAGTCTGTAACCTTATCAGCTATAGTGGATAAATCTTGGTGCTGCCAAGGACTGGACGTAGCTCTTTGATTTGAAGAGTGAACCAGGATAAATCACCGTGTCAATCTCTCTTCCCTTAAACTCTTTAATTGCTTTAGTTTTCTTGCGTCTGTCAAGTGGTGTGTTTGTAATAGTCACCCGTCCATCCTGTATTCTTCCACTCGTCCAAAGCTAGTTTTCTGTTTGCGAAAAGATTTCAGCTTTGCTTAAATTCTGATAAACACAATTCAACCCCCCTTTTTCGTGTTTATAGTTGTCTATTTCAGTACTGTCGTGCATTGAGCACGACCGTGTTGAATAGGGTGCACACCCATGTTCCCAGTTTGAATTATGAAAAATGGTCGCGCATTCAGAACGGTCGTGCAGCAGAGGAGCACGCCCGTGCAGCTGAGCACGACCGTGCTTAAAAGGAAGCACGATCGTGCTCCACTTAAGTGGCAGCACGCCCGTGCTGGGGTTAAGCACGACCGTGCTCACCCCTCTGGACATAATCTGAAATTAAGGACTTAAACAGGGGTTTTTAACCCGAATCTCCCCCAACGATGATGATGACATAGTTAATCAATGATGAAGGTTAGATCACTTAATTAAATATTAGTTAAGATGGTTAAGTCGGTAACCGTTGGGTTATCGTACATTGATGAGTTGTACCTTGGTGCTTTTTGGCCAAGGGAACCTTGACCCCACAGTTTGGGTCTAAGGTGTTGTTGATGTTGTACCTTGGTGGCCGAGAGTTTGCTCGAAGGGGGTCTTGACCCGGTTGGGTCTAAGGTGTTGCGGTTGATTCCGCTAAAGGTTTAAGTGCTGCGGTAGATTCTGCAATGGTCGATTTCGCTGAAATCTTCGGTTGATTCCGTCGAAGCAAAGGAGGTGGCGGTTGTTCGTTGTTTGTTCTATGCTGCATGCATCATTGGAGATGTTGTTGTTGGTGGATGTTTGACATAGGGGAGGTCGTCCTAGAGTACGGTGATCTGGCCATCCATGATAGGTTACCCAAGGTTTGGTAACCGTGCGCCCCCGTGACGAGGCATTCGTTGGTTTGATGCGTCGGCTATCCAAGGAGTAGATTCTCAGGCGTTGAGTAGATTCTCAATGTGGATATTTAACTCCGAAGTCGTTCATCCTGAGTTAGTTTGGATCCACATGCATGTTGGAGTACTGGAGTAGTGTTGCATTGCACTGCATATCATACTTGGTTGATATGATGTTGATTGGATGTTGATATATATAACTATGTTGATGTATGTCATGATGATGCTATGTTGTTTGTTTTACCTTGCTTCCTATCTCCATGCCGTATATGTTTACATAATTCTTACTCCCCGTTCTTTGTTTGTTGGTTTGGCCTGATTGGCACCTCGCAGAGGATGGCGAGCAATCAGGAGATGAGTGACTCTGAGGAGCCACAATTCATAGTTAGGGTCTTTCTTGTTAGTTAGTTGTTCAGTCGTATTCCGAGGATATTTTCCGGAATGGTCGTACCAGCTCTAAATTGTGACATCGGAATTGGGTGTTTATGTTTATGTTATCTTGATATGTTTTATTTGTTTAAAACTTGTTTTATTTTCCGCGTTTTGTGAACCCGTTCATGTGAGACCTTTCTACCCATGGACAAAGTTTCTATTTGATTCTAGGAAATGCATGTTTTGTTTTAATTGCTTTTATATTGATTGCTTTAAAAAAATATTATTTTTAAAAAAAATTCTACAAAAAATTTAAGTAAGAAAAATTTGTCTAGTTAAAAAAAAATTGTTAATTAAAAAAAAGTTAAAAAATAGTTTTACTTTAAAAAAACTAATTTTAAAAAATTTAAAAGAAACTTTTGATTTTATTTTAAAAAAAGTTGAATAATTTTTTTTAATCAAACAAAAAAAATTTTGAAAAAATAAGGCGAAAACAAAAAAAAAATTAAAAAACATTTTTAAACAATATTTGTTCCAACAAATTTTAAATAAATTTTTTTAAAATAGATTTTTAAATAAAAAAATTTATTTAAACACAAATTATTTAAATAAATAAATAAATAAATAAAAAGATAAAAAAAAATTAAAAAAAACAACACATGTTGCAAAAGTGGTCCACTACAGTTAAAAGTGGATTCACCCATTATATTAACTATGTGTTTTACCCGTGCGTAACGCACGGGTAGTTTTTCAATAAAATTTGAGTGTTATATAATATTTAATTTTATTTTTATTTATTATTACTTTTTTATCCTGAAATATACTTATATCATGATTATACGTTATAATCATGATTATAAACACGTTTAAAATGAGACTTTTATATTAACAACAGAATAAAAGAGCACATTATTTTTAGACATTAAAAATCTTAACAAAGTAAAAATAAAGAGAAGAAATACATGTTTTTTAGCAGTCTTTGGGTTATTGTAAGCATCAAATCGCTTGAAAAATAGTCTGCAACCTACCGTTTTGTATCTTTGAGCTGTTTTTTTTTTTTGAAACATTGTAACTTTGAACTGTTAAACTCATAATTATGAGGTATGAATACAATATTGTTCTATTGAGATGGAGACGTTTGAATTGTTAAAGGGTTTTCACTGCTTCAAATGGCATAAGAGAATTGATTAATGACATCTTGGAATATGATCACCATGTCTTCCACCTGTCGCCTGCAGGTCCAATGAAATTTATGAGATTTTTATTCTTTCTCTCATTATTTTCTAGTTCTTAAAATGTCCTGCATACTTTTTGGTGATTGAGCATTGTGATCCATGCTATGTATAATAAGCAGGATGAATAATAAAAATAAAATTTGTTAATGGTGTTAGTTAATATCAAACGACCCTTAAATGGATCTCAGTATCTCGAAAGATTGGTCTCTGACTATCGACCGGAGAATACCCGAATTTACCAAAAAAAAGTTAATATCAAACGAACGAGTCAAAAAAAAAAATTCAAATGAATGAGCACATAAGCTCAATAAACTGCATAAAGGCAAATTTTATCACTAAGTAAATGTACACTCTTTCCTTGAGGAAAAAAAGCCAAATCAGTAACTGCCACCAATATAAAAAGTTAATTATTCAATTTAATGGATGAATTATGAGGAGCATAACCACTTTAAAAGTAATGCTAAGAACCTAAAACCTTTCTTCATAAGAGTAGCAATTACATTGTAGAATAACTCAACCATAGAAGCAAAATAATAGAAAAATATCTATTCAATGAAAAGAATAATGAGTTTTAGCTTTTAAATTGAGTCACTGAGTTGGCCAAATTAGACAATGGCATACAAAATGGGCTCCACCAGGTGACAAGTTACCTTATGATCTAGGTATTTTACTCTATCAAGTATCCTCCGCCACCAAGTTTTACATGGTTTACACAATATAACAAACTACCCAAATGCAACCTTCTACTTGGTTTCCGCTTCCATCCAAATATTTGAAGTCTTGCATACTGTTCAAACCACTTGCCAATTGAAATTGTTGTATGTGTGGGTTGGTTGGAAGGAAGATGGGGGAATAATTGGGTTGTTGAGTGTGTACATATGATTCTGTCCAAATCTGTGCTTCACCTGTAATGCGTCTAAGACATGTTTTAAGCCAATATATAGTTGCATCAAAGACATTATTTGCAGTTGCAGTTGCCGATTGAAAAGCAAAATAAATAAGGGAATTAATAAATAACTAAATAAATAAAAAGAAATATAAAAAACTTAGTAGATGATAACACCTATAGCTACAATTTGTTTTAATCCAAGAGTTTTTTCCTTTTTCTGTAAGTGGTATGTTTAATAATTTCTTGAGCAGTTATAGTGGCTTAGTTTCTCTCACTCTTAATATGGTTAACACCTACTGAATCATGTCAAATAGAAGTCTATGTAGGATCTGGTCCTTTTGGAGATGACCCATCTAAATTACAAGATAAATATGAGAAAGCACCAGTTTAGATTCCTTCCATACTTGCCATTCAAACAATATGGCCATCAACAAGTGGAAGTGGATCATCAAGATAATTGTCGGATGACGAGGAAGTTGAGGGAGAGGCAAATATCCATGAGAACATGGACCCTGCTGATGCAAAAAGTGTATGGAGGTAACAACTGTCTCAAAATTTACTGAGTTTGTTACATGAAGTGTTGGTACTTTTTGTATATACACTCATGGGTTAATTGTAAGATCATGTAATTGGCTTCAGAGTGGTTTAGAAGTATGTTTTTCTCAGTTGGATTTGCTGCTAGATAAACTAAATGATTGTCCTGCTAGAAAAACTGCATCCATTTTCATTTGGATCTTTGAAGTGAGAGTAATGCTCCTTACTCTATTTTTCCCCACCAATTGTGACAAACTGTCAATGTGGTTGCATCTACAAAATCTTCACCTTTTTGTTTTTTCAATAAAAAAAAACATATGTAAACATATTGCTACTCTTATGAAGAAAGGTGAGAGCCATAGTGAGAATGACCCTAATGGTGACTGGTTTGATAACAGGTGAGAAGGTTTCATGGTAGTCAAAACCAGGTTGTTGATGAAACCCTTTGGCAACCAATCTTGCCTTATACTTGTTAACGCTGCCATTCGGATTTTCTTTGATTCGGAAGACCCATTTGCACCCAATGGCTCTTCTGTTGGCTGGGAGAGGAACCAATGACCAAGTCTGATTTTTTTGCAGTGCAGCATGCTCATCTTTCATAGCACTAAGCCACTCAGGGCTAGATAGGGCGTGCTTTACTGAGTGGGGTTCCACATGACTGAGATAGAGCCTCGGGGGCAGGCACCCTGTTCTGGACCTAGTTAACATTGGGTGCAGGGGACCAGTAATTGGTTCAGTGGGCGAAGGGCTCAAGGAGGATGAGGGGGAGCTTGAGGCAAATTCTTGTAGAGAGGGAGAGTGTGAGGCAGTGCCATCCGAGGGTGATTGAGATGGAGCAGGTGTGAGACTGTGAGCAGGGGACACTGGATGTAGGAGACTGGGGGGGGGGGGGGGGGAAATGATTTAAAGGTACAAGATTCAAGAGAGGAGTTTGAAGAATGGGAATAACAGAGGGATAGGAGGACTCAGTTGACTGAGGGAGTGATCTAGTAGTTTGGAACAATGAGGGATAGGGAAAGCGAGTTTCATGAAAGAGCACATCTTTGGACACATAGATGCGACCTGAGGAGTCAAGGCATTTGTGACCTTTATGCTGAGGGGATATTCCTAGGTAGACACATTCACTGGATCGGTATTGTAATTTGTGTTTGTTATAGGGCCTTAAGAAGGGAAAACAGGCACAACCAAAGGTTTTTAAGACAGTGTAGTTAGGGATAGTACCATGCAAGGCATGATAAGGAGAAGTGAACTTGGGAAGAGCTGCAGTAGGTAGCCTGTTTATCAAGTAGACAACCATAGTGAAACTGTGATCCCAATAGGACATGGGAAGAGAGGAGGGTGAGTCCCATCTCAACAATTTTCCTGTGTTTCCTCTCAACTGTCCCATTTTGATGGGATGTATGTGGGCAAGTAAGTCTGTGAACAATGCCCAATTCGACAAGGTGGTTGGTGAATGGTCTGAATTCACCTCCCCAATCAGATTGGAGAGCCTTAATATTTGCTGAAAACTGAGTTTTCACCAAGGCATGAAATTGTTTGAGTGCAACAAGAGAATCGGATTTCTTTTTGAGGAAATAAATCCAAGTGTGTCTGGTATATGCATCCACAAAGGCTATGTAGTAGACATAGCCATTGGAGGATGTAATGGGTGCAGGACTCCATAGGTCTGAATGAATCAATTCAAAAGGTGTAGTGTGAACAGTAAGAGATGGAGGGGCAAAAAGTCTGTGAGATTTGCCCAAACAACATGCAGAGCAGAGTTCAGTAGCTACTTTATTTGAACAAGGTATGTTACACAATTGCATAATGGTTTGTACAGCTTTAGGGTGAGCATGACCTAGCCTATTGTGCCATGTCACATATGATTCTGAAACAGTGTTTGTATACACATTAGCAGACAAGGTAGAGTCACTGACTGTATTGGAATTACAGTATGAATTAGTAATAAGGGATGGGGAACTCAAGCCTGAGGATGAAGGTTCCTTGATAATGTTGATGTGCTTGAAACAATATAGCCCATCACTGCCTAGAGAACCTTCAAGGAGGACTTGGTTAGATCCCTGTGATTTGACAAAACACGAGTGAGGATGGAATTCAAAAAAGACATTGTTGTCTTTAGCAAATTTAGACACAGAGACTAGGTTTTTGGTAATATTAGGTACCAGTAGAAGTTTGTTTAATAATAGAGTTGTGTGTGGGTGGCTAGGTGAAATGAATTTAGAGTAACCTATGGAAGAGATAGGAACACCTTGCCCGTTGCCCATCAGAACTTGGTCATGGCCTCCAAATGTAGTGCTCTGACTCAGATTTTGAGGATCAGCAGTGATGTGATGAGAGGCTCCTAAATCTGGATACCACAGCTGAGAAGCCAAGAATTCCTGAGAGGGAGCAAAATTGTTCTGAGTAGATGCACACTGAAATGACTGAGGAACCATAGGTGTGCACTGGTATGACTGAGGGACCATGTTTTGAGTAGGTTGATGATGATAGGTCTTTGCAGCTATGTATGCAGAGGGCTGATTTTGTTGTATTGCCGGTGGTCTTGGAGGGAGTGATTGGGAGAGCTGAGTTTGAGGCATGGCAGTACGGTTGTATGCTGGCTGACTTGGAACAAAGTCATGCTCAAACCTGTGCCAGCAGTTGTATGCATCGTGTCCATATTTGTGGCATAGCTGACACGTTGGCCTTTCACCACCATTATCTCGACCTCCACAACCTCGACCACGATTGCGCCCACTGCATCCTCGACCTCGATTGGAGTTCTGATAGTTGTCATGATTCGGAGTTAACTCGGCATCCGACCGTGAATCAAGAGAAGAGGACTGATTAGTAGATTCTTTGTGAGCAATATTGAGGGAAACCGAAGAGGAAGAGAGATCTTGTTTGTACCTTTCAAATTGAGCGTCCTGAATTTGCAATAGAGCTTCAATGTCATTGACTGGAACTGGTTCAACTCGCGCATAAATCATCATGACAAACGAGTTGAATTCCTCTGGTAATCCTTCAAGGATCGTGTCGATGTGATCCTCGCTCATGCAGGATCCCCTATCGCCTGAAGCGAGTCAACTAGGGCTCGAATGCGCATCAGGTATTCAGCAATTGAACGCGATCCTTTCTTCGTGTTCTTCAGTTCAGATCGGAACTGTCGAATTTTGGCACGGAGATGCGAATGGAAGAACTTGTGCACTTTATCCCAAACTTCCCAGGATTGCTTGCAATTGATGAAGCACGGAAGAACTGATGGTGAAATGGAGCTGAGTAGCCAAGTAAAGAGCATCTGATCTTGCACTAACCAGATCTGATACGCTTCTGATTAAAGACCTAGGGCTCGATCTTGCTCAGAGTTGAACATCGGTGGAATGCTAGGGCTTACAACATAGCGATGGAGCTTGTGCGCTATGATTACAGCCTCCACTTGTTGCTTCCACAGAAGAAAATTCTGATCATCGAGTTTCACAGACAGAGATGGATTGAAATTCATCGAGGATGAAGACGAAGCTCCAGTAGTGGTTCCTTGCGCTTGAGGTGGATCGAAGGGATTTCGGATTTCTGCCATGAATTTGATTTTGGTGCCAGAAAAGTGGCTCACGATACCATAATAGAATTGAAAGAGTTGAGAAAATGAAACTCAGAGAGAGAGAAGAACTGAAAAACTGAGAATTTGAAGAATGATTTTTCATTCATATATTCATTAAGTATACAAGGCTATATATAGCAGTGTCTTGTAACTACTTTGTAACTGCTCTAACTACTTTGTAACTAACTAACTGTCCTAACCAATTCTCAACTGAATTGCTGACTCAGCAATTCAGTTTGAGGCTAAGCTTATACTCCAACATGCTGCCAGGGACACTTCAAATCACACAGCAATGAAAAAAATAAAAATTAAAACAATAAAAATGGTGCAAAAACAGATTCAGGCAAAAATCCTCAGCTGCGGTGCAAACAATATAAATAAAAGGGGGGAAATGATAACTTCCTCAGCTATGGTGCAAATAAAAGTAAAAACCAAATTCTTGGTACAATTAACTTCTATTCTAACGTTACAATACTCACAAACCCTGCATATGTT
The DNA here is from genome assembly GCA_030762895.1 of Sophora flavescens. Taxonomy (NCBI): domain Eukaryota; kingdom Viridiplantae; phylum Streptophyta; class Magnoliopsida; order Fabales; family Fabaceae; genus Sophora; species Sophora flavescens. The sequence goes on from CM061062.1 coordinate 75,413,029, forward strand.
GACATAAGTCCCCACCCCAACATGGTCACCAACATAACAATGGACCTTGGAACCAACCTTTGTCACAATCCCAGCAATCTCATGTCTAATATGTAAAATAAAAAGATTAGCTTAGGTATATAGATTCTCATTCATACAGCAAGGACCGAAACTTAAGACCATCCTCTCGACCTTATGAACCAAACAGATAATAATTACCTTATATAAATGAACATGCTCCAATTTACTAAATGCTTCCAAAAATGACGTGCTCTAAGAATTTATCATTTCCTGGGAAGGATAAAGAAAGGAACTTCATTGCAGCAACAATAGGGCCAAACCCAAACCAAAATATTATAAACAAATGATACAATGAAAATTACTCACCAAATTTACTCACCTACACACAGCCCAGCAGCAACAAACTCTGACCCAGTAAAGGAAATGAAGAAATAGGAAAAGGGATGAGTTCAAAATTGAACCTTTTCCTTCTTTGTTGGAAAATTTCATTCAATCAAGGACTGGTGCAGTCTCAGATTGGCTTAATCATCCACCATTCTACTAATTTTCTTCTTCGTTGCAAACTGGTGGAAGAGATGAATCACATCTTAGGAACATTACTGGAATGATTACCTCTTTAATCCAATGTGACAAAGACAATAATAATGTCACTATCCACAGTCTGTGAGTTCTACTTCAACGTTATATTCATTTCATATGAATAGTAGAAGCCTGGCATTGACTCTACTCTGTTCAACAGATTTACAAAGTAAGCCTCATCTCTTTTCTTTAACAAATGAGACAGAACAACTAAAAATCAAACAGAAGAAACAAAGAAATTAAAAAGCAGAATCGCCCAGTACAACAATGCCCCTATAATATCCAAAACCAATAATCGCATAGCTACTTTTTATAAGGACAAAATAAGCTTATTTATTAGCTTGTCCAAGCAAGGTGGAACCATATATACAGTGACTACAATGATAACTAACATTGGAGAAAGTGCATCTTGTTTTCCTTTAGGACATGTGATAAACATTTCAGCTTATCCCCAATGATTTTGTGACAATTCTTTCGTCCTACACACCAAGAACAAAGTCTAGCTTCAAAGCTTTCCACAGTTGCAACGCAAATACCACTATAAACATCAAGCAAGTGGATACTTTTTATTGTTGATAGCATTTCTATTCCTATATAGAAATTCTATGTGGGAACCAAAGTGATTTGGATTTAATTAATCTCTAAATTTTGATGTTAATAAAAGGATTAAATTTGCTTGACAAGGTGAAAGTTGAGATCTAACAAGGTTATTCAGTTTATGCAGGATTACTTCAATCATATAAGTCATGAGAAATCTTGTATAAAGTTCTTTATCTGCTTGGACTGAGAAAGAGAATTCACGTCTGATCGTGTAGACGAGGTGATCAATAACGTTTGGTAAAATTACTTTCTATTTATTTCAATAGACAAGAATTTAAGTAGACGAAGCTTAAATTTTTTCTAAGTAGACGTGATCAGTTTGCCACGTCAGCAGCTGGAAGTTCTTAATAGAATAAAGCAGACGGAAAAATAAAATAATAAGTAGACAAGCTCTAATTGCCACGTCACTAGACGGAAATCAAAATTACTCAATGAGATATAGCAAGTCCAAAGACTTAATAGACGAGAGGATATACCACGTCAATAGACGAGCAAAATAGATGGAGTGAAGAGACTTAGTCTCACAAATAACTGAGTAAATGCAATCCGATTCTCTTGAATTTATTTCAAATGATTGATATTTATTTCAATAGAATATCTTTTCTTTCCATTTTTTTTATCTGGTTAATGCTTTGTTTCCTTTTGAGAAAATCATAGTATCATCGAGGAAATACAAAAAGAAAATAGTACAATGAGGAAATGAAAAGTGATTATACGATGATAACTTTATGGTTGAAAAAGCTGGATTGTACGCAAAGGAGAAAAAACTTTTTCAAGCTGCAATGCTCAGAGCAGTGAGCCTCCATTTTGTACTATTCTGATAACCAAGAGTGCATTTCATCATTGCTTCGATCAAGCTTTCAGTCACAATGGATATTATGCCATCTCTAAACGGGAAATTCAAAATGACCGTTGAAGCTTATCAAGAGAAGGAGAAGGTTACTATAAGTAAATGACCTCAGATACTGAAGAACAACTTTTGCTAGCCAACAACTCCTGCCTATACAATATTTGCGAGAGCAAGCTCTTATTCATTCTTTCCAAAAGTAAAAGTCTGTAATCTTTTAGTGTGAATATTGTGAAAATATTCAACCGATCTTAAACTTTCATATCCTCACACTTAGTGAGTTAAGAAGATCTAAGTTAAATTTCTTTGTTAGATTTAGAGCCTAGAGAGGCTTGGTGAGAAAGGAATACTTGTAAGCCTGGAGAAGTGTTGAATACTTGGCTGTAATCTATTAGGAGAAATAGTGGATAAAACCTTCAAGTCGAAGGGACTGGACGTAGCTCTTGGTTGGAAGAGAGTGAACCAGGATAAAATCATTTGTGTGAATCTTCTATCTCTAAACTCTTACAGCTTTATTTGTTTATACTGACTGTGGGGTTTTGATATTGCTTTTGTTAATGTTTCTAAAAGATCTATTTGTGTGCTTGCTTCTGATTTAATCTTCTTGTGTGTAGCGACCAAAAAGAAAAAAAAAACCTATTCTTTCTTTTAGAGAGAAAACATGGAGTCGCCACCAACTTTATTTTATTTCAAGGAAGTTGGAAAACCATTTAAGAAAAGCTTTGGGTTCGGGAGTTGATTATGTCTAGGGAAGGCATGGAGACTTAACCCCACGACACCCTGGAACATCCATAAATGGTTACCCAAAATTAGTTGTGTAAATTATTAGTAACTTTGAAAATATTTGTTTTACCCGTTGTGAATCTTTTTATTAAAACTAAATGAGGTTGAACATAGCACGTAAGTCCACAGGACAACCTCAAAATCTAAAGGGTTGAACATGACACTTGTCATAGGGCAACCCAGGAAATAAGATTGTTTTAATCAAGTGACCATCTTCTATTTTTATGTAAAATAAATAATTTTGCCTCTTGAAAATAGGAGAGAAATGAAACGTAGAAGTGAAACGTTTTACTAACTTATTCAGTGAACAGAGACACAAAAAAATAAGAATGTCAAGAGAAATTTATAAATAATATCAACGAAAAGAATAAGGGTTACCAAATGAGAGCAGAATAAGAATGATTTTGTTTATTCCCAGTGGTAAGATTTCAAGATCGAAGTCTTTACATTCAATCTCACTGGCTCCTTTAGCTCTTCCTTCTTAACCACTCTAATAATAAGGAAGAGAAAAGGAAACTCAGATCTCTGATCTCTCTTTCTCACAATAAAAATCTCTCTCTCTTTTTCTCTTTTCTCACTAAGAAAATATCAGATCATAAGTCCCTCTTAAAAAATGTCCTCTCATTTTTCTCCTCTTTTTCCTTTCCTTTTATAGACGGAGGAGAGGGCTTCTTGCTTCTTCTCCATTGACTTCAAGGTCGGTTTGTACGAAACCCAAGGCTTGGGCAGTTCTGAGCAGCAATAGCGTGTGTTCAGATGGGGGCGGCATGAGCAGTGGAAAGGAGGTGAATTGATGTGAGGGTTGCACGCTTGAAAAGAGAAGGAGATGGGGGGTTTTGTCTGATGTGTATGATGGCTTTTTAGGGTTAGGAGTAGGGCTGCTAGGTTAAGACGAGGGAGGAGATGAGGAAAAAAGAAAAGACCAATGGGTAAAGGAGGTGCAAGGGGGGTTCTGAGCAGAAATAGCGTGTGTCCAGATGGGGCGGCGTGAGTAGCAGAAAGGAAGTGATTTATCGTGAAGGTTGCGTGTTTGAAAAGAGAAGGAGATTGGGGGTTTTGTCTGATGTGTATGATAGCTTTTTAGGGTTAGGAGAAGGGCTGCTAGGTTAGAACGAGGGAGGAGATGAGGAAGAAGAAGGACCAATGGGTAGAGGAGGAAAAGAGGTCTTATCTGATATGTAAAGTAGGTGGGAGACGTAACCCAATTTCCTTTCCTTTTTTTGATTGCCTTTTTCTCCTTGTTTTCTTCATCCCTTCTTCATTATCTTCCTCTTCTTCACTCATTATTCTTTAGCCTCCAGCCTGAAAATAAAATTGCAGTGGACGGAATCTCTTCGTCCAACAGGAACTTAGATATGCAAAAGTAGACATACACTGGACGGACCTCCTCGTCCAACAAAAATAGATAATTGCAGTGGACTGGACGGGACCACCCCGTCCAACAACAAGTGCAAAGCAATGGACGACCCCGCCCAGCAGCAAGTGCAAAGCAATGGACGGGACCGCCCGTCCAACAGCAAGTGCAAAGTAATGGACGGGACCACCCTGTCCATCAGCAAGTGCTTAGCAATGTACGGGACCACCCCGTCCAACAGCAAGTGCAAAGCGATGGACGGGACATTACGGGACCACCCCGTCCAACAACAAGTGCAAAGCAATGGACGAGACCACCCAGTCCATCAGCAAGTGCTTAGCAATGGACGGGACCACCCCGTCCATCAGCAAGTGCTTAGCAATGGACGGGACCACCCCGTCCATTAGCAAGTGCAAAGTAATGGACGGGACCACTTCGTCCATCAGCAAGTGCAAAGCAATGGACGGGACCACCCCGTCCATCAGCAAGTGCAAAACAATGGACGGGACCACGTCCATCAGCAAGTGCAAAGCAATGGACGGGACCACCCCGTCCATCATCAAGTGCTTAGCAATGGACGGGACCACCCCGTCCAACAGCAAGTGCAATGCGATGGACAGGACCATTCCGTCCAACAGCAAGTCCAATGGACTAGACTGAACCGCGTCCAACAGCAAGTGCAATGGACCGGACTAGACCGCGTCCAACAGTGAGTCCAATGCAATGGATGGGACCATCCCGTCCAACAGCAAGTCCAATGGACTGGACTGGACCGCGTCCAACAACAAGTTAATTATGAGCCCCCTCCTTTCTTTATTATTTCCTTGTTCTTTTTTCTCTCTTTACTATTATTATTAGTCTCCTTGAAGCACAATATCATGAAAATAAAACATGGACAAAAATGGGTGTTCACAGCTGCCCCTCTTTACTTGTTGCATACTAGAAGACATGATTAGCTGTGACTTTTCATGTATTGTAGTAATGAACAAGTAAAGAAAAATGAACACATATTTTGTCCGAGCATGAGGACCTTAGAAGAAAACATTACAGTTTTGATTGCAGTGGACGGAACCTCCTCGTCTGACAAGAGAGAAATGAACATGCAATGGACGGAACCTCTTCGTCCAACAGGAAAGTAAATGCAATGGACGGAACCTCCTCGTCCAACAGGAAAGTAAATATGCAATGGACGGAACCTCCTCGTCCTACAGGAAAGTATATGCAATGGACGGAACCTCTTCGTCCAATAGAAAAGTAGATGCAATGGACGGAACCTCTCGTCCAACAGGAAAGTAAATATGCAATGGACGGAACCTCCTCGTCCAACAGAAAAGTAAATGCAATGGACGGAACCTCCTCGTCCAACAGGAAAGTATTAAACATGCAATGGACGGAACCTCTTCGTCCAACAGAAAAGTATTAAACATGCAATGGATGGAACCTCTTCGTCCAACAGAAAAGTATTAAACATGCAATGGACGGAACCTCTTCGTCCAACAGAAAAGCAGATGCAATGGACGGAACCTCTTCGTCCCACGGGAAAGTAAATATGCGATGGACGGAACCTCCTCGTCCAACAGAAAAGTAAATGCAATGGACGGAACCTCTCCGTCCAACAGCAAAGTAAATATGCGATGGACGGAACCTCCTCGTCCAATAGGAAAGTAAATATGCAATTGACGGAACCTCTTCGTCCAATAGAAAAGTAAATGCAATGGACGGAACCTCCTCGTCCACCAGGAAAGTAAATATGCAATGGACGAAACCTCCTCGTCCAACAGAAAAGTAAATGCAATGGACGGAACCTCCTCGTCCAACAGAAAAGTAAATGCAATAGGCCTTAGAGTTCGAAAATAAAGGTGCGGTGAGCCTTAGAGCTCAAAAGTAAATAATTAGTGATCTGAAACAAATGAGAGTCCCCTCCTTTTGAGGACAACGGAACCAAATGCTCCAAGGAAAAGCTTCCACCAACCAAACCCTTGTTCACCAGTCACTCTGGGATGAGGCATCACTCATTCTTTTAACAACGTTGGTCACCCAAGAATCTGATAAACTCTGGATGTTATGTTTGTCCTCTCAAGCTTATTTGCATCATTCTTTTGTCGTCCAGTGCACGCTACCTCTTCCACTGAATCTGAAGTATTGAGCCCTCTTGGTTTAAACCATTCATTGGTGCTACCATTAGAGTTATCAAATCATACCATTAAACTTATATTTACTTTTATTGTGACATGAGAGTGAACACGACAGGGGAGTGTGGAAGAAAACCTCTTGCCTTAATATGAGAATTTAGGTTGTTAAGAGACAATATCAATGAGAACAAAGTTACAAAAAGGGATCATAAAGATTAAAAAACAAAGATAAGCAAAGAAAATTACGAAAATCACATAAAATTTGCCCCAGTGTTGGCCCTTTGATTTTCATTTAATTGATTCCCCTCAGCCTTTTGATGACACAAATCTTGGCTCCTGTTTCTGATTCCTCAAACGCACCTCCTTCGGTCATTCCTTAATAATTTTGCCCCAGTATACTCAGCCGGATAAAATTGCCCCAGTGTTGGTGAGTGCTTGCAGAAATGTTGGACCTTATCCTCCTCCTAGGCTGCCCTTGCAGGTTTTCAGCCTAAGGTTTCTTTGCCCTAACTTTTACCTAGGTTGCCCTTTCGAGTTTTCAACCTAGCGGGCCTTTGCTTTTGTTTTGTTTTCATTGTTCTTTTGCCCTAACTTTTGCCTAGGCTGCCCTTTCAGGTTTTCAACCTAGCGAGCCTTTGCTTTTCTTTTGTTTTCATTGTTCTTTTGCCCTAACTTTTGCCTAGGCTGCCCTTTCGGGTTTTCAACCTAGAGGGCCTTCAAGCGTAGAACTTTTTCATAGCATCAGAGTTTACTGGCCTTGGAAGCTCTTCCCCATCCATGTTTTGCATAATCAAAGCACCTCTCGAGAATGCTTGTTTGACAATATAAGGACCTTCATAATTTGGTGCCCATTTTCCTCGGGCATCCTCTTGATTAGGGAGGATTTTCTTTAAGACCAGTTCTCCCACACTAAATTCTCTAGGATGAACCTTTTTATTGAAAGCTCTTGCCATTCTGTTTTGATACAATTGCCCGTGACAGATAGCTGCCAGCCTTTTCTCTTCTATCATGTTCAACTGCTCATATCGAGTTTTCACCCACTCAGATTCTTCTAAGTCTGCTTCCATCAAGACTCTTAGCGAAGGGAGTTCTACTTCGATAGGTGAGACGGCCTCCACCCCGTACACCAGGGGGAAAGGGGTTGCCCCAGTGCTTGATCGTATGTTAGTCCGATTAGCATGTAGAGCATATGGCAGCATTTCGTGCCAGTCCTTATAGTTTACAACCATCTTGGCAACGATCTTCTTGACAGTTTTGTTTGCTCCTTCAACTGCACAATTCATTTGAGGCCTATAAGGAGCCGAATTGTGGTGTTTGATTTTGAAACCATCACAAAACTTTTGAATCTCGGTACCATTAAGATTAGCAGCATTATCTGTGATTATCCTCTCTGGGATCCCGTATCTACAGACAATGTCCTTTTTGAGGAATTTGAGAAACACCCTTTGAGTTATGCTGGCATATGAAGCAGCTTCTACCCATTTGGTGAAATAGTCTATCACCACCAAAATGAAATGATGACCATTGGAAGCCTTAGGATTAATGGGACCAATGACATCTATTCCCCACATCGAAAAAGGCCATGGGGATGCTAAACTGTACAGTGGAAACGCAGGTGCATTAACCCGGTCTGCATGCATCTGCCATTTTTGGCATTTACGAACATGCTCCATACAATCTGACTCCATAGTAGACCAATAATAGCCACTTCTTAAGATCTTCCTAGCCATCATGTGACCATTGGCATGAGTCCCACAGATTCCTTCATGAACTTCGATCATGATCCATTTAGCTTCGCGAGCATCCACACATCTGAGTAGGGTACCATCATATCCTCTTTTGTATAAGACTTCCTTGTTTAAGAAAAAGGCCATAGCCGGTCTTCGGATGGTCTTTTTATTTGCTTCGCTCGCCTCTACCGGGTATTTCTTGGTCTGAATATATCGCTTGATATCATGATACCAAGGCTTACCATCAGGTTCTCCTTCCACATGAGCACAGTATGCCGGTTCATCTTGCACTCTAATTTAGAAGGGTTGGACATTGATATGGATATCCAGCTTGGTCATGGCAGCTAGTGTGGCTAAAGCATCAGCAAATTGATTCTTGTCTCGACTTAAATGCGAGAAAGTAATCTCGTCGAACTTTGCAATCAACTGAGTCAAGTATTTCTGATACGGAATCAACTTGGATTCCTTGGTCTGCCATTCACCATTGACTTGATAAATGATTAAAGCTGAATCCCCGAAGACTTTCAACTGCTTTATACCTAGTTCAAGTGCCATTTACAATCCATCAGCACATGCCTCGTATTCTGCAATATTATTTGTACATTCGAATTTCAGTTTTACGGCCATCGGGTATTGCTTGCCATTTGGTGAGATAACCACTGCCCTATACTGCTGCCATGCATATTGACTGCTCCATCAAAATACATTTTCCACACATCTTCCTGTTCTTCATCTTCCTCGAGGGACATTATCTCTCCATCTGGAAACTCAAAATTGACAGGCCATCCATCCTCAAGAGGATTTTCTGCTAAATGGTCAGCAATCACACTTCCTTTGATGGAATTTTGAGTCACATATTTGATGTCAAATTCTGACAATATCACTTGCCACTTCGAAACTCTTAAGGAGATATGAGGACTTTCGAAGATATACTTCAAAGGATCCATTCGAGAAATTAGCCAAGTGGTGTGATATAACATGTACTGTCTGAGTCTTCTGGAGGTCCATACCAGTGCACAACAAGTCTTCTCGATTGCCATATAACGAGCCTCACAGGTGTTAAACTTCTTACTCAGATTGTAAATTGCCTGCTCTTTCCTGCCAGACTCATCTTGTTGTCCCAGCATTGCCCCCATTGAGGTTGGCAATATGGTGAGATAGAGTAACAATGGACGACCTCGGGTAGGTGGTACCAATACTGGGGGATTCAGTAGATATGCCTTTATCCTATCAAAGGCTTCTTGACAGTCATCATCCCATCTTCCTGGGTTATTCTTCCTGAGGAGTTTGAAGATTAGTTCGCATGTTATCAGATTTGCAATGAAGCGTGCAATATATTTCAATCTTCCAAGAAAACCCCTTACTTCTCGCTCGTTCTTGGGTGCTGGCATGTCACGTATTGCCTCCACCTTGTTAGGGTCCACCTTTATTCCTTCTCTACTGACAACAAAGCCAAGTAAGTTCCCTGCGGATGCACCGAAAGTACATTTTGCATGGTTGAGGCGTAACTTGTACTTCCTCAACCGCTCGGACAACTTTCTCAAAACTGCCACATGGCTTTCTCCTTCCTTGGACTTAGACACTATATCATCAACGTATACCTCTACCTCCTTATGCATCATATCATGGAACAATGTTACCATAGCACGCTGGTAAGTGGCCCCAACATTCTTTAATCCAAAAGGCATCACTTTGTAACAAAAATTTCCCTAAGGAGTGATAAAAGTTGTCTTTTCTTTATCGTCACTATCCATGAGGATCTTATTGTACCCAGAATACCCGTCCCTGAAATAAAACCTGTGACTTTTGGTTGTACTGTCTACAAGGACATCAATATGAGGTAGGGGGAAATCGTCCTTTGGACTGGCTTTATTCAGGTCTCGGTAGTCCACGCACATTATGACCCTTCCATCCTTCTTTGGTACTGGAACAATATCAGCTACCCATTCCAGGTGTCTAGCTACTTCCAGAAAGTCAGCCTCCAACTGCTTGGTCACTTCTTCCTTGATCTTTAGCGACATCTCAGGGTGCGTTCTCCTTAATTTTTGCTTCTTTGGAGCCACATCTGGGTATAAGGGAATTTTATGCGATGCTATCTCAGGATCTAAACCTAGCATATCTCTGTAGGACCATACAAAAACATCCAGATACTCTTTGAATAGTGCAACCATTTCTTCTCGCTCTGGGTTATCCACTATTTTCAACTTCTTCTTGTCTTCCTCGATTCCCATATTGATCACTTCTACAACCTCATCATTCGAGCTCATCCCCTCCTCTGACCGTTTCACCGCTTTCATGAATCCTTCAATGTCTTCTTCTTTCTCATCGGATTCAAGGTCGTATTCATCAGCGGCCGTGAGGGAATCAATAAATGAGTTTTCAAAGTTCCTTTCCCGAGATAAATCTTTAGTGGGACAAGTATTCCTGGAAGAAAAAGTCAGGAATAGGAGAAGTATAGGCAAGGGTCTTATTTATGACAAAAAAGCTTAGAAAAAATAAATAAATGAAAGAGAGAGAAAATAAACGATGGAATCAAAAGGAAAACACCAGACAAAGTATTACATTTTCATTCATGTCTCAAAGAGAGTAAACATTAGTTCATAATTAGTACAATAAGATAATTACTTTATGGAAATAACATCAACAAATGGTTCCGATTGCCAATTGTTGAGAACTTCATTGCTAGCAGGGAGATAGATGACATGGTTCTCGTCCAGCTCCTCTTCAAGTGTGCTGATAGTGAAGTGAGGGGAAAATGACTTTGCGGGACTGATAACTTCAGCAGCTACTGGGAAAGTCTCCGTAAGAAGGGGAAGATACTTTCTCTCGTGCTCTTATTCTTCCTTGTTCTCAAGAGTCATGAATTTCATCCCTTCTATCAGGTTGGGCTGATACCCCAATCCGCGCCTTCCTTCTCTCACAGCCGCTTCAATTGGCCGAGATATCCCTTGCAGCTAAGGCCCTAGGCCTTTTCCTCTTTGATACCCGTTATTTTCCATGATGCGGACTACTACTTAATTCACATTCTTCATTGGGGGCTCCCTTTTCTTGTTCTCTTACTTCAATACCTCAAAACTACACAGTGAGTGATCTTCCATCTGCTATGTACTTTCCACATAAGGTATTGTGGTGGGCTTCGTCAGCATGATATCCTCTTCATCACGGACAGTAATAACGGATCCGTCTTGGATATACTTCAAACACTGATGCAAAGTCGATGGGACCACTCCTGCTTCATGAATCCAAGGCCTCCCCAGAACCATGGTGTAAGCTGGTTGGATTTCCATGACCTGAAAGAGGACAGGGAAAGAAGTAGGCCCTATTTCAAGGGACAGAGTTATCTCTCCTAAGATTCCTCTTGCTCTCCCATCAAAGACTCGTACAATAATTTCTTATGGTGTCAAACCTGCCACGCTTATATTCAGCTTCTCGAGTGTGGACATTGGAACCACATTCAACGCCGAACCACCATCCACAAGAACCTTTGCAATCACAAACCCCTTACACTTTAGGGTGATGTGTAAGGCTTTGGTTCTACTTCGGGATTTCGAGGCCACTTCATCTTCCGAGAAAGTAATCATATTGACATGCCTGATTGGGTCCACCATTCTTACCACATTTTCCGGAGTGACGTTAGGTTTGACATACGCTTCATTCAACACATTCCATAATGCCTTGCGATGCAATTCTGATGTCAAGACAAGCGACAAAAGAGATATCCTTGTTGGAGTTTTCTTCAACTGTTCTACCACATCATATTCACTTTGTTTCATGATCTTCAGAAACTCTTCTTCTTCTTTCCCTTTTCTTTCATCCATGGTTTTCTCTTCTTCGGCTTCCTTCATCATTTTTTCTTTAGCAGGGGTGTAGCATCGCCCGCTCCTTGTAATGCCTCCAATTCTCACAATATTAGTAACTTGGGCCCTCAAGGTCTCCCCCGCAGCTCCAGTTAGTTCGACTTTCTGTTCATAATTCCATGGTACAGCATGTGTATCAGCATAAACAAAAGGAGTTGGCTTGCTCACCCTTACGATGACTTTTTCTGGGTCTGAAGGTTTGTTCAAGGGTGGTACTCGGATTACAACTTTCTCAACTACATTGACTTCCTCTGCAGCACCTCGTCTGGCTAGAATTACCCCCAAGGTGAGTAACTTCTGAACCTGGACTTTGAAATCCCAAAAAGTTTCGATATCGTGCCCCCTTTGCCCATGATGATAGTCACACCTTAGATCCTTGGCGTACCCCCTTTATTCTCTTGGAAACCTCACTGGTGCAAAAATGTTCTATACCACCTTCTTCAATTCTTCGAAAATCTTCTGCATTGGCACTCGTAGTTCCAGCACCTTCCTGATTGGGGACTCTATTACCTCCAAATTGTTTACTCGATTTCCATCATTATGATTCGGGATTGGATTCCTAACGATATTAGGCCCGACCTCTTCTTCGAACCCTAGCCTCCCACAAGCAATCAACTTTCTCACTACTGTCTTAAAGGCTTCGCAATCCTCAATAGAATGCCCTGTGACATCCATATGATACTTGCAAGTCTGATTTGGATTGTACCAAGCAGGAAATGGTGGTTCTAAGGGACGTACAGGGTTTCCCACAATCAAGTGACGATCTAACAATTGTTGGAAAAATCCGCATTAGAGATGGACAATTTCGGGAAGGGTGGCAGATTTGGACTCTGGAAACGTCCTTGGTTTGGGAAATTTGGGCGAGGCGAAGGGTAGTTTGGGCAGTTTTGTGGGGGTGCAGACGGGTAACGGGTGTATGATGGGCGGGCAAGGTTATATGGTTGGGGGGTAGGAATATTGCTGATTTGGTTTTGCGGGTAAGTGTTGGTTTGTGAGGATGGGTAAAGCGGGGTTTGTGTCTGGTATGGGATATGTTGGTTAGGGTTATAGGGTGCTTGGTACTGAGGATTAAAATTCCATTGGTGTTGTACATTATTCGCCTCAACTTCCTTCTTCTTTGGTTGAAATCCCTTCCGGGATGAACTTCCTTCACCATCATTTATGGGGAGCTTTCCAGCTCTTGCCAAAAATTCAATCCTTTCACCGGCGGCGATCAAGTTAGAGAAATCTTTGTAGGCGGCCCCAGTCATGGCCCCTATAAAAGGTGCTCCGAGGGTTCCTAGAAAGTATGAGCACATTTCAGATAAAGTCAACGGTGGCTGAACTTGTGCAGCCAAACTCCTCCACCTTTGGGCATATTGCTTGAAGGGCTCCTCACTTATTTTCTGCAGTGTAGTCAATTGTTCACGACTCGGGGTTGCATCCAGGTTAAATTTGTACTGGTCCATAAATAAGTCAGCCAATTCCGTCCATCGCGAAATCATGGAATGGTCCAATTGAAGGTATCATTCTAAGGCGAGGTCAGTCAAACTTTCGTGGAAAAAGCTGATAAGGAATTTATCATCCTTGGACCAGATTTCCATCTTGGTGGCGTAACTAATGAGGTGAAATCTTGGGTTCCCACTTCCATCATATTTGGAGAAGTCAGGAATCTTGAAGTCCTTGGGGATCACGACATTTGTGGCGGGGCAAAGTTCTTCTATCTGGAGAGGGCCGTAGGTACTTAGGCCTTTTATTGCTTTTATCTGATCTTCCATTTTCTCGATCCATTTATCTCTCATCTTGTCCTTACCAGCCTGGACTCCCGCTGACTGGCTGTGAGTAGATACATGTGGTTGCTCCCATGTTGGCGCGGTGTAGCCCGGGACCTCATGATAGGCATTTTCAAAAGGGGGATATCCTTATCCAATGGGAAGTGTTATTGGTGACGTGTGATGTGTCTGGTCGGGTCCAGACACTCCCTGAATGAGACCCGTGCTAATGTTTGAAAACATTGGTGCTGTTATCACAGAAGAAATTCGCTGCCTACCCGGTTCAATTGCATCTCTGTTCGCACTAAGCATGCTGAGAGATTCCCTCATATCTTGAGTATGGCTTCTAATCTTGCTTGGGTTTCGGCCATCTCGCTCATTCTTCCCCTCACATCATCTATCTCAGAGCTTAGATTTCGTCATTCCTCAGACGCATTGGCAGCCATCCTGGTCCGAGATCTGGTATCGTAAACTCGGGTTTGGTTGGTATTACCTTTCCTAGGTCGCGCAATGGTTCCTGAATCCTCAGAAGGATGTGACTCTATAAAGCAATTAAGAAAAACTCATTAGTCAATCCAAAATTTTGTGTGTGTGTATGCATGTATGTGCAAGTTATCATCCTTTATTCGACCGTGAGGGTACTCTCAGGAAGACTGTCGTATACACTTATAGCAAGAAAACTCATCCTGCAATCAAATCTAGTGGTGTGGTTCCCTCTAGTTTGAATGCAGTTGGTGTCAAGTCCATGGGAGAATCTACTCCTCGATGGACCACACCCGTACTAGCAACGTCCTCATTTTTAAGCAGAAAACACGTCGTTTTTAGGGTAGAAATACAGCTGATGACGTATCTAACGGAGAATGCACTCCTCGATAGATATGGATGAAAACTTCCCTTTCATTGTAAATATTCTGATACAAATCATAAGTTTTTGATCAAAATAAAAGAAGTACATTGATGGTTTCCATCCTTCTCCGAGGTCTACAAAGTTCTATGTTAAGAGCCTCATCTTCTTTCTCTCATGTTGGCTTCCGCTAGTAGCTCGCGATACTTGGTTGCTTCGTCCCACCCTCGGTTAGAGTACACTTCTGTTTGGGCTAAGGATTCCTGCAGGGATTCAACCCTCTCTTCTAGTACATGTATTGTTTCAACGTGAACCCCTATATTTGTCTCGAGCTCTTTGATGAGCCTCTGTTTGACTGGTTTTATAACTAGTAAAGACCTGGGCTTTGTGCTAATTTTATATCATTTTTACCCAAATTAGACTTGATTGTCCTTAAGTAGTATTTTGAGTCTGTAAAGTGTTTTTATGTTAATTTAGTTGTTTTAGAATTAAATAAAACACTTATTCTATTTTCTGTTTTCAGGTAAATAAAATAAAATAAATCTGGAGCCACTCGCCCCGCGAAGGATATCTCGCGTCGCGAGTCACCCAGCCCTGAAAAGTCAGAGACGATCACGGCTTGCCCGTGATGAAGATCACGGCCGTGGCAGTTTTGAAGTTGAAGCGTTCACCTCGCGAGCATCCATTCGCCTCGCGAGTCTGGAAGTCAGAATATAATTGCTGTCGCTGGAACCTGAACGGGTCATGAAGATTGGGCCATAACTTGGGCTGTAGATGTCGGTTTGAACTGAAACTGGTGGCAAATGAAAGATCAAACAAAGAGCTTTAACTCTCATGAAGACCATTATTCCAAACAGAGACGTTTTGAAGGGCTTTAATCCATTTGAAGTCAGAGACGTTTCAGCTGCCCTATGAGTTGAATGTGGACATAACTCCCTCATCTTAACTCATAATTAAGCAAATTGAGTGGCTTTGGAAAGCTAAGAGGCAGAGGTTGAAGTGAATTAAAGGAGTATTCAGATATGGAGAGGATATCTTGAGAGAATTTATATAAATAGTTAGTCATAGTTAGGCAGAGGGAGAGTTAGCCAGTTTTGGCTAGTCTTTGGTAGTCAGTAGTAGTAGTTTATTTTCCTTTCTTTTCTTTTGTGTTTAAGTCTGTAATGGAGAACTAGTCTCCTAGATTAATCTACTGTGATTGGTTTCAATTACATTTGAGGTTCTGTATTTCCTGTTTCGTTTACTTTTCTCTTTTCAATGCCATGTTATACATTTCTGTTTGTTTAATTCAGGAGTATATAGTATTGTATTGATTCGTTTCAGTGATGCTATGTTCCTATACTTAATCGCGTTTGTTTAATTCGCGTGTGTTCATTCATGTTCGTTTAGTTCATGAGGGCTTAACCCCGTTTGTTTAATTCGGGAATAGGAACATGTATCCGTAGTAGCGATTTCGTTTGTTAATTGTTGCTACAACTGAAAGGGGATTAGAATCCGCTTAGGGCTTGGATTTATTTGAACCAATGATAGTGGGAAACCAAGAACAGTAGGTTAATCGTCTTTAGTTTATTTGTTAATCTTTTAAACTGCTTTGTTTCTTTTCTCTGTTTTGTTTTGTTTTTCTTTATTTTAGTTTCAATCCAAACAACCCCCCCAATTCTGACTTTTACTAATTTTCTGTTAATAATAACAACACTAAAGAGTCCTTCAGAGACGATCCGAGTTGTCGCACTATACTGCATTATTTTATAATCGCTCGTTTTTTTTGACGCGTGGCGACAGCGCGGTCACTCTTCTTTCCTTTTCTGAAGTTTGACAAGCATCTTCTCTTGACATCCTATTTTTGCCAACAGCTCCTGAATTTCTACTTCTTTGTCTTTTCTTTCCCTTTTTATAAGATTCGGGGCTTCATGGGCATCGGCGCATTCATCCTTCAAATGTTCAATTTGTAAACTCAGCTTCTGCACTTGTCTTCGGAGCGTGATAATGGTTACTTCGGCAGCTTGGTCTTTCTCATCAAAAACCCTCATTTGAGCTTTTAAAACTTTGATCTCTTTCAACATTTGATCTTTGGTTAGAGGATTATTTTCCTTACAGAGAGGGGATACGGGTCTTGGAGAGAAACCTCTTCTTGCTTCTCTCCATACTTCATATCTTTTTGTGTGAGATATGACTCGCCTTCCTAATTCCTCCGGTACTTTTATATGAATATCATTCCATGCTGACCTTACTGTTGGGAATTTGCGTATAAAAATAAATAAATAAATAACGCGGTGGAAAAATTCCCATCGAAGGATCTTTGTGAATGGTCATGATTCATGGTTAGAAGATTTACCTCTTGAAGCAATGACAGTTGATTAAAAACGTCTATCACAAACACCGCACGAACGATGTCTCTAAGGTATCCACACGAGCAGATTCCGTGAACGTCCAACATCACGAACCCGAAGCGTCTCTGTCTCATAGTGCTAGCTTCGAAAACCGAGACCTGCTGTTCACTATCACTCTCTATGTGCGGCTAGGGTAAAACAAAACCGTGTAGGCACAATAGCTTAAGTGGTCTACTTATAGCAGCACCTCCTTAAGTGAGTTAGTGAGCAGTGTTTGACCTAAGCCCCATGTACTATGTGTTAGGCCCAATAGAAAAGTCCAACTCTCCTTTTAATACTTCTTTTAATCCGCTCTTATGTGTGTGACCCTATAGGTTCCCAAAACGTTAGTAGTAATATTAAATCACATTTAATATTACAAACAGTGAGCGGTATCTAGCAATACATCACTGCTACCTAAGTAGTGAGAAAGTCAGTGATTTGACGAAACCTTTCTGTGACAAATATTCATATGCATTATTATCCCTTTGTCCATATATCTATATTGAACACAAGACATGGAATGTGTCACCCTTGTATGGTTCAATATCATGTTCCCTGATACCCGAGTAGACTTAACAACAAATGAGGTCAATATCTCATATTGACTCATTTCAGCACGGCCATGCATTTTACAGTCTCACTCTATCAGGGGGCCCACGGATATTACTCCTGTTATGTAGGAGGGACAAATTCCATCTAGGTCACTCACATCCCTCTGCATGGCTCGTGGTATGCCCAATGTCCGTCTTTATAATCATCCTATTACAGATGACGTTTGACGATATTAAAGCACACGACTCCTCAAGTAGGGATCATAGCGATTTCAAGTCGAAGGATTGCATACACCATTGTCACTATGAGAACTACTTATGACACTCACACAACGCTCCATGTAGTGTTCTCATGATGGGTCAATCCAGTACATCATTACTCTAATGTGTACCTATGTGGCGACTCGATATCTCATATCCATGACCCGTGAGATATGGTCATCAGTCTGCACACATAATAGTCTCAATGTATTATTATTGTCCTTATTAATAAAATACTTGACTACGGATATTTAAGAATAGGATTTCATTGTTCAATAGTGTCTCACGATCAAGTCATATACTTGATATTCTATTAAACTGAAATTTCTATTCTAAGGACTTTATTATGTTTAAACAAGTAACACAATAAACTGGAATGCCTCATATCATATATAGCAAGATACAAATGTAAGTCTAAGAAATACACTGGTCTCTAGGGCTTACACCAATAATCTCCCACTAGCACTATAGCCAATCAGGCATAAATCTAATGCCCATCGATCTAGTGTGACCTTCGTGCTTCTGTTGAGCAAGAGGTTTCGTAAGTGGGTCAGCAACGTTATCAAGTGTTGGTACTCTGCATATTTTCACATCTCCTCTATCGATTATATCTCAAATGAGATGGAAGCGCCTAAGTATATGTTTGGATCGCTGATGAGATCTAGGTTCCTTAGCTTGTGCAATGGCCCCATTGTTATCACAATAGAGATCAATGGGGTCCACAATACTAGGAACTGTACCAAGCTCAGCAATGAACTTCCTGATCCAAACAGCCTCCTTTGCTGCATTGGAGGCGGCAATATACTCAGCCTCTGTAGTAGAATCGGCGACTGTCTCTTGCTTTGAACTCTTCCAGCTCACCGCCCCGCCATTCAGGCAGAACACATAACCAGATTGCGATCTGGAATCATCCTTATCGGTCTGGAAGCTAGCATCGGTGTAACCTATTACAGCAAGCTCTTCCTCGCCTCCATATACCACGAACGAATCCTTAGTTCTTCTCAAGTACTTAAGGATGTTCTTGATAGCAGAACCGATGACTTTCACCGGGATCGGGACGGTACCCTGCTCGTTATGCTTAAAGCATACGATACATCTGGTCGAGTACATAACATGGCATACATGATAGATCCAATTGCAGATGCATATGGAATCTTACTCATGCGATCCCTTTCTTCTTGAGTGGAAGGGGATTGTGCCTTTGATAGGCATATACCATGTGACATAGGCAAGAGTCCTTTCTTGGATTTATGCATGTTAAAGCGTCTCAACACTTTGTCTATGTATGTACTCTGACTTAGGCCGAGCAATTTCAGCGATCTATCCCTATAGATCCTGATTCCCAATACATAGGTAGCTTCACCCAAATCTTTCATAGAGAAGCAATTCCCTAACCATGTCTTTACATTTTGTAGTGTAGGGATGTCATTTCCAATGAGTAATATGTCATCTACATATAACACCAGAAAAACAACAATGCTCCCACTAACCTTCTTGTAGACACAAGGTTCATCTTCATTTTTGATGAATCCGTCGCTTGTCTTACAAAGATCATCAAAACGAAGGTTCCAACTTCTGGAAGCTTGCTTCAATCCATAGATTGATCGCTGCAATTTACATACCTTTCCGGCATCCTCTGAAATGTCAAAGCCTTCAAGTTGTGTCATGTACACATCCTCAAGAAGCTTTCCATTAAGGAAAGCAGTTTTGACATCCATCTGCCATATCTCATAATCATGGTATGCAGCGATAGCAAGTAAGATCCGGACGGATTTAAGCATCACAACAGGTGAAAAGGTCTCATCATAGTCGACACCATGAATTTGCTTGAAACCCTTAGCCACCAATCGCGCCTTAAAGGTATGTACTTTACCATCCACGTCAGTTTTCTTTTTGAAAACCCACTTGCACCCTATGGGTTTTACCCCTTCAGGTGGCTCTACCAAGGTTCATACCTGGTTGGTGTACATGGAATCCATCTCAGATTTCATGGCCTCAAGCCACTTCTCAGATTCTCGGGCCGTGATGGCCTCCTGGTAAGTCACAGGCTCATCTTGATCCATGAGCAATACATCACCTTGTGGAGTCATGAGAAATCCATATCTCTCGGACTCATTTGGAGCAGGTTGTTCCTCCACAACATTTTGTGAAGGTCGCTCATGTTCTACCAATGGTAGGTCACTACTCTGTGATTCTTGAATTTCTTCAAGTTCTATCTTCCTCCCACTGGTTCCTATGGAGATAAACTCCTTTTCTAGGAATACACCAGTCCGTGCGACAAACACTTTGCCTTCGGAAGGATTATAGAAATAGTATCCCTTGGTTTCTTTGGGATACCCCACAAAGAAGCATTTATCAGATTTGGGGTCAAGCTTATTAGAAACTTGACATTTTACATATGCTTCACAACCCCAAATCTTCATAAAAGACATGCTGGGTCGTCTACCAGTCCATATCTCATATGGTGTCTTTTCTACCGTTTTGGATGGAACACGGTTAAGTGTAAAAGCTGTTGTTAATAGAGCATGTCCCCAAAAAGAGTTTGGAATGTTTGCATGACTCATCATAGACCGAACCATGTCCAACAAGGTTCGATTTCTCCTCTCAGAAACACCATTCCATTGTGGTGTTCCAGGTGGAGTGAGTTGAGATAAAATTTCACACTCTCTCAGATGATCATCAAACTCTAGGCTCAAATATTCACCACCTCGATCTGATCGAAGAGTTTTAATATTTTTACCAAGTTGGTTTTGTACCTCATTTTTGAATTCCTTGAACTTTTCAAAGGATTCCGATTTATGTTTCATAAGATACACAAATCCATACCTACTGAAATCATCAGTAAATGTGATGAAATACTGAAAACCACCTCTAGCTAATGTGTTTAGGGGTCCGCATACATCGCTATGTATAAGACCCAAAAGATCGTTAGCTCTTTCACCTTTTCCGGTGAATGGAGCTTTAGTCATCTTTCCCAATAAACAAGACTCACATATCTCATATGATTCATAATAAAATGAGTCCAAGAGTCCATCTTTATGGAGCTTCGAAATGCGCTTCTCATTTATATGGCCTAAACGCCAATGCCAAAGATAAGACGGGTTCAACTCATTTGGTTTGAACCTCTTAGTATTTATGTTATAGATGGGCATTTCAAGATCAAGGACATAAAGCCCATTACTCATGTGTGCACTAGCATAGAAAATATCATCCAAATAAATAGAACAACTTTTGTTCTTTATTATAAAAGAAAAACCAATATTGTCCAAACAAGAAACGGAAATGATATTCCTGCTAATTGCAGGCACAAAATAACAGTTCTCTAACTGAACAGTAAGCCCAGTGGGCAAAGTCAATACATAAGTCCCTACAGCTAAAGCAGCAACCTTTGCTCCATTTCCAACTCGTAGGTTGACTTCGCCCTTTGCCAATGGTCTACTCCTGTTTAGATCCTGCACATTTGTACAAATGCAAGAACCACATCCAGTATCTAATACCCATGATGCAGAAGTAGATAAATTGACTTCTATAACAAACACACCTGAAGTGGAAGTCTCACTTCCCTTCTTCTTCTTGATTTCTTCCAGGTATTTTGGGCAGTTCCTCTTCCAATGTCCGGTCCGAGCACAGTGGAAGCAATTGCCTTCCTTAGCCACACCACCCACAGGCTTCAAGCCAGAAGTACTGGGCTTGATCTTTTTGATGGCCTTGCCCTTGCCATTTTGTTTGTACTTGGGCTTCTTGGGCTGCTTCTTGTTATTTCCAGCCTGGACCATCAAAATGTCCTTCCCCTTTCCTTTGTTAATATTTTGTTCAGCAGTTCTTAACATGCTCAACAATTCTGGCAAAGGTTTGTCAAGATCATTCATATTATAGTTCATGACAAACTGACTATAGCTCTCAGGCAACGATTGCAGAACTAAGTCGGTGGCCAACTCTTGGCCTAAAGTAAATCCCAGTCTCTCGAGATTCTCAATGTACCCGATCATCTGGAGTACATGAGGACTCATAAGGCTTCCTTCTGCCAATTTACACTGGAAAAGGGCTCTGGAAACTTCGAACCGCTCATGCCTTGCTTGCTCTTGGTAGAGCAGCTTGAGGTGCACAATCATATCGTACGCCTCCATGGTCTCATGTTGCTTTTGCAGCTCGGAGGTCATGGTAGCAAGCATAAGACAACCGACGTCTAAGGCGTCATCCTGATGCTTCTTATAAGCATCCTTGTCAGCCCTAGGAGCATTTGAAGCCGGTGGCTCAGGAATAGGTTCCTCAAGAACATACAGCATTTTCTCATGTTTGAGGACAATCCTCAAGTTTCTGTACCAGTCCAGAAAATTTGTTCCGGATAGTTTATCCTTCTCAAGGACGGATCGTAATGACAGGTTACTTGATGTGTTTGATGCCATGGTAATCTACAGAAATAAATATTCAAAATATAAGTATCATGCCATGAAGTTATTTAATAAGGTCTTTAATTAAATACGCCTCTCACTATTTTACTCAAAACAATGACCCTCATCATTGATTCGGAAAATCCCGTTGGAAGATTTTCTAGTGGGCCAAGATCCATATTTCACCTAGCTTTAAGTCAGCTTTGGCTGATCACTCAAAATTCGGTTATATAGGTAGGAAACACTTTCCGATTGCATCTCATGCAACTCTTGGACAGTTGGGTGAATAACTCTCATTCTAATCCATCACATGGACTAAAGCCCAATGGATAGCAGTTGAACATTACATTTGTCCCATCGCGTCTTACTAGTATAGATAAAGGTACCCCGCTTTGGCGGACCCACACTTAATTGATCATAGTCTGACGAGTGCCATGCATTGGAAGGCCTTTAAATGTGACTTAATATTTCCTTTTGAGGGATTTGATTAAAATTTGATCTCATCATTTGTTAAACTCTTTAACTTACTATTTACATACATGCATCTCATACATATATTAGTTAAACCCTTTTAACATACTATATACATATATGCATCTCATACATATATTAGGCAAATAAATGTGATATGGTTATAGCCCCTAACGCATTGATTCTCCCAAGCCAATGAGAGAATCTAAACTGAAACCTAGGAGCATCCAAGCTTCTCCAAGCATGATCTCCCACTGGATAACGTCTTCTTGTCTCCATCATTACATTACATAAACAGAAACCTCATTTTACATATGAGGGGAGTGAGATGAGAAAAGAATATACATATGGAATATAAGAGAAAGGCACGGCACGCAGGCCCGTATTTCAAAATAAACCAAAAGACTAAGGTCATAACCATCCACCATGCATCACAACGCAAATAATAACAAACAATAAGAATACCTTTTTTATTATTATTAATATTATTATTAAGTGATACAAAAGATTTCAAAAATTTGAATTTCGAAATAACACACTACGCAGAACTGAGAACTGAAACCGATCATGTTTAACATCAACACTTGACGCCATCGCAGAACATAATAAGGATTCCAGAACCAATGTACATATCGAATATATACATAAACATGCAATAGACGCATATATCATATACATACGAAAATTACAGAAACAAGGTTTCGCAAAACGGATGCAAATGATTTTCAGAAAATAATTTTCAGAAAAACGGTTCACGTTATAAACATGTTATCATACATAACAGGTAAACCACGTAACAGAATCATGGTTTCGCAAGCGGCTCTGATACCACTGTTGGGAATTTGCGTATAAAAAAAAAATAAATAATGCAGCGGAAAAATTCCCATCGAAGGATCCTTGCAAATGGTCATGATTCATGGTTAGAAGATTTACCTCTTGAAGCGATGACAGTTGATTAAAAACGTCTATCACGAACACCGCACGAACGATGTCTCTAAGGTATCCACACGAGCAGATTCCGTGAACGTCCAACGTCACGAACCCGAAGCGTCTCTGTCTCACAGTGCTAGCTTCGAAAACCAAGACCTGATGTTCACTATCACTCTCTATGTGCGGCTAGGGTAAAACAAAACCGTGTAGGCACAATAGCTTAAGTGATCTACCTATAGCAGCACCTCCTTAAGTGAGTTAGTGAGCAGCGTTCGACCTAAGCCCCATGCACTATGTGCTAGGCCCAATAGAAAAGTCCAACTCTCCTTTTAATGCTTCTTTTAATCCGCTCTTATGTGTGTGACCCTATAGGTTCCCAAAACATTAGTAGTAATATTAAATCCATTTAATATTACAAACAGTGAGCGGTATCTAGCAATACATCACTGCTACCTAAGTAGTGAGAAAGTCAGTGATTTGACGAAACCTTTCTGTGACAAATATTCATGTGCATTATTATCCCTTTCTCCATATATCTATATTGAACACAAGACATGGAATGTGTCACCCTTGTATGGTTCAATATCATGTTCCCTGATACCCGAGTAGACTTAACAACAAATGAGGTCAATATCTCATATTGACTCATTTCAGCACGACCATGCATTTTACAGTCTCACTCTATTAGGGGGCCCACAGATATTACTCCTGTTATGTAGGAGGGACAAATTCCATCTAGGTCACTCACATCCCTCTGCATGGCTCGTGGTATGCCCAATGTCCGTCTTTATAATCATCCTATTACAGATGACGTTTGATGATATTAAAGCACACGACTCCTTATGTAGGGATCGTAGCGATTTCAGGTCGAAGGATTGCATACACCATTGTCACTATGAGAACTACTTATGACACTCACACAACGCTCCATGTAGTGTTCTCATGGTGGGTCAATCCAGTACATCATTACTCTAATGTATACCTATGTGGCGACTCGATATCTCATATCCATGACCCGTGAGATATGGTCATCAGCCTGCACACATAATAGTCTCAATGTATTATTATTGTCCTTATTAATAAAATACTTGACTACGGATATTTAAGAATAGGATTTCATTGTTCAATAGTGTCTCACGATCAAGTCATATACTTGATATTCTATTAAACTGAAATTTCTATTCTAAGGACTTTATTATGTTTAAACAAGTAACACAATAAACTGGAATGCCTCATATCATATATAGCAAGATACAAATGTAAGTCTAAGAAATACAATGGCCTCTAGGGCTTACACCAACACTTACTGTTATCGTTTGACTCTTGATGCCTTCACCTTCTTGGTATAGGAAGAATATCCTATCGAGCAGCTCTTTGGGGGGTTCATCCTGTGTCCACTTGAGTTGACGCATTACCAAAGCTGGTGAGTATGATACACAATCTCTGGGACCCATCAACGGAACATTTGACAAACTTCCACAGCTAAATACAACTGAATCTCCATTATACCATGGGCACATCCAACTAAATGACCGCAAGTCGATCTGTTCAAACTCCTGTTTCCACTCACATAGCTTACGTGGCTTTAGTTGCATACGAGTGAACCCTTTCAACGGGTCATCTGTTCTATCAATTTTATCACGAGCATACAAGTCAGTCATGATCCAGACATGCAATATTGACACACAACATCGCAGTTTCCCTTGTTGATTCTGATGACAAACCTGTAGGGAGAGGAAAGTTTCAGCTAAGATAGCAGGGACCGGGTTTACACCATATTCTTCGACCCTATAGAAAACATCCGTGGCTGACTGATCAATCAGATCTGGTACAAAAGGAAAGAGCATCAACCCGTATATCATGAGGGCTAGTACTTTGTTGAAAGTAACCCATCGTTGTTGCTGGCCCAGCTTGTTGAGATACACTTCCAAAAATCGCCTCTTCAACCCTTTGGTGGTTCCCTTTTCTGTTTTCTCTATCTGTTCCGGTTGAAGCTCCAATAGACTTGCTATTTTTGGATCTGTTACATGTTGGCCATAATACATGTAGAAGCGAGTCTTCTTTTGAATTGGCAATCTTAGCATATAAGCATACTCTTCCATGGTTGGAGTGATGTCCAAGTTAGGCAATTCGAAACACCTCAAAGTTGAGTTCCAATATTGGGCCAATGCACTCAGAGCGGGAGCTTCCACTAGAACACGCAACAGGTCTAATATTCTACCATACTTGCTGACAAAGTCTGAGCGTGCTTTTTCTGGCATTTGCTAGCTGAGTTCACATAATCTCTTCACGTCATTTAGTGTCACATCGATCTTGATATTTTTCTTGGGACAACTCGCGTTGCTAGTACTCTTTTCTGAACCAAACTTTTCCATGTTCTTGCTATAAGGTGAATACCAAAATCTTCCAATAAAGAGACACAACAAAAAAATGAGTATAGTGAAACAAATATATCTTGCATGATTCATGTTGCATGGACCCGATGGGGCTGAAAACCCTGATTGGTATGCATTACCTTCATTATGACATAACGCCTATTAGGTGTGCAATAATATTCGAATATGTCGTTCAGGTTTGGGGCAGCAATGTGATGCCCCTAGTTTTGTGAATATTCACGATGAGCATGCATGACAATTTATGCTTATGATGATAGAGGAGGGAAAGAAAGTACGCCCCCTTTTGCCCTAAGCCAGGTAAAACCTAAGGATGGGCACGCCCTAAGGTTAGGACTCTAAACAGGTTGGCCACTAGGTCTACTCTATTAGTGAAAGTTGGGACGGGTCTAGACCTCTAGAAGTCATGGTCCCCAGATTGCCCTCATAAGGATATGATTCACGAATCTAGCCATAAGTAGGGATAAACCCTCTCAATATGACTATTCCATGATCTCATGTACAATCTGAGTTGTGAACTGACAAGTATCAGGGAGATGCAAGACCTCTTCAATAACAATATCAGAGCACCGCCTAATCCTTGGGTTTTTGAGCAAGCTCGGGTATAGAGCTAAGTGTGTGTGCAATATGTGATAGTGATGTGTGTGAAGGGGGCATACAAACCTGTAACACTTAAAAGTAAAAATAAAAAGAGAAGTCAGGAAAAACCTGCAAAACACAAACATAGGTATATATAAAAAGGTTACAAGTCCTTCACCTTATTGTTAAAACACGGGAAACAGAAAAGAAAGGACGAGGAAACAAAAACATTGTTAGTGAAACATATATAACAATAATGTGAGTTAAAATATATGTACAACTAAATCTTCTCATTTAAATAAGAGGTAAAACCCAACCACAAGGACAACCCAAACAAACATCACTAAAATAAAAACATTTTTAAGTTTTGTCATTTAATTATTGTAAGGAGAAAAAAAAACAAGATATAATCATAAAAGGTCAAACAAATAAGTTATATATTACTAAAAATTTACAAAACCAATTTTTACGGGCTTGACTCTCTTAAAAGAAGTCCCCAGTGGAGTCACCATCTGTAGCGACCAAAAAGAAAAGAAAAAAAAAAACCTATTCTTTCTTTTAGAGAGAAAACATGGAGTCGCCACCAACTTTATTTTATTTCAAGGAAGTTGGAAAACCTTTTAAGAAAGGCTTTGCGTTCGGGAGTTGATTATGCCTAGGAAAGGCATGGAGACTTAACCCCACGGCACCCTGGAACATCCATAAATGGTTACCCAAAATTAGTTGTGTAAATTATTAGTAACTTTGAAAATATTTGTTTTACCCGTTGTGAATCTTTTTATTAAAACTAAATGAGGTTGAAAATGGCACGTAAGTCTACAGGGCAACCTCAAAATCTAAAGGGTTGAACATGACACTTGTCATAGGGCAACCCAGGAAATAAGATTGTTTTAATCAAGTGACCATCTTCTATTTTTATGTAAAATAAATAATTTTTCCTCTTGAAAATAGGAGAGAATTGAAACGTAGAAGTGAAACGTTTTACTAACTTAATCAGTGAAAAGAGACACAAAAATAAGAATGTCAAGAGAAATTTATAAATAATATCAACGAAAAGAATAAGGGTTACCAAATGAGAGCAGAATAAGAATAATTTTGTTTATTCCCAGTGGTAAGATTTCAAGATCGAAGTCTTTACATTTAATCTCACTGGCTCCTTCAGTTCTTCCTTCTTAACCACTCTAATAATAGGGAAGAGAAAAGGAAACTCAGATCTCTGATCTCTCTTTCTCACAATAAAAATCTCTCTCTCTTTTTCTCTTTTCTCACTAAGAAAATATCAGTTCATAAGTCCTTCTTAAAAAATGTCCTCTCCTTTTTCTCCCCTTTTTCCTTTCCTTTTATAGACGGAGGAGAGGGTTTCTTTCTTCTTCTCCATTGACTTCAAGGTCGGTTTGTACGAAACCCAAGGCTTGGGCGGTTCTGGGCAGCAATAGCATGTGTTCAGATGGGGGCGGCGTGAGCAGTGGAAAGGAGGTGATTTGATGTGAGGGTTGCACGCTTGAAAAGAGAAGGAGATGGGGGGTTTTGTCTGATGTGTATGATGGCTTTTTAGGGTTGGGAGTAGGGCTGCTAGGTTAAGACGAGGGAGGAGATGAGGAAAAAAGAAAAGACCAATGGGTAGACGAGGTGCAAGGGGGGTTCTGAGCAGAAATAGCGTGTGTCCAGATGGGGCGGCGTGAGTAGCAGAAAGGAGGTGATTTATCGTGAAGGTTACGTGTTTGAAAAGAGAAGGAGACGGGGTTTTGTCTGATGTGTATGATGGCTTTTTAGGGTTAGGAGTAGGGCTGCTAGGTTAGAACGAGGGAGGAGATGAGGAAGAAGAAGGACCAATGGGTAGAGGAGGAAAAGAGGTCTTATCTGATATGTAAAGTAGGTGGGAGACGTAACCCAATTTCCTTTCCTTTTTGTTGATTGCCTTTTTCTCCTTGTTTTCCTCGTCCCTTCTTCATTATCTTCCTCTCCTTCACTTTTTATTCTTTAGCCTCCAGCCTGAAAATAAAATTGCAGTGGACAAAATCTCTTCGTTCAACAGGAACTTAGATATGCAAAAGTAGACATACACTGGACGGACCTCCTCGTCCAACAAAAATAGATAATTGCAGTGGACTGGACGGGACCACCCCGTCCAACAGCAAGTGCAAAGCAATGAACGGGACCATCCCGTCCATTAGCAAGTGCAAAGCAATGGACGGGACCACCCCGTCCTGCAGCAAGTGCAAAGCAATGGACGGGACCACCCGTCCAACATCAAGTGCAAAGCAATGGACGGGATCTCCTCGTCCATCAGCAACTGCGTAGAAATGGACGGGACCACCCCGTCCAACAGCAAGTGCAAAGCGATGGATGGGACCACCCCGTCCAACAGCAAGTGCAAAGCAATGGACGGGACCACCCCGTCCATCAGCAAGTGCTTAGCAATGGACGGGACCACCCCGTTCAACAGCAAGTGCAAAGAAGTGGACAGGACCACCCCGTCCATTACCAAGTGCAAAGTAATGGACGGGACCACCCCGTCCATCAGCAAGTGCTTAGTAATGGACGGGACCACCCTGTCCAACAGCAAGTGCAATGCGATGGACGGGACCACCCCGTCCAACAGCAAGTGCAATGGACTGGATTAAACCGCGTCCAACAGCAAGTGCAATGGATCGGACTGGACCGCGTCCAATAGTGAGTCCAATGATATGGACGGGACCATCCCGCCCAACAGCAAGTCCAATGGACTGGACCATCCCATCCAACAGTAAGTCCAATGGACTGGACTGGACTGGACTGCGTCCAACAACAAGTTGATTATGAGCCCCCTCCTTTCTTTATTATTTTCTTGTTCTTCTTTCTCTCTTTACTATTATTATTAGTCTCCTTGAAGCACAATTTCATGAAAATAAAACATGGACAAAAATGGGTGTTCACATTGTGTGAGAAAACAGTTTTGAAAAGGTTGTTTTCGAAAATTATTAACAAACACAATTAACCCCCCCCCCCCCCCCCCTCCAAACTTGTGTTTGCCCGTGTCAACTTCAATTGGTATCAAAGCTCGGCCTTGAAAGGGTTGAGCATCTAACAAGTTCTGAGGTAATCCAACAACCATGGATGCAGAAGGACAAGCTATCAACAGACCTCCTCTCTTTGATGGAACAGATTATGACTACTGGAAAAAGAGGATGATGGCCTTTTTGGATGCACAGAATGTTGATATTTGGGAACTGATTGAAACTGGCTACACAGAGCCAAGAGATGAAGCTGGAGCTACTGTTCCTAGAGCCCAATGGACTCAAGAGCAGAAAAACCAACATCAGCTTAATCTAAAAAGCTAAGCACTATCTCATGTGTGCTATTACTAGATCTCGAACATGACAAAGTTCACAGCTGCAATACTGCTAAAGAAATCCGGGATTCTCTTGCCCTAACTCATGAAGGTTCATCACAAGTGAATGAATAAAAAATAAGCATGCTGGTTCACCAGTATGAACTGTTTAAGATGGTTGATCATGAAACTATAGATCAGTTGTTTGGAAGATTTCAGACTATCACCAACAGTCTCAGATCACTTGGAAAAACGTATGAAAATAGAGACCATGTAAGAAAGATTCTGAGAAGTCTCTCAAAGCAATGGAGACCCAAAGTGACTGCTATTCAAGAAGCCAAATATCTGAACGCTCTTTCTCTAGAAAAACTTCTGGGATCACTCAAGGTACATGAACTTGAACTAAATGAAGAAGAAAAATCCAAAAAAAAGGAAAATCTATTGCCCTAAAGACAAAGAAAGCAACTTCATCAAAAGTTCTCAAAGATGCTGAATCATCAGATGATACTGAACCTTCAGATAGTGATGAAGGGTCGGATGAGGATGAACTATCTTTCATCTCCAGGAAGATTCATCATATGTGGATAAAGAAATGTGGTTTCAGAAGGAAGCAATTCAACAAGAAATTTTTCAAGGAGAAGTCGGACTCCAAGGAAAAAGGTTCACCCTTGTGCTTTGAACGCAAGAAACCTGGTCATTTCAAAGCTGACTGCCCTGAGATGAAGGATAAAAAGAAATTCTTCAAAAAGAAGAAATGCTTATTGGCTACATGAGAGGATCTTGATCTGTCTACATCAGATGAAGAAGATAATGCTGAGGAAGAGGCAAATATATGTCTCATGGCAGACACTACATCAGAATGTGAATACATTGATGCTGAGGTAATGGACTCTGACCCGTCCACTCTTCAAAATGCTTTTGATGAATTGTTGCATGAGTCGTCCATACTGTCTCGAGAGTATAGGAGTCTCAAAAAGAAATTTTCTAAATTGTCTAGAGAATATGAAAGGCTCTGCATTGAGAAACAAAACTTTAAATATGAAAACGACATACTAAAATCAGTGAATGTCAGTCTAGCTGACAAAATGGAGTGTGAACCTGATGTTTCTTGTAGTTACAAAACTGAAACAAGATGTAACATATCCGATGACTCTCATCAAATCTTGTAGGAGGCTAAGATAAACTTAGTCTCATTTTAAGGTACTCTAGGTCACCACATGATAAATCTGGCATTGGTTATGACAAAGAGAAGCAAGATGCATCTCAAAGAAAGTCAACACCACATACACAGCATAGAGCTTCAAAAGCTCAAGCTAAACATGTTATAACCAAGTCTGGCCTGTCCAACACCTTTTGCAAAGTGTGTGGAAAGAATGAGCATACTACATCTAGATGGATACATAATAAGCATAGAAAGCATTCTCATCCAGTGACTACTAACAAAGAAGGACCCAAGTCAGTTTGGGTACCTAAAGATAAGATAATACATGTTGCAGATTTGCTTAACAACAGGAAAAAAACAAATATCTTGGTACTTGGACAGTGGGTGCTCACGACACATGACAGGAGGAAAGTGTATGTTCCAAGACCTTAGACACAAAGATGGTGGCTGGGTTACATTTGGAGGAAATCATAAAGGAAAGATCATTGGTATAGGTAAAATTGATAAACATCTCTTTCCTTCCATTGATAATATTCTATTAGTAAGTGGCTTAAAACATAATCTGGTGAGCATTCAATTCTGTGACAGTGGATATGTTGTTTCGTTTGATAAGAACACGTGTATTGTCAAGGAAGATGATGGATCACTTTTATTCACTGCTAAGAGGCAAAACAATCTTTATAAGATTGACTTGGAGGACCTCTCAAATCAAAGTGTCTCATGTCTAGTGTCCATTGAAGATGAGCGATGGATTTGGCATAAAAGGCTAGGTCATGCAAGATTGAAGTTAATCTCAAAGCTAAATAAGCATAACCTCGTGAGAGGATTACCAAACCTTAAGTTCAAATATGATGCTCTCTGTGATGCATGTCAAAAGGGAAAACAACTCAAAGGTTCTTTTGAATCTAAAAATTTTGTTAGTACCAATAAACCACTAGAGTTGCTACACCTTGATCTTTTTGGTCCAACAAGGACTGCTTCTGAGTTTGGTAAGAAATATGATCTTGTCATTGTAGACGACTACACTAGATGAACATGGGTTATGTTCCTAGCTCACAAGGATGAGTCTTTCAAGGTCTTTTCTGTATTCTGTAAACATGTACATAATGAAAAAGGCATGTGTATCACTTCAATCAGAAGTGACCACGGGGGAGAGTTTGAAAATGAACTATTTCATAAGTTCTGTGAAGAAAGTGGTATCCTTCACAACTTCTCAATACCTATAACACCACGGCAAAATGGTGTGGTAGAGAGAAAGAACAGATCTCTTCAAGAGATGACTAGGACTATGCTCAATGACAACTGTCCTTAGACACTTCTGGGCTGAAGCTGTTAATACTGCCTGCTACATTCAGAACAGAATATACATTAGACCTATCTTGAACAAGGCTCCTTATGAATTGTGGAAAGGACGAAAACC
This sequence comes from Sophora flavescens, assembly GCA_030762895.1. NCBI lineage: Eukaryota > Viridiplantae > Streptophyta > Magnoliopsida > Fabales > Fabaceae > Sophora > Sophora flavescens. The sequence goes on from CM061062.1 coordinate 75,445,346, forward strand.
CAACATATCTTATTTTCACCCTTTTGGTTGTAAATGCTATATACTAAACACTAAAGATCAACTTGGTAAATTTGATGCAAAAGTAGATAATGGAATTCTGTTAGAATTTTCTGAAACTTCAAAAGGCTTTAGAGTTTACAATTCTAGAACTTCAGTTGTAGAAGAATGTATTCATGTCAAGTTTGATGACAAATAGCCTGATAAGAAATTATCAGAGCTAGATGAAGCTTTTGCAGATCTTGATCTAAACATTTCAGGAGATACAACAAAGATAAAAGCTGATGATCAAGTAGACAACCCCACTCAACAACCAGAAACCTCCACTTCTCAACATGACACTGTTCAGAAATCTTGATACTTCAGGAATTATCATCCACAAGATCAAATCATTGGAAACCCCGATGATAGGCTAAGAACCAGATCAACCTTCAGAGAGCAAGAAGACTCTGCACTAGTCTGAGTTGGAACCAAAGACAGTAGACGAGGCTCTGCTAGACTTTGGTTGGATTCTAGCTATGCAAGAAGAACTGAATCAGTTTGAGAGAAGCAATGTTTGGACTCTGGTACCCTTGCTAAAGATAAATCAGTTATTGGAACAAAGTGGGTTTACAGAAACAAACTTGATTAAAATAGTAAGGTAGTAAGAAACAAGGCAAGACTTATTGCTCAAGGTTACTCTCAAGAAAAAGGTATAGACTACACTGAAACTTTTGCACTTGTTGCTAGATTAGAAGCAATTAGAATTTTACTTTCATTTGATGCACATCGTAGTATTATGCTTTTTCAAATGGATGTTAAAAGTGCTTTTCTAAATGGCTTTATTAATGAAGAAGTTTATGTTATGCAACCTCCGGGTTTTGAGAGTGACACCCATCCTGAACATGTATATAAGCTTAAGAAATCTTTATACAGTCATAAACAAGCTCCTACAGCTTGGTATGATAGGCTAAGTTATTTTCTTATGGAAAATGGATTTAATAGAGGAAAGGTTGACACAACCTTATTTAGAAAGTTCGTTAAGTCTAATTTCATAATTGTGCAAATATATGTTGATGACATTATATTTGGTGCTACTAATGAATCTCTATGCAAGGAATTTTCTAAGTTAATGCAGAAAGAATTTGAAATGAGCATAATGGGAGAACTCAAATTCTTCCTTGGACTTCCAGTTAAGCAATCAGTAGACGAAGTGCTCATCCATCAAACCAAGTATACAAAGGAACTCCTCCAGAAGTTCAACATGGATGATTGCAAACCAATGAACACTCCTATGCACCCCACGTCCATACTGAACAAAGATGATAAAGAGAAAAATGTAGACCAAAAGGTATATAGGAGTATGATAGGATCACTTCTATATCTTACTGCGTCCAGACCTGACATTATGTTCAATGTATGCTTATGTGCTTGATGTCAATCTGATCCTTGAGAATCTCACTTATCAGCAGTTAAAAGAGTATTTAGATATTTGAAAGGTACTACTAATCTGGGTTTGTGTATTAAGAAATGTAAAGATTACAGATTAGTTGGTTTATATGATGCTGACTATAGTGGAGATAGAATTGAAAGAAAGAGTACCAGTGGAGGATATCACTTTATTGGAGCTAATCTTGTCTCATGGTCAAGCAAAAGACAAAGTATCATTGCTTTATCAACCGTTGAAGCTAAGTATATTTCAGCTACTAGTTGCTGCTCATAACTTCTTTGGATCAAACATCAATTGGAGGACTACAATGTGTTTGTAAGTAGTATTCCACTTATGTGTGATAATACTGCTGTAATAAATCTATCTAAGAATCCAATTTTGCATTCTAGAGCTAAGCACATAGAAATTAAACATCACTTCATTAGGGACTATGTGCAGAAAGGTGTTTTTGATATACAATTTGTGGATACTGACCATCAATGAGCAGATATCTTTACTAAACCTCTTACTGAGGACAGATTTATTTTATTAGGAAGCATTTGAATATGTTTTGTGTAGATTGATATTCTGATAAATATACGTCTATCGATTTTCTTTTCGTTCAATGCATGTTGAAAATCTTCCATCCAGAGCATGATAAAAATTTGAGTCTATTGCATATTCAACTACGCGTCTGGTGCATAACACTTCTACTACTATTGCCTGCTGCGTCCATTGCATGTTAATTTGTGCATCCATACTTACTTATGCTTGAACCCGTCTATGTAAGGGTGTCAAATGGATGGATTGGATAAATTTTTGTTTGGATTATAATGGATGGATTAAAAACAATCCATTAATCCATTATGATCCATTAAAATTTTGTTAAAAAAATCCAATCCATCCATGATCCATTTAATAAAATCCATCCAATTTGTCCATCAACAACTTTTTCACGGATGGATATCCAATCCATCCATAAAAGTTATTTTAAAAATTAAATAAATTTTATAATTGTTTCAAAATAATATACTTCTCATGCTCATATATCCACAAAAATATTTTTAAAAATTAAATACTTTTTATAACTTTTAAAATATCCTCTCCCTCTCTCTCCTCATTGAAAGGAAAATTATTTTTAATAAAACATTTCAAATTGCTTTTTTTTCAAATTTAAACAAGCAAAGGCACTCCAGTTTTATGCTGTGATGATAAAAATTAAAAACTACAGACTTTCTTCAATTCAAGTATATCGGTTTAGATCCAAAAGGTGGTGAATATTAAACCATGGCGTGGAATAGCATATAGCTACTGGTCAAGTTATAAAGTTCAGGTGGAGAATAAACTACAAAGTAATAATCCAGGATCAGGTCATGTTCATGGTTCAATGTCAATTGGAACTTGGATCCATCAGTACGCTTCGTAATCTAGCGCCTCCTGATCCAGTGGATTTAGAAAAACAATGGATGGATCACCATCCATCCTAAAAGTAAAGTATCCAATTCGATCCAGTCTATTAAAAATATTTTTTTGGTAATTGATGGATTGGATGGATTTATCTTTAGATGAATTGGGTGGATGGTGGATAAATCGATTTTTTTGCCACCCCTAAAGTTCATCAAAGAATACCGGGTCCGTTTTATGTTTTTCACAAGATATTTTTCATTGGCATATGCACGTAGCAGCACATATGCCACACATTTTAATAGCATAAGATCCATGATATGTTACTATATATCGTCTATAAACGAAGCTTTCAAGTTTCAACTAATTAACCACAAAGATATATACAAGTACTGAGATTTAATCAACTAGAGATGGGAGATGATATACAAAGACAGCCAACGTCAGCTTGGGACAAGAAAGTTGAAGAAGAAGAAGAAGAAACACAAGCGCAATTGGATATCTGGAAGTATACATTTGGGTTCGTGGAACAGGCAGTGGTGAAATGTGCCATTGAACTTGGTATTGCTGATGCCATCGAAAGCCATGGAGGCACCATGACACTCTCTGAGATGTCATCAACTCTAGGGTGTGACCCTTCTCGTCACAACGTTCCATGACATTGTTTTACGAAACTTGTTACGACTTTCTGTGCTTTCAATTAGTTAATACTTTTTTTTAAGTTTCTCAGCAAAAAAAAAGGCAACAAAAAAAAACGTACGTGATAACGTGGACTACAATCGGTGCTCGAAAACAATTAATTAGTTAATACTTAATGTAACAAAAAAAAAGCAGATAAATAAAATAAAAAATAATGAAGAAAAAATTATAAGGAACGGATGAGAAAATTAGATGGAGTGTTTTTTTTTTTGTTAGAAATGGAGGTTTTTTTATTTTGTGAAAAATAATATGAAAAAAATAAATTGGTTTTGGAATGGATAAAAGTTGATCCATTACATTTTTGATTGTTGGTCCGATGGATTTTAAAAAATATTGGATGGATCGTAAACCATCCACTAAAAAAATAATCAAATCCATTTATATTATTTTTTTTATAAATGGATGGATTGGATGGATTTTCTCATGGATGGATTGGATGGATGGTGGACAAATGGATCATTTTGCCACCCCTACGTCTATGCATATTTTTGTTAAATCCATTTATTTTGTCTCAGAGACATTTATCTAGTATATTCTCTTTGTTGAGTCAGTAATTTCCATCAATCCCATCAAGACCTTTTCATGGTTTCAAGATACCAACGCCGTTTTATCCTTAATGACATGTCTTATCAAATCTTTTCTTTTTGATTTATTTCTAAAAGAAAAACCTTTGAGATTCAAAACCTTTTTAAAAGCAATCTCTTCCCTCTGGGAAAACTTTACACTTCCTTGAACTCTCGAGCTATCTATCTCTCTGCTTGCAAACCCTAACTCTCAGACCACCAAAAATGGTTTCTTCTTCAACCTTCAACGTGGACAAACTCAACATGGCTATTGAGCATCACTTCAACTTTGGAGTTTTGCAAGACTACAATTTGGATATTAGCAAGTACATTAATGCTTCTGGATGGGGAGGACTCTTCACTGAGAAAGTCCCTGTTTTGCCCAACTTAATAAGGGATTTCTAGAGGAGACTTCAAGTTACTGATACTAACTTCTCCTCTACTATGCTGGGAAAGAAGATTGTTGTCTCTGAGAAAACCATTGCCGATGCCATCTTCTGCGCTCAGGAAGGAGTGGTACTTACTGAGTCTTGGGAGGCTGAACTGGGAGGCACTGAGGTGATTGAAGCCTTCTTGATGAGAAAGGACACAGTTCGAAATCATTCTTGGAAAGCTGTTGAAATGAAGGACATCATTCATATCCTTCATCAATTACTGAACAAGGTAGTTCTTCCCACAAGGTTGGGTCCAAGGACAACCTATCAACCCTGCACAAATTCCGTCTCTGCCATATTTTCACGGAAACGAAGATAAATCTTCCGAGAATCTTGTATGGAAAATTCATAGATGTTGCGATCAACATGAAGAAACTCTCAGCATTTCCCTATTGCCATCTTCTCTCCAAAATCTTCAAAGCTCAAGGAATCAATGATTTTATTGCTGCAAGGACTCCTGAAGAGCAAGCCATGATCTTAATTGAAAAACCATTGTCTACTGCTGACTTTGGTAGAATGACTATTACAAATATGAATCTTGCCACCTATACTGTTGCTGTTATAGCTAAGACATAGGAATTGATGAAAATTAAGGAAGAAATGGTGGAACAAAACAATGATGAGGTTCTAGGACTGAAAAGGAATGTCAGAAAGAAAACTATAGCTGCAAGGAAGCCAATACCAAAGAGGCCTACTGGTGGGATTGTCATCAGAGAGCCCACAGTTGCTGCTCAACCTGCCCCCTCACAGAAAAGGACAAAAAATTTGATCTTGTCACATAATGAGGATGAAGATGATGAGGACAGTGTTCCCATCAGCATAGTGCTGAAGAAACAAAGGATTGCTACCTCTGCTGATGCTGCTGCTACTTCTGCCATTCCAACCAGGAGAAGGCAACCACAGAGGAAAGTCAAAGCTGTCATAGAAACTAAGGTAACCTTACCTGTTAATGATCCTGTCAAGTTAGCAGTAGATGCCCTGGTTTCAAGCTTTGAGCATAGGGTAGATAACTCTGGATCATCTGTAAATTTTGATCAAAACTTAGATGATGTGTACATTCCTACACCCCTCTCACCACAAACAAACTCACCAGACCAACCACAAATTGCCTTACCTCCTAGACCATCATTCCAACCCATTATCCTTGTTGATGACCCCTGGTTCCCCTGGTTCAACCAACCAGATGATGGTATTAGCCCTGGGGCTCCTTTTCCTAAAATCAAGAAAACCATGTTTCCCTATACTGATCCATCAGTTCTGTATGAGGGAAAATCTAAAGATTGGGCTAAGGTTAAGAGGGACTGGAAGATTCTATTCCATGAACATGAACCCGAGCCTGTCTCAACTAGACCCTTCTATCGACTTCCAAAATATGACTATGAACTAGAGACCATAGCCTTACCGGACTATGTACCAACACTATATGTCCCAACCATTACACAACCACTTCCATCCATTCTCCACAACCATATTTGTCCTGCCCTAACTCACTTCCCCAAAAAGAAATTCCCTCCCAGAAAAATCTATCCAAACCTAGTTAGGTATCCACCCTTCAAACCTTTCATTGAAGGTGTTGAAAGGCACATCATAACTGATTGACATACAGACCCTGCTAAGAAGGATCTCACTGATGATGCCTCTAAAAGATCTAGATCATTCAGGCATGTTCCAAACATCATGGACAGAAACACAAAGTGGACTACCTTCAGACATCCTAGCACTTATGGCAAAGCTGCTGACTTTGCTGATACTTTGATGTATGAAATGCTGAAGTGAGAGTTCGGTCACTTTAGAATTGACAGAGCTGCAAATTTTGTCCCTCCAACCTGGCTGAGGCATTCATTGGAGAAAACCAAGATAGGAATCAAGCCATATATGATTTGCCCAAGACTGCCAATGATTGACCACAACAAGGACAAAGACAAGAAAAGAAGAAGGTTCAAAGGCAAGATGCTAGAAAATGAGCCAATCATGCTGGACCTCAATTCAAAACCATTTGACTACACTCTACTGAAGTTTTGGCAATCTCTCTCAATTGAGGAAGTCTCTGAAAAGGAACCTGCAGTTGACTTCTGGAAATCTCATGTCATCCACTGCACAAGAGAAGCCTCCACTTCAGGATTGACTCAAGAAGAGAAGAAAGTCGTTCCAACTGTCAGAGCAAAATGTGGCATTTCAAATTGTAGATTCATCATCATAAAGGATATCTTTGGCCTTCTTGTTACAAATCTACACATTGAGAATGAAGATGCAATTCAATGGACCAAGAAATTACCTGAACAAGTGTTGCAGTATGCTACTTCACCACCTCCATCACCTACATCAGAGCACATTGAAGAAGAAATCATTGTTGAAGAACCTGTTGTAGAGTAAGTCTGTTAAAATAGTAATTGATCATGAGTATGTTGCCGAGTCTACTCCCAGACCAAGCACTTCAGAGAAGCACTCATCTCAACCTTTAGCTCTCACAATTATTCACCCTCAAGATCAGCCTCAACAGTCAAGAGCATTGAACACCATGCCAAGTCATGCACATACTCAAGACAGTGTTGAAAGCTCCAGACCATTACTCTCTCTACCACCAAACTTTGAAGAGATGATTGGCAAAATTATTGAAGAAAGAGTCAAAATTGAAGTGAAGGAGCAAGTAAGAGAATAGGTTGCAGAGGCTCTGGTACCAACAAATATAATGATGAACTAGATGATGAGCATCATGCTCAACTTTCAGCAAAGCCAGAATCTGCCTACTCAAATCCCTGCTCCTACACCAAATCCTGATCAGAATCAGAACCAAAACCCTCCTCCTCGACCTTCACCTTCCTCTTAAGTTTTTTTTTAGTGCCAATGATGATCCACTCTTTACCTTTTTGTCTGATGACAAAAAAGGGGGAGAAGGGAAAGAGAATTAAATTTAAAAGGAAAGATTAAAAAGTCAGTTTTTGAAAAGTATATATCTATTGTGAACACCCATTTTTGTCCGTCTTCATTTTATTTTATTCTAATTTTATTATTATGTTATTGTATTTCAGGGAGACTAAAAAATAATAATGAAGAAAGAAGGAAGAAGAAGAAGAAGATAATGAAGAAGGAAGGAAGAAAAAGAAGATAATAGTGAAGAAAGGAGAAGGTTCCGTCCATTGCATATCTAATTTTCTGTTGGACGAGGAGGTTTCGTCCATTGCATATCTGATTTTCTGTTGGATGGGGGGGTCCCGTCTAATTTTCTGTTGGACTGGGAGGTCCCGTCCATTGCATATCTAATTTTCTGTTGTACGAGAAGGTTCCGTCCATTGCATATCTAATTTTCTGTTGGACGTGGAGGTCTCGTCCATTGCATATCTAATTTTCTGTTGGACGAGGTGGTTTCGTCCACTGCAATTATTTAATTTTCTATTGGACGAGGAGGTTCCGTCCATTGCATACTTAATTTTCTGTTGGACGGGGAGGTTTTGTCCACTGCAATTTTATTTTTAGACTGGAGACAAAAAAATAAAGAAAGAAGAAAAGGAAAATAATGAAGGAAGGAGGAAAAAAAGAAAGAGAAAAGAACAATCAGTAAAAAGAGAATAAAGGAGATTGAGTTACTTCTCCTAACCCTAAAAAACCCAATTTTACATATCAGACAAAACCTCTCTTTCTCCTCGCACTCTCCAACCGCCCCTACACCTCCTCTACTCATTGGTCCTTCTTCTCCCTCATCTCCTCCACTCTCTTAACCGCACCACACTTCCAACCGCCCCTACACCTCCTCTACCCATTGGTCCTTCTTCTCCCTCATCTCCTTCACTCTCTTAACCGCACCACACTTCCTTATCTTTTCAAACACGCAACCTTCACATCAAAACGCCTCATTTCCTCTGCTCGCGCCACCTCCATCTGGACACACGCGATCTCTGCTCACAACCTCCCAAGCTCTGGATTTCGTGAGACCAACCTTGAAGCCGCTGGGTAAGGAGAAGCATGAACCCCTCTCCTCCATCTATAAAAGGAGGGGGAAGAACGAAAAAGAGGGAGGGGACGAAAAATCAGAGAGAAAGAGCACAGAGAAGGGAGATACGGAGGAAGGATACAAAGACACAGAGAGAGAGAGATTTTTATCTGATATTTTCTTTGTGAAGAAAAGACTAAGGATTTGAGTTTTTTTTCTCTTCTCTATCATTAGAGTGGTTCCAAGTTTTCAGAAGAAGAGAGAGTTAAAAGAGTCGGAGAAATTGAAATGTGAGGATTTTGATCTTAAAATTTTACCACTGGGAGAAAGCAAAATCATTGTTATTCTGCTCTCATTTGGTAATCCTTGTTCTCTTTGTTGATATTATTCATGAGTTTCTCTTGATATTCTGGTTTTTGTGTCTCTGTTTATGACGAAAAGAAAATCCATGGATATCGAAACTAAATGAGTTAGTATGATGTTTGTTATATGAGTTCTTATGTCTGTTTCAGAGATGGTGTATCGTAGGGTTCCTATTTCATTGTTTGCCGTCATATGTTGAAATGCATGATACACTAGTAATCTTCATATGGCCATATTGTTACTAAATACTTAAAATGTTTCATTTTTGTTCTATTTTTATAAGGCAGAACTATTTTTTACATAAAAATAAAATATGATCACTTAAATCTCCTTCAACCGGTTTGTTCCCTTTTTTACAAAACAAAGAAAATTATCTTTTGATAAATAAATAATTGAACTTGTTTTATTTAGGGATGGCCTATGGACTTGGTTGCCATATTCAATCCCTTAGAATAGGTTGCCCTATGGACTTATGTTACATGTTCAACCTATTTAGGACTTCTCAACATTTAATCAAAAAGGTAGAATAAAATAAAAAATGAGATCATGAAATAACATTTCTCATCCTAATTCCTATGTGGCATTTTTCTAAATACTTAATTAAATCAATGTTATTTTTTGGGTTGCTGTGACAAGTGTCATGCTCAATTTTTTAAATTTTGAGGTTGCCCTGTGGACTTACGTGCCATGTTCAACCTCATTTAGGTTTAATCAAACAATTTTCACAAATACAAAACCGATAAAAAAATATAAAATATCTTAAAATTAAAAATGATTTTTTCCCTTTAAATGATTTTTGAGGTAAAACAAATATTTTCAAAGTTATTAATAATTTACACAACTAATTTTGGGTAACCATTTTTATGGATGTTCTAGGATGCCGTGGGGTTAAGTCTTCATGCCTTCCCCAGACGTAATCGACTCTCGAACCCAAAGTTTTTAAAAGGGTTTTCCAACTTTCCTGAAATTAAATAAAGTTTGTGGCGACTCCATGTTTATTTTCTAAAAGAAAATGAGGTTTTCTTTTTGTTCGTCGTTGCGCCACGTTCACGGTCGCGACATCTGTTTGCACATGCATGTCTCTGCTTATGCTTTAAATAGTCTATATCTGTTGTTTTGAATGCTCTGATACTGTTTACTATGATTTGTTAATTGCTCTGATACAATCATGATCTAATAAGTAATATACATATGTTGTTAGAAGTTTGAATGCTTTGTCTTAGGGGGAGCTTTGTAAGCTCTCTTAGACTTTGCTACTCAAATTTAACTAGTTTTTGTCATCATCAAAAATGGGGAGATTGTTGGAACCAAAATGATTTAGATTTAATTAATCTCCAAGTTTTGATGTTAACAAAAGGATTAAATTTGCTTGGCAAAGTGTTAGTTGAGATCTAACAATGTTATTCAGTTTTTGCAGGATTACTTGAATCATATAAGTCATGAGAAATCTTGTATAAAGTTCTTTATCTGCTTGGACTGAGAAAGATAATTCACGTCCAATCGTGTAGACGAGCTGATCAATAATGTTTGGTAAAATTAATTTTTGTTTATTTCAATAGCAAGAGTTTAAATAGACGAGGTTTAAATTTTTTCTAAGTAGACGTGCTCAGCTTGCCACGTCAGCGAACGAAAGTTCTTAATAGAATAAAACAGACGAAAAAATAATAATGAGTAGACAAGCTCTAATTGCCACGTCACTATATGGAAATCAAAATTACTCACTGAGATATAGCAAGTCCAAAGACTTGATAGACGAGAGGATATGTCACGTCAGTAGATGAGCAAAATAGATGGAGTGAATAGACTCAGTCTCACAAATAACTGAGTAGACGGACATTTTGAGTAGACGAGTTTCTATCTCCTATACATTCTTCTAAAAGTGAATAAATGCAATCCGGTTCTCTTGAATTTATTTCAAATGATTGATATTTATTTCAATAGAATATTTGTTCTTTCCATTTGTTTTATCCGGTTAATGCTTTGTTTCCTTTTGAGAAAATCATAGTACCATTGAGGAAATACAAAAAGCAAATAGTACAATGAGGAAATGAAAAGTGACTTGTACGATGACAACTTTATAGCTGAAAAAGTTGGACTGTACACAAAGGAGGAAAAACTTTTTCAATCTGCAATGCTCAAAGCAGTGAGCCTCCATTTTTTACTATTTTGATAACCAAGAGTGCATTTTAGCATTGCTTCAATCATGCCTTCAGTCACAACGGATATTATGCTATCTCTAAACAGGAAATTCAAAATGCCCGATGAAGCTTATCAAGAGAAGGAGAAGGTCACTATAAGTAAATGACCTCAAATACTGAAGAACAACTTTTGCTAGCCAACAACTCCTGCCTATACAATATTTGAGAGAACAGGCTCTTATTCATTCTTTCAAAAAACAAAAGTTTGTAATCTTTTAGTGTGAATATTGTGAAAAACTTTCATATCCTCACATTTAGTGAGTTAAGAAGATCTAAGTTAAATTTGTGTTAGATTTAGAGCCTGGAGAGGCTTGGTAAGAAAGGAATACTTTTAAGCCTGAAGAGGTGTTGAATACTAGATTGTAATCTATTTGGAGAAATAGTGGATAAAACCTTCAAGTCGAAGTGACTAGACGTAGTTCTTGGTTGGAAGAGAGTGAACCTGGATAAAATCATTTGTGTGAATCTTTTATCTCTAGACTCTTACAGCTTTATTTTTTTATACCGAGAAAATAGTTTTGAAAAGGTTGTTTTAAAAAATTATTAACAAACACAATTCAATCCCATTCTTATATTTGCCTGTGTCAACTTCATTCTATTACTGAAATCAATCAAGTGACTAAAAAAGAAGGATTCATATTATTGTGCTGCTATGTTCCTTGTACTAAAAATATCATTCACTCATGAGTCTTGAGTTCATCTAAATAAAGGAAAACAAAGTACTGAATATATGTATTTGAGAGGACCTTTCAACACAATACTTACATCAAGTAAATTCTTTTGGTATTTCAAATCTACTTGTATTGGCAGAAAATTTGTTTCTATTTCAAAGCCTTCCTATTAGACCAAGACATTGTTGATTCATTTTTATTTTTGCTTGCTTACATTGTTGAATCACTTTATATTCTCAATCTTGTTTGCTACTTTCTAGAGCAGCTCAGTGATATTTTACTTTAGGAAAATGGTTTAAGCCCTAACTCTGGGATGTTCTACATTGCAAGCATACTTTGGTTTAAGCAATATTTATAGATTTATGAAACTCACCAGAGTCATGAAAACATATCTCAGTAAAGCAAACCAACGAATGAAGTATTCTAACAAAAGGGGAATGAATGATAATGGAGCAATGAAGAAAATGGAATAAAATTTAAAAAAAAAATTATAGAAGAACCCAAGGTCAGGATTTAACACAGAAAATTAAAGAAAAAAGAAGTAATAAGAAGAATAAAGAATGACGGGAAAAATGTATCTACATGGAGAAAGGGGTTTAGGGCCCTCATTCAACTCCACGGCAACCTCAACCTTGTCTAGCTTTGGGTTCCTTTCCAATTCCAACCAGGGCAAGAAGCACAAAACCTTCATCATAAAAAAACTGAGAAGAGACGGAAAAAAAGTAGGGAAGAATAATGGAAACATGAGAGATACCAAATGCAAGATATGAATGAATCTGGGTGCAAAACATATATGTAAAATCTTGAAGGTTCCTACTGATTTTTATTTCCTTTCTTATGCAAATTCCAGAAATGGTTCCCCTTCCAGCATTTACAAAACCATTTGTCCTAGAGGTAGTACATTGCATTGCATGTCATCCACAAAACCATTGGAGCTCCTTATCATGTATAAGGAACTCATCGTTAATGACATAATAATTAGCAAATAAAGCTAACATCTAGGGATGTAAATGATAATTTAAGCTTAAACTTGATTGGGATTGCTCCACTACAATGCTCTTTTTGGGTGAATTAGCCCCAAAAAACCATACCTGCAAAAGCAAGTAAGGAAACAGTAAATGTAGTGTGTGTTTGGATGAGTGTTTGACAAACTTGATTTTGGATGTAATTGATTTTGTAGAATTGATTTCAATACAATTGAGTTTGAAGTAAAGTGATTTATGTTTGGATGTTTTTATTCTGAAAGCAAGTTTGATGTAAAACTTAGTGTAATTTTTTATTCCAAAAGCAGAAGCTACTCCAAGCTGCTTCTGATAGAATCAATTCTAGATGCAAAATTGATTCCACGAACGTGTAACCAAACACCTCTTTTTCTATCAGAATCACGTTTGACAAGTGCAGAAGCACTTCTGGGGTCTCCAGAAGTGGAACCACACACACGTAGTGGGGCTACCATAGAATGTTGGTACCTAAGAATTAGTTTAGCACCGTAATGTCATCCATTTAAACAGAATTCTGAAAGAATAAAAGGAAAATAATGAAAAAAGCAAGAGTATACAAACCTTAAATGAAGTAGTAGACCTTTGAAGTCGAACCACATCATTGTCAAGGGTGAAGTAAACATCATCATCGTGCAACTGCAAATCTACAAACAATAATAAAAGGATTTGATAAACATTAGATCCAAGAACTAATTTGAAAGCAACACTGGTAAACAGATTTCATAAACAACACAATCCCTAAATAGAGAAACTCTCCATACACATATCCAAGCTGTAAATTGAAAATCAAATATTTAGGTGGGAAATAGAGGTTAAATGACAATGCTTCCTAGTTTATTCAAGAAAATCTTTGATAAGTAGTATCGAAGAATAAAACAAATCACACACATAAGCAAGAACATACCACAAGTCAAATGTTAGCAGGCATGTATAGCAGATACATAATGTCTTAAAATTGAAGAGTGAAAAAAAGAAAAGAAGAAGAAGCCAGCAGAAATCAAACATACTTATTGGCACAAATTCCATCTGAGGCTCAAACATGGTTATATTGTTTTTTTTTTTAAAATAGAAACAATATGGTTACAAACATGGCTATTTTTTAACTATTGTGAAGAGGAGAGGGAATGTATCAGCAGAGGCCGTCACCAGACCCCTGAGCCGCTTTGTAGCTCCAAAGCTGTGGAGGTACCGTGGGCTCGGCTCGCATCTCTCCGCTCAACGCACAGAAGGCGGCAGCTCCGTCGCACACTCCGCAGCCTTTGTTCCTGCAATCAGGAAGGTCTTTACTTCTATCTCTTCAATAACTCCACACCAATACCCTCTCCTCCAACATTTTCGTCTTCCAAAACCTACCACACAGGGGATGGGAGGAAAGGGAGAAGAGATTGAAATGGTGACCATGATGATAGAATGCAACTTCAGAGAAAAGATGTTAAAAAAAAAATCAAAAATAAATGCCAAAACACGGCACCTCTCCAGCAGCTTTACGTCCCATTTGTCTTTGTCCCATTTCCCACACGCCATCTCTGTAGCAAGTATAGCAAGGAAGGACATTAGTCATTAAACAACAAATATTTAAATAGTAAATAGTAAAATAATAAAATATTATACTTTCCCACACACCATCTCTCCACTTTGCTCCCCATCAAAGGAAGGCGGAAAAAAAAAAAAGGAAAATCATGGCCAAAAACAATAGACAGCCACTTGTTATCCTGATAGTGATTGACTTCATGAATATTATGTGTTATTGATATAGATTCATAGGCTTGATTAAATAAAAAAAATAAGTTTTTACTTAAAATGATATATTTAGGATTTAATTGCTATGAATGTCGGTGTAAAGATTTTTTACACAATCAATCAATCAGAAATTATCACATAAGCTAAATTGTTTGACTTTTATTCTAACTATCTTAAAAATCACACATACCATAATTTAATTGAGAATATAAAAAAAATATTTACACCGACAATTATGTATAATACTTAAACTCATATATTTATTAGATTAAAAATAATATATTTATTTTTTTAATAAAAAGTTACATTTAATTGGTTCTTTGACTGATGCCACCGTATATCCGCAAATAATTTGTTTTTTATTTACTACATTAAGGGCTCGTTTGGTGGTCAAGATAAAAGAGACAGGATAGGATAAACTATCATATCCTATCTGAAACTATTGTTTGATGAGCCAGCAAGATAGGATAAACCAATCATGTCACCTGTCCTATCATGTCCATCTAGTTAAAATTATATCATGAGGGGGAGCTGGGTTATAACTCAACATGATAGGATAAGGTGATTTATAGTATAATAAAGTAAAAAAATATTTTATATATAAAATAATTAAAGTATAATAAAATACAATATGGTTACCAAAAAAGATATAATAAAACATAAAATAATAAAAATATTAATAATTAATTTAAAAATTTATTTTTATTTTGTCACAAGGCTAATTTTGTTACTTCACATTATTTTAAAAAACTGAAAAAAAAATTCTAATAATTTAACTATATGTAATATAAAAACTAAAAATGAATATTTAAAATTATAACAAAATTAATTTAAGGTAAACAATATTTTAAAATATTATATGTAATTTTATCAAGGACAATTTTATCTTTTTATATAATCTTAAAAAATAAAAATTATAAAAAACTAAAATCTAATAAAATATGAAAACATTCGGAACAAAAACGAAAATTTTAAAATTCGTACTAAAATTACAATGTTATCCAATTGATTATCTGGTGGATAGCAAACGTCGGATAGGATAACGGCTTATCTTATTCATATCATATCTCACTCGTATCCCGCTGTCATATCCTATCCGCTCCTATCCTGTCCTGACTACCAAAGAGTACTAAACTCGGTGTGCATCCTCACGTTCGGCGTCCCCTGCTTCGCTCTCTCTCGTCTTGCTCTGTCCTGCGCAGCGTCTCTGTCTGCCATTTTCGAATTGGCCTCGTGTGCCGTAATATCCCACTTCCTCACTTTCGGTCTTGCTTTTATATTACTGAACTGATGCCACCTTTTACTTTAGTAAATTAGCATCTCATTTTCTTCTAATTTTAGTCCGCTATCACTGCCCTCAATTGCTTCATGATTATGTTTCTTTTCTTCTTTTTGACAAAATTTCTTTGTTACCATTTTTTTATATGAAAAATTTCTCTGTTACCTTTGTTTGTCGTCTTTTTTATTAAACTGGGTTTATTTTAGAAATTATTTATTCGTTTTGGACACGTGGCATTTTTATTTTTTTTTAATCTGACAGGTCAAAGGTGCCACCGCAGATGGCGCCTACCTTTTAAAAAAAAAAAAAGACAAAAGGGAGACGCCACTGCAAATGGCGCCTTCCCCTGCAGTGGCACCTCCTGCAGTGTACCACGTGGCACTGCAGGGGGCATCCCTCAGCCCCAACCAAAAATTGGACTCCTACAATTTTAAAGGAACAATGCTACAATTTTAAAGCAACAAGGCTACAAAAAAAATTATATTATAAGTATAGGGAGTAACGATGACGTTAATGATAAAGTATCTATTTAAAACAACAAGAGGCAATAAAAAAAATCTCGTAATAGTGAGTAACAAATAATAGCACAGGAGTCATAAAAAAATAATAGCAATAACAATTTATACCAATAAATATTCATCAATTATTACAATAGTAAAAAAAATTACCTTATAAGAATTAAAAGAGAGTCACCTGCAATTTTAAAGGAACAACGCGACAGAAAAAATTATACTATAAGTAAAGGGAGTAACGATGACATTAATGATAAAGTATATATTTAAAACAACAAGAGGCAATAAAACAAATCCCGTAATAATAGACATTTTATCATTAATGTCATCGTTGATAGGTACTTACAGTGAAGTAATTCATGATTCATCTTCTTATTGGTAGGTACTTACAGAAGGACAAAGTTAGTGGTCCCGAAGGTAATACTGTATATTATAAGCTTACTGAGAGAGCTTTAGACGGAACCATCAGCGACAGGATCAATGAATATTCATCTCAGGTAGTGTTTTGGAAAGTAAATTATGCAAGTTTTGTGGTTAGTTATTTCCTTTTTTTTAAGTTCATTTAACAATTCAATATTAGGCATTAAATGTCTTATCTTTATGAACTTATTATTTTGGAGGGCGTTTTGTTTTTGGTCATTGGTTAGGATATCCCCATAAGCATGGTTGTGAGTTATTAGTAGTATAGTTTTCTGACATTTATACCATCCAAGTATGTGAATTAATTTTGCAAATAAATTGAATGAAAGTATAATTCGATAATTATAAAATGATAGTAGCAAATTATATTTAAATTTAAATGAATTCGAATTAAAAATTCCAAATAAGAACCAGACTTGTGTATTGATAAAATATTGTATCACACTCTGAATTTTGATCAGTAGATGCCCGAGGAAAGTCTGATCCAAATAATTTTTTTTACTACTGTAATAATTGATGAATATTTATTGGTGTAAATTGTTATTGCTATTATTTTTTTATGGATCCTGTGCTATTATTTGTTACTCATTATTACGGGATTTTTTATTGCCTCTTGTTGTTTTAAATAGATACTTTATCATTAATGTCATCGTTACTCCATATACTTATAGTATATTTTTTTTGTAGCGTTGTTCCTTTAAAATTGCATGAGTCCAATTTTTTGTTGGGGCTGGGGGATGCCCCTGCAGTGCCACGTGGTACACTGCAGGAGGCGCCATTGCAGGGGAAGGCGTCATTTGCAGTGGCGCCTCCCTTTTGTCTTTTTTTTTTTTTTAAAGGTAGGCGCCATCTGCAGTGGCGCCTTCAAAGGCACCATCTGCAGTGGCGCCTTTGACCTGTCAGATTGAAAAAAAATAAAATATGCCACGTATCCAAAACGACCCCCATTGGTAAATAGTTTCAGAATAACCCTAAACTGGTAAATAGTTTCTAAAATGAACCCAGTTTGGTCAAAAAGCCTTTGTTTGTCCGAGGCTTCAATATTTTTTTTATTTTTTGTAAGATTAAGGTAGCATGTATTGTCAGTGTAAAAAATTTTATATCGATATCTACTAACATTTTGATATATGTGTTTTATTTTAATAACTAAGAAAGAGAAATAACAATATTGTTTATTTGTCAAAATATTATTGGATGTCAGCATGATAGAGTATATAAATTAATTTCTATATTTTATTTAAAATTATTTATAAAATTAAATTATTAAATAAAAAAATTAAAAGTAAACACAATGTTAATATATTCATTGATTTTTAAAGTGTAATTTCTATAAACACACACAATTTCACGATTAAATAATATGCATTATGATTTTTCAAATGTTTCATCTACTAAAAACAGATGAGTGGAATCAACAAAAAAAAAAACATACCTTAGTCAAAAAAAAAAAATACTAAAATAAAATAAATGCCAGATAATATATTCAAAGAAACAAAAGTAACTTAGAACTAAAATAGACAAAGAGTATTGAAATAAGAAAATAAATAAGTATTCCCTAAATAAATAATAGAGTTATTTGATTTTGATAGCAAAATCACTACCCAGTACCCAATAACCATTTCGTTTTCACGGAGAGTGCTTATAATAATCAAAATTTTATCATTTTTACTTTTATTTAAAATGTAAAAATATTTTTTATTAAAATAATGTAAAATTATAATTAATAAATTAAATTAAAACAAAGCAATAACTAGACAAAGACCGAAATATATATCAGTTATATTAGGATATAGGTAGATTTTGGATCCCAATCCCCTGACTTTGTGGCGTCAAAGGTCATGTGACTTTTTCTTTATCTCTCTCCTATTTCATTTTCTCTCATTTTATCTCTCATTTTTCTCTGATCGTTGCTCTCTCTTAAAATACACTAAAGTCATCTGACTTTTGGCACCACAAAATCAGGGGTTGGGATCCGTAGATTTTACATTAAACAGTATAATTCAATTTTAATCATCTCATATATGAGGTAGAAATTCTAATTTATTTGATATTCTCTCTTGAGTCGAACTAAACATATTCAATAAATATATATATATATATATATATATATATATTACTCATTTTCTGATAATAATATGCATTAATATAATCAACTCGTTAATATTTATGATGAATCAACCCAATCTCTTGTAAGTCAAAAAAAAAATTATCAATACACATGTATAATTGTGAAGTTTTCGATTACGGTTCCTATAACAGTCACCAGTAATCGTGCACGTGTCAGTGTCAGAATTTTTGTCTTTTTTTTGTTATATTTTTATTTTATTTTAAATTTTTTATAATAATTTTTTTAATAAAAAATTTAAGGTTTTTATTTTTTTTATCATTTTGTTTACGTTTTCCTTTTTTTATTAATTTTTTTATTTTTTTTAAAAATAAATAATTTTTTTTCGTTTTCCTTATTTTTTAATAATTTTTTTATAAAATTTTTTACGTTTTCCTTACATTTTTTTTTATAAATTTTTATCCTAATAACTTTTTTTTTTGAATTTAATTTATATACATTGACATTGTAAAGTTTTTTTTACACTGTCAACCAATCATAAATTGACAAACAGTAAAAATTGAGTTGTCATGTTCTTGATGTTTTAATTTTTATATATTTATATTTTAATGTATATATAATTTAATAGTTTAAAATTTGATATTTTATATATTTTTTAATATTTTCCGGTTAGAACCGAATCAAACCAAACTAATTTTAATTGGTTAAGTTCCTGTAACAGTAGAAGGAGTTGCCAACCGAATCGAACCAATTTTGATTGGTTCAGATTTTTTATATTATTTTATTATCAATTTTTTAAAGGTTACAATATTTTTGTTTTTAAATATTTTTAGTCAGGAAAGATACCAAATACAATGGTTATCGGTTCGATTATCAGGTTCTAGAATTTTGGAATCAAACTATATACACATATACAATAATAAAGTTTCCGGTACACGTGTCACCGCCATAATTTTGCCTTTTTTTATGTTAGACAAAATTTAAGGTTTTAATTTTTTTATAATTTTTTTACGTTTTCATTTTTTTAATGATTTTTGTAAATGTTTTTTTTTATTTTTTTTATTTTTTTTTTATACAAAAAATTTACGTTTACCTTTTTTTATAAAATTTTTTAAAGTTTTCCTTAATTTTTTTAATAACATTTTTTTTTATAAATTTTTTTGCCTAATAATTTTTTTATTATTTTAATTTGTATATATTGATAGTGTAAAGTTCTTTTTACACTGTCAATCAATAATAAATTGGCAAACAGTAAAAATAGAGTTGTGATGTTCTTGATAATTTTTATATAGTTATATTTTAATGTATATATAATTTAATAGTTTAAAATTTTATATATTTTTTACTTATATATATTTTTTAATATTTTCCGGTTCGAATCGAATCAAACCAAACCAATTTTAATCGGTTTTGATATTGTTATTGACTTTTTAAAGTTTATAATTTTTTTTGTTTTTAAATATTTTTAGTCAGGAAAGGTAGCAAAGCTACCGTGTTCTTCGAAAAAGTTTAGGGTCGTAAGACTCAAACCAATAACTCAATGAATTTGAAAATCCGAACCAACCAATTAAATTGGTTCGTTTTTTTTCTTTTTTGTGTTCGGCTCCGAATTGAACCCAACACAATGGTCATTAGTTCGGTTATTTTGGAACCGAACCAATTAATATATTTATATATATTTTAAAATTCAATATCTATATCACTTTATCAATTGACAACTTTTCTTCTATTGTTCCTGTAACAGTAGAAGGAGTTGCCAACTGAATAAATTTTGATTGGTTCGGATTTTTTATATTTTTTTATTATTAATTTTTTAAAGGTTACAATTTTTTGTTTTAAAATATTTTTAGCCAAGAAAGGTACCAAACTCAATGGTCATCGATTCGATTATCAGGTTCAATAATTTTGGAACCAAACTAATTACTATATTTTAGTATTTACATATATATATATATATTAATACTTAACATTTATTATTTTCAATAATTTTATATTTTAATATATAATTTAATTTTGTATATATATTTTAATATTTTTGGGTCCAAACCAAACCCAACCAATTTTGATTGGTTTGGATTTTTTATATTATTTTATTATTAATTTTTTAAAGTGTACAATTTTTTTGTTTTTAAATATTTTTTAGCTAGGAAAGGTAGCAAACTACTGTGTTCTTCGGAAAGTTTAGCGGCGTAAACCGAACAAATAATTCGATGAACCGATCCAATCACCGGTGCAATAAGTGCTTTTTACGTTAGTTAAAATTGATTTTTTACGTCAGAATACTGACTGACGTAAATACAGCTGACGTTAATAGTTAATATTTTAACATCAGTTGAGAACTGACGTTAAATATAAAACTATTAACGTCTGTTCCTTCACAAAACCGACGTTAATTTTGTAAAAATTAACGTCGGTTTTTTAAACAACTGACGTTAAACATAAAATCGTTAACGCCGGGTCTTTAAAGACAACGGACGTTAATTTTGTTAAAACTAACGTCAGTGGTTATAAAGAACTGACGTTAAAGGTTTAATTTTAACGTCAGTTTTAATAAACAACTGACGTTAATAGTGTACTTTATATTTTAAAAAATACTATTAACGTCAGTTGTTTGATACAACTGATGTTAATAGGTTTTTTTTTTAAATTCAGTTTTAAAATATCACTCCCCTCGCCTATCCTCGCATTCAAGAAATATCCCAAGAATACGTAATATCACACACATTACAGAATTGCAAAGGAAAAATGGAACAATGGGGGGACTTAAAACCAAAACCCATGTATATATATAAATAAATTTTAGTTCCAATGTCTAAAAAACAAAACTACCAATCTAAGGATATATATATATATATATACATGTTATTAATTAGTTTCTAAAGTCTAACAAAAAAACTATTTATCTAAGTATTGCGGAGGTATCTTGTCAATTCCTTTTTCAGCCGCATACTTGAAGAAGAATTCAACGAAGCGCATCCTCAAGTCTCTTAACTTATCTTCTTGAATAGGCGATTGGTCGTTAAATGCCTACACACGTTCAAATAATAACAATAACATCAATGCAAGTCATCTTCAAAACTATAATATATAATTTAACAAGTTGTTTAAATATTACCTTAATCCATCCATCCGTAATGGATGTGGAGACTATGTTCGGCATATGAAGCATCACATAATAGCCGCACGACCACCCGTCATTTTGAAATCGAGACTACCAACAAAATTAATTTCAACGTCAGTTGAATATACATATAAATTCGTAATTATAATATTAATTATTTGATAAATAAACTACCAAACCTTGATGATGTTCCATACAGGATTTGCTTTAGCCTTAGAAGTCTTAACTTCTCCCGTTGGCGCAACTTATGCTACTCGCCTTCAGCGCGCTATCATAAACAAATAATCATGTCGATCAATTAACAAATTCATATATCATGTGTGTAATAAACTAAAAACAACTGATATTAAAACTTAAATTAAATTTAAGATTAGTTCCTTACTTATTTACAGCTTCCACCACCTTCGGTGGCGGATCTTGGTGGAGAGAGCAGAAGAATATGACTCTATGCCTAGACGGGTGAAGTACGAACAACTGCCAATGGCTTTTCATACAGTAGGGAGCCAGATATAATTCTTTCGGATTGTCTCCCAACAAGTTCCCTAAGTATTTACTCAATGCATCGCCAAAGAAAAGAAATCGGGCGGAAGGATTGACTGGATCTAAGAAACCGTAAACTGATGCAACGCCCTTATCAAGCTGAAGACGATGGAGATACCTAAGATATGAAAAGGTGTGGATGTTAATTACATAATATATATATTGAAATTAAAATAAATTATTAAATGGAAAAATACCAAAAATAAATAAGTTATAAAATTAAAATTAACTTACGTGCACCAGAGACTGAAAATTAACATTACTGTTCATCCAGACGTTATTTCTGCAGGCGTTCCCGAGATCGTCACCACAGAAGGTAAATATCCTCCGTTGATCTGGGCGTGCCACCCATCCATCGTGCTCCAATGGACATTCAAAAATCTCAAACGCATAATCCTCACCAAGTGAGAACAAACGAGTGATAGGTGACAACGACACCGACGTCGACTTGGCCTTCAGTTTAAGAAAAATAAAATAGATAAGTTTTTGATAATTAAAAAAACACAAGTAATTATTTGACTAATTTGGACATTAATAATGAATAAATACCTTTGCTAACATTTCGAGCTCACGTCGTTTAGAGTCCAACTCAAGCTCACGCCTTTTCATTTCCAACTCATGCTCATAGCGCTGGACTTCTAACTCCCGCTCCCTAGCTGCCAACTCATCGTCCTCCACATGTGCCCTACTAAAACTCTCTTTTGTGCTCACATGTGAAGGGTTGGCAAGCCCTGCGGTGTCCTGGGATGTACCGACAGATGAAAGCTCTCTGGCAAGCACCTGCTTGAATTCTGGGTTGGATATTAAGCCTTGCATCAGATGTGTTGTAATAGCTGGGTTGGACATGAGGTGCTGAGTAATGTCAGCCAAAATTGATGCTTCATTGACCACCCGCTTTCGTGAAGCAGACTTGCCATAATATTCTTTGATGGTCACGTTCCCAGGAACACCGAGAACCCGACCAGGATGGTCTTTCTTGCCTAGAGCAGTCATCAAGACGTCCTGCCGTCCAGAAGGGACGAATGCGCCCTGGGAGGATTTTGCTTTAAGATCCATCTACAATGAAAAAAATGAAAAAACGTGCAAGTGAAAAGTGTTGCAAATATCTATACAAATATCAATTGAAATCAAGTTAATTATTTACTTACAATCTTATCTGCCACTTCGCGAGTGGCATCAACTTTAAAAGATCCCGTCTTTGTCATGCGGTCGGCTAACCAGACATCCTCGCGCTCGATGTCCGACGGAGGACTTGATGGTGTGCCCTCAGGCACCTCTCCTCTTTCAATCATAACAGAGTGTTCTTCCTGCTTCGCCTTCAGCCTATCCGCCATCATCTGCTCGATCCGAGTCTGGTACCCACCCTGAGACATGGTGTGGCGGTGGACGTTCTTCGCCTGATTCTGCCGACCCTTATTTGCCTTAGCCTATTCAAACAAAAACACATAATTAAATACAGTTAAATGATCTATAATAAGCATACAAAATTAACTTAATCAACCAACCTGAAATTCTCCATCCTATCGACTCCTGACAAACATATCCCAAGTATCCTGATCAATCCAGGGATAATCCGAGAACATTTTATCAAGCCGCTTCTTCCCAGATACATAGTACCTGGTAAGATCATGCTTGAACCCATTCCAACGCTTTGATGCCATTTTCATACATTTATGACGATGATCCTCGTCATTTGGCACAGTCCAAGCTACCTACACATTAGATACATATATAACAACTGGATGGATTATAACTCGGATAATTATCTAATAATGTAAATCAAACGAATGTAAAGGTAAAATACCGTGATAGCCTCCCAAATCTGATCCTTAACGTTCTGTGGAACGTCATTCCAGTGGTTGTAGTTGATGCTTACGTGTTGCTTCGCTTGTAGAAACACCCACTTATTAAATTCTTTAGCACGGGGTCCCTGGGCATTTAGATTAGCATCGAATGACACCTCAAGCTTCTGTCCACTTTGCCTGTCCTTCTCTAGTTTCTTCAACGAGGTGGCTCCTCTACCCCGTTTCCTATGAGCCTGTGATGTCTGTATGGACAAAAAAATGATAAAATAGAGGGTTGTAACATTATAAACTTACATTAAAAAGAAGGACTAAAGATAGTATATAACATGTAAACTTACACTAGAATCAGGTGTAGGTGTGATCGGGTCCTGCGAAACCCCCACAGTGTCCTCCCGTGCATGTTGGCTATCCGACTGATCCATATGTATGCCTGTTCAGAAACAATATATATGTATTAACATAGGTTATAACTCAAAATAAATACAGAAGTATAAATAAAAATAACTATATAGGTCCTGTAGATATACAAAACATCTATATATCCAATATAAGGACAATACGGGAGATTTAAAACTATAGTTTTTGAAGATTGCCAAGCACTGGTCATGGCCTGGCCGTGATGTCCATCACGGTCGTAACGTGCCAACTGAACCAGATCCTCATAGGCAGAACTGATCACGGCCTAGCTGTGATGAGCATCACGGCCTTGACAGATCAACCAGCAGAGCAACATGCACTCAAAACCAAAAATAGAGACATTCCAAACAACTCAAACTCACGGTTTAAAGTTACAACTACTGAGACTACAGTTTCAACATACACTCAAAACCAAAAATAGAGACATTCCAAACAACTCAAACTCACAGTTTCAAGTTTCAACTACTGAGACTACAGTTTCAACCAGCAGAGCAACATGCATGCACTCAAAACCAAAAATAAAAAAATGTGCCCTAAAGACTCACCAGAAATAGGCGCTCGCGTGGTGGTGGTGGTGGTGGTGGTGGTGGGGGGGGGGGGGGAGCTCGAGTGGTGGCCAACATTCGATGTGGTTACTGAGAGCAGAGGGACAAGGAGAATTAGTGCGCGGGAAGGTGAAAGAGAGATGTCAAGTTATTGCAAAGAATGAGCGGGAAAGACAGAGTTAGGGGTTAAGAGTGTACCTCACGGTGGTGGCGAAGAAGCCCTCGCGGTGGTTGCGGTGGAGATGAGCTCGCGATTAGGGCAGAGTGAGAGCGAGAGTGAGGGTTGAGAGTAAGGGTTGAGAGTGATGAAAAGAGAAAAGAGACGTACATAGAAGTGGAGAAGGCGCGCGGGTGTAAACGTTATAATTAAAATAAAACAACATTTTACGTCGCTTTTTAGTAAAACTCGACGTTAAAGATCATATTTAACGCCGCTTGTCTTAAGAAACCGACGTTAAAAACTCTCACACTTATTACGTCGGTTGTTAGTAAGAACCGACGTTAAAGGTCATATATTTAACGCCGCTTGTATTACACAACGGACGTTAAAAGTTTATTAGTTTCTGCAAAAACATTCATTCCTTTGACTACTGTGCTACTTACCCATTCACCTTGTACCTAATCCTCTTAATGAGCATTAAGTTTATAGATAAGTTTTCCAGAAAATCAGAATAGCTTAGTAACTTCATCCACTGCTCCTATAAATAGCTTCCTTCCATCCTTTTAATTTTTCTGCTTCACAATATGGCTCTGCCATGGAGACTAACTTCATCACTCTTTCTTCCTATTCCTAGACTCAAAGATCTTTGTCTTAATGGTCAAACAACTTCTGAGTTTGAGTAAATCACATTACATGGATATTAAGGTTGGGTGAATCACGTAATGTGATTCACTCACTTTATTTCATCCCCGTCATCCCTTTTACTTTGCTTTGGAAGCAAGTGATTGTGGATTCAAGATGATGCATCAAGGAATTCCACTGAAGAAGAAAGATGCAAAGATCCATTTCACTTTGCTTTCATTGCTAGTGATCGAGGATTTACTTTGCATCATGGAATTCAAGTGAGGGAGGTGATGCATCCATTGGAGTTTCGATGACAGGACCGAGAAGAAAATGATGTTGATGCGGAAACTTTTTTATATTTTAGGGCTATGTTGCGTAAATTTTTTATCTTTTAATCATGTAATTTTAACTTATGAATCGCTTCAATGTCATACGATTTGATTATACATATAACTTGTTTAATGTTAAGTGTTTATTTATTTTAATTTGCACAAGAATTTGTTTACTAATTCAAGCTAATTAATAAAAATTAAAAATAAACTTGTATAAAAAAAAGGTTTAGAAATAAACTGCAGTACTATATGGAGTGATCTGCGTTAAGAGGGACAACAGGGACATGACAACCAATGAAATGAGTTTCATAATTATTTACGTCAGTTATTTATAGAACTGACGCAAATAGTGATTTAATATTTACAAACTGTCACCACCTCATTTTTAACGTCAACTTAATTTATGACTGCCAAGTTCCCGTATATTAATTACATTATTTCCAATATTTATTTTGCACGTTTATAATATATAGGATTATTTACGTCAGCTATTTATTTAACTGAAGTAAAAATCAAACTTTTAACGTTAGTTGTATAAAAAACTGACGTTAACAATAAATATTTTTTATTTTAAAAACACTTTTAACGTCAGTTTTTTTAAACAACTGACGTTAAAAGTGTATAGATATCTGCAAAAACATTCATTCCTTTGACTACTGTGCTACTTACCCATGCACCTTGTAACTTAATTCTCTTATAATGAGCATTAAGTTTATAGATAAGTTTTCAAGAAAATCAGAATAGCTTAGTAACTTCATCCCCTGCTCCTATAAATAACTTCCTTCCATCCTTTTAATTTTCTGCTTCACAATATGGCTCTTCCGTGGAGATTAACTTCATCACTCTTTCTTCCTATTCCTAAACTCAAAGGTCTTTGTCTTAATGGTCAAACAACTTCCGAGTTTGAGTAAATTACATTACATGAGTGATAAGTTTGAGTAAACTACATTATGTGAGTTGCTCACCTTATCATCTTCCGGAGAATCAGCTGCTGGAGGGCAAATCAGGTGCTCGGGGGTCACAGTTCCAAAACCTCAGCTTTGGCAGCAAGTGACCGTCATGGAAGTCTCTGGAACCACTGCCTTTGCTTGAAACAGATCTAGTGCACCTGTTTTTGCCTCTCTCTTGAGCTCTCTCATGCCCCCAGGTTTTACGAGGTCTTCGGAGTATAGTTTTCCCTTTGGCATATTTCATAAAACTCTCACGATGGGATGTAGCTTTAATGTTTAGGATTTTAAACCCTTTCAATGTAACTTTTTATAGGATTTTAAACCCTTTCAATCTTCTCAGATCGATCAGATTACACTTCATGAATGAGATCCGGTTTGGGTTATTGATTCAACTTATACTTCGCACATATATTTTAGTTTTCAAAACAAAAACACAAAACATCAAAGCAATTCATGTGAAACTGAAACTTTGAGGAAAGCAATGCGGAAGGGATTGTATAGTAGATAAAAAAATTATTAAAATAACATTTAACGTCTGTTGATGTAAGGACTGACGTTAAAAGTGAAGTGACTTACTTTTAACATTAGTTCTTTATAGAATTGACGTTAAAATGTTCACTTATCAACGCCGCTTTTATTGAACTCGACGTTAAAGTGAAGTCACTTCACTTTTAACGTCAGTCATTAAAACAACTGACGTTAAAATTGAATTAATGAAGTCTGATATTTACAAAACTGCCACCGCCTCCTTTTTAACGTCTAGCTTTTGGTTAACTGACGTAAACCTTTACCGTCTAATGTATATTTTCCACTAGTGAATAAAATTGGTTTGTATATTTATATATATTTTAATATTCAATATCTATATCAATTTATCAATTGACAACTTTTCTTCTGCTGTTCCTGTAAGAGTAGAAGGAGTTGCCAACCGAACTGGACCAATTTTGATTGATTCCGATTTTTTATATTATTTTATTGTTAGTTTTTAAAAGTTTACAAACTTTTTGTTTTTAAATGTTTTTAACAGGAAAGGTATCAAACCCAATGATCATCGGTTCGTTTATCAGGTTCAAGAATTTTGGAACCGAACTAATTACTATATTTTTAGTATTTATATATATATATATATATATATATATATATTAATACTTACTATTTATTATATTTAATAATTTTATATTTTAATATTTTCGGGTCAAAACCAAACTCAGCTGAACCAATTTTGATTGGTTCGGATTTTTATATTATTTTAATATTAATTTTTTAAAGTGTACAAATTTTTTGCTTTTAGATGTTTCTATCCAAGAAAGGTAGCAAACTACTGTGTTCTTCGGAAAGTTTAGCGGCGTAAACCCGAACGAATAATTCAATGAACCGATCCAATTAAATTGGTTTGTATTTATTTTTTTTGTCCGGGTCTGAACCAAACCCAATGATCGTTGGTTCGGTTATCATGTTCAAGAATTTTGGAAGCGAATTAATTACTATATTTTAGTATATATATATATATATATATATATATATATTAATACTTAATATTTAGTATATCTAAATATAAATATTAATTATATATTGATATATTCCATAACCTCTTGATCATTTTGCTAAACGATAGATAAGTAAATTATAATCATCGTTGAGAATTGATTTTGAAATTATAAATTATATGATAGATAAAAGAGTAAAAGATTTCTATAGATATAATATGATTTATATTTCAACTCTTATTTCAATAAATCTACATTATATCATTTTTGAAAAAAATCTTATAGGCACCCGTGCGTAGGGGTGGACACCGATCGGTTACGGACGGTTTCGGGCCAAAAAATGCAAAACCGAAGGAAACCGAAGGGGAGAATGTCTCACCCATTCCCGTCCGTCGGCACCATCAAATTGGGCGGGTCACGATTTCGGCGGGTTGTCGGTCTGGCGGGTGGTTTAGCTCGGTTTCGGAGAAGGAAAAAAAATTGTTTCAGAAAGGTTGAAGATTAGAAATTCCAGAAGATACATGCAGAGCATAAACAGGTCAAATGAACAAAGAAAAAAGGCATCAAAGTTTTTACAAAAAGCATCAATCATTCAATAAAAAGCTTCAATCTTTTTCAATATTTTATTACAGAAGAAGAAAAAGATGGAAACTTGAAGATATCTGAAATGTACAGCACCGTTTGTTCTTCTTTGTTGAAGCTTAGGTTGCATCTTGGGCAGATCTGGCAAGGAGACAACTTGGGCTTTTCGTCCGTAGATCTTACGATGCATCAATGCGGCTGAGTTAGAGATCTTCACTGGCATATTTGTCCTTCTCTGTGACAGAGCCAACTCCAGGACCTTTTTCTTGCCGTGACCGGTGGCGAAGTGAGGGAACGACAGAGAGAGGCGGAGAGGAAGTGAAGTCTGGGGTTGAAAGATGAAAGCTTGAAAGAGTTTGGCTTCTTCGGTGAGACTGACCATGTGCTTATTCTCTTTTATCAATGAATTATTGTAAATTATAATATATAAGAAAATATGAGAGGACATTATTTAATTGAATGTTGCGTGCACTATTTGTCAAGATTGCATTGTGCAGTGTGGGATGGGACAACACACCGCATGGGACAATGGTTCAATATAATACTAATTTACATTTACCTTTTTGTTGAAGCTATTGACAACCTGTAGTAAATTCTGGCATGTACTGGGACTACTGGCATTCATCACGCTACGGGCGAGTACGGTTACCACTGGATTTGTTTTTGAAGAACCGAGCCCGCCCGTTTAAACCCATCCTTAACCTTTTTCTTTCACCGAGACATCCAACACCCGACTGAAACCGCCCATAGGATCAATAGTTAGATCGGATATTTCGGGTTTCGATCGGGCTTAAAATTTTGTCCAACC
This sequence comes from Sophora flavescens, assembly GCA_030762895.1. Lineage (NCBI taxonomy): Eukaryota > Viridiplantae > Streptophyta > Magnoliopsida > Fabales > Fabaceae > Sophora > Sophora flavescens. Next base: position 75,475,399 of record CM061062.1, read on the forward strand.
CTACCCGTGCGGCTGCGTACCGCACCGCTACACTAGCTATACCTAAAACCCAATCTCTTGTAAGTCAAATATTTATTCTCATGCCAATTGTATATTCGTTAATTAAAATTGTTACCTACGTCAAATCAAGGATTTTTTTATGTGATCCTAAAATACGATTATTGTCATCGTCATTCTTCAAAAAAAAAAATTTATTATTATTATTATTAAAAAATAACACCTACCTATATAATTAATAATTATATCTAAGTTTTGTCATAAAAAATATATTGAAATTAATTAGAATTGAAAATACTGAAACCGTATGCTTCCTCTACCCGCGGTCACGTCTGGTATCCCCTGCTGGCTGCTGTGCTCACGCTTGTCTGCGTCACGCCTCGTCCTTTGCTCTATCTGCTATTTTTGAAACGACCTCGTGCGCTGCAGTATCCTACCTCTCTTTCTGCTAATTTTGAATTTACCTTTTACTTTTTTTCTTTTTTTGACAATGTTTCTATTTTGCAAAATAACTAATAAACTAGCTTATAATTAATAAGCTATTAGATATTTGATAAGTTAGTGTCTCTTTGGTTACTAACATAAATTGGCTTTTGGAACCCGAACTCCAGTTGCTACATTAACTGGTGTGTTTGATTGCAAAAATCAGTTAAAAATAATTGATTCTGGTGGGGTTATAATTGATTTTGATGGAAAGAAGAATTTTTATCTTTTCCTTTGAGTATAATTGATTTTGGGTGTAGGACCTACAAAATTCTTTATATTTACACATCAAAAGTGATTTTACTTTATCATCCAAACATAAATCATTCTTTTAAACTCACTTTTGAAACATCATTACCAAACACAAATCAAAATTTTCAACCTTGATTTTTATAAAATCAATTCCTTTAGAATCAATTCCTTCAAAATCAATTCTATCAAGATCTAAACTAAACAGACCCTTAATTTTTAGCTAAAAGCTGAAAAGGTAGATGATTGAATTTGAAGTATTTGGTAAAATTAGTGGTTGAACTAGCTTGTAAATATAAAATGACATAAGAAACATTTATGATAGACATGCTAAAGTGAGAATTCAATAAATGAATGGGGGTAAAAACGAGAAAAATGTCAATAAGGTATAAGCTATATGCCATAAGCTAATGAGATAGGTTTGTTTACCAAACACCTCTATTTCAACCAAACAAGCATATAAGCTAGTCAAATAAACTATAAGCTAGCTTATTGGACTTACCTTTTACGTAACCTTTCGCAAGTTTCTTTTTTTATTCCATTCATGGAACAGCCGTAATTTTATGTTTTGTTTACGTAATAAGATTAGGTTTAAGGCTTGAATTACATGGTTAAGAGGTTGTTTAAGGTTTAGAGACCTTTGCATGAAAAATACGCAGTCATCTGGAGTGAGTTTGAACGTACACGAATCTTAGGGTTTTTCCCGATTATCGTCTTTAAGGTATATGAGTATGAAACAACAAATCTGGAGTTAGGGTTGAGATTAGGACTTTTTTGGGTTTGAGGTTGTTTATTAGGTCGTGATGAGCCTATATATCAAATTTGAGTTCAATCAGACGTCGAACGGACCCGAAACGTAACGAGTTGACTTCTGGTCAGTGGTCAACGCTCAAGCGTGGAGGTCAACCAGACCAGCTCTGGCGTTGACCTCCACGTGTCAAAAGAGGGCTACGTGGCAGTTGGGGATTGGTTGCATGCATGGTGGTCCTACCTGCTTCCTACGCTCAAGCGTAGGTGCGTAAATCAGCAAAAATAAAAGGGTGACTTAAGTGACTTCAGTCACTTAGTCACCCAACTTAAAACAAAAGCAGAGAGCAACCGGAGAGCAGAGAAGAGAGAATTTAGAGAGGGGGGAGAAGAAACTTAGAGAGAGAAAGCTTAGAGACGAGAGTTAGAGCGATTCAATCATCCCGTTGCGATTCGAGTACGTGGTTACGTTCGTGGCGACGATACCTTCGCTTTTCTCTTATTCTTTTATTCTATGGTGGAGGTAATTTCTACTCTCTTTACGTCAAAATGTCGTCTGTTACGATATTCGAAGTATCTTTAGTTTCGGTTATCGGAATTCAATTTTGTCTTCGAATTTGAACTCCTTGTAACATACGCTTCACAATGTGATGTCTAGGTGAATTTTTGGAGGCTCGGAGGCCTTGGTTCTAGGCGAGGCAGATTTGAGAGCATATAGGGAATGTTCGTTTCGTGACGTTTCGGTGATCGTACGACTTGTCAGGTGGGGGAAAGAAGCCATCTAACATTGGAAACGACGAAGTGGCATTTATTTCGATAATGGCATAGGGTGACCTAATCCCTACAAGAGAGCGGGTAACGGAAAATGTCAATATCACATTGGGGACTACTTAGTGATACCAATGATGATATTGGAATTATATGTTTATTGCTATTATTTACAATTATATTATTATTTTATTGTATTGTTGATATTGACTGTTTGACCATCATTGGCGTATTATTGATATATGCTGAGTTGAATGGCATTATTATGACTATTGGATTGCTTAGATAAAATTATATTACTTTATTATTTTATTATATTTGGAAATGATTGTAATGATTACATGTGGTTATGATGATAATGATTGTGCTTAGAAATTGAATAGTGATAAGACATGATTTGTTATGGATGTATGTGGGGAATTAATGATACATGTGTTAGTAGTGCCTAACCGAGATGATTATTGTGTTATGGTGAAGAGAATGATGAGATTAGATTATTGCTAAGGTGATATATGAGATAGTGATGAGCGGTTAGGACACTAATGGGTGACCTGAAACATGTCCTGTGATATTTCTCATATGGGTGACCTAAAACATGGTCTATGGGGTCTATTCCTCGGAGGTTGTATTCCCATGGTTTAGGCTATTGGTAGGACCGTCCCAGACATTATTTAATTATTGTTGCAGCTATAGTTCATGCTTTGCATTAGCACCATGGCCGTGGTTCGATGGTGTGCACCGTCGTGTATTTGTGCAACTATAGTGTCATTGCTTTGTATGAGCATCCTCCCTCCGCGGACGAGGATGTGCGACGGGGCCTCTGGAGACGTGTCGATATGGATATCCAGATATGTGGCCAAACCTGAGGATACATACAGCATTGTATTGCATCATGATGGAGGGTAGAGAAAAAATCATAGAAGTGTTCGAGGATGGTTGTGTGAAATATATATATATATATATATATATATATATATATATATATATATATATATGTGTGTGTGTGTGTGTGTGTGTGTGTGTGTGTGTGTGTGTGTGTGTGTGTGTGTGTGTGTGTGTGTGTGTGTGTGTGGATTTATGGAGATGGTTGTTCCGTCTGTTTATACTGTTATAGAATTAAATGTTACTAAACCCTTTCCACGTTTGATGTTAAATCGTTTCTTATCCCATTTCTTTTGTTGTGGTGTTTGCTTTGTTGTTATTGATGTACCTTAGACCCTGATCAGACAGATGGTGCACTGGGATCATCCTTGGATGACACAAGAGGCAGGGTCCCTCTCACGGGGACCTTTGAGTTCAAGTTCATAGATCCCAACGGGTGACTTGTGGACCCCGTCACTCGCTTCGTAGTTTACACGGGTCCAGTTTCGATGACTACCATATTGGGGCAGGGAGCTCCTCTAGGTTTGGTTGACACTTTCAGAGTCGGCCAGACTCTTCCCTTCCTTATTGGAGTTCCGGATGGATAGTTACCACCGATGCCTTCTATGCCAGATATGTCACCAGTTCCTTTCATGGTACCCTTCGAGGCACTTGTCCCAGCACCAGCACCGAAGCCTGTGCTTGCACCCGTACCAAAGGAGGACCCCATTATACTAGTTCCTGATCCGATGCCCGTTCCGGAGGCACCAGTACCTCCCAAGGTTCAAGTCACAGGGTCGGAGTCTTCCCAAGTGTCCTCCCGGCTACCTTCCCGAGATAGCAGAGTTTATAGACAGATGTTCCAGAGACCTTCAGATAGGAGCTCTTCCAGTGGTAGCGGAGGAGTAGCAGGACCGTCGAGACCACCGGGTGGTAGTGAGGGTAGTAGTTTGTGATAGCTCAGGCCAGTGCTATTTGTGTAGGTGTGTGTGAGGTTTTTATGTATTTTGAGAGGGGACTGGGTGTAGAGAGTTAGTGAGGCATCTTTTCTTTAGTATTTTGATGTGTTTTGTTATCTCGCCAGTTGTACATATTGGGATCCTACTGATGGGATTCCCTTCACAGTACTGTACCAAGATGTGATATATATATATATATATATATTGATGTATGTATGTATGTATAGGTTGATATATCTGTATGATAGTTGTTTATATTTTAAGTTTTAAATTTTTCCATCGTTTGAATATAACCGCTTAACGCTAATAACATGATTAGTTCTTAACTATTTTGGGTTTCTCTTTAATGGAACGTCGCGGCGTCTCAATTCGCCCTGCACTCCATCAATTGTATGTGGGCCATGTTGCCGATGTTGGGTTATTATGGATTTTTGGGCCTTTTTCAACTTTAACAAATCTTAAAATGATAAATATTTGCGTTGTTGGGAGCTGTCACATGTACCCTACAAAATGTATCTATCCACCCCCACAAGTCTTTTAAAAAATATTATTATCAAAATACCCTTAAAATTAAAAAATATATTTACTCTAATTTTTTACCATCTTCTCTCTCCTCTCCCTCCACCCATTTATCTATCATACCCAAGGTGAATTCTTCAGACAAGAAATGAAACTGACTCCATGAATTCCTTAAAACAACACCATATATTTAGGGATGACAATTTTATCGGTACTCGCGGATACAATCCGCAACGGGCATGGGGCGGGTAGTTAAACGAGTACCCACAGGTAAATAAACGGGTAATTTCAATACCCGTTTATAAACGGGGCGGGGACGGGTATCACACTATCCGTGCCCGCGGATACCCGTACCCGTTACTTAAATTATTAAAATGCCCTTTATTATATATATGTAGTAATTGCTAAATGTATTTGATTACTTTTGTTAGTAACTTTTGTAATTGGATAATGCTTTGATGCTTTCTTAACATCTATTTGTATGAACATGGTTATTTTAAATTGAATTATGCATATTTTAACGATTTTTCAAGCAAAAAGAATATATATTTTTTCTGAAAAAATAATCCGCGGATATCCACAAAACCTGCTGGATACCCACCCGAAGGATACCCATGTAGATAACAGACGGGGACGAATACGGATTTTACCCGACGGGTACACTCCCCCCGCCCCGTTGCATCCCTCCATATACTATATAGCATCATCTTTCTGTGCAAATCCATTTCTTTCGTTGTCTTATATTCCATGTTAAGTTTCTCTTAGTTGAGCATATTTACAAACACGCACGCGGCACATCCAAAGACGTTAACTTTGAAAAGCAATTGGATTTTGAACTTGTTTGAGGAATTTTTATTAAGGGTGTGGCTAAGCTACATCACCCAGTATTTGCATCGGTCAATGCACTACCCACATGGCGGTGTGTGCTCCAATCAATTTGCCACACCGGTCGGTCAATTTTTCAAAGTTTGGCAATGTATAGATACCGTATTCAACTAGTAGTGAATCAGTTTATTGCTGTATACCCCTTTGTATTATTTGTATTTATTACTTTTGCCCAAAAATATTAAATTTATTATATTTGTTTATCCAGATTCAGATTTCTCCCATGAATCACATGGTTGCAGATCGATCGGGACTGCTGGGGGGGAGGGGGGTGCTGGATGACGCCGGTGATAGCGTGGTGGTCGCCGTTTTCCACAGCCACTCTGAGGCAGTTGTGGCGCCATGATCTGGGGTTTCACGCACAGGGATGGGGATGGCGGTGTTCTGATGACATTTTGTTGTTCCGGTCTGAGCAGATCTGCATCGGGACTGACGGTAAGGTCGTGGCGAGCGACGGTCCGAGGCAGTTCTGGGGTAGTGCGGCTTTGAGAGTGGTTCCGTCGTTTGGGATCGTACCGTTAACTGTTCCGGTGTTGACAACGAATACTGACCTTGAGCAAGAACGATGTCGTCGTCATGGTCTCTCTGTTCTGTGTTTTCATTCCCGATCTCGTGAGCGGCCGAAACGGGTAAGGGAGACGAGGGTTGGGTGTCAGGTTTGGTACGAGATTAGGTTTCTGTGGCTGGGGATTTAGCGTTTTCGACTTCCGGAGGTGGCGGCAACGACGGTCGGGCGGAGGTCGACGGTGAGGTGGCGACAGAACGACCACCGGCGACAAGCTCTGTTAAGTGAAGCTTCCGGACCCGAAACAACGAACCACCGACAAAATGCAACAGCTGCCTGAGCTTGCTAACGCGCTGAGGAGGTTGAAGGTCGAGGAACAGGCATGAGGTTGAAGGTCGAGGAACAAGTGTTCTGCACAATAATGATCACGCCGATGCTTTGCAAATGCAAATGCAGAAAAGGATTGAGCTGGGGGATGAAGGAAGAAGACGAGGAAGAAGGAAGAAGACGATGGGGACTTTTTAATAAATATCATTTAATTTTATTTTTAAATTATGGGGGTAAAATATAAATAACCAAAATACCAAGGACCTCCCTACCAATACATTAGAAAGTGCCCATGTTGAATGGTTGAAAAGTCATAGTTGCCAGTTTGTCATATTCATTGGTTGTGAGTCAGCCATGTGGGTAGTGCATTGACGTGTAAATACTGGGTGGTGTATCTTAGCCACTCCTTTTATTAAATCATATTCACCGGCACTACTTGATCCATGAAAGATGAGCTAATTTTGGATCCTTGCTGCAGCTTTTTGAATTTTTGGAATGCTTGGTTGGTGAATGCATTTCTTGTTAGTATTAGAGCAACTCCATCGGGTTCCTTTGTTTTTTTTATTTTATAAAATGAAACAGAAACAAATGGAACAAATGGATAGGAAAAAAAATGGAACGAAACCCCTGCTTCAGTACCAGAAGATGGAAAAAAATGGTAAATATAAAAAAGAAATCAAAAAACACAATCAGAAAAAAATTTACATTTCTTCAAATTGGAATGAGAGGATGATGACGATCGAAATCCCCTGCTTCAGTACCAAACTCGAATTGCTCCACCCCCTCTGCATGCATCAAAATCAAAATCCCCTTCTGCATTCATCAAAACATTCTATGACATCTACGTGCATTTTAAATTGAGATGGGTTGAGAGAGGAAAAAAAAATCAGCGGATGTTGATGGTGGAAGAAGATGGATGATGGAAGATCAAAGTAGACAATGGTGGAAGAAGAAGTTGGATGACAGAAGAAGAAGAAGAAAGGGCGTGATGTGGGTGCTCCAAATGAGGAGAGGGGACAGTGGAAGAAAAGGAAATGACGACGATGGACATGATGGGGGTGCTCTAAGTTTCTGTTGCCCTGGTAACTGGTAAGTCGTAATCCACCTTCTATAGATGTCATGGCTTGGCTGAATCGAACCAAGCCCTGGATATTAATCAATTGGTATTCACTTAAAAGTGATGAAAACAAAGCTGTTATGTAAATATCACACCTTTTTGTGTGCAGGGAAACTGGACCATTGAATATACTAGAGTCAAGGCAAGGATTGACCTTTTGGATAGGAACCACAGGTAGATGATACTCAGTACTGACCCTATACGCATGCTTTAATTTCCTGTTATTGTTTGATTTGATCACTCACTAACATGTGTCGCTTAGTATAATTATATTAATATGAAATCCTTTTCTTTAGGCATTACATGGGAGAAGATTTGTGTTCAACGAGCCTCAAAGAGCTTCAAAGTCTGCGCAGCTGGTGAGTCCCTCCGAGGAAGAAATCGGAGTTGAGGGCCACAGGGGGGGTTAGGGTAGGGATTTGGGAACCAAGTTCATCTAGGGTTCCATTCAATCAGGGTCACCAATTTGAGCCTCATTTGACTTAGAATTTTATTTTTTAAAGTTTTTAATATAAAAATAAAAAGTAATAGTAAATTAATGTCATGTCAGCAAATTCTATTATTAATTTAACGGTAAATGGATGGAAAGACTATAATTGCACAATTAAAAAACTAAGGGGACCAAATTCGTTAAAAAAAATGAGAGACCAAAATCGTACATTACCAATATCTCGGGGAACAAAAGTACAATCAAGCCTTTAGTTTTCTAACATAAACTTATTTTTATTGGATTCATGAATCAATGTCTTTATTGCATTAATTAGTAAGACTGATCTTAATTTTTGTGATCTCATAATGGGATAAGGATCTCCTGTCCCATTTTAATATATCACATCATGTCTCAATCACATCATATAAGTTAGAATACATGACAATATATTATTGGTCGGAACATATATGGTGTGATACACCAAAATGAGGCAGGAGATCTCATCACCCATAATGAAGCAGTCAATATACAGTGTTCTGGTACTTTTTTATGGTGAAGGCTACGGTGGGAGACTTGGACATGTCTCCCACCATGAGCAAGCCCTTATGGGGCAAAATTTTATTATTTTAAAATTCTAAACATTTTCAAAATTAAAAAATTGACCCCACATCCTTGTCTTCGTCCCCTTCACAGTCGGCTCCTCCTCCCACGACCTGGATCTCACCATCGTATCCGCCAAGCAACTGAAGAACGTCAACCGAAAAGAGATCCAGATGCAAACTCGGATCCCCCCTCTCAAGACCTTTAAAGCACTACCTTATGGGTCAACTAGTATTGCCGCTGTTTCCAGATGCCAACCACAGCAAACACCACCACTGTCGCTCTCTGATATGCTGCACATCCACTTTACGAACTGTTAACGTTGGTTTTTGGTTGGTGTCCAAAAATTCCTTCGTTACAAATAATTATAGATCAGATGAGTGTGGGACCTACGAGTTATGCGATAATCTCGTCAAAATGTGTGTATGAATTGTCTGCCAAGTATGAATTTGACAAGTTAGTCAAATGTAGTAATATACTGGCAATAATGATAATGGTGTATCGACTATCGTCAATATGAAACTTGACAACGAAATTGTTTATATTTGAAAAAGGGAATTTGAAAATTAAAAGAAAGAAGTAGTATATATATAGAAAATAACTTCCTGATTGAACTAAGTTGACAATAAAAAGAAGAAACATAAGTTTAAAAAAGAAAGTTAGGTAGAGTAGGATCTAAGTGATACAACTTTCAAGAAGTAAGTGAATTTAAAAGAAGAACATAAGAGAAATGCTGGAAATAAGTAGGAATAAATGAAGAAATTGAACAGACGAAATGAAAATGGCATTGAATTTTGCCATAATATTGAAATAAGAAGGATGGAGGGAATACTTGAATGTAATCCGTCAATCTGCTGTGTGATCGAAATGTGTAGGATGTGTATCAAGTAACCTCCTTTATTATATTGTAATAACTAGTATTTATAGGCAAATAAAGTAACTACCTATCTAAATGACTACCACATGTCCTTGACAGTTCTCTTAGGCTTTACATTTAAACTGCTTGTCAACACAATTCCAATAACTGCTCAATGTCTTGAACTGCTCCGTGTCAATTGGCTTGTCTTCGACGGGATTAACTGCTTGACAACTTATCTTGACTATATTGACGATTTTGAGACTTTGTCTTTTTTTTCTTTTCCATATCATTGACAATTCTCCCCTGAATTTCGTCAAAAAGGTTGCTTGTCAATCTATCTTTTCGTTGACATGTACACTTTCTTATCAGCTAAGTATTTTCGATATTTAGAAAATAACATTCTTCACTTCAGTTCCTTCGTCAGCCTGTCAGAATTATTTATGTCAAGAGTTTGAAATTCTTCCACTAACGGATGCCCCTCAAGTTTTACTTTTTGACGGCCTTGCCTGAAAGAATAGCAAAATTTGAATTTTAAATTGCCAATGAATTCTCTTAATTCCGGATTTTCATCCGTTAAACAAATCTCATTTTAGTTTCATCCCTACTTAATAGGGATAATCATAACGTTACAAGTTTCTCGGAATTCGAACCAGAGACCTTCACTCTTCTTTAAATAGCAGTCACATCACTGTTGTGACTTTCTTCTTCTTACCTTTCTTCTTCCCTCGCGAAAAACCCTTCTTCTTTAAAGGAAAAACCTTTCCTCTTCCCCACTTCGTTCAATCTCTATGGCGACATCTTCAAAGATGTCAACTTTAGTACCTCGAGCCACGGTTGCTCCTCCTAGGGCAGTAGTTCAAGACCCAATTTTGGAAGAATTGAAATTATGGCAGGAATCTAAGGTAATTTACCTTGTTCATGATTCTTTTGTTGCTTTGAGTCCTCCTGCTGCATTCCTAGGTCCTCTTGTAGCCCAAAATGAAATTTCTGAGGATTTACGTGGTTCTTTCCCTTCTGCTGACTCAAATGAGGTTATCTTATCTTCATTAACTCCAATCCACATTCATGTCTTTAAAAAGAGCAATAGAATTTTTAGAATGCCTCCTGCTACTCGGTTTGATGCTTACATTAGTTGGCTTGACCGAGTTCAGGCTGAAAAACGCAACGTGTGGGAAGAAGCTGGAATTTTTGAATTTATTCAGCTCTCTCGCCATGTTAAATTGGTAGATTTTTCTTTAATAGGGGAGTCAGTCTTTTTCTGGAACAGAACCACAAATAATTTCCACTTCCCTTATGGAATGATGGGTCCGACTTTATTCGACATGTCGGCTATTACGGGCCTTCGTCCAGATGGCCCTACCATGCATTCTGATGTCGAAGTCGAGAATCAAATTGATGTCTATGTTCCAAAATGCTCTTTCTCTAAATATATAACAGATTTTAGAGGTGGAGATCAAGAACCCGTGATGGATATTGAACACGTAGCCTTTCTGTTTCTTTGGCTATGTGCTTATGTCTGCTGTAGCAAGTCTGCTACTTTGATTGCTTCATATGTTCCTCTTGCTAATCTTTTGTCAACTGGCAAGAGACTAGCATTGGGCCAATGCGTTTTGGCTAATCTTTATGACAGTATGAGCATATTAGTTGATACTGCCAGATCTAGACAAAAGAAAACCAACATAGGAGGGCCTCTTTGGCTTCTCCAGTTGTGGTTGAATGCTGTCTTAGAGCATCAATTTTCATACAAAGCTCCTTCAGACTTGTCAATCGATACTTATGGATCTTATCTCTGTTATGTGTCTGCTGAATCTTTGTGAAGAGATGAAACTGTCAACTTCAAGTTCTACTTTAAAATCTTTCACTCTCTTTCGTCCACTTCCTCAAAGATCAATTTCACTCCTTTTATTGACCGGAAGTACGGTCCAGAGTGGTTTACTAAATTAAGTACCACTATATCTAAATCCAACAAGTCAATCTGGACCAAATTTCTCTGCCAAAAGGTCATTTTTGTTGATGGACCTGGTTTCAAAACCCATAGGATCTATCTTCATCTGCCCATTACCACTGCTTGTCAACTCGGTTTCTGCTAATCTATTCCTGTTCCTTACTCATCAAACCCTGATGAGGACTTCATTGGTGCCAAAGCTCAAACATATGAAAATATTGTGGCCATCAGTGATGAGGATAAAGCTCGTAGGGACTTTTTACAGCCTATCCTATTCTCTGTCTTCCATGGAGTAACTCAAAGCTTTCTTGACTGGTGGGATGAATACTATTCCAACCACCACCTAAGTCTAAAGACCTGCTTGAGTTGTATTGAAGACACTGTGGGTAACGGTGATGATTCTTCTATGCAGGAACAGGATCCAGCATTAAAAACTCGAGGTGAACTTCAGAAAGAAATTCAAGCCTTTGAAAATTTTTACAAAACAAGTGGAATCCCCTAAGGCCATTTGATATGGTTTGTCACGTTAACAGTGTTTTAGCTGAAGCCAAAAGGAAGCATGATAATAAGGAATCTGAAAGGCTTGCCAAGTACTGGGGTATTCCAAATATGACCAGGGAATATTTTGACAGTTTAAAGGCTCCTTTTCCTAAACCTGTGCCTATTCCTTGTGCCCCTTTTGGTTTAGCTGATTCACACCCAGGGAAGCCGACGAAAGGAGGTAACTTTTTCTTTTTAGAAAGCGTGAGTGCTTACGTTGACCCTTTTGAAAAACCAAATCTAGTTACCTTCACTCATCGGTTTCTCCAACCTGGTGACAACTTTGGATTCCATTCGCAAATTCTAACTTATAATTCAGGTATTTGCTCGTCACATAATCGTTATTCTTTTACTTTTGTTGACAATCAACTTATTTATGTTGTTATTGATAGTTATTCCTCTCGACAAACCTCTTCCTGGTAAGTCTAAAACTGATGTACTGACTGAAAAAGCGCTGGAAGATGATGATGAAGATGAAGACGTAATTCCTTTGGCGGCTAAAACTGTCAAGAAAAGCTCACGGCCGACCAAAGCTTCTGTTTCTAATCCTCAGACAATTAAAAGGTCTAAGAAAAGAAAAGAGAAAGCTGCTGCTTCTGACCTCCCTTCCAAAAAATCAATGTCTACCAAGAGCGTTTCGATCTCGGCAGACTCTGATGCCGCCAAAGCCTCTACTGCATCTAAGGTCCAAGACATCGTTGTTAGTTCCTCCAATACTTCTCCCTCCAACCAATCCAAGGTAACAAATTTTAAGTTGATCTATCAAGTCATACCCTTTTGTTCACAACCTCCTATTCTTATTGTGAACACTCATTTTTGTCCGTCTTCATTTTATTCTAATTTTTTATGTTATTATGTTTCAGGGAGACTAAAAATAATAGTGAAAAGTGAAAGAAGAAAAATAAAATAATGAAGAAAGGAACGGGGTCATATCTAATTTGCTGTTGGACGGGGAGGTCCCGTCTATTACATTGGACTTGCTGATGGACGGGGTGGTCCCGTCCATTACATTGCACTTGCTATTGGACGGGGTGGTCCCGTCCATTGCATTTGCACTTGCTGTTGGATGGGGTGGTCCCGTCCATTAAATTGGACTTGCTGATGGACGGGGTGGTCCCGTCCAGTCCATTGCACTTGCTGTTGGATGGGGAGGTCCTGTCCATCACATTGGACTTGCTGATGGACGGGGTGGTCCCGTCCATTACATTGGACTTGCTGATGGACGGGGTGGTCCCGTTCAGTCCATTGCACTTGCTGTTGGACGGGGAGGTCCCGTCCATCACATTGGACTTGCTGATGGACGGGGTGGTCCCGTCTAGTCCATTGCACTTGCTGTTGGACGGGGAGGCCTCGTCCATTACATTGGGCTTGCTGTTGGACGGGGTAGCCCCGTCCATTGCACTTGCTGTTGGACGGGGTGGTCTCGTCCATTACATTGGGCTGACCATTGGACGGGGTAACCCCGTCCATTGCATTAGCTGTTGGACAAGGAGGTTCCGTCCATTGCATGTTTAAGTTTCTGTGGGATAAGGTGGTTCCGTCCATTGCATGTTTAAGTTTCTATTGGACGATGAGGTTCCGTCCATTGCATGTTTAAGTTTCTGTTAGACGGGGAGCTCCCGTCCATTCCATTGCATGTTTAAGTTTCCGTTGGACGAGGAGGTTCCGTCCATTGCATGTTTAAGTTTCTGTTGGACGGGGAGGTCCCGTCCATTCCATTGCATGTTTAAATTTCTGTTGGACGAGTGGGTTTTCTATGGCATGTTTAAGTTTCTGTTGGACGAGTAGGTCTTCCATGGCATGTTTAAGTTTCTGTTGGACGAGGAGGTTCCGTCCATTGCATGTTTAAGTTTCTGTTGGATGGGGAGGTCCCGTCCATTCCATTGCATGTTTAAGTTTCCGTTGGACGAAGAGGTTCCGTCCATTGCATGTTTAAGTTTCTGTTAGATGGAGAGGTCCCGTCCATTCCATTGCATGTTTAAACTTATGTTGGACGAGTGGGTCTTCCATGGCATGTTTAAATTTCTGTTGGACGAGTGGGTCTTCCATGGCATGTCTAACTTTCTGTTGGACGAGTAGGTCTTCCATTGCATGTTTAAGTTTCTGTTGGACGAGGAGGTCCCGTCCATTCCATTGCATGTTTTAATTTCTGTTGGACGAGGAGATTCCGTCCATTGCATGTGTAAACTTCTGTTGGACGAGGAGGTCCGTCCAGTGCATATCTAATTTTTCATATCTAACTTTCTGTTGGATATGGAGGTTCCGTCCATACAATTTTATTTTCAGGCCGAAGGCTAAAGAATAAAGAAAGAAGAAGAAGAAGATAATGAAGAAAGGACGAAGAAAAGAAGGAGAAAAGGACAATCAATAAAAAGGAAAGGAGATTGAGTTACTTCTCCTAACCCTAAAAAATCCTATTTTACATATCAGACAAGACCTCTTTTCCTCCTCCCACTCCTCTACCCATTGGTCCTTCTTCTTCCTCATCTCCTCCCTCATTTCAACCTAGCAGTCCCACTTCTAATCCTAAAAAAACCCATCTTACATATCAGACAAAACCCCCTATCTCCTTCTCTCTTCAAACACGCAACCTTCACATCAAATCACCTCCTTTCTACTGCTCACGTCGCCCCCATCTGGACACACGCTATTTATGCTCAAAACCACCCAAGACCCGGATTTCGTGAAGACCAACCTTGAAGCCACTGGGTAAGAAGAATCATGAAGCCCTCTCCTCCATCTATAAAAGGGGGGACGGAAACAGGAACAGGGGGGATTTTTCTGGATTTTAGAGAGAGATTTTATCTGATATTTTCTTTGTGAAGAAAAGAGATTAGGGATTTGAGTTTTCTTTCTCTTCTCTGTCATTAGAGTGGTTCCAGATTCTCAGAAGAAGGAAGAGTTAAAAGAGTCAGTGAGATTGAAATGTAAAGGTTTTGATCTTGAAATCTTACCACTAGGAGAAAACAAAATCATTGTTATTTTGCTCTCATTTGGTAATCCTTGTTCTCTTTGTTGATATTATTCATAAATTTCTCTTGACATTCTTACTTTCCTGTGTCTCTGTTTACTGAATAAGTTAGTAAAACGTTTTATTTCTACGTTTCATTTTTGTTCTATTTCCAAGAGGTAAAATTATTTATTTTACATAAAAATAGAAGATGATCACTTAATTAAAACAAACTTATTTCTTGGGTTGCCCTATGACAAGTGTCATGTTCAACCCTTTAGATTTTGAGGTTGCTCTGTGGACGTAATGCCATGTTCAACCTCACTTAGCTCCAAAAAATTCACAACGGGTAAAACATATATTTTAAAAGTTATTAATAATTTATACAACTAATTTTGGGTAACCATTTTATGGATGTTCTAGGGTGCCGTGGGGTTAAGTCTCCATGCCTTCCCTAGACATAATCTACTCCCGAACCCAAAGCTTTTTCTTAAAGGGTTTTCCAACTTCCCTGAAATTAAATAAAGTTGGTGGCGACTCCATGTTTTCTCTTTAAAAAGAAAAAACTAGTCCTTTTGGTCGCTACAGATGGCGACTCCGCTGGGGACCTTTTAAGAGAGTCAAGCCCGTAAAAATTGGTTTTGCAAATTTTTTAGTAACTTGTAGCTTATTTGTTTTACCTTCTATGGCTATATCTTGCTGTTTTTTTCCTTACAATAATTAAATGACAAAACTAAAAAATGTTTTTACTTTTAGTTATGTTTGTTTAGATTGTCCTTTTGGTTGGGTTTTCTTTTTATTCAAATGAGAGGAATTAGTTGTACATACATTTTAACTCATGTTATTGTTATATATGTTTCACTAACAATGTTTTTGTTTCCTCCTTTCTTTTTTTCCCATGTTTTAATAATAGGGTAGAGGACTTATAACCATTTTCATACATACCTATGTTTTTGTTTTGCAGGTTTTTCTTGTCTTTTCTTTTTCTTTTTATTTTAAAGTGTTACAGGTTTGTATGCCCCCTTCACACACATCACTATCACATATTGTACACACACTTAGCTCTATACCCGAGCTTGCTCAAAAACCCAAGGATTAGGCGGTGCTCCAACGTTGTCATTGAAGAGGTCTTGTACCTCCCTTATACTTGTCGGTTCACCACTCAGATTGTACATAAGATCATGGAATAGTCATATTGAGAGGGTTTATCCCTACTTGTGGCTAGATTCATGAATCAGATCCTTATAAGGGCAATCTGGGGACCATGACTTTTAGAGGTCTAGAACCGTCCCAATTTTCACTAATAGAGCAAACCTTGTGGCCAACCTGTTTAGAGCCTTAACTTAGGGTGTGTCCATCCTTAGGTTTTACCTGGCTTAGGACAAAAGGGGGCCTACTTTTCTTTTCTCTCTCTATCATCATAAGCATAAATTGTCATGCATGTTCATTGTGAATATTCACAAAACTAGGGGCGTCACATTGCTGCCCCAAACCTGAATGACATATTCAAATATTATTGCACACCTAATAGGTGCTATATCATAATAAAGGTGATGCATACCCATTAGTGTTTTCAACCCCTTTGGGTCCCCGACAGCACGAATCATGCAAGATATATTTGCTTCATTATACTCATTTTTTTTGTGTCTCTTTGTTGGAAGATTTTGGTATTCACCTTATAGCAAGAAAATGGAAAAGTTTGGTTCAGAGAAGAGTACTAGCAACGCGAGCTGTTCCAAGAAAAGTATCAAGATCGATGTGACACTCAATGACGTGAAGAGATTACGTGAACTCAGCGAACAAATGTCAGAAAAAGCATGCTCAGACTTTGTCAGCAAATATGGTAGAATATTGGACCTATTGCGTGTTCCAGTGGTAGCTCCCGCTCTGAGCGCATTGGCCCAATATTGGAATTCAACTTTGAGGTGTTTTGAATTGCCTAACTTAGACATCACTCCGGCCATAGAAGAGTATGCTTATATGCTAAGCCTACCAATTCAAAAGAAGACCCGCGTCTACAGGTATTATGGCCAATATGTAACAGATTGGAAAGATAGCAAGTCTATTGGAGCTTCAACCGGAACAGATAGAGAAAGCAGAAAAGGGAACCACCAAAGGGTTGAAGAGGCGATTTTTGGAAGTGTATCTCAACAAGCTGGGCCAGCAACAACGATGGGATACTTTCAACAAAGTACTAACCCTCATGATATATGGGTTGGTGCTCTTTCCTTTTGTACCAGATCTGATTGATCAGTCAGTAATGGATGTTTTCTATAGGGTCGAAGAATATGGTGTGAGCCCGGTCCCTGCTATCTTAGCTGAAACTTTCCTCTCCCTACAGGTTTGTCATCAGAATCAACAAGGGAAACTGCGATGTTGTGCATCAATATTGTATGTTTGGATCATGACTCACTTGTATGCTTGTGATAAAATTGATAGAACAGATGACCCGCTGAAAGGATTTGCTCACATGCAACTAAAGCCACGTAAGCTATATGAATGGAAACAAGAGTTTGATTAGATCGACCCGCAGTCATTTAGTTGGATGTGTCCATGGTATAATGGAGATTCAGTTGTATTCAGCTGTGGAAGTTTTTCAAATGTTCCATTGATGGACCCCAGAGGTTGTATATCATACTCACCAGCTTTGGTGATGCGTCAGCTCAAGTGGACACAGGATGAACCCCCCGAAGAGCAGCTCGATGGGATATTCTTCCTATACCAAGAAAGTGAAAGCATCAAGAGTCAAACGATAGCAGTAGGGTCAGCATGGAATGATGTTCATATAAAAAGACCGAAGGAATTAGGAAGGCGAATCATAGCTCACACAAAAAGATATGAAGTATGGAGAGAAGCAAGAAGAGGTTTCCCTCTAAGACCTGCACCCCCTCTCCATGGGGGAAATAATCCTCTTGCAGAAGATCAAATGTTGAAAGAAATCGAAATTTTAAAATCTCAGATGAGGGTTTTGGATGAGAAGAACCAAGCTGGCGAAGTAATTATTGTCACGCTCCGAAGCCAAGTGCAGAAGCTGAGTTTACAGGTTGAGCATTTGAAAGACGAATGCACTGATGCCCACGAAGCCCCGAGTCGCGCAAAAAGGGCAAGAAAAGACAAAGAAGCAGAAATTCAAGAGCTACTGGCAAAGATAGGATATCAAGAGAAGTTGCATGTCAAAATTCAATGGAAGAAAAAAGAGCTCGAGACAAATGTAGGGGTTCATGTTGAAACAATACATATACTAGAAGAGAGAGTTGAATCCCTACAAGAATCCTTGACCCAAACAGAAGTGTACTCTGATCGAGGATGGAACGAAGCAGCCAAGTATCGTGAGCTACTAGCGGAAGCCAATATAAGAGAAATTTGGCATAGAACCAAGATGAAAGACTCTGAAAGAGTTGAAGCTCAACGTCACGCAGAATGGGTAAAGGGATGGAAATTGGTAGTGAAGGATGTAATGAATGAAAAGGAAGCATGGAAAAGAAAATACGAGGACATGATGGATAAGCTCCAATATCACACTTCCCGGCTGGTAGAGCGATTTGAAGAGGCATCCATCCACATTCGTATGAACCATTTCCTTCAGCTACCACCAAAGGTGACCGAGTTCTTCAATCATTTTGGGAAACTCGCCAGAGGGTTCAGAAAAAAGAAGATGAGGCTCTTAACCTAGAACTTTGTAGACCTCGGAGAAGGATGGAAATCATCAATGTACTTCTTTTATTTTGATCAAAGACTCATGGTTTGTATCGAAATATTTATAATGAAATGGAATTTTTCATCCATGTCTATCGAGCGTTTTAGATGATATTTGTCGAGGAGTGCATTCTCCCTTAGATACGTCATCAACTATATTTTTACCCTAAAAACGACGTGTTTTTGCGTAAAAATGGGGACGTTGCTAGTATGGGTGTGGTATATCGAGGAGTAGATTCTCCCTTGGACTTAACACCAAATGCATTCAAGCTAGAGGGAACCATACCACTAGATTTGATTGTAGGATGAGTTTTCTTGCTATAGGTGTATACGACAGTCTTTCTAAGAGTACCCTCACGATCGAATAAAGGATGTTATCTGGCACATGCATACACACACACACACACACACAAATTTTGGATTCACTAATAAGATTCTTAAATGCTTTACAGAGTCACATACTTTTGAGAATCCGGGAACCATTGCGCGACCCAGGAAAGGTAACACCAATCAAACCCTAGTTCACAATACCAGATCTCGGATCAGGATGGCTGCCAATGCGTCTGAGGAAGGAAGAAACTTAAGCTCTGAGATAGATGAAGTGAGGGGAATAATAAGTGAGATGACTGAAACCCAAGCAAGATTAGAAGCCATACTACAGGATATGAGGGAATCTCTCAGCATGCTTAGTGCGAACAGAGATGCAATTGAACCTGGTAGGCAACGGATTTCTTCTGTGGTAACAACACCGATGTTTTCAAACATTAGAACGGGTCTCATTCAGGGAATATCTGGTCCCGACCAAACACATCACACGGCACCAATAACACTTCCCATTGGAGAAGGATATCCCCCTTTTGAAAATGCCTATCATGAAGTCCCGGGCTATACCGTGCCGACATGGGAGCAACCACATGTATCTACTCACAATCAGTCAGTGGGAGTTCAGGATGGTAAGGATAAGGTGAGAGATGAATGGATGGAGAAAATGGAAGAACAGATAAAAGCAATAAAAGGTCCAAGTACCTGCGGCCCTCTCCAGATAGAAGAACTCTGCCCCGCCACAGATGTTGTGATCCCCAAGGACTTCAAGATTCCTGATTTTTCCAAATATGATGGAAGTAGGAACCCACGATTTCACCTCATTAGTTATGCCACCAAGATAGCAATTTGGTCCAAGGATGACAAATTCCTTATCAGCTTTTTCCACGAAAGTTTGACTGGCCTCGCCTTAGAATGGTACCTCTAATTGGACCATTCCAAGATCTCGCGATGGACGGAATTAGCTGACTTATTCATGGACCAGTACAAATTCAACCTGGATGCAGCTCCGAGTCGTTAATAGTTGACTACAATGCAGAAAATAAGTGAGGAGCCCTTCAAGCAATATGCCCAAAGGTGGAGGAGTTTGGCTGCACAAGTTCAGTCCCCATTGACTTTATCTGAAATGTGTTCATACTTTTTAGGAACCCTCGTAGAACCCTTTATAGGGGCCATGGCTGGGGCAGCCTATAAAGATTTCTCCGACTTGATCGCCACTGGTGAAAGGATTGAATTTTTGGCAGGAGCTGGAAAGCTCCCCATGAATGATGGTGAAGGAAGTGCATCCCGGAAAGGATTTCAACCGAGAAATAAGGAAGTTGAGGCGAGTTATGTACAACGCCAACAAAACTTTAATCCTCAGTACCAAGCACCATACAACCCTAACCCACATATTCCATACCAGACACAAACCCCGCTTTACCCGTTACAATCACCCTCACAAACCAACACTTACCCTCAAAACCAAATCAGCAATATTCCTACCCCTCAACCATATAACCTTGCCCGCCCATCATACACCCGTTACCTGTCTTCACCCCCACAAAACCACCCAAACTATCCTCCGCCTCACCCAAATTTCCAAAACCAAGGACGTTTCCAAAATCCAAATCTGCCACCCTTCCCGAAATTGTCCATCTCTAATGCGGATTTATTCCAACAATTGTTTGACCGCCACTTGATTGCGGGAAACCCTGTATGTCCCTTAGAACCACCGTTTCCTGCTTGGTACAATCCAAATCAAACTTGCAAGTATCACATGGATGTAACAGGACATTCTATTGAGGATTGCGAAACTTTTAAGACGGTAGTGAGAAAATTGATTTCTTGTGGGAAGCTAGGGTTCAAAGAAGAGGACGGGCCTAATATCGTTAAGAATCCAATCCCAAATCATAATGATGGAAATCGTGAACAATTTGGAGGTAAGAGGGTCCCCAATCAGGAAGGTACTGGAACTACGAGTTCCAATGCAGAAGATTTTCGAAGAACTAAAGAAAGCGGGATACAACATTGTTGCACCAGCAAGAATCCCAAGAGAAGAAAGGAGGTACGCCAAGGATCTAAGGTGTGACTATCATCATGGGCAAGTGGGGCACGACATCGAAACTTGTTGGGATTTCAAAGTCCGGGTGCAGAGATTACTCACCTTGGGGGTGATTCAAGCCAGACGAGGTGCCGCCGAGGAAGTCAATGTAGTTGAAAAAGTTGTACTCCGAGTACCACCCATGAACAAACCTTCAGCCCTATAAAAATTCATCGTAAAGGTGAAGAAGCTAACTCCTTTTGCTTATGTTGATACACATGCTGTACCATGGAACTATGAACAGAAGGTTGAACTAGCTGGAGCTGTGGTAGAGACCTCAAAGGCCCAAGTCACTAATATTGTGAGAATTGGAGGCATTACAAGGAGCGGGCGATGCTACATCCCTGTTGAAGAAAAAATGATGAAGGAATCCAAAGAAGAGGAAGCTATGGATGAGGGAAAAGGGAAAGAAGAAGAAGAGTTTCTGAAGATCATGAAGCAAAGTGAATATGATGTGGTGGAACAGTTAAAGAAAACTCCGGCAAGGATATCTCTTTTATCGCTTGTCTTGACATCAGAGTCGCATCGTAAAGCATTATTGAAGGTGTTGAATGAAGCGTATGTCAATCCCGACGTCACTCCGGAAAATGTGGTAAATATGGTGGACCCAATCAGGCATGTCAACATGATTACTTTCTCTGAAGGTGAAGTGGCCTCGAAATCCCGCAGTAGCACCAAAGCCTTACACATTACCCTAAAGTGTAAAGGGTTTGTGATTGCAAAGGTGCTTGTAGATGGTGGTTCAGTGCTGAATGTGGTTCCAATGTCCATCCTCGAGCAGCTAAATATAAGCATGGTGGATTTGACACCACAAGAAATGATTGTACGGGCCTTTGATGGGACAACAAGAGAAATCTTAGGAGAGATAACTCTGTCCCTTGAAATAGGGCCTAATTGTTTTTCTGTCCTCTTTCAGGTCATGG
Organism: Sophora flavescens; assembly: GCA_030762895.1. Taxonomy (NCBI): domain Eukaryota; kingdom Viridiplantae; phylum Streptophyta; class Magnoliopsida; order Fabales; family Fabaceae; genus Sophora; species Sophora flavescens. The sequence goes on from CM061062.1 coordinate 75,497,163, forward strand.
AAATCCAACCAGCTTACATTATGCTTCTGGGGAGGCCTTGGATCCACGAAGCAGGGGTTGTTCCATCGACTCTGCATCAGTGTTTGAAGTATATCCAAGATGGGTCCGTGATTACTGTCCGCGGTGAAGAAGAAATTATGCTGACAAAGCCCGCCACAATACCTTATGTAGAAAGTATAGAGCAAATGGAAGATGATTCGCTGCGTAGTTTTGAGGTATTGAAGCCAGAGAACAAGAAGAGGGAGTCCCCAATGAAGAATATGAATGAAGTAGCAATCCACATCATGGAAAAGAATGGGTAACGAAGAGGAAAAGGCCTAGGACCTCAGCTGCAAGGGATCTTTCAACCAATTGAAGCAACTATGAGAGAAGGAAGGCATGGTTGGGGTATCAACCCTACTTGACAGAAAATATGAAATTCATGACTCTTGAGAACATAGAAGGAGAAGATGGTGAGAGAAAGTATCTTCCCCTTCTGACAGAGATTTTCCCAGTAGCTGCTGAAGTTATCAGTCCTGAAAAGTTATTTTCCCCTAACTTCACTATCAGCACACTTGAAGAGGAGCTGGACGAAGACCATGTCATCTATCTCCCTGCTAGCAATGAAGTTCTCAACAATTGGCGATCTGAACTGTTTGTTTATGTTATTTCCATGAAGTAATTATCTTATTGTACTAATTATGAACTGATGTTTACTTTCTTTGAGACATGAATGAGAATGTAGCACTTTGTCTGGTGTTTTCCTTTTGATTCCATCGTTTCTTTTCTCTTTCTTTCATTTATTTTGTTTAAACTTTTCTGTCATAAATAAGACTCTTGCCTATACTTCTCCTATTCTCGAATTTTTCTTCCAGGAATACTTCTTCCACTAAAGATTTACCTCGGGAAAGGAACTTTGAAAACTCATTTATTGATTCCCTCACGGTCGTTGATGAATACAGCCTTGAATCCGATGAGGAAGAATAAGACATTGAAGAATTCATAAAGAGGGTGAAACAGTCAGAAGAAGGGATTAGCTCGAATGATGAGGTTGCAGAAGTAATCATTATGGGATCCGAAGAAGACAAAAAGGAGTTGAAAATAGTGGATAACCCATAGCGTGAAGAAATGGTTGCACTATTCAAAGAGTATCTGGATGTTTTTGCATGGTCCTACAGAGATATGCCAGGTTTAGATCCTGAGATAGCATCGCATAAAATTCCCTTGTACCCAGATGTGGCTCCAAAGAAGCAAAACTTAAGGAGAATGCATCCTGAGATGTCGCTGAAGATCAAAGAAGAAGTGACCAAGCAGTTAGAGGCTGGCTTTCTGGAAGTAGCTATACATCCGAGTGGGTAGCTAATATTGTTCCAGTACCAAAGAAGGATGGAAGGGTCAGAATGTGTGTGGACTACCGAGACCTGAATAAAGCCAGTCCAAAGGATGATTTCCCCCTCCCTCATATTGATGTCCTCGTAGGCAGTACATCCAGAAGTCATAGGTTTTCTTTCATGGACGGGTATTCTGGGTACAATCAAATCCTCATGGACGATGACGATAAAGAAAAGACGACTTTTATCACTCCTTGGGGAACTTTTTGTTACAAAGTAATGCCTTTTGGATTAAAGAATGCTGGTGCCACTTACCAACGTGCTATGGTAGCATTGTTCCATGATATGATGCATAAGGAGGTAGAGGTATATGTTGATGATATAGTAGCTAAGTCCAAGGAAGGATAAAGCCATGTACGAATAATATTGCAGAATACGAGGCATGCGCTGACGGATTACAAATGGCACTTGAACTCGATATAAAGCAGTTGAAAGTCTTCGGGGATTCAGCTTTAATCATTTACCAAGTCAATGGTGAATGGCAAACCAAATACTCCAAGTTGATTCCGTATAAGAAATACTTGACTCAATTGATTGCAAAGTTCGACGATATTACTTTCTCGCATTTAAGTCGAGACAAGAATCAATTTGCTGATGCTTTAGCCACACTAGCTGCCATGACCAAACTGGATATCCATACCAATGTCCAACCCATCCAAGTTAGAATGCAAGATGAACCGGTATCTTGTGCTCAAGTGGAAGGAGAACCTGATGCTAAGCCTTGGTATCATGATATCAAGTAATATATTCCGAACAAAGAATACCTGGTAGAGGCTAGCGAAGTAAATAGAAAGACCATCCAAAGACTAGCTATGACCTTTTTCTTAAGCAAGGAAGTCTTGTATAAAAAGAGGATATGATGGTACCCTACTCAGATGTGTGGATGCTCATGAGCTAAATTGATCATGATCGAAGTTCATGAAGGAATCTGTGGGACTCATGCCAATGGTCACATGATGGCTAGGAAAATCTTGAGAAGTGGTTATTATTGGTCTACTATGGTGTCAGATTGTATGGAGCATGTTCGTAAATGCCAAAAATGTCAGATGTATGCAGACCATGTTAATGCACCTCCGTTTCCACTGCATAATTTAGCATCCCCATGGCCTTTTTCGTTGTGGGAAATAGATGTCATCGGTCCCATTAATCCCAAGGCTTCCAATGGTCAGCGTTTCATTTTGGTGGCGATAGACTATTTCACTAAATGGGTAGAAGCTGCTTCATATGCCAGCATAACTCAAAAGGTGTTTCTCAAGTTCCTCAAGAAGGACGTCGTCTGTTGATACGGGATCCCAGAAAGGATAATCACAGATAATGCTGCTAACCTTAATGGTGCCGAGATTCAAAAGTTTTGCGATGGTTTCAAAATCAAACTCCACAATTCAACTCCTTATAGACCTCAAATGAATGGTGCAGTTGAAGCGGCAAACAAAAATGTCAAGAAGATCGTTTCCAAGATGGTTGTAAACTATAAAGATTGGCACGAAATGCTGCCATATGCTCTACATGCTTATCGGACTAATATACGATGAAGCACTGGGGCAACCCCTTTCTCTCTGGTGTACGGGATGGAGGTTGTCTCACCTATCGAAGTAGAACTCCCTTCGCTAAGAGTCTTGATGGAATCAGATTTAGAAGAATCTGAGTGGGTGGAAACTCGATATGAGCAGTTGAACATGATAGAAGAGAAAAGACTGGCAGCTATCTGTCACGGGCAATTGTATCAAAGCATAATGGCAAGAGCTTTCAAGCTTTCAATAAAAAGGTTCATCCTAGAGAATTTTGCGCGGGAGACCTAGTTTTAAAGAAAATCCTCCCTAGTCAAGAGGATGCCCGAGGAAAATGGGCATCGAATTATGAAGGCCCTTATATTGTCAAACAAGCATTATCAGGAGGAGCTTTGATTCTGCAAAACATGAATGGGGAAGAGTTACCAAGGCCAGTAAACTCTGATGCTGTGAAAAAGTTCTACGCTTGAAGGCCCGCTAGGTTGAAAACCCGAAAGGGGAACTTATGCAAAAGTTAGGGAAAAGAATAATGAAAACAAAAGAAAAGAAAATGCCTGCTAGGTTGAAAACCCGAAAAGGCAACTTAGGCAAAAGTTAGGGCAAAGAACAATGAAAACAAAAGAAAAGAAAAGGCCCGCTAGGTTGAAAACCCGAAAGGGCAACCTAGGCGAAAGTTGGGGCAAAGAAACCTTAGGCTGAAAACCCGCAAAGGCAGCTATGAGGAAGATATGGTCCAACATTTCCGCAAGCACTCACCACACTGGGGCAATTTTATCCGACTGAATATACTGGGGCAAAATTGTTAAGGAATGATTGAAGAATATGTGTTTGAAGAATCAGAAACAGAAGCCAAGATCTGTGTCATCAAAAGACTGTGGGGAATCAATTAAATGAAAATCAAAGGACCAACACTGGGGCAAATTTTATGTGATTCTCGTGATTTTCTTTCCTTATATTTACTTCTAATCTTCATGATCACTTTTGTAATTTTGGTCTCATATTGTTATTTTCTCTTAACAAACTAAATTCTCGTATTTAGGCAAGAGGTTTTTCTTTCACACTCCCCTGTCGTGTTTACTCTCATGTATAATCCCTATGGTCATGTCTCAATAAGAGTAAATATAAGTTTAATGGTATGATTTGATAACTCTAATGGTAGCACCAATGAATAGTTTGAACCAAAAGGACTCAATATTTCAAATTCAATGGGAGATATAGCATGCACTGGACGACAAAAAATGATGCAAATAAGCTTGGGAGAATAAACATAACATCCACCTCATATGTTATCAGATGCTTGGGAGACCCATGTTGTTAAAAGAATGAATGATGCCAAGTCCTAGAATGGTCGGTGAACAAGGGTTTGGTTGGTGGAAATTTTTCCATGGAGCATTTGGTTCCACTGTCTTCAAAAGGAAAGGATTCCCATTAGTTTCAGATTACTGATCGAGCTCTGAGGCTCACTGCAATTTACTTTCGAGCTCTGGGGCTCACTGCAATTTATTTTTGAGCTCTGAGGCTCACTGCAATTTATTTTTGAGCTCTGAGGCTCACTGCAATTTTATCCTCGAGCTTTGAGGCTCACTGCTTTTTATTTTTCGAGCTCTGAGGCTTCATGTTTTTTTATTTTCGAGCTGAGGCTCGCTGCACTTTTATTTTCGAGCTCTAAGGCTCACTGCACTTTTATTTTCGAGCTCTGAGGCTCACTGCATTTTTATCTTCGAGCTGAGGCTCACTGCAATTTACTTTCGAGCTCCGAGGCTCACTGCAATTTATTTTTGTGCTCTGAGGCTCACTGCAATTTTTTTTTGAGATCTGAGGCTCACTGCAATTTTATCCTCGAGCTCTGAGGCTCATTGCTTTTTATTTTTCGAGCTCTGAGGCTCACTGTTTTTTTATTTTCAAGCTCTGAGGCTCACTGCATTTTTATTTTCGAGCTGAGGCTCACTGCGCTTTTATTTTCGAGCTCCGAGGCTCACTGCATTTTTGTCTTCGAGCTCCGAGGCTCACTGCAATTTTATTTTCGAGCTCTAAGGCTCACTGCATATTTAATTTCCTGTTGGACGAGGGGGTTCCGTCCACTGCAATTTTATTTTTGAGCTTTGAGGCTCACTGCATTTTATTTTCGAGCTCTGAGGCTCACTGCAAGTTTATTTTCGAGCTCTGGGGGTCATTGCAAGTTTATTTTCGAGCTCCGAGGCTCGCTGCATATTTACTTTCCTGTTGGAAGAGGAGGTTCCGTCCACTATAATTTTATTCTCAAACTGTAAGATTTTCTTCTGAGCTCCTCACGTTTTTTGGACAAAATATGTGTTCATTTTCTTTACTTGTTCATTACTACAAGACATGAAAAGTCATGACTAATCATGTCTTCTAGTATGCAACAAGTAAAGAGGGGCAACTGTGAACACCCATTTTTGTCCGTCTTCATTTTATTCTAAATTTTTATGTTATTATGTTTCAGGGAGACTAAAAATAATAGTGAAAAGTGAAAGAATAAAAAGAAAATAATGAAGAAATGAGGGGGGTCATAACTAATTTACTATTGGACGGGGAGGTCCCATCCATTACATTGGACTTACTGATGGACGGAGTGGTCCTGTCCATTACATTGCACTTACTGTTGGATGGGGTGGTCCCGTCCATTAAATTGGACTTGCTGATGGACGGGGTGGTCCCGTCCAGTCCATTCACTTCTTTGTTGGGCGGGGAGGTCCAGATCCATCACATTGGACTTCTTGATGGGCGGGGTGGTCCCGCCCGTTCATTGCACTTGCTGTTTGGGCGAGGAGGTCCCGTCCATTACATTGGACTTGGCTGATGGACGGGGGTGGTCTGTCCCCGTCCATTGCACTTACTGTTGGACGGGGAGGTCCCGTCCCATTACATTGGACTTGCTTGATGGGCCGGTGGTCCCGTCCAGTCCATTGCACTTGCTGTTGGATGGGGAGGTCCCGTCCATCCCATTGTATTCTTGCGACCGACGGGTGGTCCCATCCACCCATTGCACTTGCTATTGGACGGTGAGGCCTTGTCCATTACATTGAGCTTGATGTTGGGCGGGGTAGCCCCGTCCATTGCACTTCTTTGTTGGGCCGGGGGTGGTCCTGGCCCATTACATTAAGGGGCCGTTGGGCCGGGGTAGCCCCGTCCATTGCATTTGCTGTTGGACAAGGAGGTTCCGTCCATTGCATGTTTAAGTTTCTGTTGGACGAGGAGGTTCCGTCCATTGCATGTTTAAGTTTCTGTTGGATGAGGAGGTTCCGTCCATTGCATGTTTAAGTTTCTGTTGGACGGGGAGGTCCCGTCCATTCCATTGCATGTTTAAATTTCTGTTGGACGAGTGGGTCTTCCATGGCATGTTTAAATTTTTGTTGGACGAGTGGGTCTTCCATGGCATGTCTAACTTTCTGTTGGACGAGTAGGTCTTCCATTACATGTTTAAGTTTCTGTTGGACGAGGAGATTCCGTCCATTGCATGTGTAAACTTCTGTTGGACGAGGAGGTCCGTCCAGTGCATATATAATTTTGCATATCTAACTTTCTGTTGGACAGGGAGGTTCCATCCACTACAATTTTATTTTCAGGCTGGAGGCTAAAGAATAAATAAAGAAAGAAGAAGAAGATAATGAAGAAAGGACGAAGAAAATAAGGATAAAAGGACAATCAACAAAAAGGAAAGGAGATTGAGTTACTTCTCCTAACCCTAAAAAACCCTATTTTACATATCAGCCAAGACCTCTTTTCCTCCTCCCACTCCTCTACCCATTGGTCCTTCTTCTTTCTCATCTCCCCCCTCATTTTAACCTAGCAGTCCCACTCCTAATCCTAAAAAAAACCCATCTTACATATCAGACAAAACCCCCTATCTCCTTCTCTCTTCAAACACGCAACCTTCACATCAAATCACCTCCTTTCTACTGCTCACGCCGCCCCCATCTGGACACTTGCTATTTCTGCTCAGAACCACCCAAGACCCGGATTTCGTGAAGACCAACCTTAAAGCCGCTGGGTAAGAAGAAGCATGAAGCCCTCTCCTCCATCTATAAACCGGGGGGGGGGGGGACGAAAACAGGAACCGGGGGGGGGTGGGGGGGTTGGATTTTAGAGAGAGATTTTATCTGATATTTTCTTTGTGAAGAAAAGAGATTAGGGATTTGAGTTTTCTTTCTCTTCTGTCATTAGAGTGGTTCCAAATTCTCAGAAGAAGGAAGAGTTAAAAGAGTCAGTGAGATTGAAATGTAAAGGTTTTGATCTTGAAATCTTACCACTGGGAGAAAACAAAATCATTGTTATTCTGCTCTCATTTGGTAATCCTTGTTCTCTTTGTTGATATTATTCATAAATTTCTCTTGACATTCTTACTTTCCCGTGTCTCTGTTTACTGAATAAGTTAGTAAAACGTTTTATTTCTACGTTTCATTTCTGTTCTATTTCCAAGAGGTAAAATTATTTATTTTACATAAAAATAGAAGATGATCACATAATTAAAAAAAACTTATTTCTTGGGTTGCCCTATGACAAGTGTCATGTTCAACCCTTTAGATTTTGAGGTTGCTCTGTGAACTTACGTGCCATGTTCAACCTCACTTAGCTCCAAAAAATTCACAACGGGTAAAATAAATATTTTCAAAGTTATTAATAATTTATACAACTAATTTGGGTAACCATTTTATGGATGTTCTAGGGTGCCGTGGGGTTAAGTCTCCATGCCTTCTCTAGACATAATCGACTACCGAACCCAAAGCTTTTTCTTAAAGGGTTTTCCAACTTCCCTGAAATTAAATAAAGTTGGTGGCGACTCCATGTTTTCTCTTTAAAAAGAAAAAACTAGTCCTTTTGGTCGCTACACTTATTTTGAAAGAAAGAGAAAGTCGTCGAGACCATTCCGGTGACTAAAAAGGCAAGTGCTGATGTTGACTTAATGTCTTCAGACTCTAACATGGTATTTCCACTGATCATGTCATCTCCCTTCATATTATTTTTATCATCATATATATATCTCATTCTCCTTCATGTAAGGAAAAATCTCTTCAGATTGAAGATTCGATGACTATTCAAGAAATTGTCAACAAAACTGTCGAACCAGCGAATCGATCCGATTCAGAGGTATCGGTTGATAAAAATTTAGGAAACACTATTGTCGACACTAGAGGTCTGACAGGTGATCTTCAACATCTCGAATCCCATCCAGAAATGCCCCCAGCCCTCATCATCTTACTTCAATCATTCCAACTTCCATAGCCGACACACCAGTCGAGACTGCCGTCATGATTGAAATTCCGGATGAGGATATTGACATAGAAGCCCTGCTGGCTAAAACAACTCGTATTATTCCTTCTCCACCTGCAGTCAGACCTCCAATCATGAAGTCTCCTGACCCTAAACCGGCCCTTCACTTCAACACTTGGATTAGTATGCTGTTGGAAGTAATCCGAAAAGAGTCAACACTTTCTGCCAACTCTTCATCAACTCAGCATGTCTCCAGTGATTCTCGAGTCGTCAACCTTATGCATGATCTCCAGGCTCTTCTTGGCAATTCTTTTAATGCACTTTTATCTAATACCAGCATCCAACAAGAACTGTCACGACTCATCAAAGAGATCACCCCTCTCCATTCCAATCTCCCCATGTCGAGCCGTACGCATTTTCTCTCCATCTATAAATTATGGGAGCGGCTCTCTGGAAAGTTATAAAGGATGACTTCTGTCATTCCTTCTTATGAAGAGGAAGAAAAGACTAAAGATGATCTCTTAGCTCGCTTCCGAGAACTGGAAACTTATAAACAAAAGGAACTTGACCTTATTTCCACTGGAATTGATACTAAAGAGAGTCTCCTGGAGTATCGGAAGAAACTGTTGGCAGAGATTGAATTGACAGATCTGAAATGTGCCAAGTTTGACACAGCTTTAGAAAAGAGTAGAGACAAAGTCAAGGCTATTGACGACGAATCTATCCAACTTGGTCGGAAAGCTGAAAGTGTAGTTGGCAAACTCCGCGCATTACAGCCTGAATATGAAGCTGCTGCTGCTGACAAGACTGACCTTTCTTTTGCATGGGATCAGTTATCCTTTGATTTCAACTTAGGCCAAAATTGATAGTTGTAATTCTTTTCTTTATCAAACTCTAATTTTGTGACTTCCGACAATCGTTGATTAATAATAAAAAATCTCTTTTCTTATCCGCACGTTTCCCCACTATTGGATTTGACTGCATGTTTCCAATCAACTTCATAACTCATGCTTACCAAATCGTCATAAATGCCATAATAAATTCTGAAACTTTTGTAAGCCAATTCGCATTAAATTCGTTGTCTCTCTGGACCAACTATAAATAATGAGATTTGCAAATCAAACGATTTCATAGTTGGGTATTTCACATAGTATGTTTTCGTCTAAAAAAGGCTTTCATTTATTCTTCTTTCTTCCTCCATGGGAGTTTGACCTTACCACCTTAAGATTTCAGACCAAAGTTTCTGTTTCAATGATCATATCCTTGGTGGAGGTCAATAACCAACATAAAAACGCAGGTGGAGGTCAAAGAACCAACGTAACATCTAGAGCTGGCCTCGCTGCACATCTAGAGAGAAGCCGATCTCATTACGGAACGAGTGCATCTTGCTCTAGTTCCATCATCTTCATCCTGGAAGGTAGTGGTTCTCTCTTGGTGTCATCTTTATTGCACCATAGCAACTACAACCTTATGGGTTAAATGACGGTGAGATATGCCTCTGCTCGTCCCCTTCTTTGCGCATCCTCAATATATGGAGTAGCTGAAACCTCATCAAATGGGGAATGAAGCCTCAACAAATTAAGTTATACCTCTGCATTGTCAAAGGGAGGAAGATAAGATGCTGCTGAAGCATAGTCTTATACTCTAGGATTAGATTAACTTTGATTGACAATTTGATTTCTGATAGCATATTGTCATATTGCCAATCTCTATATGGCTTGGACTAACAATCTGTGCTTTTGACCATATTTCATTGTATTGCCAATTCAGTGGACATTCTTAAGTCAATTAATAAGACTAATAATGATCTTATTTGTGGCCTCAACTTGGCCATTGACTTGTGCATAGTAGGGAGTAGATATAAGCATCTTTATCTGGCTAGAGCTGGCATATTCTATAACTTTCTTCCCATTAAAAACTGACCCTTGATCAGTTGTCAACATTTGTGGAATTCCAAACCGACAAACTATATGATTTTCAATAAAATCAACTACGTCTTGTTGGGTAACCGCTTTAAGGCAAACTGCTTCTACCCATTTGGTAAAATAGTCCACTCCAACTAGAATGAATCGATGTCCTTTCGATGAAGTAGGATGTATTTGACCAATCAAATCCAAAGCCCAATCTCTGAATGGCCAAGGCTTGACAATAGAATGCAATTCGCTGGCCGGTACATTTTGTATACGGCCATGTTTCTGACATTGTTCACAAGACTTGGCAAACAAAATACAATCTTTAATCATAGTTGGCCAATAATACAAACTTCGTCGAAGAACCCATTTCATTTTGTCTCCTGCTTGATGGGCTCCACATAT